>OZ018323.1:114229285-114829285 GCA_963969495.1 Ceratothoa steindachneri | reverse complement strand
AAATTAATGGGTACAAATATATATACATACAAAAAAAAATTAGACATTGAGCGTTACAAAATTCAGACATATACATTAATTAATTATATTACAAGAGAATCTTAATTTAAGTCGTACAAGACGGTATATACCTACATGGAGATACTAATCCTATGACTACCCTTACTCTACGCTATTCGGTAACGCATTCCTACTGAGGGCGTCAGTGACCTGGTTATCGGAACCTTTTATATAATTTATTTTAAATTGATACTCTTGCAAGCGTAAACTCCAGCGCATGATGCGGCCGTTTGAGTGTCTCACATTCCTAATATAGGCTAACGGACGGGGGTCGGTTCCTATTTGAAATTCCTTACCTATCAAGTACATCTTGAATTTGTCTATGACCCAGATAATTGATAGAGCTTCCTTTTCTATATTGGCATATCTCTTTTCGCGTGGTAATAATTGACGACTAGAATATGCAACTGGATGACTCATGCCGTCATCCTCGTATTGAAGGAGTACACCTCCAATGCCCTCGTTGCTCACGTCGGTCTTAACTCCAAAGGATTTTTTCGGGTTGGGCAACTTTAAAATGGGGGCAGAAATTAACTTACTCTTGAGCTGATTAAAATGGGAAACAGCGACATCATTCCAACGTAAACGATCGGGGAAATTCTTTTTTTGAAGGGGGCATAGGGGGGCCGAAATTGCAGCGAAATTCGGAACAAATCGCTGATAGGGAGAAGCTGATCCTAGGAACAATCTTAATGGCTTCTTTGTAATCGGGAGGGGCATGTTGGTGATTGCCTTAATCTTGTTCTCGTGGGGACCTAACTTGCTTTGTCCTATTTTGAAACCCAAATATTTGATGGTTTCGTGGGCAAAATGGCATTTGCTGGGGCCAATGGTGAGGCCATTTTCACGCAGTCGCTCGAAAAGAGCTAATAGGGCGGGTAAATGGTGACTCCATTTAATTAGTTCTTGTAGCTGACTCTTCTGACGTGGTGTTAGCTGCGCGTAACTATCCAGGTCAGAGGGTTCCAAAGACTCGCCTGGTAGGGAAGGAGGAGGGTAATCGGCATCAGGTTGTATGCACACTGTCTGGATTAAATTAAGGGACTCCGCGGGGTAATCTTCTTCAAGCACCGATGCTTCGTCCAGTGCTACGAAGGTATCTCCATGGGCGCGTTGGGGTTTCTTTTTTTCTTGGGGTCCACGGGCAGTCTCCGTGTCCTTGTCTGGGGCCTTATCACCTGAGGGTGTTAGTGATTCACACTCCTTTTGTGTCGTCCTAAAGTCCTGGTTAGGGGTCTCCGAGAAATCGGACGGTATCGGGGTTCTGATGGGGACGGGCTCCTGGGCTTCTTTCTTATCTCGGCCTCGAGGAAGGGCGGCCTGAAACACAGGGTCGAAACTTACTTGGGGGCTCTGTCCTATAAGTACGGAACAGAATTGTATGGGTGCTATAATGACTTCAGCCCAGCCATCATAATATTGACACTGCAGGTAACATCTAACGACGGGGAATCGGTTCGCCCGCCCAAGGTGGTCATGTACCACCGCAAAGTTTTCGTGGTTAGAGGCCACTGGAAGGAGTTCGTCGGACGTGATGAAACACGTACATCCTGTGTCCCTGACGAGAGTCGATACTCGGCAGCCGTCCACGCTGCCCTCCTCATATTTCAAAGTTCCCGATGAACTTTTATCAAAAATCAACTTTACCTGGTGGCCTGACGGAGGGGGAGAAGTTTCTGCTTGGGTCTGTACCACCGGGGGAGCCGGGGTTGTATTAATCTGGTGAACTTGGTGGGATGGTCCGCTTTTAAGCCTAGAATTTTGAGGGCAATTCCAGCTCATGTGGTTTTCTACACCACAGGTGAAGCATATTATTGGTCGCTTCGAGAAGAGAGATGGAGGAGAAATCTTAACGGGAGGTTTGGAGTCCCGTTGTTGGTTTGGGGGAAAGAAGTTTTGGGGTTTTACGGGGCTCGGAAACTTTGTCAGTTTTCCTGGGAAGGGGCGCGAATCCTTCCTTCTTTCTTCTCGTTGGATTTCTCTTTCTCGTTCTTCTCGTTGTATTTTTCTTTCTCGTTCTTCTCGTTGTATTTCTCTTTCTCGTTCCTCTCGTTGTATTTCTCTTTCTCGTTCCTCTCGTCGGATTACTCTTTCCCTTTCTCTTTCTTCTCTTTGGATTTCTCTTTCTCGTTCCTCTCGTTGTATTTCTCTTTCTCGTTCCTCTCGTTGTATTTCTCTTTCTCGTTTTTCTCGTTGTATTTCTCTTTCTCGTTCCTCTCGTCGGATTATTCTTTCTTCCTCTTTTCTTTGCATTTCTGCTTCAATCCGAGCTAATTCAATCTGATGGTGAAGCTCCACTTGTCTTATCCGTTCCTCTCTTATGTACTTAATTAGTTCTTTTCCGGAAAGTCCTAAGGATTCTCCTTGCGCTTTAAAGATTTCGAACTGAGTCATCTTTGCACTTGGGGGCGCACTAGTCAACCAACTAAAATTCCTTGCAACAAGAATTATGCCTCTATAGAATTAGCCTACCTAAATATGGGCACTGACCTATTCGTACTTGGTTTCTCGATCTAAATAACCGCTGACTAAAATCACAAAAAAAACACAAACAAATTATTATAACCATTCCTTAAGACACTCCAGCTTCTTAAGTTTCAAAAAAGGGGATAGCAATCGTTAAAACAAAAGGGAACTACTATATTCTATTATTATAACGAATAACACTATGCTTTACTCTACTGAGACCGGTGTTTGAGATATAGCGTTAAACCTTACACACCTGATACCAAATTTAAATAGTATATATATATATATATGTCGTATAATGGACTCCCGACGATATACCATATATCCTATTCGTTGAGGGAACTTCTTTAATTATCTCTAGAGTGCGTTAATGTCTGGCGGCCGATATTATGTATCTTCGATATGCCTAAGAAGTGGAACTGAGCTCAAGGATAATAATATTGCTATCATTAATAAAATAGAGTTTTATTAATAATAACTATCAACAAACACAAGACGGAAAATATTGACATAAACAGAGAATGGAAAGGGTCGTGGAGACTCGGGCTAATCCGAGGATTTAAAGGATTTAAAAAGGTAAAACAAATATAGAATTAAAGAGATGGGATGGTTCGATAAACCATTTAAAGCACAGGATAGTATTTACAAAAGGGTTAAGTACTCAAAGGTGACGTTTGGCTTACGTAACTTTACGCTAGTGGTGCAGTGGAAAGTGGCTTGAAGGAATTTTCGGTCCGCTGGTGAGTTCCAGCCGAAGGGGGGGGATAAAAGGATCCTGACGTGGCGTCTTGGGAATAAGAACCGTTTCTCGACGAACGGCTTGAAGAAAAATGGCTGTTCTACGTTGTTCTTTTCTGAACAAAGGGGGGTGAGAACCGTCTCTTGTCTACGGGCACAAGAACAATGGCTGTTCTAATGTTGTTCTCCTCTGAACAACAAGGGGGAAGGGTGAGAACCGTTTCTTGTCAACGGGGCTCGAACGAACAATGGCTGTTCTAGTGCTGTTCTCCTCTGAACAACAAGGGGGAAGTCTTTTGGACTCGGCGTCGCAAAGGCTCGAACTTTAGCACTCAAGGGATATTGTCCTCCTTCTGGACAAGTGATGGTGAATATCGAGGTCGAGGTCCCTTGGCGCACAAAGGGAGAGAGGGTCGTGGTGATGTTTCGCGACGAAAATCTGGATCTCCAATCTGATCTTAGTGGTAAAGTTTCCATATAAATAGCCAGGACATCTCCTTGGCGTGGGGGAAAATGGAGTGGAGGCTTCGAGGGAATGCACAGCCGGGCCGGAGAACAATGCCTCATCTGCCCATAAGCCTAACTCAATCTGGCGAGGTCGGCGTATCGGGGCGAACGGGGGGACGATAACCTCCTTGTTTAAACATTGACATCCGGTGGCTGTGATAAGGCGCCAAGCTTCGAATCGAAAATGCACGTGGGCAACATCGTGGTTTTAATTAATATGTGATAGAAGTTGAAATTAACGCAGCTTCAACTCGTTCTATCACACACTATATATGCTGTATGCGTTTCTGTATGTTTCTATTATTTTTTTGTACGAATTATTCTTCGTTGTTTCGTTTGGTACGATTAGAGACGGCCCCTAACTATATTTGATAGACCAAAAGATAAATACTGTAAAAGATAAAATATCCTTACCATTTATCGATTAAATAAGTTATTTTGAAAAACGGGGCGCTTTTAATTGATAAATGAAAATTAGGAAATAAAAACGATTGACAAAGTGATACAAGCTAAATACTAAAAGTGTTTAAGGGAAGAGATTGGTATATTATAAATATCTGGGAAAAAAATCGTGAAAAGACTCAACGGATTCGAGATTACGAATTATCTTTCCCATTTTGCTCTAAAAAAGAGAGTGGAAAGGAGCAAAGGTGATGCAGGCATGGGTAGGAAGGGTCGTGACTCTAAATAAAGGTGAAATGAAGAGATGAAGAGTAGATGCGCGATGCCGTGGCGCATGCATAAGAAAGGGCCTTCTACGTATCTTTAAAAACCAAGAGAAAAACCTAAATGGAACTTACAAAGGAACTAGAAGGGTTTTTAAAAGAAAACAATAGGAATTAGAAAGAAATTGAATAGAAGGTAATGGAAGCTCAAAGGGAATTTAAAAGAAAATAGAAAGTTCAAAGAAACATAAAACGAATCAATTAAATTGAAAGTTAAATTGAAAATGCGATTATCTTCAGGTCTTTATCTCTTTTCCTTATCCAGGGTCGTCTGTTGTCTCAAGAAGTCGAATATATAAAATCAGGTCGCCATTCAGTGACCGCAGATTATATTTTCATTATCTTCTTTAGTTTTTTATCTCTTTTACCTTTTGCATAGCTCTTTTATTCAATTCGCCTTATCAGTAGGTAGATAAGCCTAAATTTTTATGGGTACATCTCTACAAAATTAATTTAAATTCCTAAACGAAATTTCCTGCATGAGCTATATGTTGTCACGAAATATAGATGACATCAATCATTTTGATTTTACACGTCTCGTTCTAAACAGAACGAGAACAGCCAGACACAATTAAATAAATCGACCCAATTTTATTTTAAATGTCATGCAGTTCCCAGGGATATAAAGAGGCATTTTCTTCATATAAGGTTGTTAAAAGCCCCCATAAAATTGGCATGCCATACTGTGAGAGAGAAAGAAATTGTATGTAAATGAGCGCAAAAGTATTTGCGTCTTCCAATGTCCTTTTCTCATGCTTTAGGCTTCGGTTTCCAGTCTCATGTGAATGTTCACACAAAAGCTGTCCTCTCTCTTTACTGTCTGGAAATATTTAGTCTGCACATGCAAGGATTCTGCGTCCTCCTTTCAGTCATCAAAACATTTTTGCAAGTCCAAAAAAGATATATGACGAAAGCACTTTGGTAATTAGATGCAACCCGCAGATCTGGGAGTTTATGGGAATTTGGAAATTTTGAGAGAAAAATGGGCAAATTAAATTGGAAAATTAGGAACAGCATATATTTTCCATTATTTTAACCATTTTAAAATGTTCATTTATGATTTGCAATCGCTCCTATATGGGAAATTTCAAGATTTTAAGTCAATTGTCGACTAACATGATGATGAATTTTACTTCAAAATGAGAAACGTTGTCTATTCACATGCAAAGACGATACAAATGGGCTTCGTAACATTGGATGAAATTCTAGATATAGTTGTACTCGTTATAGTTGTAGCTATTTCTGATAAAAAAGACAATATTAGGAAAATGAGTAACATCGTTTGTGATTCCTCAAAATTTAAAGTGATTAACAAAAAGAACGTACCAAACTTTATTAAAGTCTTGACGAAATAGTAATCATGTTAATTAAGTTTATATATCCCTTTCCAAAGATAAAACTAAAGCCATTACATAAAGTTACGCGCATATCTATTGGTAACACATCTCAAATTTTGTAATTTACAAATTTATATACTTTACTAGTTCGAAATGTACATATTTATGTTAAATATAATTATATTTTCCTAAAAGCAATATATTATATGTATTTAATTCTAGAGCTATATGTCTTGTGATGTCTCGTAGCTATGGGAGATTGTCGAGGAATAGAACACCTCCCTAGACAATACGTATATATATATATATATATATATATATATATATATATATATATATTGGTTGGGAGGAAAGAGATAACAGCCAAGAAAATATGTATATATACAGTTATATATACATATATCCTCTAATGTACGTACTCATCCTTCGCTACATACAAGTAAGTTCACTTCGTAAGAGTAATCCGTTAATTACGAGGTAAAAATAAGAGTGCGATTTACTACAGGAGCCGATAGCGTTTAATGAGTTTACCAAGTTGCAGTTCAAAGGTATATTTAAAGAATAAAAACCAAAATATAATTTGAATAGGACACTAGTTGATATATATATTCATACGGGAAAATGCAGCTAATTTAAATAAAAAATAGAGGACAACTCTGACAGAATAGAGATTAATGGGGCTTCTGGGAACGTAAATAGCTCGTTAATCAGTTTTAAATGGAATATTACAAATATCAGTTAGACGGAGCGAATATTTAGTGGTCGGAAAGTGGGTCGATTAACGGGATATACAAGGAAGGGTCGTTTTACCTTAATGGGGACAATTCAACGAAGGGAAATCCCTTAGCGAGTCGCCGCGGGGAAGTGGATAAGGCCGATGGAGGTGACCCTCGGCCGAATATCCTGACGGTGACGAGAATGAAGGGGGCGGGGGCATAAGACGATTCACGATTCTCCTTGAAGACGGAGGAAGTCACTTCTGCTCCAGACAAGTGCGACCTCCAAATATTAAGACTCTTACGCCGCTTGGCGTGAAGTCTCACACGGAAAACTGGAGATCCTTGAGGGGGAAGGGGGTTCCAAATGAGACGAGAGGAATCCTAGCCAATCCTTCAGGGACGAAAACGATTCAAGGCTTGCTCTGTTCAAAGTCAGCTATGTATTTATGACCCTTAGGGCTTAGAGGATTACATTTCTTCTAGTTCACAACGAATACTTAATTGTGAAAGTTCGGCAGATTCTGAAGTTTCATGGTATACTTGTCACGAACACAACAAGTAGTTTCATCTCTAGATCAATCGCGACATCTACCACTACAAAAGTAGTCAAAAGTTTTCGGACCACTCGGAAATGTTAGGAAATTAGATAAATGCAGGGGCATAAAGATTTAATTTGCATATCAATATGAATATAAGAGTGAAATTAGAAAGAATGAAAAGCAAAATGTTATATATATATAATCACCCTGAATTAACAAAATATTCCTCAACATATACCATGAGTAACATATAACTGATAAACAGATAACACTCAGAGAAAATTAAAGTAACACCAAACTGAGAAAATAGTATGTGGATAGTCCCCTAGCAGTGATGAGAGCATTTACTTTTTGAGGCAAGTTCTCCACCAGAGAACTGTAGGCTGATGGACGACGTCTTACGGCCTCTTTTAGGTCCTATCAGGGGGTTCCAATTGCAGTAATATCCGAAGACTGAGATAGCCAGTCCATCACCATGATATAGTTACCCCTGAACCACTGTATGGAGAACACAAAATTATGTCATGGGGAAGTGGATCATTTTTCTGCTGGAAAATCACATTTCGGGCATTTTTGGATAGGTCTAAGGGTGAAGAAAGCATGAAATTTCAGAACTTCTCACAGTTCATAATACAATAAAAAACGGCGAGACGACTTATTCCTAAAACTTGCCACGCAGCCCTATACCACTGCAGACGGGCCACCATATTTTAATGTTGGCACTATGCACTCTCGATTCCACCGCTCCCCTGGCATTCTGTGGACTCTTACGTTGCATGTGGTCAAGAACAACTGAAGTCTGAACTAGTCGGACCATGATACACGTCCTTACTGACAGATGGTCCAGTTGTGGGGAGAATGTAACCAATCCAGTCAATGTAGCTTCTGCTGAAGGTTAATCAGCGGCTTCTGAAGGGTTTACATGATTTTCGTCCTTCTGCAAGCGGTTTGCGACGGAGTGTTCTGAGGGATGCATTAATCTCGCTGCCATCTATCAATTCATGTTGCAGTTGAACTGCGATTTCCTTATGATCCCGAAGGTTTATCCATGGGTGCAGAGACCTGTGGTCATACTGCGTAATGACCCTGGGTTGTCCACAAAGAGGTCGGTCTAGGATGTTCTCACTTCTTTGGATCCTCTTCAACACTTTTGCCACACCAGAATGTGTCTCGATGACCCTCCGTGAGATTCGTCGACAGCTTAGACGTTCCTCCAGCAACGTAGGCACAAAACATCTTTCCTCCACGGGGAGGTTACGTATTATCATTTCATTTTCAGATACTTTCAACATGGAGTATCATATTAATAAAAAAATATGACGTGTTATATAAAGACATTTTAATGGTAACATAGCGCATACTGACACTAGGAATTTATACATTTCAATAGCATCGCTATTTTAGATATTTCAAGAAAAGATATAAGAAAGCTCGTAGTTTTATTTTGTATTTTCAGATGTATTGGACACATGCCTACAAGCTTCATCAACATATTCATCGACATACACATAGAATAAGAAAAAGAAATCTAGGTATCCGAAAACATTGGGCCACTGCGAGTGTGTTTCCTGCTTAATAACTTTCGGTAATATATATGTGTATAGGTATATAAATATATATATATATATATATATATATATATATATATATATATAGAGAGAGAGAGAGAGAGAGAGAGAGAGAGGGGGGGGTTGTACAAAATAATTGGAACACGTATTAAATTCAATGAATATTTATTTAATACGGACTTGGTCCTCCTTTTTCTTTCTGAACACCGTCGATGAGTCTTGAATTGATTCATACAACTTCTTGACTTCATTGAGAAGAATCTTGAGCCATTCTTATAGCAATACTTGTTCCAGCTCCAAGACGCACCACATATTAAGATCCTGTGATTTTGGGGGCCACTCCATGTATTGTAGCTCCCTCTTATGCTCTTTATACCAATTCTTAACCACATGAGCTGTGTGTGTTGTGGCATTGTCATCCTGGAAAAGACACTCACCATCTGGGAATAATATCTGGCCCATGGGATGGACTTGATCTTCCAAAATATTTAGAAATTCGTTGCTGTTGATCCTGCTATGCAGGGCAACTTTAGGAAGAAGGCGGTCAGGATTGAAAACTTTCTCGGGATGCCTCCACACATTAACTTGCCCTGTAGTGGGGAAAAGAGAAAAACTGGACTCGTTGGAGAATATTACTTGCTTCCATTGTTTTGTCGACCAGCCCTTGTGAACTCTACGCCAGTTCAGCTTTTTCTGAATGTTTTGATGAGAAAGCAGAGGTTTCTTGATGGTGGCTCTTCCATGATACCCGGCTTTATTGAGTTCACGGCGAACATTTTTGGTCAAAATTGGGCTAGTGAGATGTTGATTCAACTCTACAATCACTTTAAGGGCAGTTGTCCTGGGATTTTTTTATTACAATGCGTTTTAACACTCGTCGGTCTCTTTCAGCGAGCTTCGAACTCCTGCCGAAATTACTCCTGCTGCTGGAGGTTTTGCCCTGCTTCTTGAATTCTGCCATGGTCCTTGATATAGTAGCGCTCAGAAAACAACGAGTTTAGCTATTTAGTTTACGGAAGCTTCTTCAATTCGAGCTCTAACAATTTATCCATTTTCGAACTCAATGAGGTCACGAATCTTAGCATATATACCACAATCGAAGAAGAAATACAAATAATCAATAAAGTTGATAAATAAAACTATGTATCTACAATGAAAAAAAATACTCACAAAGGAATATGGATGGATATTCGTAATATAATGGTTCATTGAAATATTGGTGTTAAATTTCTACTGTTCCAATTATTTTGTCCAACCCCTGTATATATATCAGCTTCTTCGCTGATTCGAACAAGAAACCTCACGCTGCCAGGCGCTGGCTTCGTAACCTAAACACTCCTAAGAAGCTCCGTTGAAAGACGTGACAAATTAACGGCCAGAGGTCTTTATCACACGTTTTACACGTGTGTACTGCGCAACATTTAATTCTAAAGTATCCAATGTACACATTTTCTAATATTAGACCGTTAGTCAGCAGGAAGAGTAAAAATAATTATGAAAATTAGAGTAACAACAAAGATGTCCGTACTAAGTACTAGAATCTGTAGGCAAGACTCAGTATGTAGTTGGTTTGATAATCACAATTAAATAAGCAAACCTCAATACCACTTAGTGATTGAGAAAATGATTAAAAGGAGTTTTAAACATACTCGATGAAAAAACCTAGTTACTATTAACAGTAATTTGGTCAGGAGTTCTAGATTTTGGGGAGATATGGCCATTATATCAGCTCTTCTCAGATTCTAAGGCCCCATATAAAAAAGCATACAACAGGAATTGGTATTTATTAATTAACGCCATGAAAATGTTAACAATCCAACATAGTGGGAGTTTTGGCGACTACCAGGATATTTAGCCACAAATTATACAATGACATTCAAAAGTCATCCCCTCTCGTCACGATATCGATTCCGTTCCGGGATTTGTCATGAAAACTACTGTGCTGCATACGTACTAAACCTCCATGTTGAGGGAAAGGCAATAAAAACATTAGGTTCTTTTCTACGGTTTTGGAAATTTATTCGACTGATCACTCTTGATGCAAAAATCTTTTTGAAACCGACGGAACTGACAGGTTCCATTATATCACTCTAAAGATCAATTAAGCTCTCCCTAATTTTTGCCTCGAATTGCGTGGGCTGCAGCTCAAATGAATACAAAATTCATTGCGGAATTTTGAGGTTTAATATCATTAAATCTTTGTTGCAGATCCTTTGTTATGATTATAATATTTAAGTGCCTCTGTGATCTTTTTTAGCTTTGGGAATTATATAAGGTGTACAAGAACGATTGTGCGTTTTTTTTAGCCTTCATGTATAAATTTGAATATAGTTAAACAATAAAATTAATTTTACAAAATAGTTTTCATTTGTTTCAGAGATCATGTCGCCACTAAATAAAAATTATCCATGCCTCTAGAATAGAACTTATTGGACTTTGAAGGAAAAACTTGTTCAATTCTCTCTGGGAGTATTATTATTAGAGAATCTTTCATTCTGAGTACGATTATCTAACGACAAAACGGTTAAGTATACGCTGAACGATTGCGAAGAGTTCAATGTAAACTTATTCGAAAGCATCGAGCGATGGTCACCGGCAAAGGATATGGGTTTCTGCAAGACACCAGAAAATCATACATCGCACACCTAGTGCAAAATACAATGAATGGTTTAATTTGAGAGTTACTCAGTCATCCAACTTTTAACTCTTCGATTTAGCCCCCTCTTTGTCTCGAAACAACCAGATTTGCAATGGAAGATTGTTTGATAAAAAGTTAAACAGTATTGCTTTGCTTCAAAGTCTGAGGAGTTTTATTCAAGATAATAGGAAAACTTTTACTTTGTAGGGGAAATATTTCAGAAAAAAGATGGAAACAATTTATATCAGGCAATCATCAAAATTTATGCGACTTTGATTTTTTCGTTTTTTTAATCAAGAACCTTTTTGCTCACATGGCAAATATTCTCGACATCCTATGCTGTGCTAATAAACTTCTACTTTCTTAATGAAAGAAACAATTGCTTAATTACTATCTATGAGGTTAATGAAATTACCCAATTAGGTTGTAATCGGCAAATTAAGTTTATGAATGACACCTTTCAAACGCCTCTTTCTCTATTTCATTCAAATACATGAAGTATACGAAGGATCTTCAAAATGTCTTGGTGCAAAATGAAAGAAATATTTATTAAAAATTAAAGTAACACAAATGTCACTAATATTTCTCAACCTAGTTTCCATTTAAGTCAATGCACTTCTGAAGGTAATGTTTTTGAAGAACTCCTGGCTTTTCGAATTGTACCATGTCTCGATTTCATGTTTCGCCTCTTCGAGCGATTGAATTATTGTTCCTTTTAAATGTTATTTAAGCTTAGTGTAGAGGAATTGCAACATAAAGCCTCCCGGAGGGTTGGGCAGGCGTATATATTAAAGTCCCCTCCCTTATGGAGAAAGCCGGAGAATCGAGCCACATGAAGAGACTCGTGGGAACGGTAGCCGGCGAATAACAGTCTAACTGTCTACCCTGTTTGATCTCCCCGCCTCATAGGTAGTTGGAGCGACCATCTGTCTCAAGGTAACCACCAAAGGCCCTTAAACGGCACTCAAAAGATCCAATTACCTACGAGGTCCGTAGGTCCGTGGTTATATCACCAAAAATCGGTACCAGTCAAAAGGCACGCCAAGGATGGTGACGGTTAGAGAATTAACAAGCCGACTTGGGCACCTCAGTGCCAACCTCCTCACCCCTCGCTCTCCCAGATGCGGCCTCACCACTCGCTCTTCCCTCTGCGGACTCGCCCCTTCTCCCTTAGATGGGGCGGTCGTCCTCCTATAAATAAGCCCCAAAAGGAAAGAGAAAGGATTATTATTCGGTGGGAGACGATAGAGGATCAGTTCGAGAAGATCGATCCTTCAGCCAGTCAAGATTATTCGAGGAGAGACGATAAAAGATCAATTCGAGAATATCGATCCTGCCCCCCCCCCCCCCCAGTGCCGAACTAACATAGAACGGTAAATTTTGTATTGGTGCCATAACGAAGAATCCTTTACAGACTTAGAAGAAGTCTGACTGGAGAAAAGAAAACCCGCTCACACTCGAGTGACCCTCACAGCTCAAGCTCCGTAAGAGTGAGAGGAGAAGAACCAAGCCCCAACAAGGTTCCATTTGTTAAGTACCGTAGAAATCCCCTCGTATACCCAAAACTAGTTGGACACCAGGGAATAAAGAATAGGACACAAATAGGCTTCAAAAGCCTCCAGAAGAGGACTCTTTGAGCTAGATAGCACAATAACTCTCTCCGTCTTTTAAACGTAACAGGAGGCAAAGTTGCAATAAGAAGTTGACATCGCCCCCCTCCCCCCTTACCTCCATCATATATCGAAGAAATTCTACCATCGGCCACTCCAGGAGCTGCCAAGTGTAGGCCATGAATGGTCTTTTGCAGTCTCCTTCTTATCTTATGTTCTTAACTCTCTGAAGCGCGAGAAAAGCCTTACAGCGACATCCAGCAACCCCTGATCTCTTCTGTCATGTTAGTTAGAATGAACATTTATATTCATATTGCGTTAATATGAGTTTATTAAGTTACTCGATTTAACGGAAGGAGAAACAATTGTGCCTGAACCCCGTCATATTTACTAGTAGAAGAGTGTAATTTAATTTGATGTTTAACGCTAATCAAAAAGGGTCACAATAAAATAACTAATTGGCAATTGGTTTGTTTACGTGGAGCCTATTTGTTCATTTCTGTGATGAATAGATATTGTAATAGATCCAGATGCAAACCTGTTTGGCCTCGGTTATCTTAATAGGTGGATATAAATATGTAGTTAATTTTTTTGTAGTTAATTCTTAAATTTAATATATATGTTTATTTGGGGATAATTCCTGGGCGTTTCACTAAATCCTTACATGTTTGAGACGGCTCTTCCTTAAAACAATAAAAATATGTAGCATTCTTCGACAAAAGTGTACCTCGACAAAAGTATTATTTGACACTTATGAAACAAGAAATAGTTCGATGCGGCAAGATCGGGGCTATACGGCGGATGTGCCATCGAAAGTTCCTCAAAGTTTCTTCTGTTAGCCGTGAAGCATTGTCATGATGAAGCATGACTCCTATGTACTTGCCAATCATCCCGCAACGCTTTCGGCTCAGATCAAGATGCTCTGTTAAAATTTCCTATGCTGATCCTTGTGAAATATTGACTTCTTTCGCAATAAATTCAACGCTAGTCCTGCAATCTTCATCCAGAAGATTTTAAACGGCGGCCACCTTTTCTGCATTAGTTTAATGTGGATGGTCTCCCTTCTTTCTTGTCACCATTAAGGTCTTCTCTTCCTTCTTTGAAACGTTTTATCCATGTCAAAACAGTGTTTCTATATAGTGAAGACTCCCCATAAACATGATGCAAAGAATCAATAATAGCAGGGTATTTACAATCGATTTTTTTTTTAAATTCGATAACAGCTCTGATCTCAAAAGTTTGCTTTTCCATGAATGAAAAAGCTAATTTCTTGTAATCAGTCACTTGTTACCTGAAATACGTTAGAGGAATAAATGAAGGTTTTGCACGTATCAGCACAAACCAAAATTAAGATCCAACGTATTTTGACTTGGAAATTTCCGATAATCTTTTAATTAAAGGCCTGTACCAAAACTATATGAAGATCTCTCGTATTGTCTCAAGTTTAAAAATTATATCCTAAAATAAAATAAATACTGACGCATTCCATGAGAGTAAAATAAGGGGCAGTGATTTATTTTATAGCGCCTATCTGTCGATTACTTCCCAGGGTACAAGTCGCTGAAATTGCTTGGTAACCTAATTATAAGAAAAATTAAAAGCAAAAGCAAAAAAACACTAAAAAACAATAAACTAAAGCAAAAGAAAGAACCAAAAAACAAGGAGAAGGAGGAAGCACGTTCAGGCATTGGGTAGAGGCTTCGCAATCACGGTGCAGGGGCATGTAACCAACACCAAAGGGAGTCAAAAAAGACCAGCTTCCTCCAAGAAGACAAATAGTCCATAGGTCTATATGCGTAAATCCGTCCTGAGTACAAGAGAAAGGCGCGCAGATTAGCCAGACTGGAATATTCCACGAGAATGTGCTGAGCACCTCTCTGCACAGTTTGTTCCAGAAGGATTTAAATGCCTTTTTGGCTGACAGGACAATTAAAAGTCTCGGATCTTGGGTCTTGTCTCTGGGTCTGTCATACAATTATTCATATCTTTGTCGTCCTGTCGAGGATCACTACATCCTACTAAGGACGTATTTAGGAGCTACAATCTTTGGGAAAGGACCAGCCATTGAGTAACTTCTGGTCGTATGTGTCACTGTACAGGTTTCGAACACCATTCGTTAAAGGCTGTACCCCTGAAAAGTTTGATAACCCGAAACGGGATAGGTGAGAGAGCCTGGACGCGAGATATAGCCCACCATACACATTATCTTTTTCAGTCGTCATAAGTCAGGATTTTTTCCCGTTTTTGAAAGTGTCATCAAAATTTCGGGTTATCCAAAACCTTAACCGAGGTGGCCAGTTAGAGGCACCTCCCAAGGTGGAGATGTTCCCGGAAGTGCCCTTGCCTCAGAGGATAGAGTCTTCTTTG
Source organism: Ceratothoa steindachneri (assembly GCA_963969495.1). NCBI lineage: Eukaryota > Metazoa > Arthropoda > Malacostraca > Isopoda > Cymothoidae > Ceratothoa > Ceratothoa steindachneri. The sequence goes on along the minus strand of OZ018323.1, from coordinate 114,814,008 downwards.
GGAGTTAGCTTAGTCTCATTAGCAGACACAAAACCTGATTCCGATCCTGTGCACATCCTCCCCCATTTAGGAAGCATGGGCCTTCGAAGACTTACAATGAGAGTTGGGACCCACTCGCCACATGATGCTCCCTTGACGGTCAAGATCTTCTCCATAACATCTGACAGAGGCTGTTCAGTCGGCCCATGGGTCCTTCCCAGAGAGAAAGAGAAGCCATCCCCTCCTCGCGGAGGCAGCGGAGATTAATGGGTCCGCTGCCTTTTTGGCAAGCGACCAGACAAAGACCATACGTCCGGATACGATGCACCCTCGGGCAGGGGAGCCCAGATAAAGACCAAAGTCGCAAGTGTGGTGAGCAGAGCTTCGTTTAAGTTGGGCCCTTCATTCATGGATTATCCCTCTGGCTTCAAACGCATTTTAGTTATTCGCTCCACTGATGGAAGCAAGTTGGACAAATGGCACATGCTTTGTTAGGGCAAGCATTAGCTATATTGGTTGGTAAAGAGGGAAAAGTAACCAATTTCTCGGTTAGGAGCCTTCTACTAAATCGGCGAGCACTTCAGAAGCAACATTAATTAGTACACTTCGGACACTCAATGCCTCTCTGATGAGTGTGATGCCGCATTGTACCATGAATATTGTGGAAGGTGTGTTTATTCAAGGAAAGGAAATTCGTCGACTACTGCTCAGAACGCATCACCCAAAGGCTGACTGCCGAAGGAGTAATCAAGTTTGAAAGTGTTATGAGAAAACAGAGAGGGGGTCTCAAGACCCACACTTACACTATTCCTCACGTTCGATCGTGATAGGCTCCCTGAGTTGGTACCTACCGGTATTAGTAGTGAGTCATATGCTATCTCTGCCTCCTTTTTGGCCAAAGGATCGCTTATATAGTAGTGCAAATTTGGGTTTACCCGAATTCTGTCTAAGTTTCTCTGAGGCTGTACAACGATATGTCCTTATAGTGTATGGCCAAAAGTGTTAATTCCTGAGAGTTGCACAAAGTTTCTTTGAAATAATGTGGCAAGTATCTCGTGGAGAAGGAAATCTTTGCCATTTAGGCAGCGGGTCGTTTATCTTTTCTCGGGGCTATGGACTTGACCCTGGCGTTTCCAGCGCTACATGTGCCGTTTTAATATTAAAAAAAACACCCTTTGTTCCTAATCCTTTGGAGAAGCGTATCACTACCTCTCTCGATAGGTTCTCGAATGTGATAGCACCTTTAGTACCCTGTACGACCAACATGGCTTGAATTTATGCCTCAGAGAAGCGTACGAAAATTGCTGTAAATGTCTTCTTTTCGAAAAGGGTATCCTCACTTCCTCCGATCTAGGCCTGGAAGGCAGGTTCCTTTAATCGAATTGCCGTGGAGGGCGGGTCAACTAAGAGAATTTACCCGAATCTGTTTGAATTACTTTCATAGCTCTGCAATATGAGTCTTCCCATTAGGTAAAGATACGTATGCCCGCTTGGAAGATCAGCGGAGGTTCTCCAAAACATAGTGTAACATGGCTATCCCTATCTCGACGAAATTCACCACTGTGAGATCGCTACATCCGGGAGGATACTTGTTAGGCCAACGATGATGATGATGCTAATGTAGAAGTCAACTACGTCATCCACCAACCTAAACTCTTCGACCCTCCTGAAATGCGGACCACCGTCTCCGCTCCAAACATCAATTGTGTGGTTTCCCATGGGAAATCGTCAGTGGTTTAGAAAAATTATATTTGAATAGGAAATTGGTTATTACCATTAAGGTCATCGACATCCTCTCACTCAAAATAATACTGTCGTTCCGGAGAGCACAGGAAAAGACCAAAACAAGAAAATGAAGCGGTTGTTTGGCAGTGGCGTGTAAGCTCATTCGCATTTAAGAAACTCTCCAGCTCGTGGATCAAGTCTGCAAGGACCGGACCCCTGGGACGAGCCTGTGGAGCTCCTACCAGTTGGCCCGGAGTCAACAGCAATTCAATTGAAGGAATATGCCATCCAGGTCAAGCTCATAGGAGATTCAGAGTCTCTATTCGAAAAGAAAACTCTTCACGGAGGCGGAGTTACCGGGACTATTTGCTGTACAAGATGCTGAATGTAGCATGGCCTACGAAGACTAATCGTAGACATTTAGGTTCGCTATGCGAGTCTTTTCGCCATCCGCCTCGAAAGTTTTTGTGGGTTTGGAGGCGGCTATCCCTCTTTTGAGGGACCCCGCGCCTCCGAGTTGCACGATCTAGCCTTGAGTGGTGGCGTGAGAGACAAAGCTCTTTTGGTGGTGTCCTTTTGAAGAATAGCTTTAGGAGTACCCAAAGACGGTCTCACACGACCACCTTCAATAGGTTTACCTACTGTGTGTCTAACGACTCAGTGGAATGGCGCGTTAGTTTTACTTAACAAGAAATAGTAACGCAGGAGTGGGAGAGCCCTGATTTTATGCTGGTCATAGTTCATTTTGCCCCCAGCTCTACCAAAAGAGAGAGTGGGATCCGAAGGGCGCAGAAGCCATCGTCTTTGCAAGCATGGAAGGGCCAGAAGCGTAGGATGCCTCTTTGTGAATTGAAGCATAAGACATCCCAAGTAGAGATCGGAGCGCCTGAAATAAATCCGTAGACTCGCAAAAAGAGAGTCATTCCGCAGTCTTAACGGCCAGGATTTCTTTCTCAAAGAGATCCACACCAGTACTTTGCTTCGAGGAAGTAGGGGGTGGCTCTCCATAATTGACGCACATGGCCATACACGATAAAGACTTGAATCAATTTACACATACTTCTGCTAAACCCGACTTTAAACGTCTATATGAGCAGTTCGTATGGCCACTGCGATGGCTTAGTAGCATCCCTGCTCCAGTGGCACGATACCTTCACACGAGAGTGATACCAAACAGCACGCACGGACTCATGGAGCCTCTCACGATCGAACGTGACAAATAGTGTAGGGTTGGTTTTCGATGTGCCCTCCCTATTTTTTTATCAGGTTTCGATCTTGACTGCTCCCCGCCCGATGGCGCTCGGGACGGGACTTCGCGATCGTAGTCTGGTCGTTTTTCTAAAGGGAAGCGTGCCCGACCGTCCCACAACTTTCCATGGCCACGTTAAAGATTTCGAGACAACTCAATAATTCGGCTTCCCTAATGTCCTGAAGCCCGGACGATCACATATAATAGGCTACACATTTTTCCAAAAAGTTTTAAGAAAATTTTATTCAGATACGTTTATGAATGTAATAAGCCCAATTTAGTAGCTACTCACCTCACTATTTATCTCAATTATTATATAGCTTATAGTCATTTTTTAAAAATTCGATTACAACGAAGGTCTAGATATCTTTTTAACAAAAAGAAACGTTTCCAAGATGAAACGAAATATTTCTTAGAGGAATTAGTCAAAGGAAAGTCATTTCGAAAAATTTACAAGATTTGAAGTTTAATTATGGCACTCTGAAGAAAATTGTATAAGTAGCTTCCGGCCAAAGAAAAAATGTTTAAACAAGAGCTTCGAGCTTTGACCTATAAAGATCTTTCTCAAATCAAAATAGAAGCGGTAACAACTCTCATTCTAGTAGCTAAGACATTGTTTAAATATTTTAGGCTCCTTCTTTGTTGGGAAAAACAAGGTGTATGATTCCAAGAAATTTTATACCTCTCGAAAGAAAAAAAAAGCCGTTCGTAAACAAAAACAGAAAGAAAAACGTTTGTTGTGAGCCCAAGCATACATGAAAACTGACTTTAGAAAAGTTATCTTCACAGACAAATCAATAGTCACTTTTGGATTGTTGGACAAGACTCTGGGTTCTCAATGGACGTTGACCAAGAGACAACAGGGTGAATGAAGATTGATAATTGAGACTGCAATTTTTGGAAACAATCTAGTAGGGTCTTTCAAAGGGGTTGATGGTGCCCAAATGGTTTCTAAGGCCATTTGATACCTCATTGACAAAATATTTTTACCTATGCTCAGGAGAGCCAGTGAGGATAATGAAATCGCTATGTGATTGCTGGATAATGGTTTTCACCATACTTTCAAGTTCTCTCAAATTAGAGTTGAAAGGATAATTAGGAGTCTCATTTATATACGAGCCTACCAACCCCTAGAACATAAATCTAATTTCAAACTATGGTGTATTCTGAAGAGCTACGTCTACGCAGATAACAGGCAATTTCACAACAAAAATGAGCTTTTTAAAATGAGCTTTAGTATTTACAATATTATCATTTAGTCTATAACACATTTTAGATACCGTAAGGTGAAAAATAAAGTATTAATGATAGGATTATAAAACCCTTTTTCAATCAAGATAATAGAAAAAAGTCAAGATCTTGCAAACCCTAGATAAAATAAGACAAAAGAAGTGGTGAATGGATTCCCTCACAATAATCATGTGTTTAAGATTTCTTTTACAATAAATCCTAATATTAGTTAGAAAAAAGTTTATTTAATGAGTGCAGCTACTACTAGGATCTCCGCAGATCCGTTTGGGATCCCTTTCTCAGTCTTCTCCCCCGTCCCTTTAAATGTGCCATATTCCTTAGGAGCAAATAAAGCCCCTTTACGAATGGCTGATTTAGAATCAAATTTACTTCCTTGTGTGAAAAGGACGGGCAGAATTTGTACCAATACTTTGCAATAAGCGTGAATATTATCCATAGTGCCTTGCTCCACGTTGGCACGGAACACTTTCTGGTTTTTCTTATTTGTTGAAGGATTAATATTCTGTTACCACTATAGTTGTTGAAGCAGGCCCGAAAGTTTGAGTTCCAAAACACTGCTCATCTCAGAGCTTCTCTAGCAAAATCGAACGAAATGAAGCTTTATCAATTGATTAACTACATCCGATGTGGCTTAATTTCTTTTAAATTTTAAAGGTTGTTTACGTTTGGTTAAGCCATAACCCTCACTCGGTCGATAAGGAGATAGTTACATACTTGCTATTGGTTGCGTTTCTATTATGCTAAACACAGCCATAATAAAAAGACAAATTATGAAAGATCGTTTGCTAGAATGATTAAGAGTTACTCGTAAGTTGTAGGAGTTCCGAGCATGTGTCCTGTGTTTGTAATAAAGCTAGGGTTTGTCTTTGTGTAAAATTCCTTCTGGCCCTCACAACCAAGCACACAACACCGATGTAACTAGGCCGATTGTGAGATGATGCCCCCCGAAGGACCAGCGTGTGAGGAAGCCCTCGGAATACCCCTTTCAGCCTCTTCGCTACAAACCACGTGCTCCTTGGCGTAGGAATTTTAGAATCATCAAGAAGGAAGCAGTCCTGCGCTGAGTCGCTTGACCCAGCTGTATTTGCTTATGCGGGACGCACCTCGCTTTTACTCCCCGTGATAACGCCGAATCCTCGCCCCCATACCTCACAGGCATTCACTTCCCCTCTGAGCACGTCCGTACAAACTCAACCCCATTTCCTGAGGCAAACTTCGCTTTACGAACCAACTCGTTATCTCGAAATAAGTTTGCATAGACTGACGTCGAGAACCCTCTGGGGAGGGCCATGCCCTGGCGCTATCTAACAGACCAGCCACCTGGCTATTTAACCCTGCGCCCGCCATTCCTCGAAGAGGTTGAGAGTCTGCCAGTACCTCCGTTTAGACCGTTTGTCTGTTTCCCGCAAAATCTCGCAACCCTTGTTCGAGTCGTACCTCCTCGTTAAGATCTCGCCAGCAGATCGCTCTTCGTGAAGCTTTGGCCTCTGTTCATAGGAAATCTTATCGAGCCACCTTCTTTCCGGAGAACTGTGCTGGCCTCCTTATCTCGCACCACCCTTCATGACTCCCGTTCTCCGTGTCTGAGACTCTCTGCCGTGCGGCAGAACCGTCTCGTGTTTGAGATAACATCTTTCTGGAGCAGAAATAATCTGGTTCTTTAACAAAAAGTACTCAAACCCCCATCAACGAGTCTTCCTCGTCAGAACTCACAGAGATATCTCTTCGAAGACCTGTGCCGTTGGTCCTTCCTCTTGGAACACCTCTAAGCTTCAAGGTAAAGCTATTTTGCGTTGCAATCCTCTGATTACATCCCTCATCAATCGTCACCTGCATCCCCTTTTGAATTGACTTCCTGCCTAAACTTAAATAATATCCATTTTTCGAATTAACGATAATTTTGCACTCCTCGCTTAGCTCTGTCATATTGTAAACTGTCACGATCCAATTAACAATCCTTATAGAGCAATTTGTTTTACTTTATATATATATATATATATATATATATATATATATATATATATATATATATATGTATATATATATATATATATATATATATATATATATATATATATATATATATATATATATATATATATATATGTATATATATATATATATATATATATATATATATATATATATATATTGCCTCGTTTATTATATGTATTAAAATTATATTTTGGGATCTTGATCTTTATATATCCTTAAACTGCAACTTGGCAAGCCATTAGATAAATCCCAGCTAATCGTAAACGCACTCAAAAATCAAGGAGGAGGCTTCCCACTCCTTTAATTGCTCCAAAGCATATCGGAGACGACCTGGGGTCGACTATCTGCCCGTTCTTATTCCGAGCAGGTCGACACAGGCATATCTCACCACCGATCTTTAGTCTGTAAAACATCTAGGATAAAATTTGTCCTTTATTCTTTTATTTATTTACAATATTTAGTTTATCGCATTCAACCTCGGCGCAAAAGTCTTTTTTATCTTTTCTGTCCATGAAATAGCATAGCCATTTATAAAATGCGATAGAGTGTGTGGTAGCATTAAGGAACGTGACCGAGACAACAATTAGAGTAATTTGTTCCTCATCCCCCATCACTTTCATCATTTTCAAAATATGTCTGTTTTGTTTATGTTGATACTCTAAGAAGGATAGTAATTTTTGAGACAGCCACTTTTCTGTTTTTAGTGTTACTAGAGTAAAATTTATTTTCTCAAAAATAATGGAAAACTTCACGTTCAGAATGTACCCATGCGAACGCTGGGCATGGTGAGTCTTGGTGTGTGGCACACAAGGGCGATGGCAGTCAACCGATTTGACCTGCACTTTAAGGAGACAAGAATAAGAAGCCCATTATTTCTTCAAAGACCTCTGAACAAATAACAGATCTTCTGAAAGAAGAAAAATAATGAGATCATGAAAAACAATAAAAAGGTGTCTGGATATTTCCAAATGACGGAAGTTGTCCATAAGTCAAATGTTTGTTCTATCACTCGCAGTTAGTTCCCCTGGTAACAATACCTGCGGGAGGATGGACCACTATCTCTTCACCACTTTTCTCACAGGTCTCTATAACTTTCTGTGCTCCTGCCGTATTGGAATTGCACTAGAAATTTGAGCTAAAATATTAAAGTCAGATTATTTTAGAAAATCTCCACTACAATTGCACAAAATGAATACATCGATGCATATGACTACATACAACAATCAATAGCTCGAAAAATAATTTACATTCTAGAGAAAATATTAAAGTTCGGTTCGATATTTGCCTATCTATGAAAAGGAAATATAAGAGAGTTTAAGCTAAAGATACTAGCTACATCCTCTGCATGTTTGTTTATTTTATACCTAATAAATATAGAGACGTTAGTTTTAAAGAAGGTTATAAGAAAAAGCATTTAAAGGGCAATAAAATAGAAATGTCTGCTATCCTGGTAGAGTTTGGTGGAACGAAAACTTTGGTTCTAAAACGAAGAATTAATTATTTTTTTTTTTTTCCTCAGGACCCCTGGCTTTGGTGACCGTTTCTCTAGATTCGACACCAGTCTTGAGGTGCAGTCACCAGTCATTCCTCCCAAAAGAGGAAGTGCAGCTCATCCTCTGGTACCGGAATGCCACGACGAGACCTTTTCTCAGGTTTGACTTTATCTTCAACTAATTAATCAACGCAACTAAAAATATCCTCTATCTCTCAACCTTTTATATATTATTAAGCAAAAAAACCCCTTCCAATTTCCCAACTATTTCTATCTTATAGCGATGGTGTTATATGTAAGTTTTAACCTTTATTCCAGTCAGGGTTAATGCCAAACAGAAGGTCACAAGCGAGCTTACATTTTAATTTCTAGTTGAGATTATTCTTGATATTGCGAATGGAGTGTGATAGGTGGATGAATTTTTAAGGTTTAAAATGTTCTAATTGTGAACAACATTATTTAACAAGATATTAGAATATAAAACTTTGCAAAATGTTCAAATACATAAGAGGACAACATTTTTAAGCGTATAAAATATTTTGTAAAATATCAAAACTCTTTTTAATACCACCCAATAGAATCCAGCTCTTTAATTAGTGTAAATGTTGCATACAAAGTTGTTAAATGCAATAAAATTTAATAAAACATTTTGAGAAACAATAAAAATACAAATACTACTCAAGATATATAATGTTAGAGACGTTGGATCTGACGAAGGCCAACGTGTCTACTCTGGGACTTTCCAAGTCCCAGGCTGACAATGAAAGAGTGACTAGGATGGGTTAGTGATATCCGGAAGTCTCAACTTTGAACCATACAGGTGGATAAGAAGGCTTGTGTCCTTGATTCTTGGAATGGGGTATCTCCTTCGGCAGCTATGTTATGGTTCTGATAAGTACTAGTTATGATCCCCTATGCTCAACTAAATTGAGTAACGTGTTAAAAAATGTAACTAAATCACAAGCCATTTCAAATCCCCCTAGTTTTCTCGCCGCATCTGACAAGAATGAAACACACGAATAAATCCGCGATGCTTAACTTTGGAAATCTAAAGTACAGAATTATGTCAAACGACCCATTTAATGTAAGACATGAAACATAACTGCCAACATTGTTGAAGCACTTGGCAGACTTGACATTGGTATCGCCACAATGAACAAGAGAACAAGTTGAAGACCTATCAATGTAGAGAAAGGAGAATACATTTTTTATTCTAAAGAATTTGATGAGAGAACAGCGTCTTTATGGTGTGGGGTTTGCCCGATACCTTAAAGACACTGAAGGAATTTAAAGGAATTATGAAAATCCAATTACTCTAAGAAAAAATCGAATATCTAACACCATAAGTACCTGCACACCAAATATGCATAATTTTTATAAAACTAAATAAATATTTTACAACTTAAATCAAATTATTGCTATAATACCATAAAGAACTAAACTGCCTTTTTCCATGCGAGTTTAATACAAGAGTAAGTAAAGATCACAACAGCTGGAGTAAAATAATTGGAAGACAGACTGTCAGTACCTGTGACTAAAATGACCCATTAAAAATATTCACCTGATCCCTCAGTTTACCATTTGGAACGATTTTGCCAAACAACATATGTGCATTTGGAAAAATGCAGAGTTTATTGATATTTAAAGTTCTAATTCAAGCAAAACCCGAAAATATTTGAATGGATTCAACATATGTCCTTTAATTAATTCTAAAACGAAACAAAGACAAATCATTGCATACTATTAATGCAATTATGGCACAGTAACATAAATAAATGAATAATTATTTTGAGTATCATAAACTGTGTTCAGCCCAAAAGGTTTTTTTTAAAAATGACAGAAGTACTAAAATAGGTGCTAAAGTTTACACTAGCTGTTTTAACAAATCACTAAATCCTCGAGTTGAAGGGCACTAAGTAGAGTCCTGCAATCCAGACTGGAGATGATGCTCAAAGTATGCACACTGTCAAGGCAAACGTGTCAGGCACTAATCGTAAAATTAAACAAGCTAAACCACACTAGAACTACATCTGAATATTTTCAGTTAATTCTTAGTAAAAATCTAATTTTCTCTGACCAATCTAATTAATTATATTTCACGCTGAGTCTTTAAATTGTCCGAATTTTTGCCTTTTCCTCTTCAAAAATATCGTCAATGAAGAGTATAATCACAAAGTAACCAACTCTAATTTTAGATAACTATTGCCTAGCCAAGCTCTTTAATAATTAATCAAAGTTTTGAACCTGTATGCATAAATGTTCTGTCTGTTTCCTATATCTTTGTGGATAAAATAATGTCTCTATGTATGTTACTATATTTCTCTTTGCTAAAGAATCAATGTTGTATTTTGGTCCGTTAATAGCTTTAAGCCTACTTTCAAAAGATGAAAAGGGGGAAAAAGATGGGATGGGAAAGAAAAAGAGAGAAAGAAGGAGACAACTTCGGATACTTGCTGATGGAGGAAAACAACAGGTACGGAAACATAAATTCCAAGAAATTCACAATTATTGAAAGTAGATAATCCAAAATTCTTTGTCACTTCAATTAATTAAACCTCTTCTTCTTAAACTTCGCTACCACCCTTTGCTTATTCACAAGCTTTCCTTGCTCAGACACTATGTGGATTTACTACCCGCCTGAGAAGTTTCCGATTGCAACCTGCTGTTGTTTTGTGCTTCCAAAACAAACCAGTCGTAATGTGTCAAGATATCTTGGCATAGAAATAAATTGACTAAATTATTTAATCACTTTAATTAAAAAAACTTCGAAAATTCATAAAACTATATTATTTATTTGGAGTCTTACAGAGTCCATGCCAGTAGGGGAAGCCAACGAAGTTCGTCAGTTCGAACTAAGTCAATATATATCGTTTATCTTTATGGCGACGTCGTAGAATCAAGAAAGCAAATATTAAGAATGTTACAGTATTGACTAATCCGAATGGGTTGCGGTTCGTCTTGTTTTTATTAATAAAATGATTGTCTCCGAATAAATCTCTTTAGGCTTTAATAAAATTAATAACTCTGTTCGAATGAATCCTTATCAAAACATCTGCAATTGCGAGTCTTTTTATTTATAAACATAAAAGGGGAACTCCGAAGGAGACATTTGAGGAAAATATGGCGATTGAGGCAGAAGTTCAAAACCGAGACTAATCAGTCTATCGCGCGCACAAGGTGCGATGTTAGGTGACCCCTGCCTCGCAGAAACGCAACTTTTTTTTCTCTTGATAGATATATATATATATATATATATATATATATATATATATATATATATATATATCAACAGCAAAGAAGAAGACTAGAATCAAAGAGAGCAGAGGGCGGCACAATGAAAGCAATCCTTTACCGAGAAGACAGAAATAACGCCCGCGGGAAAAGTTTGAAATTCCTGGCCAAAACTCGAACCCGGGTCTGCTGATTGCCGCTCAGCTGCTCTACCGTTAAGCTACCAGGCACAGTGACTCTACCTCGCCCAAAGCGTTACCCCTTCAAACCCAGTCTCTCCCTAAGCTAGGAACCTCCAAGGAATATATATATATATATATATATATATATATATATATATATATATATATATATATATATATATATATATATATATATATATATATATATATATATTTATTTATTTATTTATTTATATATATTAGTTGAATTTTATTTTCCTTAATCTACTTAAATTAAAAAAAATGAATGATCTTCCTTGTACACCTAATATTTGAACCGATGTGTATTATCTTTAAGCGGTCTACTTGGGATGGGGGTATTCCGAGTAGAGTTTAAAAAGAATAAAAGGCTCTCATAAAAAAGAAAGATAACTGCTCCTAGCATTAATCGCCAGATTAGTTTAACGCAATTCATGAGGAAACTCTCAAAATTGATAATTAAAAATAAAATAGTAGCTCATATGGGGTCAAATAAAATAATCATATACACAACATTCATTTAAGTTAAAACGTTCTTGTTTAATATAGTGGATTTTTTCCTTCAAATGATTTCTATATATAAGCACAAAGCTGCGATTATAGTTTAGCTAGGCTCGGAAAACGATTTTGATGCCATCACAAAGAAGATGATCCGAATGAACGTTACAGCCCACTGAATAAGAAGCGATATTCGTAAATGGATAGAAATTCCAATCCGAAAATCGTTCACAGTGAGTTGTTGTAGATGCGACAAATTCGTTTTTGGCCTCAGTCACTACAAAATTATCACAAAAGTTGGTAATTCATATTTAAGTCGGAAGATATCATCCCCTCTAAATATAAATCCCTTCTCCATCCTATATCGAAGAAGCATTACAATTTTAATCCCCCTTTTTGAATAAGGACGTAACACTGTTATTACGGATGTAACCGAGGCTGACAAAACTTATTCCTGAACTCTGGAGTAAACCGTATAAAGAAATTCTTCAATTCTTAAACAACTTATTACTTAAAAGTAGCGTAAACACCTGATAGCATTGCTTCGAGTCCATAAGGATTCAGCATTATTAATTATATCCTACAGGTCGAGGTCGATGGTAAAGAAAACAAGTCAAAATTGATTTAAATTGGTAAACACTCGCTCAGCACCGCTAGAATTTAAGATGATTTCAATTAGAAAATCAAGATGAGGTGAAATAGTCTATTTATATAATTAAGTTAAACCACCACAGTTAATGTTTAAAAATAGACTCTCCTGTCTTTCAATATTCGATGTAGTACTATTTTGTTTGAGTACCATTAAAATGCTACATGAATCATTTGAATATAAGTATGAAAACATAGTCCTAGATGTAATAAAAAGAACTAAAAAATAAGCATTATTATATTTTTTTCGATACAGGTTTGCATCAACATTTCTCGGATTAATATTAAACTTGATGGCATATAATTCGGTTCCTACCTGTAAAGCTTTGTGACTTAATTCTTTAAATAGAGCCCTCGCCCCTCACCAGTATCTAGGACAGATAATGCTTGTTATTGTAATTCCTCTCTTGCCTTGTCTTTTTGCTACTAATACTATTTTCATATCATGCTTTTTCTTGGGTCATCTATCTATTTCTGCCTCATTATTTCCCTCTTCTAGATAGACGTAAAAAGTTATGAAAAATGGTAATAAATTCCTTCTAAGCAAACTTGAAGTCACACTTTGCTCCCTCTGTTTCAGCCATGACGCACGAATTGGTGATACCAAAAGGCGAAATCCAGTCTCTCCTTCATCACCCCACGGTCATGGAGAAAGAGAAGGAGGAGGAGATGGGTGGTTGGATAATGAAATGTGCCTCTCCGGTGACGAGAGCTTTGGCAGTGGGGATCGAATCCTTCTCGACAAAGGGGGTCAGTCTTTGGTGCTCAGAAACGTTGCTTACACGGATCAGGCCGAGTACAGGTGCAAAGTCCATTATAAAACATCGCCCTCCTACACAAACAGAATTCAGCTCGTCGTCGTTGGTAAGATGAGTTTTTCTTCGACATTTTTTTTAAATAACACAAGTGGGAACTCAGTAAATACAGTTTGGAAAAAAGAGGAATAATGTGATGAAGTTAATAGAAGTGAAAATGTATGGAAGGCGCAAATCCCGAGAAGAATAAGTTGAGTAATTTATTTCATTCCTAATAACCGTTTTTGGTTAATTCCGAGTTGAAGTTATATGCATAATTATAATTTAAAGTGGGACGAGGACTGAAACTTTTGTTTTAGTTAAATTAATGATCTTGAGTGCATTAACCTTTTGTATGGAGCAGATGATATTAATTCAGACACTTCTTCATAGAAATCCATATCATACTTAATTTATCGAGAAACGGGATCAAGGCAAATGTACATGTACCCAACAATCAATGTTTGCAGGATATTGTGGGATATTGACTAGAGACACTCATTAGTAGGCATGTATATATATATATATATATATATATATATATATATATATATATATATATATATATATATATATATATATATATATATATATATATATATATATATATATATATATATATAAGTAGTAAACGAATTGATGGACGCAAACTTCAGGCAAGGTATAAACAGGATTACCAGGACAGAGCCGTAGATGCCTCGTAACATTTATTTCAAACATTTCAGGATTATAACTAATCCCATCATCAGTGCTAATGAAACGTTTGAAATAAATGTTAAGAGGCATCTACGGCTCTGTCCTGGTAATCCTGTTATATATATATATATATATATATATATATATATATATATATATATATATATATATATATATATATATATATATATATATAAGTAGTAAACGAATTGATGGACGCAAACTTCAGGCAAGGTATAAACAGGATTACCAGGACAGAGCCGTAGATGCCTCGTAACATTTATTTCAAACATTTCAGGATTATAACTAATCCCATCATCAGTGCTAATGAAACGTTTGAAATAAATGTTAAGAGGCATCTGCGGCTCTGTCCTGGTAATCCTGTTATATATATATATATATATATATATATATATATATATATATATATATATATATATATATATATATATATATATATATATAACAGGATTACCAGGACAGAGCCGTAGATGCCTCTTAGCATTGCTTGTCCTCCAAGCAATGCGACCAAAGTGCCCGTAATTATTTTGCTCCTGAAGCGATTCTGGTTTAAAACACAATTAATTTTCTTTAATATTCTTGATTTTTCTTTTCTCTCTTCTTCCTCAAAGACGAATTTTATTTTACAATAATTTTAAGATAGAACTTAGGAATCATATTATTTACCGAGGGTTTTGTAAAACTGCAATAACAATTTGAAATAGCCTTGTGGTCCCGTTTATTAAATTATTGTTTATGCCTTTTTAGTATTTACGATCTTTAAAAAAATTGTTGCTACTAATACATAAAATAAAATATGAATAGTTTCATTATTGATAGTTACGAGTAAGTACAAGAGGCCAAATTTGACAAAATACTGCCAGGAGGAAAAAATATAACGACTCTCATGAAACCATATCGAGTGCTCTTATATATTTAATACCTTGGTCTGTTTTGGTATAATTGCGGTTAATTCAGACTCTTTAGAAGTATGAAAGACTCATTCTAACTTTATCAATTGATTGAATTGGCGAAAACAGCTACAGTTTTGAGATAAAGCTCGTTCCATGGTGCAGATATAAGAAAAAGTAACAAGATCATTCAAACACCCTGTTCAACGAACCCATTTTCTCCATATGGATCCAATAAGACTTGTGCAACTGAATTTTATGAATGTGCTACATCACACATGGTCTACATTGCCTAAAGTTACATCATGACATTCTAATAGCTAAACCTAAATTATCCAAAAAGTTAATTCGTCCTCTAAGTACCTAACGAAGTTGTACAGCCATATATTATGTATCTTTTTGCATCTTTGGTGTCTCTTAAGCATAATCGCTAGTGCTTACAATACAAAACAATACCAAATACATATAACACATTCCTCAGTTAATTTTAATATACGGAAGCTTGGATTGCTGTTACTATGGCACTGATTAATAGATAAATTCCGTTATCTTGATTATACAAATAATATCTACCCGTCCCAGTTTACTTCAAAACAATAATATTCGTTTAGTACCAATTGAAATATTCACTCTTAAATGCATAACAGAGACCAAGATGAAAAAACTTGTATCTCTTATCCCTGCTCTCTCACATTATAAACATGTTTCTACAGAGTCGAAGATTACGCGTCTGAGTGACTTCAAAATATCTCCTTAATAATATTTTGCGTTTAAATGGGTGGAAATGCAAAGAGGCCGGTGCTGAAGGGAAACGACCCATTTTGCGCATTAAACCTCAAATGGCAGATAAGAAAAAGAAGAAAGCAAATAGTTATTTTTTTTTATTCACAGTATAGTGTTTATACATTTTTGACAGACATTTATCTAAACTACGTAAATACAAGGTATGGTATGGACTATTGCTCACCCACGGGATAAATAAAAAGTAAGTCTAGGTATTTAAACATGCCCTAAGACATGATTTTTCGGACAATGACAGATAAAAGGATGAGAGCGAAATATAAATCATTGTCAAATTTAATATTAAAATCGATTTCTGCCCAGTTTACTACGGGTATAATGGGGATCTTTATGTAGGTGTTTATGTGTGTTTCAGTGCGGTTTCGGCACCCGTTTCGCATTGTATGATGTCGATTTCAGTGAGGAAATTTAAGGCACACATGGTGGACGAGACTAATGTTGCGTCCTAAGCAGATGAATAGCTATCAGAATTGAGCACAAGTTCGCACATTTGGGGCCAGATACTACTTGTACTTTACTACTCTGAAATATATCAAGTACACTATTGTAAACATACCAGGATTTACTGAATTTTTATACCTAAACCATATTCAGTTCACAATAATCCAAGGAAAGATCTGTTCTCTTGTCTGTGATGCCCCATATTCCCTTCTCAAGCGGTCTCTACTTATTAGCGAATGCACAATGATAGTGTGGCCTGGGCACCATAATAGAAAACTTTCCTTACTGATATGTGTAGTGAACGACATGTGCGAGCTCCTGTTAAATCCTTACAGAAAATCGATCTGATATCAAACATGCCTTAATACCCCTTTTTATCTTATAACTTCAAGAAAAAAATATAATAAAGAGTAAATATGCGATAGAAATTTGATGACAAAAGATACATATCGAGTGTTTATGTTATACCAATTGAAAATTTAGCTGAGCATCTCTGATTTCACCTAAATATTAAAATTATTAGACCTGCGAAAATGGAGCAATATTTGTATGCATTTAATAAAATCAAATTTCAATAAAACCTTTGAAATAAATGACCACTGCCTCATTTTTTTGTCATTTATAACTATAGATTTATCTACCTAAAATTGTGGGCGGAATAGAGACATACAGGGAGTGAAAAAAATAATGGCGACACCAGGTATTTATATGGTCATATTTCCGTCACTGATTATACAATAATAAAATCTCCCTTTTTTTTAGAAATTGTATTTATATGCATTGTAGACACCACAATTCTCTTTTATGATCTATGTATAATAATACATGGCAAATTATAGACTTTTAAGATTTTCTTATAGCGCAAGTTGTTAAATAGTCGATGGTCGTAGCCTCAGTCGAGAAAATTGCAGAGTTGTGCCATGATTTGAGAGGAACTGTGTCTGAAGTAATGTTGGCCTAACAAAATGGAAGAAAAAGGCTCTGATAGTCCTGCCTCTGGACGGATGGTAAAATTCACATAGCAATAGAACCCATTGTGCCGTAAAACCCACAGCAGCAAAGATGATTGCAAAGCTAGAACAACGCCTTATCAACTCAATGATTACCATAGCAGTTCTTCGAGAGCTTAATGCAGATGACCCCATGGAATAGTTCTAAGTTCTAAATCTCTGCATTATGACAGTAATATTAAAATAATAATACGGTAATGATAAGGAGAACTGGTCAATGGAACAATGATAGAATGGCATTAAATTTGATAAATCGCTCTTCACGCTTTTACCATCCTTGGACGTGTTTACATATGGAGGCAACGCAAAGAAGCTTTTATTCCCGGCTAGCTTGAATCCCACACTGAAGCATGGATGACGTGGCACAGAACAGAGTTTACACAGAATAAATATGTCAATTTTAAGTGATTGGCTATGATATAGTACAAACATTGTTCTTGATACTATTGTTGTCTTTCGAGAAGATTCTGCATCCATCCACAAGGTTAAAATTGTTAATGATTGACCCAGAGAGCATAATAGTGAAGTGAAACGCATAGTTTGTCTTCTAATATCGCAGGATTTTGAAACTTGTGAACATCTGTGGTTTGGATTGGAGCAAAAGGTGAAGAACCACTTGTTTGCGCAGTCTCTGGAGAAAATGGAAAATCCTTTGGTTCAAGAATAGTTAAAAATGCTAGTAGCCACTGTCAAAAAGCTGTAGGAAACAATATTTCGATACTTTCAAGCTATTAGCGCTGCCAGGGGAGAACAATTTCATATGAATAATAAAACTTGCATTTAATAATATATTTGCATTATTTTGTTCACCCCTGTTGACCGTTCCATGCAAGTAGGTGGTATATCCCTCGAATTTAAACTAGTTTCTCTTGGTGTCAATTTTACACCTATTGGAGATCAACGAATAACGTCCACGCATCGTGGGTGAGAGGTTAAGGAGTTCAACACACACTTTTAATCTGCTTAAATTCATAATGATCCGAAAATACCATACTGCGTAACCATGGTGCTTCACAAACTGGAGCAGAACAGGTGCAAAGATGACAATCTTCTACCTATCAATTTAGGGTTAAGTTTTCCCGTCTGCTGCATTCGTCATAATTCTCGCCTTTGCTCCCTCCTTTCTCCCCCACTATTGATGATAGGGACTTACTCCTTTCACTCAACTCTGTAAAATATCATCTTTCGCCAGCTACATCCGCGAAGAGAAAGGGGGCTGGTATCTCCGGAACTCGCCGGACTAGTAGGACGCGGAGACTTTTGGCATCCTTTAGGAACCTCTTTCGCCCTACCATTTTTCCTTTACTCAACACCTCCAAATCTCCCCCTTCATCCTGTGCTCATCGACAGGTGCTGTCGGTGTCTCTTATGAACATTAGGAGTCTGACCAATAAGTTGAAGTTTGTCCATGACTTCGTTGTTTGCACTGGGGTTTCCTTCCTTCGCCTTAAAGAAACCTGGCTCGAATCTGATTCTGGTTCATGCACTGTCCTTGCAACACCTCCGGGTCATTCTTTCCTGCATTTTCCTCGAAACCACCGTGGATGGAGAGTTGTACTGATTTCCGACTCATTCTTCTCAATGAATCTTCTCCTTTCCCCTCCTAGCCTCATTTGAGGCTCTCATTGCTGAATCATGTGATGTACCCGTTCTGACTATTGTGGTCCTTTACCGTCCACCCAGCTCGTCTCTGGCCTTATTTCTTGAGGAGTTCAGTAACCTACTCTCCGACCTATTATCTACTGGTTCCCTCCTTATTCTCGGTGAGTTCAATCTTCCTAGCCACCTTGAGACTTTTCGTGCATTCATTCACATAATCGGCCTCTTCTCTCTTACGCAACATGTGTCATCCCCGATACTCATACATGGTAATACCCTGTACTTAGTCATCTCGAACCTCCATATCTCTATTGCAACAGTAACTGACCTATCTAATACGATTTCCGACCACTTCTTGGTGAATTTTAAATTCTATATTCCCTACCACCTACCTCATTGCTCGTCCTGAGATCCTACTCCTTTCCGGCGACTATCGCCAATTGATACTACTTCTCTCTTGGTTCACCATGTAACTCCTCCGTTCAAGGAGGTCCTTAAATGCTCATGCACTAGCCCTCCGTAAAGCACGCTCCCATATGGAGGACGCGACCTCCCTCTCACTTTCCTATTGCCTTGCTACTTCGACTTATTCTTTCAAATTAAGACCAGCGCGCAAGGCTCATTCACGCAAACTTTTGTCTGAGAGCAAGAATGACCCTCGGACTATCTTTAGTGTTCTCTATCGTCTTTCCTCGCCTAGCCCTATTTCCCTCACCTATCCCCCCATCAACCTCTCTACTCTTTCTAAAATTTTCTCTTAAAAAGTTATTAACCTACATACCGTACTACCTCAGTCGTCTGAAAAAGCTCTTGCTGTTCTCCCTGACCCTTACTCTCTCTCTACAACCACCTTGCCGTCGATGAGAGAAATTTCGCGATCGGCTTAAGCTCACCTAGCTAAGATGGAGGACTTTTAGTCCGGCAGGGTCACCCATGCCAATACGGTAGCTTTAGTAGGATCCAGACAAAGCGTTGTCAAACTTCTCTACTACTTCTTTGATCCCTCTCCCAGCATCCTCCTATTAGTTTGATCGATTCTGTTAGAGTTAAGTTTCACCGCCGTTCCTCAAGTGTCTGAAAAAAAACACACTTATCTATTATACATAAGTTGTTTAGTTATGAAGAGCTCACCAACTACCTTATGCCGTGTGAGAAGAGAGGCCTGGGAGCATTCATCGGTTGTAAGAGACTGAGATTGAAGGGATCTCAGGCGTTTGGGGTACGATTAATGGAGAAATGCTAAGTACCCGTTAGAAGCTTTCTCCTAACGTGTAATGGCCTGGCCAGCCCCTTTGACCATTACTTGGTGAACAAAAACTTAACTGCTCTTTGGTGAGAGAGCTCTTGTGCTTTGCTGGTTGCCAGATCAGCAAATGATCTCGGATTAATTCGTGGGCAATAAGCTTTACTATTTTCTTTAAGTCTGGCCGTTTTTGGTTGATTGGTAGGAATTAAGGGGAAGACAGTTACACCCCAAGGACTTCTGTCGAAAAATCAGAGAACCAGATTACCTGGGGCTCTTGTGCTGCTCAATTGGGAGCTGCAGAACGATTGGAGACGTCTGGCCCAGGGAAGACCTTAGAGTGGGTGTGTTGGGGCAAAAGGGCTACTGTTGGCCGAGCGACCGAAAACCTCCTGAAAATAGGCGGATGTGGCTTGTGAGAGAGAAAATCACAAAAAACTTTTATGCATATTGTCGGATGTTAAATTAATTATGATGACGATGAAGAATGGTCCCCAGTTTTGCAAACTAACCTGCGAAAAATGCAAATTGTACAAATGGAGCGAAAATTTCAGTGGCAGGAGTTGCAAGAAGTTCACAGACGCTGTTAGTGTCTGGGACTTCTGCGAACTCCAGGCACGTCTGGACGAGCGCATTTATCAGTTGAGAGAGGAGAACTCCCTCCTCAAAAAGGAGGTTCGCCTCTTGAGATCGAAGAGGTGTAAGTACTTAGGAGACTCCGAAGGGAAGAAGACACCCAATATCCCAGGGCAGGAGTCTTCTGCTGCAGGACTGCTGGCTCAACGAATCAAAAAGAAAAGAAAGAGGAAAAAGGAAAGAAGAAAGAAGAAGATAAAGTAGAAAGAGAATAAGATAAAGTAGAAACAGAAGTAGACAACGTAGAAATAGAAGAAGAGAAGCCAAAGGAAGATAAGAAAAAGAAGAGAAATATAGAGAAGAAAGAGGAAACTGACAAGTCGCTCCCGAAAGGCAAAACTCTGTCCTCTACAGTTAAATTTGCGAGGATCATTCTTATTGGTGATTCTCAATTCTCAAGCACTGGACCTGCAACCACTGCTATCAGCCGGCTTTCGCACCAGTCTGAAGGTAGGCTGCCTGTCTGAACGGGGAAACACCCCAATTAGAGTAGAGGCGGAGAAATCTGAGATTTCTGAGAGCCCGGTCGTTTCCCTGATGGTAAGTGGCAACGACCTCTACCTCATAGGAGATAAGTAGGTAGGGTAGACTCTACATCTAAGATTCCTGAGACGGTGATCAAAGCTGTGGACGGCTGTGGGTTGAAAGCCAGCAGTCAGGAAGATACCGAGAAGAGGTCGAACCTGGAGCGCTTACTCGAGGAATTTCTCTTTGGATCGACGCCTGCAAATCTTTGAACAGCGGAGAGGTTCTTTTTTGTGGACCCTTATTGCACCTTTTATGGTAGGAACGACATCGACCAAATAGATGAGGTGCACCTTTCCTCTAAAGGAAAGGCTGTACTCTCTAACATGATACAGGATATCGTGGAGCGGAACCAAAGAAGTGTACGGCCCCGAGTGAAGATGGACGTGCACCAATACACCCGTAGCACTCCTGCAACGATATTCTCGGAGGTCGTTAGAAAGGGTGTGCCACCACGCTACCGCCTAGAGTTAGAGTGGCAAATATGACGGAAAACGGATGAGCGTATGGAGTCTTACATTTGGGGATTCTTTGAAATTTCTTTTGTTTAATGCCAGGTCAATCAGGAACAAGTTTCTTGAACTTCGTGGCCTCATAGCAACGGAAGAACCTGAGATGGTAGCCATAACAGAATCATGGATAAAAACGTCGAACCGAGCTTTTGAGGGTGAAGTTACGATTCCCGGTTTCCAACTCTTCCTAAAAGACAGGTTAGAAAAAGAGGGTAGCGGTGTGATGTTGTATGTTAGGGATACATTCAAAACGACGAACTGCAACATTATATCCGACCACGAGCTACTAGGTGTAGACCTAGAGATAGGTCCTGCTAGATACAGCGATGCTGCCTCATAGACCCCCTCATTAACTCATCAAGAAGAAAAGGGGTCTGTACCGGCTGCTGGAGGAACTTGTTGAAGACAGAGTATGTATCGTCATGGGAGACTTCAACACCCAAGGTGACTTGGAGACCAGATAACCCTGTGGCGAGAACGCACTGCTCCTGGAATTCACGAACGACGAATTCTTGACTCAATGGATGAGAAAGCCGACGAGAAGCAATAATATTCTCGACTTGGTTTTCACCTCTGAGGGTGACATCGTTGAGGTGCTCTTTGTAGGCGAGGAGCTTGGTGGCAGTGACCATAGACTAGTAGATTTGTTGTCAAGGTCCCTAAGGTAGAGTCTGGGACTCGTGAATCGAGGAACCTTGGTTTGAGAAGACCAGACTTTGCAGGTCTTCATGCTAGATTGGCTGATGTGAGGCTCAAATGGTGTGAGAATGTTGAAAATTTGTGCAATAGTTTCAGAACTACGTTCATGAGTCTTCAATCACGATTTATCCCAGTGAAAAGCTTGTGTCAGTCTTCTGTTCAACTAAGGGTAGTTTAATCGAGAAATTGGTCAACTGCTGAGGGAAAATAGAATTGTGTACCGGCAGTCAAAGATTTCTGGTAACTTCGATGAGTACCATATGCTAGCTAGGAGAATTAAGTCCAACATAAGGGCAGCAAAGCGTGCCGAAGAGCTTCGAGTGGTGAGTGAGACTTTGCAAAGAGAATGCCAAGGAGTTTTGTGGTTATGTAAACAGCCGTAAACCAATCCACCGCATGATTGGCCTTTTGGTGAATAAGGAAGTGCAGTAAAGCATTCAGATGCAAGAAATGCAAACCTCCTGAACGACTACTTCTCCTTAGTGTTCACTGAAGTGTGCGGTCCCATCCCTCAGCCCATGGACTGTTACTTTGGTGAGAAGCTGGAGGAAATAGACTTCACCAAACGAGAAGTAGAAAAAAAAATCACTGACCTAAAGACGAATAAGTCCCCTGGCCCAGACGAGTTTGTACCTAAAGTGTTAAAAGAAGTGCGTGGTGATGTGGCACGACATCTGGGCACAATTTTCAACATGTCAATCCAGACTGAACGCGTTCCTAGAGACTGTCGTAAAGCGGAAGTGACTCCTATCTTCAATAAATGAGACTCTAGCCAACCATCAAACTACCGACCTATTAGTTTTACATCTATAGTTGGATATTCATGAAAACCAACATGGTAGACAAAATAACGTTATATTTAGAGTACAACTTGCTATTGAGGAGTTCACAGCACGGGTTCCAAAGGCAACGGTCATGTCTGACGAATCTTGTGGAATTCTTCCACTTCGTTTTCAGTGAGCACGATCGGGATAAGGCGGTGGATGTTAACGACTTTGACTTTCAGGAAACCTTTGATCAGGTACCCCATCGCCGCTTTTCCTGAAAGTGTGTGCACTGGGCATAGACGGAAACGTAGTAGGTTGGATAGAAAACAGGCTAAGCGGCAGACGGAAACGAGTGTTGTTGAGTGGACAGGCTTCTGAGTGGGTGCCCGTTAGTTCGCGGTGTTCCTCAAGGTTCTGTCCTGCGATCACTACTGTTCATCATATACGTTAACGACATGGATGGTGACATGGTTGCTAAGATTTCTAAATTTGTCGATGATACCAAGATTGGTATGAACGTTGCAAAGGAAGGAAATACTGCCCGGCTACAAGAAGATCTTCGGAAGATTCGGGAGTGGTCGGACACGTGGCAAATGCCTTTTAATGTGAACAAATGCAAAGTGATGCATATCAGCCCCATTAAATACCAATTGCAGTATATCCTTAAGGGCATTGCTCTTGAATCCGCTAATATTGAGAAGGACCTGGGTGTAACTATCACTAGTGAGCTCAAGTTCTCGAAGCAGTGTATTGAGGCGGAGAATAAAGCCCAAAAGATGTTAAGCTACATAAAGCGACAGTTTGGATATTAGAACAAGGAGATTGTACTCTGTTTGTACAACTCCCTTGTTTTTCCGCACTTGGAGTATGCCATACAATTTTGTATTCCTTCGTTTCACAATGATATTATGACATTGGAACGTGTGCAAGCCAGGGCAACCAAACTGATTCCCTCTATCAGACACAAGAGTTATCAAGATCGGTTAATGAAATTAGATTTGTTCTCGTTGGAGACCAGGAGACTGCATAGTCAGCTTATTGAAGTGTTTAAAATGCTTCCAGGCTCTAACAATGTAGAATACAGGGATATTTTCCCGCTTAGCGAGAATAATTTTAGATTCTTTCGTTTCGAAGGATATTCCGAGATTGGAACGTGTGCAAGACACGTTCCAATACAGGAATATTTTCCCGCTTAGCGAGAACAGAACTAGAAACCACGGCTACAACTTGAGCTGAAGCGTTATCACCGGGATCTACGTGGGAAATCTTTCAAATACAGCATCCGTGGTACATGGAACGTACTTCCACTGGAAGTTGTCAATAGTAATAGTGTTGAGCAGTTCAAGTCGCGTATAGACAAAGTCTTGAAAAGTAGCCGTTTGGGCACATAACCGTTGTGCGAGTGTTCTTCGAGTGCGTCAATTGACACTTTCGAGGACTGCGCTTGCTCAACTGTTACGCCAAAGGTACCCTCTTTGAATGTCCTGAAAGGTCTATGAGGGTACTTCTTTCCCTTATAGCTCCTTGTAGCTCCATTGCTGCTTAACGTCCTCACTCGGAAGTCCTCTGAGGAAGTAACTGCCCAGATCTCACGCTCTAACAAATCTGGATCCCTTAATGACGTCTTTACACCTAAACTCCTCCACCAACTTCTTCCTGCTGTCCCCTCACTGATTCTTCATCTCATAAACACTTCACTTGTGACAGGGGTGGTTCCCTCTTCCTTCAAACATGCCTTAATTCGTATTATCCTTAAAAAACACACCTAAACCCCTCTGAACCATCTAGTTATCGCCCTATCTCACAGCTTTCATTCCTTTCTAAGGTGCTCGAGAGAGTGGTTTTCTCTCGCCTTAATGACCATATTTCTAATTGCAATAATGAAATGTACCAGTCGGGATTCAAAGCGAAGCACTCTGCTAAACTGCTCTTCTTAATGTTTCAGACGGTTTACGTAGAGCAGCCGATAGGGGTTGTACGTCAATTCTAGTCCTCCTAGACCTCTCCTTTGCTTTTAACAGCATCGACCACACTGTCCTTCCTCCTTGATTGTCTTCACACTTCCCTTGGTCTCTCGGACTCTGCACTTTATTGGTTCCGCTCATACCTCCCATCCTGCACTCGCGTTTAAACCGCACATACATCGTATCTGTAAGTCTTCCCTCGGTTTCCTCCGCAACTTCTTACGTGTTCGATCCCATTTCGATCGACGAAGCCTTGAGACTGCTATTCATGCCTTCGACACCTCACGCTTAGTCTACTGCAATTCTCTACTAGTGAATCTCCCTTCTTCGTCATTTCGCCCCTTACAAAACTATGCTGTCCGGTTCCTCTTTCACCGCCCCTGGTTCTCTCCGTCGATGCCTCTGTTACAGGAGCTACACTGCTTACCTATTCGCTTCCGTACCCTCTATAAAATTCTTTTCATCACCTACAAGGCCCTAAACCTGAAGGCTCCACCTTATCTGTTGTCTGCACTATCCCGTCGTAAACTGAACACTGAATACTCCTCGTTCTGTCCTCTGGTTGATGGGCGACCATTCCTTCTCAGTTTGTGCTCCTAAACTCTAGAATGCTTTTCTTGCCGAAGTCCGATCCTCTCCCTCCATTGCTACTTTTAAACGTCTCCTGAAGACTCATCTCTTCAGAATTGCCTTCTCTTCCCTGTAAACTTTCTCTACACTCGCTATACAACCTGCGCTCTGGGAGGGCTAACAGCCCTGAAGGGCGCATTATAAATACATATTATTATTATTATGTACATAAAGAAAAAAGTTAAAACCAACGAGAATATCTCAAGAAAGATTGTCAGGGAATTTTCGTATCGAAAGTGGTAAATATAGAAACAATTAGGACAATTAGTAAAAATAAAAGACTACCTGCGGTGGTCGAGACTTAGGTGATGTTAAACTCTGTAGAAACTGTTCGACCTTTGCCCTTATTGGGTTAGAATGACAAACAGTACTCCAGATGTAAGCTGCCTCATAGTTGTTCATGCTGCAGCCCTCTACCTCACTTGCCGAGTTTATGAAGCAACTGTCTTGAGGAAGATAATAAATGCTTGTCAAAAGCATGAAAAATGTGGCTGGGATAAGAGGTAGTTGCTCATCTTTTCCACTTTAACTTTAGATTTCACCAGTCTTTGCTGCTGTGAGTTTTTACTTTATCGACACGGGCTGGTATATCAACTAGGTTCGAGTGGACTTTCTTGCTGTTTTTTCAGCTGCTGCGGTTACGTTTATTCCTCAGAGCTTCACTTCCACTAACATCGCCGCTATACTAACCCACTCTAAAATTGTAGTAATTAGATACCCTCCTTATTCTTGCTTTTTTATAAATAAATATAAACCCTTCCTCTAATGAAAGCTTACCCCAGCAACAGAGTTCTGTGCTAAACAAATTTAGCATTTTATTTCTTCCTTATTCACAATTTGTTACATCTTCAGGAGTTGGGTGAGTCTCAACTCTTCCGGGATGGAGGTTGCAAGCGATTCCTTCAAAATGTCACCTTTTGAACTATATGACAGTAGGCCTATAAAGCCCAAAGTGAACTCAATAGCACTCATCCCTATCTGAGGATGGTACACATTTATCGACATCTAAATGAGTACCTACCACTTTTCATAGATGAGGATGGGGGCAGTTTCTTCCAAAACCGATGGCCTCCTACCGCGTTTACTTATTTCTTAGGACAAACAGCAAGAAGCTCTAAGGATTCTCAATCCTTTATGTCCTACTAAAGCATAGTATAAAATTGTGGAATGAAGAAGGTAATTCCATTGGCTAGATTCACACAGATGTAACTTATGGAAAAAAAGTTTAGAATGGTGATGAGAAATTACATACATTTAAATTAGCTTGTTGCCTGTTGCAAGTTTCCAAATCATGGGAATAATTTATGTAAATATAAAAGAGATTTATGCTCATTATTCTTCCACTTTGCCAGCCGTTCTATCTGGTACTCCAGCATCCGCTTAGCTTATAAATAGTTAAAATAATTTGCTACTGTACATATTGACAGACATATAAGACCTAAAGATGGTGGACAGTTATAAATATTCATGAGAAAGTTCAAATAGTCAATGTTATGTTAAGATAATAAAATTCATTAACTCTTACTCTTTTACGCTTAACAGTTCTCAGGAGTCTCTCATAGTAGTGTAGAAAAGGAACGATTTATACCACGCTCTCTAAGTGTAATTATATAATTTCCACAGTGTCATCGGTTGCTGTTGAGTTGAGTTACCCAAGGAAAGTAAGACAGCCTGTGGCTATATACAACTTTAAATACTATTGAAGTTCCATGATGGCTGTTATGTTAGTCTCGACTGGTAGTCTCTGTGATGGAGCGAGATAGAGGAAGAATAAGAACTCAATAACAAAGAGTAGAATACTGATCACATGAGAGAGCTTAAGGGAGTATGCGTGTGCCCAGCGAGAGTAATTGGACAGTGGTCAGCAGCAGCGAATGTGAACTTTGTTTCCTCGGGTCAATGCCTTTTTCTGGCACTGCTTTAGTCATAATCAACCTGGTATTGAATCAGGATGACTCTCATCATAGACACAAAGACGAAAGAGAAATATGTTCAGAAGGAATTATCTCACTCCTTTCGCAGGTAAATAATAAAAGAACCTTAGAAGATCATTTTTGGAAAAGACTTTTTCACCTACAATAATTGCTAAAATCCAGCGATTAAAAGGAATAGGGTGCTATCTTTATGGAAACTAGGTGCACAAGTGGCCCTATATGGTCGCGTATTATAGGGTCAGGGTAAGTAGGCTTGCTTACACGTTTCTTGACGTACGGTCCGAGAGATATTAACCGATCAATGTTTGTAAGTATAAGGCTCCTTTGTGAATGAATTAAACACTTATATTTTATACAACTTTGAAATGTTTACACTTACGGTAAAGATTTAACTTGCGCAACGGAATATGTTAAATCGAGTTATAATGGCAAGAGCAAGAATAATGAAGATTCGCAGAGCGGTGAATTAAGAGTCTAATAATTGATAAATGAATAACTAAATAAATCAATAAATAATGTGTCAATAGTCCTTTAAGTGAAATGTTCTCTAATTTATACCAGGCAACATTTTAGAGGCAACGCGTTGCGCTCCGCTTTCTTTGGGTCGCTGAGGTGGTGCTTAGCTACCTATCAGTCCAGCGAAGCCTGTGATTGGTTGGAGTCTAGCCTGTGATTGGTTGAAATTCTCCACTTCTTATCTTAATTTAGGGGTCTCTCCCATGCGAGGGTATCACAGGGACTCCGTTTGCTTAAAGCTACAAGATGACCTTATCAACTTTTACATTAAGGTGAAACATCTTTTGTTGCCGATTCTGTTCCCCATTCCAGACAGCTTTAATTACTCTGTTTGCCCATTGCTCTCACACTCAGGTGCGATAACCTTAAATTATTGTCGGGTTTGAATCCAGACGTTCTAATCAGATTCCGATGATTCACAAACTGTCTCCAAACCACCTTATCTTATTTTATTGCTCCTACCATTCCGTCTTTGATACTTCGACCTGACAAAATGTGTATTTGTCCTTCTCTCTCTCTCTCTCTCTTTCTCGCTCTCTCTCTCTCTCTTTCTCCCTCTCTCTCTCTCTCTCTTTCTTTCTTTCTTTCTTTGTGTGTGTGCAGTGATTGTACACTGCAGCCTCGCCAAAGGAAATCGAGATTTATTAACAATAATTTTTCTTTTCATCTTTGGAAATTCCTTTTTAGCGGCCTTCAATTAAGAAGGCGCCACGCAAAGAGGACAGGAATAAAGAGAGAAGCAGTTTTTTGAATGTAGTGTTTAGAAGTATGCTAAACTCGTTAGCCGGGCACCCGTGGGTAAGTTAGGTCAAAGAATGATGCGAGAATTTTGTCTACTGGCTTGAATGGAGGGGTGCGTAGCAGAAAGAATGAATGTGGAACTTGGGTCAGCTAAGTCATTGAACAGACGCAATCAGTGATAGCTGAGGCATGGGAAGTTGGAGTATAGTGGTTAAAACATCCAGATAAACGGCTTTGATATCTCGAACTTTGAGATCTAGAATGAGGGAAAAATGTTTCAGAAATATCTGCCTCTAAGATAGGCTGGCTGACATCTGCAATTAGGAGTAACTATGGTAGATTATGGCCAGTATATAAGGAGAGAAAATAAGGTTTTTATAGATAGCTAGGGACTTTGCTGGCCTGATATATTCTGTAAATATTAATTTATTGAATTGCTTCTTATGTTAAATTTCGACGCTGGAATAATAAAGACCTTCGAGGTTGAGACTAAGAGAAGGGATTCGAACCCTGTACTTTTACCACGGCGAATGTGGAGCCACTCTGTTTGTGTCCCCCAAGATAGGGACTTGACGAGAAAACTTAAAAATTGTTCATTGTTGTTATTAGAGCTGAAGAATATAACTGACAGTCGAAATTAATATACTATTGTAAAGGAACAACCTCTGACCTCCTCACGTTATTTGGAGACCAGGTGCGATTGTATCCCGTCATGGAAAACGTCGCTTCCTGTTCGAGAAAATTCGAATTATGGGCGTATAGGGGAATTATCTCCTAATACTGCGAATTTGTCCAGAGCCCCATCCCCCCCCCCCCCCCGGCGACGAGGAGAGAGCGAGACGCTTGTTTTTTTCGCGCCTTGTCGCTAAAAGCTGAATTTTCATCCGCCTCACGGATTAAGATGTCTTGAGCTTCCTCACCCCCAAGCTCCGAATCCCCCTTTCCCCTTTCCGGATCACTCATACAAATACCTGGTTTTGACTTGAGATCGAGGAGTCCCGCACGTACCTCAAAGTCGTCCTCATCGTCTCGAGTCGAAGTCCTGTGAGCGTTCGTCAGACTGCATGACTTTCTCTGTCGTGATTCTACCCTAGTTAATTGAGAGCTTCTGTGAACGACAATCCTTTGAAGTTGCGCGAGTCTCCCTTTGTTTAATTGATACGAAGAAAATCCCCATCGATTATCTTTGAGGAAAAGAAGTTTCCTCTACCAGTGGAATTACGAGTAATCCCAAAATTTCGCCGTCGAACGTCATCTTTGAAGATTGGCTAATTTCTTCGCTATTCCTTGGAAGGTT
Source organism: Ceratothoa steindachneri (assembly GCA_963969495.1). Classification (NCBI taxonomy): domain Eukaryota; kingdom Metazoa; phylum Arthropoda; class Malacostraca; order Isopoda; family Cymothoidae; genus Ceratothoa; species Ceratothoa steindachneri. The sequence goes on along the minus strand of OZ018323.1, from coordinate 114,784,024 downwards.
GGTTCGGATCGTGCCCCACCTGCCTCATCCGGATTTATGCCCCCACTTGCCTCATCAGGATCGTGCCCCACTCGCCTCCTTACAAGCAGGACCTTCCTCGAAATCACCGACCCGTAAAATTGAAACCACCCTCAATTATTAGTATTGTCAAGTCCCCCCTTTTGATCTGAGCATAGTAACGCTAATTAATTAATTTTATTTGAGAATCCATCCTTATCATAATTTTCAAGAGACTTTCATTTTAAATAATTTCCTTTGCCTATCTTTATTCTTATTTGAATATTTGTAAATAAAATTATATTTTTGTTGTTTCATCTTTAACTAACCTTGAACGATACTCTCAGCCTATTCAAGTAAATCTCGCCGACTATTTTTGTATTCTGCCTGATTTGTTCAGGATTCGAAACCCAACGCCTCGAGTTTGACCTCCTGGTCGATCGTTAATCCCTGCGAACAGTCCTTATACGGTTAGCGTTGCAGTAGGTGATTAAGTTCCCCCTCCCCCCCCCCCCACACACATAATATAGGAGTAGTGTATGGTATCGACTGGTGTAGCACGACAAATGCAAACTACTTAAAATCCTATAATTAATATGAAAATAATCTAAAGAATTAAAGTAATATTAAATTTCACTGAAATGTATTTCTGGAGATTGTTGTTTAGCAATTGATGCCCGCGTCAATTCCCAATTAAGGAGTGATGCGTTTCCCTTTCAAGAAAATCACTTTTTCCTTGACTCTCCGAAACATCACCGTAGGCCGTCATGATAGATCTGAAACTAGTTCCTAAATTAATAAATAAACCTCAGTCCCTTTTTATAATAAAAAAGGATACCCTTGAGCCTTCCCTCAAGTTATACAGTCCCTTTTTTTAATATAAAAGGATACTCTTGAGGTTTCCCTCATCTTATGCAAGCATTAAATTCGTTTATATATGGAATTCCGTTGTAATTCTCTATAAAAATCTCGAGTAAATAATAAATTTACTCATTCCTTTCCCTTAAGAGAAAATGCTATCTACATATAAATAAGCCTAAGAATTAAGAGATATAAATTGGAGGAATTGTAAATTGAGTTAACGATATACTTATTTTGTTTGCAATATTGTTTAAAAAATTAGTAAACACACTGGAAAGGAAATCTAGCTATAGATGCTTAATGTAACCCTCTATTTAATAATGATTATCTAATTTCCCCAGCATCACATATACTCGTATAATTGATATTTCACTGTTCCACAAGACTGTAAGGTGCAGCTTGCTTGGAAAACTTGCATTCGGAGAGAGTAGTTGCATCTTGGTCGCACAGTGAAAGGACTTTGGGATGCATATCTATGGTTCCCTTCGTCTCATATTGGAGAAAAAGCAAATCAATTTCTCCGCTTTTATCAGATTTGTCCTCTAGGTAGTAGACGAAAAGATCGCTGGTCCTTAATTAAGAGAGCCCTTTTTTTATGCTGTTTTGCTTTTCATCAGTTTTTATTGTATTTATGTTAGGTCAAGCGTACGCTTAATGATTTAATAAAGTGCTGGTAAACGAGCTTTTCCCTTTCCTTAGTGATAAGAGGTGAAAGCAATAGTGCTTTCTTTGTCCATTTATCTGAAAAGAGTCACCCTATCAATTGGAATTCGGCTAAATTTATTTACAAATCTGATGACTATGTTAAAAGAAATATAGTCGAATGCTCATTCATTAATTCCTTGCCTAATTTTAATATATCCCCATGGTCTCTTTAAACTGGACCCTGTAATTAAAAGGCCTAATTGTAACAACATTGTGCATTTTAAATCTTAGCCATTTGATTTAGTAAATTAGTTATGTTTCTTTTGTTTATTTCAATGTATTTAAAATTGCATTTGTATGCACTTATAGCTTTTTGATCTAAATGTCTACATTCATTTCTCACAGTTGGAACATCTGGAGGAAGTAGACCTTATCTATAAGTCTTTACCCTTCGTATCCGGTATTTAATCCCGTCTTTGATAATATTTCTCTATTCCGTGTCCTTTCGCTGTACATAGGCGGGCTACCACTCTGATGTCTTTTATATATACCCCCTCTGTGAAGTAATTCGTTATTCCTTAAGGATGAACTGAACAAGTTCGAAAGTACTTGGAATCCGCCTTTCATTATCCTGCAAGATTTTTTGCCATTTATTGCTCTACTCAGGTGCTACCTTGTGAGTTTCTCATATATATATATATATATATATATATATATATATATATATATATATATATATATATATATATATATATATATATATATGTGTGTGTGTGTGAGTGTGTGTGTGTGTGTGAATTTGGGTAGTATATTTTTATTAGGGCAGGTTTTATTGAAAGGCAAGTTCCTTTTATTTCTTGTGTATGTTTTTCAGGTGCACCATTCTTGAGATGGTATGATACTTCTTGAGAGTATGGTTTCTGTCATTTTGAAATACGAGTTAGGTTAGAGTTCACAGTCTCCTAAGGTACATGTGTACTCATATATCAGATGGGTTCTTTGTTTGGGCTGAAGTGGAGGTTTTGGTTATTTTTCATGAAGAGGGTTGATGTTTGTCTATTTTGATAGTAAATGGTTAATCCCATCTTTTGGGGGGTTAATAATACTCTTGATAGCTCTCTCGTCTACATGGTGTTCTGTTCTCATAGTACTCTTGTAAAAGAGTTCTATAATGTTTTCCTTGTTTGTATTTCGGTTCTTCTGGGATTCTGAGAGGTACCATCGGTTCATTTTCATTCTTATCGCTGTCTGTATTTCTTTATCGGAGGATCCGTGTTAACGACTACCTGAGTGGCTCTCTCAAGTTCATTGTGTGTATCCTTCCATGTAGTGCAGTGGGTAAAGGCCCGATTAATATACGATGAGATCACGCTTGTTCGGTAGCGCTTAGGGCATTCGCTGTCTGCATTCGTGTAAAGTCCCGGATTAGTGGCTTTAACATATACTTTGGTCGTTATTTTTTCATTAATATTGGTAGTGAGGATATCTAAAAATGGTAATTGGTTGTTTTGGCTTTCTTCGATGGTGTAGTTGATTGAAAAAGTCTTTAAAGGCTCTTTCTAGCTTATGTATTTCCTCTTCTATTTGTACATTAATGTAAATGTCGTATATGTACCTACAGGAGATGTAAGGCTTGGGTAATCTTGGGAAAGCCATTTCTTCGCCTGCTTCCATATAGAAGTTAGCAAAGAGAACTCTCAAGGGAGAGCCCATAGCGACTCCATCAATTTAGCGGCACATATTTCCATTAGGTCCATAGAAATGGCCTTCTGAAGTGAAGATTTTTAGGAGTTTCCTCATGTCCGCCCTTGGTATTCCAACTAGGAAGCGATCAATTTGGTCATAGACGTGGTCTAATATTATCTCTATCTTTCCGACAACTGGTACATTCGTGAACAATGATTCTACGTCCATGGAGGAGGCTATTATTTTCTTAGGGGTAGTGGATCAAATGATATCCATAAAATCGGCCGAGGATTTGAGACAGTTTGGTTGGGTACGGATGGAGTTAATATTTTGTTTAGGAATTCACCCAGTTCATACGTAGGGGTAGGGATTTGATTAATTATGGTCCTGAGGGAGTTTCCAGCTTTGTGGATCTTCACGGTCCCATAAGCTTATCCTGGACTGAAATCACCAATTATTTTCTTAATTTGTATGTTTGCGGGTTGTTTGTTGATCCGTTCTATTATTTGGTTTACTTTCTTCATATAATCGGTGGGGTTCTTCGAAATTTTCCAGAATTTACTTTGCTCATTTAGGATAGTGTCCATTTTTGCATGGCACTGTTCTGTTGGCATAGTGACAAAGATTCCTGCTTCATCTACTTTCCTGATAGTGATCTCTCTCTTGTTTTTAAGCTGTTTGGCACTTTCTTCGAGGAGTGGTGTCAGGACTTTCGACTTAAAGCATCCTCTGCTTTTTCTGGCCTCTGCAAGGAGTTCAGCTGTGAGAGTTGGATTCGCAGTGATTTTCCTGTCATCTTCTAGCTTGTGTATGTCATCAAGAAGCATTTCTACTTGAAGTCGTTATTGATGCTTCCTAGACTTACTGATATAGAGTGGCAGTTCATTCCTAGGTTGATGATTTCTTCTTGTTCCTTGATTAATGGGTACTCTGATAGGATTATGTGTGCCTTAGTGGGTTTTGGAAAGTAAGGAGGCTTCCATTTATATCCGCTAGTTTCTTGAGGGTCCTGGCACGTGAGGTATCTTCATGCTGATGTACGATTTGAGAGAGTTTCTGGTCGATGTTCTGTTTTAAATTTAGAAGAAGGTTGTTGTCCTTCCTTTTTTTTGGTGCGATTCAAGTTCTCTTTGTAAGTCGACCAGGGTAGTTTTCTTTAGGGTAATTTAGCGAAGTAGGAGGTCGCGTCGGTATCTCACCGTCTGGTCCGCGTTTTCGGCAGCCCGGTCATGGAGACGTATATATGTGAATTTTGGCAGAAAACGAGGAGTGGAAAGCAGAAAACAAGGACTAGCAGACGGCTGACATTTATATTGAATGTCAGACGTCTTGACTTGCTGAATCAAAACTGAAGATTGCATTCCATGTGTTCAGAAGTGTCTGCTGTTGAATAACCAAGTAGATTTGCAATTGATCCAATTTCGTGGCACAGAAGCTCAAACTCAGCTACTGCAGCAGGTTTGGGGGTCTCACCAACAACATAGTGTCCACCAAGTCTTTTGGGTACTTTCTTTACAGGCTGTTCAGCTTTCATGCCCGCACCAACTGCTTTGAATGCGCCAGGATTCTTCTGCCTTACCCATTGACCCATCTTGAAATGATGAAAGATCCAGGGGTGAGTGAGTTCGAGTTTCTTGATCTGCTCACAATAGCAGGCTCCATAGCGAAGATAGTTCAGACATTCAAACTCTGTAAGCAAAGCTATTGAGCCCTGCACAGTTGTTGCATACAGATCAAAGTTGCTTTCTCTGTCTGAAACAAAAGCATGCTTAATGATCTGTACAGTCCTCATCCAGACTCCAAAGAACCGGCAGACGTCAGACTCTTCTTCACATTCTTTCTGGAACCTAACAAACTTATCTCTCAGCTACTTCACTTGTGTGTGTGCTTTATCAAATGCTTGGGAACATTTCTTTTCAATAGATAGAGTCTTGGTAAATGATTCAGCTCAGGGACACACGAGTAATCTTTCTTATCACATGATTCTCAAAATGCTCTCCACATCAAAGATAAGATTATATCTTCAACTATCAATATCCCAGCAAATGACCTATAGTAGTGTGTTAAATTCAGAAAAGATTTTAGGACTTCTTTACCAAACACTTTAGACTCGACTAAAGCATCATCAATTCCAGAACCTCGTAGAAGTTTACCTTGGCACTTCAAAAAATACGCTCTCAATGAAGGGTCTCATGCAAGGAAGAATCTTATCAAACAATTCCGCCTAAAATTTCACAAGTTTGCAGGCCAATGCAAAACAGCTGTTTCGCACCAGATTGCAAATGATGGCTGATTGCGTTGCTTCCGTATGTTCTCAAATTTGTTCAAACTTTTCGAACTACTGCTGGATCTGTTATGGGTTTCGGGATCACAGGTAGAAAACCAACTCTCATTAAGGGCACACCAGCTAAAGATGCTAGTGTGTGTGTAATAGCCCATATTTGAGTTTAAAGCTGTTCAAGCGCTAAACCTACACGAAATACTATGATAAACTCTCTCTTAGAGGCTCTCTGGCGAGCTGAATCCACATCAAGAATATCAATGTTTGAATTATCTGGATAAATAAGCATGTCATCTGGAAGTGAGGTTCTTACCATGGGCTTGTTATACAGAGCAACCTCTTGGCACTTTAAGGCCGTTCGCAATCGTGGCTGATTAGGATCAAGTCCAGTGGCTGATACTGGCAGTTTCTGTAGAGACTTTGTTAGTGTTGCATCCTCAAGGAGCACACTTGCCTCATGATTTTATCCTTGTGTACCCAAAATAGATGACCTATCAGTGTCGTGGTATGACATTACATTATATCAATACCATATTATATATATGGGGTAGGAACCAACAACTTAAAGGCAAACCAACAAGGGACGGAACGTCAAGAGTTTCGAAGCGCGGAACAGCGAGAAATGAGTGCAACGAGGTCAGGTAAAATTTTGGCAATGGCAAAGCTCAAGGTTATTTAAAGAGGCACTTACAAAATTATAATTTTATTTACATGAAAAAAGAGAATTAATGGACAAAATTAAATTGGTAAACGAGGGGGGAATTTTAGAGTTATGCATCAGACTCTGAAGTTATAAATTAATGCGTTACAGAAGGAGACTATTCAAATGGGGAGGATTAATCAAATGGGTTGCTGAAGGGTGAGAGGGATTGGCTTACGGAAGATTCCGGGTGAGACGTCAGGGTAAGGTTTTACGGATGTCTTCTGCAGGCAATAAACGTGAGGGCGAGGGTGCTCGGAGCTTCTGAGCAAGAATTTGACGTGATGACGGTTCTCGAAAGGCGGGGGGGGGCAGTAAAGTTCCGGGCGAGGGGAGAGTATTTCGGCCACCCGTAAACGAGGGGAGCTTCCACAGGAATTGATGAGTAGAGTCAGAAAAATCGCTCGGTGGTGATCGTCAAGTGGAATTACCTCACTGGCTGGGCTAATTCCAACACACGAAAAGTTCAGCCGTCACTTTGCTTGGTGGTTAGCACCTGACTTGGAACTAGGGGAATGCTTCTTGGTCCTGGCGGGACTCCTCAACTCTGTGTCTCCCACCTGGAAGACGAGCCCAATATATCCAAGGCTCCCCCCGCAGAAGTGGGGAAAACAGCGCTACTCTCGAATGGCCTCAATCTTCACGTTCAGGCGATTCTAACCCGCGAAAAGGGTGGTCCGTGTTGGACGCTGTTCGAGGCTACCGCTTTTGAATGGGATGGGGGAGGCTTACCAATTTAAGCCCAACAAAATTATAGAATTTTCTTTAGCGCTTGGATGTCACTTCCGTGCTGGAAAAGAAATTCCACGTGGAATTCCCCCACAATCAGCATAGTTTGAATTGTCCGTTCTTCCCCATATAAAGTCATTTTTTTGTGAATCTCCTTAATATGGGCACATTGTCTTCTCCAGCTGCATCTACAGTATACGCCATGAGAAATATCTCTTTTTTTCTTCACTGCATTGTAACTATTAGATACTCCTATGCGATTTAGAGTTGTAATCAATGTCTTACTCCAATCACGAGCAAATACATCGTGACCTAGCATTGTATAAACGGTGTTGCGTGTGTACCATTGTGCATGATATAAACAATGATTGATAAAGAGAGTGCATGCATATATTCTTACAATCAGAAATTGTAATTTCTGGTTTTCATCAATATCTCCACCTTAACTAACATTGTTACCATCAATATCACTATCATCACCATCTCCCACACCATATCTGACATCATTAATATTGCTATCTTCATTTGCATCATTGTTATCAACCTCCTGCTCTAACTCATTCAAATCAATCACGTTAAATTATAGAGTAAAGAAAGTAATGAGTGAGCTAGGCAAGATTGTATTTTCCCAAGACTGTTTTAGTTCAGCACCATCACGAAAGCTGTTATTTTGTTCGAATTCAACTTCTATCAGCGCCGTTCTTAACTACACCGCAGCTTCTTTGACACTGTTCATATTACTCAACCTTAATGCTAAGTCAGCGGGAGTGATCCTGGATGAAATTACAATATATGATTCATACACCCTCTTATTTGCTGCTATTGTTACAGATTCCCCATAATTATCTATCAGCATGTGTTTTAAATCACGCATTCTGAACTCACTATCAAGCTTCTCTCCTTCATCTAGCAGGCTAGTCGTAAAGTCTCGCAACTTTTTCATTGAGTACACTTCCTTCCTACTCAGCATTTTATCAATATATGGAAGTGATGGCTGGAATAATGTCTTTTTTTATGTTACACGTATGGCTTCTTGCATCTGGTTCGTCAATGTCACTGTGATATTTTCTCTGGTATAACTTTGTACATTGTGGATGACAGTACAGAGTAGCAGCCAGCACAACTGACACTACATTGCCTGTAGTGTCCCGTATAAGGTCAGCAATTCTTGTATAGACTTCATCTTGAAGATGACAAGCTGCTGTAACTAATTTTACTACCGACTCACTCGAACTGATTCTGGATTTATCTGTATTCTTTTTATATGACGCACATCCGAATAAAGTGCATATTAATTTTCTCTGGTCTTCATTGGCACTTGGAGTTGTGCGCGGAATAGACTGTTTACGTGGCGGTCGTGGAGTAATCTCACTGGCGGATGGATCTGTTCTCTCCGTTTCACTGTTATCATGTTGTATTTTCTGTCTTTCTTCAATTAATTTCAATTGAGTTTTGTGAATGTATGTTTTGTAACATTAATTATTAATATGGTACTTAAAAGTTTCACTACTTACACCACCATAATAGCGCTAATAGTACATAGTCATTTTGTCACGATATCATCTCTGATTTCGGCTGCCCTCTTCACATTGGCACGACCTCTTGGTTTGCTGGTCAGCTTTTTAAGGGAAGCTTTATCATTTTGTTGGCATATAATGCATAGCACGATATTAACTAGCTCCTTCTCCGACGATGACTGAGCAGCATTCAAAGACATCTTACCTGAAAATAGAAACAAAAGAACAGTTATGCATAAAATATCAAAACCATTTCATTAATATTAAAACTCTAACACTTGACAATATTTCGCATGATTTGCTAATTCTTAAATACCAGAGCGTTTGCTTAACGGTTACTGGCTGTCATATTAAATTTATGGATTTGGAGCCACCAGAGAGTAAAACCAAGTTCAGAAATGGATTCCTGAGCTCCAAATTAGTGATTTTAGAGATATTACATGACTTTCTATTCAAATTAGTTTTAAAGTTATAGTGATACTCCTTTCCAAGATGGCGGAAGGTCGCCATATTGGATTCTGACAAACGTGATCATCTGAGGCGTTATCACCTCAGTGATTTTGAAAGGTAATGGTCCAAGGTACCTATTTAATGTGAGATCACCTCTGCCTCTAAAGATGGATACAGGGTTAAACAAGAAGCAAAAAAGAATTTATCTGCAGAAAATTTTCACGTTAGTGAGAAACTGAAGATATTCCAAAATAACGAAGATGCTTGATCCATTCATATTCCTAGCCGAACCAAATTGAAGTCAAAATCATCCTGCTAGTCAAGGAAGTTCAAATTAGAGTCAGGTCAATCTGCTGCTAGCGTCATCGCAAATGCTAACCCCACATCTCAGTGGAACCACATCCCTTCGAATTTACCTCAAAGACCGAAGCCAGTTGGGAACAAAGGATATCCCACTCCCAATCAAGGGTATCCATATATGATTTTCCATACAGGTGACGTCCTAACTACCTACGACCCGTATAATCTTTCCATGATATACTGGAATCGGATGACTTAAATTATTTGGGGGAAATAGGTAAAAGGATGACGTTTATCAGTTTCTTGCAATTCTGGGATGATCTAAGAAGTCAAGTTCTTGTTTTTCAGGAAATTTAGTCTCGTATCATAGTTCCCACAGAATATAAAGCGGCTCATTTCTGCAATGGCCCCCCCACGGACGTGAATTTCGGATTATTGTATTCTAAAATCGGGAGTTGTTGTTAGAGGGTGGGATAACCCCAGCACCGATTTTCGAGAAAATTAAGCTCCAGAAGAGGTGCAGATGATGCTTCTAGTAGTCGCTGAGAAGCGGAAATGAGGGTGAGAAAGGATGAACTTAAAGAGATGGCAAATTCTCCTTCTGTTTCTATGCTACCATTATGTCGTCGCGTTTGATAATAAGATTTAGCTGCTTTTCAGTATGGGAGTTACACGAACTCTTCTGAAACTCGTTAGGCAACTCACAGTGGTTTTCAGCTACTTCCATCTCTAAAGTAATGTGAGACGAGGCAGGTATTGTCATAAAGAGGAGTGTGCTATCCGTTGTTTTGAAACCGTGAGACGAAAAGATGGGGTGGAGAAAATTCTCTGTGGCCCTAGCCGTCGTCCTCTGATGTGACTTGAGGATTTACTGTTTGCTTGAATGGTTGGTTGTAGATTGCTCGCAGAATTGATTGATTTACCTTGCGGTTAGAGGCTTGTATTTGCCTTCATGCTGACGGGTAAAAACTCATGAACGGAAAGTCCTTAACATATTTTGTTTAATGATTTTTAGATTCAAGAAGGGTAACCCGGTCGCGCAGTAGTGTTCAAGAGAAATGATTTACATTAAGCCTTCCAAAGTTTATTTATATAAAACATACAGACTCATTGGCTGATGGTACTGAGATGAAAGGTTACTTTACAAGTGCGACAACAGTTGGCTTAGCAGATAAAGTGTTAATGGGTAGAAGCCTGGTGGAATTTCTTTTTATCCTACTTTCCCATAACTGGCCTGGGAGGTCTGTGAGGTTGTAACATGTTGTACAGCGCATCGATTCCTTCTAACGAATCAAAATGAAAATAAGTATCTTCTTTCAAAATACTAATAAATTACAAATTTTCAAACATAACATAATCTAACATTAACTTTATAAAACTTGCAAAAACCATAAAAGAAAACTGAAAATTTGTCGCTCAATAACTTTTCCTTAAGCTTCTTTAAAACTCGCTGTGGGTGATACAATTTTTCTGTTCAACAACAAGCTTTACTTACAACATGAAGGCATGGCCATGGGTTCTCCACTGGATGCCTCCTTTCCAGTAGCTTTTTTGATGTCGCCATGAAACACAGTGGCTAGAAAGCTGTCCTTCACAATTCAAGTCAATTGTCTAAAAGATACATTAATGATTTATTGATATTAAAGCACAAAGATCATGCTTCCCTATTTATTAATTTTATTAACAAACAATATCCAAACATAATTTTTTCAATGGAAACAGAAGCGAAAACAAAATCTCTTCTTTAGATATTAACCTTATTCAAGGGTTCGGATTTTAATACATCTATTTATAGAAAACCCACAACCTCCAAATTTGTACTCATTTTTTCAGCAGCTCTCCTATCATATCAAGTTAAGTAGCATTAAAAGTAGAATTTTTTCAGAGCCTACTATATTTGAAAAGATTTGTTAGCTTTTCATGAAGGAAGAACTAATTTACGGATTTCTTTATTTCAGTCACTACCCCTATTTTATTTTTGATAAGATATTGTCTAAATTTCTCTACAAAATATATTATCTTCGAACCATTATAACAACTGCGCCAAAGCCGAAGATTTTCCTAAGATTGCCAGTTCTTTGTGGTCAACTGGAGTAGATTTTGAAGATGATATAGTAGAGGTTTCACCTCAGGGGGAAATTAAAAAAAAAACAACTAGTTTATCAAAGGAAAGAAAGCCTGTGAGATTTGGGTTCAAATTTCGGTCTTTGTGTTCAGCTGTGGGCGTTATTCTCCGTATGAAGGCAATGCTTTTGAATATGAAAAGGCGCCAATAATTGGTGAATTAGTTCCGAACTTCCATCACATCTTTTTGTCGTTTAACGTCCATGTTTTTCCATTATAGGGTTGGACAGGCGATGACTATCCTCTAAACTTTAACGAGAGGAATTGTTCCTCAGAACAGTAATGGCTATATGATTTCTTCACCACCCCACTCCTCCTACAGTCATTTAGGGAAGCAAATGTAAATCTTACAGGCACCATACGCAAAGAAAAAGTAAGAGATGTTCCCCTAAATTAAATAAAGAAATAAGAAAGAGGAAAAACAGAAATATTTAAAACTAAAGAAGAAAACATTAGCTATTTCTCAATGGAATGATAACAATAACATCATAGTTGCAATAGGTGGTCAACACAAAGAGAAACGGATAGTAACCATTCGACAACCAGCAATAATTCAAGATTATAATAATGGAATGGGAGGGGTGGAGTTATTTGATCAGTGTCCTTTCGTAAACGTGTCTGGTACTTTCCCCTATTTATATTTGCTCTAAATGCATTATTTGTCAATGGATGGCTATTGTACAGAACATTCTCTTGAAGCCGACTGAGAAACCAGGTAAATTTATTCCAATAAAGCTTCCGGAGCCTGTGCGGTATGATGGAGTTGGACAACATTGTTATGGGTGATAAAAAGCGCAGTTGTGGCCGGGGCAAAATAAATGCAAAAACCGAAGTGCACAAAATGTGATGTTGCACTTATGTCCCATGTTGGTTGCAATACACAATAAAAAATTAAGGGAATTCCTTGCATAGTAGTGCATAATTGAAAAAATACATTATCAAAAACTAAGCTGTAGCAAAGTAGGTACCTATTACATATATGATTTTTCATGCGAATGAGATTTTTTTATTTCTGGAGGTATTTATATGGGATAAATTTTTTTGGTTTGTCTGTTCGTTTGTCTTATTGTCATTCAAGGACATACATTAAACATATTAAAGTACTCACGATTTGTTTAGTTACTTTTCCCTCATTAAAACAATAAAAAACTAAACACAAATATACATAACCTTATATTGGCTAAAGAACGGGCCTCCATGGTGTTCCTTTAAAAGAACACTTCATGACTCAGTAATATACAGACCGATCATTTAAAGATTAGGTATTCATCACTTTTAGGTGTGGTTCAATAATATATAAAAAATAAATCAATTTTGGTTATTAGAAAAAGCAGCATGTACTCGTGGGTTAACATACCGCTCAATATTTGTCTATTTTAATGGTTTACCTTTCATTGCCACGCTTTTTAATTTAAGCCATTATTTAATATATTTTAATACTTTTAGTTTTAATATTTTCCCTTCTCTCTTTAATCGCTTATAATGGTCTCAGCTGAGGTCCGAAACACCTGGATCTTTATATTCTTGCTATCTCTGTCTCTAAAGAATTCTTATTTCCCCCCTTACCGAACCGCATTGACTAGAACGTTATTGTTCACTTATAAAAAAAAATTAGATAGGGAAAAATCTAAGGGAAAATTTAATATTTTCTCCGTTTCCGATCGAAGTTAAAGATTAGCTATACAAAGGGCTTCAAGCAATTTCTTTTTGAGATGTGAATCGTTGCCTTGTCGTATATGTAACGCTCGTGCAGAGGGCTGAAGAACTCCAGGAGACTTCTCTAGCAGATTAAGGAATTCTTATTATTACTTTTACCTAATATATATATATATATATATATATATATATATATATATATATATATATATATATATATATATGTATATATATATATATATGTATATATATATATATATATATATATATATATATATATATATATATATATATATATATATATATATATATATATTAATTGGATTTCATGGGTGGAAGAAGTAAAAAAACGGAAAACACTATGGAGTTCTTTATTAACGTTTCGCCTATTGGCTTTTTCAGAATAGAACTGTCATCCCAGATCACCACTGCTTGTCCTCCCTCGGCTTCTCTGGTTGATTTCTTTGGACCTTGACCTTTCGGCTTCGTTTTTGATTAGCCATGCTGCCCCATTGGCCAGCCGAAAGAATCCGTCCGGGTGATTGGTTGATCTGTCGGAGATAATATGTGCTGCTTCAATTATCCAAATTAGGGTCGGATTAAAATAATTTCCAGGGGTTTAGCGAAAAGAGAGAACGAGCAGCGGCGATCCGGGATGACATCCGACACGTATATAGAGAGCAATCCCCCCTTTCTCCTACAGTTCTATTCTGAAGAAGCCAATAGGCGAAACGTTAATAAAGAACTCCATAGTGTTTTCCGTTTTTTCACTTCAAACCACCCATATATATATATATATATATATATATATATATATATATATATATATATATATATATATATATATATGGGTGGAAGAAGTGAAAAAACGGAAAACACTATGGAATTCTTTATTAACGTTTCGCCTATTGGCGAAACATATACAATACTGGATATTGTATAAGTCCCGATACAATCATTATGAGGCTTTCAGCTGAGGACATATGGCCTCGCTCGGCAGCGAGATAGCACCCCAAACGAGACATAAAGGCCGCGCACACGTTGCGAACTAAGTCCTTCCTCATGCTGATCCATCAACGTTGCTGTGGCGGAACCTGTAGTAATGCCCTCGACATGTGCCCACAAGGTGTAGTAGACTTTTGGCGGCGGCCAAAAGTCATTTGACCAGAAGTTTATGTTCGACCACAACTACTCGTGTACGGTCTTGGCCGTGAGAGCCTGGTCACCGTCATACTGAAAGAGATTGTTCGCCCTCTTTGTCATTTTTCTCACCTAGGGCAGGACCTTTGCGGCCAAAGTGTCCCTGTAACCGACCACGAACCACACCAGCGGCATCTCATCGCCATCCTAAGCCGCGAAGGGGAGCCTCATCACGGAGGCTGGGTACTTGGTCGTGGACACGTATCGGAAATCTGAGACGTCCTGACCGAAGTTTACCACGCTGTCGTTCTGCTTGTTGATTATATCATCAACATGAAGCTTTTTCTTTAAAAAATAGAGAATTCGATTGCTATGGTTCCTCAAACCGTTGAAAAGACGGAGACAGCGCTCCTGACGTTTTTCTCGTATACGGTCTGTGAGCACTTTAAGCTCTTACTGCCCTCTTCTTTGACGGCCTTAGACAAGGCAGTTATATGTTTAATATCGTTCTGCCTATATAGGATTGCTAAAACTTAAAAACCTACAGAAGAACAGAGAACAAAATTCCAAAATCTTTATACCCCAACGGCTATCACAAGTAGAAATTGCTAAAAAAATCAAATTTCTAATGAAAAGAAAAGGCATAAAACGTCTTACAACACTTAGATAAGGTAGATCTAACATTCGTGCTAGATACAGAATCGCAGAAAAAATATTTATGAACTGTTAGAGTAGTTCAATGAAGTTCCAATTTCAAAATATCATCAATGACACTTAAAAGGATACAAAAAAACAAGGGCTAATAGGATGCAAGGCGAAAAAGAAGCCATTAATATCTGAGTTCAACATAAAAAAAATTCACTGGGCGAAAGATAAAAAATATTTGACACATGAGCAATGATCTATAGTTATCTATTCAAATGAAAGTAATTATCATGTATGTAAGTAAGACTATTGTATTATTATTTTATATGTAATTTTCAGTATTTTCAGGACTACGTATGTGAGAAGAAGAGTTTTAAAGGCATTCACCCTGTTTGTGCGGTACCATGTTTGAAGCATACAGGTTTTTCTATCATTGTATATGAGACTGCATGTCTTCATCTGGGTCGCCAGAGATGTTTTCAGGCCATGGAATAATGAACTCCACAACACCACCATGTTGTTGCAAGTTTTATAGCCATCTATCCAGAAATTGCATCCTACAACACCAAGAATTCAAGTTATATTTCTGCAAGAGAATGCCATATGCAATAAATACAACTACACCAAGAGTTTATTTGCCAAAATGGGGATCGCTCCTATGTAGTGGCTACCACAGAGCCTAGACTTAAACCAATCCAACATGTAAAAGTTGCTTAGAAAATCAATAAGAAGTACCATCAGCACAAATAAGACAACTGTATAAAAAACTATAAGCTGATTGGAGAAAGAGAGAGGCAGGAATTTATGAAAATATGGTGAAATCGATGCCATGGCGAATTATCATCATCATCATGGACCACGTGCGGTTGTGCCCGGGATTCTATGTTTGACGTGCCTTCATGAGGGTTATCAATCCGTTCGGCGAGGTTGTCGCGGGCGATCTCGACGGAGCTAATCTAGCAGCTCTGCGGCCTTCCAGGTGTTGTTTGCGATTCACTTCAAACGTATCAACTATGCTCTTCAGCTTCCGTATCCATCTGTTTCTTTCCAGAGCTACTGCTGCCCACGATTTATGATCCATTCGAAAAACTCTTAGGTTATATTTGAGAGTCTTTATACCTTTTCCTTTGTCTACCTTTCCTTCTATCACCCAGGCTGAGTTCTGAGTAAAATATCTGCTTCCGTAGACTTTCGTTCAACATTCTGATCAGATGGCCAGACCATCTCAACTGTTTTTTTATTACGATGGATTTAATACTTGTGCTATTTGCTTCGTCCAGTATACTCAGATTGGTTGCGACGGTATTCTAAGGTTAATTTCAATATACTGCGCAAGGAACGCTGGTGAAATCTTTCCAGGGTTTTGATGTTCCCACGGTAAGTAGTCCAGGTTTATGATCAATATAATTGTAAGGAAAAAACTATGGCATTGTAAAGTTTAACTTTCGTTTCTAGACGTAGGTCTCAGGTTGTGAAAAAATGCGCTTTTGTAATTTACCAAAGGCAGAGTTGGCACAACGTAGCCTATATTGAATTTCATCGTCAATACCTGCGTCCGCTGGCAAATGGCACCCCAAGTAGGCAAATCTTTCAACACATTCTAGAGTTTCCTCATGAATTTGAATATTAGGAGCCAGTAATAGAGGATTTTCTGGATGTTTTTGGTGCCGGCGGTAATTGAGGATTACCTGGGTTTATTGGTGATGGTTGATACAAGACATGAGTTTTCCGAACATTAATTGACAGACCGAACCTGGAGTAGGCATTTACAAATGCAGATATGATTGTTTGTAGATCCTCAGCGTTAAGAGCACAGACTGCATTATCATCTGCATATTAAATTTCGAGAATCGAGTAAGCTTGTGTTTTAGTCCTAGCTTTAAGACGGAAAGATTAAAACTACCTCCGTCAAATCTGTAGTTGATGGAGATAACTGGAAGAAGGTCGTCTTGGATAAATAGCAGAATGGTGGCAATAAATAATGAGAATAGTGTTGGTGCGGCTACACAGCCTTACTTGACTCTAAAGTTGACATTTAAGGAGTCTGTTGAGCCTTTGTTCGCCGTAATTGACACGGTCTTGTTATCATGCAAAAGACGCATGACTGATATAAATTTTTGAAGGCAACCAAATTTAGACAAGATTTCCCATAAAATCTTACGATTTACACTATCAAAGGCTTTCGTAGGATCTATAAGGGTCATAAAAATGGGTTGATTTTGTTCACAACATTTATCATGAAGCTGTCTAGCGGTAAGGTTCTTTCAGTTGTGCCTCAAGGCGGCTTGATACAGGAAGAACACTTTCAGCCAAAGGAGTTAGACGAGTTGTCAGAATTCGAGCTAAAAGTTTATCAGGGTTGATAACAGTGTGATGCCTCTATGATTAACACAGATACACCGGTCACCCTTTTTCTTGTTGATCGTCACGATTATTCCACCCCTAAAGTAATCTGGGATTGCTTCATTTATCTAAACTTTGACAATAATTTGATAGAGATTCGAAATCAAAAGTTGGCCTCTGTTTTTTATTATTTCGGCAGGTACGTTGTCAGTCCCGGCAGCCTTATTATTTTTTCAGATAATTGATATCCTTTCTCACTTCCTCTAGAGTTTGGATTGCGCTCGAAAGATCTTTTTGTTTTAATTAAGGGAATTTGGTGCAAAGTCTTCCTTCTAGTGCGCCAGAATAGTTTTATAGTTTTAAGCAGCTGTAAGCCATCACTACAATGAAGTGAAGAGGTACCCAGACCGTATGACTTATGTAAGCCCAAATATTGCTTTTGTTTGGTTGAAAAATCCTCTCATATCGTTCCATTCGAATATGCATGGTTGTTTACTAGATTTTCTCAGCCACCAGTTATTTTTATTTCGCGTGTTTCTCGTTGAGCAGGAGATTTTAGGCCACGGGATTTATTGATCTTGAGGACGGAATTCTTGTCGTTTAGGTGTTAAACAGGGCCTTACGGAGATTGTCCAATAGTTTTGAATCTCAGAGTCATTTTGATCAAACCAATCTTCATTTTTCTGCTTCCTCATTCCAATTGATTCCTTCGAGGTGTTAATGATATAATTTTTAGTATAAACCAATTGTCTTTTACGTTGGCAGGAAAAGGCTGAGAAAGATTTCTGATGAGACATTGTTAATACTCAAGTAATTTGGTATGGTTTGGGAGCAAATCAACGCTAAACTTATGTTGTTTTACACTCTTTAGATCCCTTCTTCTAGGCGGCATCTTGATTTTCATGAAAGAAAATAAAAGAGGATTGCCAGTCCTACAGTCTTCAGAACCAGTCAGAGAACGAGTTACCAGAACATCTTTAAGATCGCATGACATCACAGTGATGTAGTCTAGTATGTGCCAGCGTTTGGATCTGGGGTGCATCCATAAATTTTATGGATGCCTAAAGAGGGTATTTGTTACGACCAAGTTGTGTTTGAAGCATTTGGAGAGCAAAAGGGGACCATTTCATTTAACAGTTCCCAGATCTTGCCTACCGATGCTTCCTCTTCATATATCAAAGTCCTTACCAACTCTAGCGTTGAAGTCTCCCAGAAGAAGGATTTTTTTTCGTTAGAGATTATAGAACGTTATTTATACTGGCGTAGAAAGACTCTTTGGTCTGGTCATCGGTTACCATAGTGGGAGCGTACGCACTGATTACTGTGGCGTATTTCCTTTCCCACTTAAAATCTAAGGGTTATAAGTCGGTCTTGATGCCAGATGATAGCTCAGCCAGGTTGACTAGAAATCTGTTTATAATTGCGAAACCGAAACCATGTTGTCTTGGGAGTCCTGCGGCATAAGATTCCAGGAAAAAAGGTTTAACCTGCTCCCTGCTCGCACCTTTTTCCCTCGCTGTAGCCTTGTTTCGGAGAGAACAACCATATCTAAGTCTAACTAATTCATTTTTCTTAGCGACAATAGCAATTCTACGATCGGGAATATCAGAATTTTCGTCAAAAAATGCGCGTACGTTCCACATACCTATTTTTGAGACTTCAGTATTTCTATCGCAAGATTGTTGCACCTCTTGGGCGCGGTTTTCCAGGCAGGCAAAAGCGAGAACAGACTATTTTTAGGCCACCTCTTTTTCTAGCCCTTTCCCTATAGTGGATAAGCAGAGCAGATCCTAAAGAGGGCTGATCAGACATGGATGCCACTGCCGAAAATTTCTCCTGTCCATTCCAAGAGGGTAGTAACTGAACTAAACACCCACCACTGGACGTGCTAGTCGAGACTGAGGACTTATAGATTCCACTATCCTGTCCTCACCAGCTCTAGCAGTCGCCGCCAGACTTGATGGTTCGTCTTGGCAATTTCTCCCCTGGTACGCCTGTGCGGGATTTGTTTCTGTGGATTCACTGGCGCGCAAACATTGCAACGACGATCTTCACTGCGGAGATTGATGCCCAACGGAACAGGAGATCGCGACGACTGGCTCCTCTCCACAGTTGCCACCTCTCATCTGCCCTTCCAGACATTGGAATCCGAAATGCGTCATCTCATCTACCTGGTTGGCCGTTGTAGGATTTGAGTGGAGGATCGTTCTTGGTCTGGCTCCTCTCCCTCGACAGGTGTTCAAATACACTCAGGCTGTTCTAGGGGTCGTTGGATGACGCATTTATTATAGACAGTTTCTTAGTCATAAACCACCGGCACATGAAAACGAATTAAAAAGATATCAAACTTACAAGCTATCGAAAAGACAATAATAAATTTGAAAAGTGTTAAAGCCAATAAAGAGAATAAAAATAGCTTGGTGCAAAGTCTAAAACAACCAACCCAAAGTTATGTGTATAGTGAGTCAAACACCGCTGTCCAGTAAATACAAGGGAGTAGTGTCTCCTTTACAAGTTCCTCCTAGACCCAGATATCACTAAATAAAATTATAACGAATTAGAAACGTGTCACTTATTCTAGGAAAAATAAAATTTATTATGAACCTAAAAAAAAAACGAACTTGTAAATGCATGAAAACTTTTTATTTTATTAGCTTATTAGAGAAATTCGCTTCAGAGAAAAGTGTTCATTTTTTAAACAAATATCCCATTTTTTTTATTTATAAACGTCAACATTGATATTAAGAATATTCACACATACTCAACACGTAATTTTATTCATGTGGTGACAAAATCAAACTGTATTCACTAATCTTTAAGTACTCATACAATATGCTGCACTGTATTTTTTATACAGTCTTCGTCACCACCCTTGGGGAAAATTTGAGTTTCTTCAGCAGATAATAATACATGAATAATGTACACCTAAAATGGCAAGACTAAACCTAAATACATAGAGTACTGGTAAAGGAAAATAATTGATACATATTTTATAAAACACTAACAGAAAATCATGCCTAGTTTTTTCTAGTAACTAATATTAGCATGGAATGAGAACTAGAATTCATAATTCATTTTAATCATTAATATTAATTGAAGTATTATATATTAAAGCAGTAGGTGTAATGGTGTATATTTACACATATAGTAAAAATATTACTTTGCGAGTATTTTTTTTTTCCTTTCTCAGAATCAATCAACGATATTGTTCTGCTCAACTCAACGGACGAAGCTGAGATTGGGCCCCAAATTGGACCATTTTCAGACGGAAAATTTCTGTCTGTCATCTGCCGCGCCGAAATTGGTAAGGATATGTATCCAATTTGTTCTTTTCAGAGGCACATTTCCCGCTGAAATTTTCTCCGTTTATAACTAATTTTTTTCCGTGTTTTCTTTTACTTGGGATGAAAATTCGAATTTTCATCTAATGGGTTGCTTTGGGCGAGTAGATAGAAAGTGATTTTTTGTGTACCATGGTGTTGTGATGTCGACATGCCATAAAATAAAGCTTATATTATTGTAGGATGAGAAAAAGTGAGGTGAAATACGGCGTATTTTGTTTGCAGGCTGATATATCAGGGAATCATTGCGCGGTTTAATGAGAAAAAATAAAGTAATGAATTACGTGATAGTGGAATGTAATCCATTTTAATATAGCGTAGTGTGTAGTTATAGTGATTTATGAAGTATAATGAGTAAAGATGTAATACAAGGAGGTAACATAAGATATTATTTGTTATTTGTAGCTCCTCCATGGAGAAAGAAATTTGGATTCCAGGCGACTTTCTCATACTTTAACGTTGGTTCCTTAAAGGAATAAACACCATAAACCGACAAATTGAATTAGGAGAATTAAACAAGCAACTATTGTTGAAGAGGACATAAAATAAGGAAAGGCTGTTATAAAATGGCTAAAAAAAGAGTTCGAAAAGGAAAACCTCACATAGTTGCTATAAAAGAGGAAGATAGAACAATATCCAAGGATCAAGAAAAATTAGTTGAAAGAATAAAACCACTACCCCATAACTTCCACCAAAGAAGAACATCCAAAAATATACCAGCCGTTCTTAAAACAAGAATTGAAATTGCCATCAAAGAAATAAAGAGCCACAAAGAATCACGACAAGACATCACTTCTGATTTGCTGAAAGATGCTGATGAATTTTTCTGGAAAGATTAGCTTGCCTTTTCAATAAATGACTCAAGTAAAGCAACTAAATGGACTTTGCCAAATAAAGAACAATCAGACTTCTACTGTGTCTATAAATTCTTCACAAGAATCATTATCAAATGAATGCAAAACCAAGAGGTTCTCACTGGCTTTATAAAAGTATGTTCAAAGATTGACGACATATATTATACTATAAACCAGCTCATTAAGAAAACCTCAAGGTACAATATCTCCATATAGTTTGAATTTCTATACTAAAAGAAAGCAAAAAATTGAATAGAAACACAGCGATCATAACAGACTTAAGGAAACAACGTATAAATCAGCTCTACATAAATATCATAGAACACATACTAAAATTGCAGGCCCATACATTAGATTGTATAAGGATTTAGACATCTTTGAATTAGAGAAAGATGTACGAGGAGAGAATATGTCTCATAAATTATTCACGTCCTGTCTAGAATATATCTACAAGAGGATCAAATAGCAAAAAAACAAAGGCATTAAAATCGATGGAGAATACCTCCACCAACTGAGGCATTGTACTCAAAGCTGATAACCTAGATGAGATCCAAAGAAGGTTTCAATAATTTTTAACACTGAAAGCAAAATTGATTACCCTAAAATAAATCTTGGAAAAACACAAGTCATCACAAGTGACTTGTGTTTTTCAAGATCACTGAGTTGTGATTTTCTCGTTCCCCCTCTCTCCTTTTCCCTCTTTATCTTTCTTTTTTCCACTCCTCTCTCTCTCTCCCTCTTTATCCTTCTCTTTTCCGCTCCTCCCTCTCTCTCTCCCACACTCAGTCTCTATCTCTTTCAACTTCTCCACCTTTATCTTTCTCTCACCTCTCTCTCTCTACTTTAAGCTGCCCAGAGAATTTTCTGTACTCAAAGTCACACTTATGAAGAGCTATAATGAGTTCACGAAGATCTTGATTGATTTGTTTATTTCCCCATGTCTTGTAAGAAATGACGAAGTAGCTTTATCCGACGACGAGAGAAACCTCGCAATTGGTTTAAAATATTTTAAATATTTGGGATAAATGAGGATTAGTTTTTAATCGGACATTTTGCAGTTGCAACAAATTTATATTGATTTATATTAATGTGTTTAAACTTTTACGTGGGTAAATTTCAGTATTGTCCTTATAAAGTTCTTCCTATTCATCATTTTGCTTTTCTTACATTTACATTGTATTTGGTAGATAAAATGTTGTAAATTTCATTAATCTATTATATATATATATATATATATATATATATATATATATATATATATATATATATATATATATATATATATATATATATATGTATATATATATATATATATATATATATATATATATATATATATATATATATATATATATATACATATATATATATATATATATAAATATGATGAAAATTAATGCAATATCGCAAGAAAAGATGAGGAATTAAACCACATTCTCCGAAGACAATTTAATTCAGAACAGTTTCAGTGTATCTTACACCCTTTTTCAACTGACACTGGGCAGAAAATATAAGAGAAAAGCATAACACAAGATCCCCTCTTTTTCCCCCTAATCCCCTACTTGTGGCTAATCTGAGGGGGAGTTTAGGCCTAAACATATTGAAGGGCTGACATTTTACTATTTTATTTATTTGCGATCTTATTACAGGATTAAAAGAAAATTGACCCTCAGATAGATTTAAATTAGGAACTGACGATATCAAGCTCGATTCTACGATTCTTCTCCTAACATAGTTAGCCGATTTAAATAACATTTTACTTCCATTGAAATCGATCGTATGATTCTTGTCTCTAACATGGCAAAATATTCCACTACTTTCGCTGCCCACTCTAATATATCTTTTGTGTTCGTACAATCTTTTGTCTAGATTTCTTCCCGTTTCCCCTATATAAACTTTATGGCAATCGTTGCATGGTACTGCATATACTCCTATGTTATGATGTTCTTTGGGTTTCCTAGCCATCATCAATTGGTTTAAGGAATTATTATATTTAAAGGCTAGATTAATACCCGCTTTTCCAAATATGTCCTTTAAACTCTTTAATTTATTATTAAATGGCAATTTTATACATTTGTTGAAGTCGTTAGTGCGGGGAGGCTTATTACCATAGAATGTTTTCCTAGCTGCAAAATAGGCAGACGATATGAACCAATCGGGGTAATACAAATTAGAAAAAATGGTCCTGATAATGACAATTTCGTCATCTAAATAGGAAGGATGACATATTTTGTATGCTCTAAGGAAAAGGTTAGAAATTACCGATTTTTTAACAGTATTATCGTAAAACGAAAAATACTGTATACAGGCATTCGAGTGGGTTGGTTTCCTATACACGTCAAGTTTTAATTCATGTTTGATGTTATTATGGTTGTTAGAATAAAAGTGTAAAAAAAGAGTCTAGGGCTGTGGGTTTTCTATATATTTCCTATTTGAAACAATGGTTTTTCCGATGAATTAGAATATCTAGGAAAGGGAGTGTGCAAACTTTTTCAACTTCTAAAGTAAATTTAATCGAGGGCACTAAGGTGTTAATTTTAGTAAGAAATGTATTAGTATTAAATTTATTGGGCCAAAGGCAAAGGATGTCATCAACATATCGCATCCAGGCTATATAGGTTTCATTAATTTGGGGAAGTATTCTAGATTCGAAGAATCCCATGTATAGGTTTGCGAGTACAAGGGACAAACAATTCACCATTGCCATTCCAAAGATTTGGCGATAAAATTTTCCATTAAAGGTAAATTTTCAATTGTTGATGCAAAGAGCAATGAGTTTAATAAGGTTAGAATCGGGTATAGGAAGGACAACTGTGTCAAGGTGTTCTTCAAGGAAATTCAAGAGATCGGGTACGGGAACTTTAGTAAAAAGGAAACAAAACATCGAAACTAACCAGGCTAAAATTATCAGGGTAGGGGAGCTCATTAAGTTTATTAATGAGGTATATATTATTGATAATATGTGAATTGGAAGGGCCTGCAACTACTAAATCGAGGAAACTCGATTTGAAAAGAGCAGACTTTGCAAGTCTTCGTGCTGGACTGACTGGCGCGAGGCTAGAAGTGTGCGATGTTGTTGAAGACTGGTAGAACAGTTTCAAAACCACATTCATGAGTCTTCAATCGCGTTTCATCCCTCTGAAATGTCCCCATCGGTCTTTTGTTCAACCAAAGTGGTTTAATCGAGAAATCGGCCAACTGCTTAGTGAGAAGAGAGCTGTGCACCGGCAATCGGAGATCTCGGGCGACTTTGACGAATACCGGAGGCTAGCCAGAAGAGTGAGGTCCAGCATAAGGGCGGCGAAGTGGTCTGAGGAACTCCGAGTGGTGAGACTCTGTAAAGAGAACCCCAAGGAGTTCTTTGAATATGTGAACAGCCGTAAACCAATCCGTCGAACGATTGGCACTTTGAGAAATAAGGAGGGGGCATTAAAGCATTCAGATGCAGAAAATGCTAACCTCCTTAAAGACTACTTCTCTTCAGTGTTTACTGAAGAGTGTGGTCCCATCCCCCAGCCAATGGATTCTTACTCGGGGAAAAAGCTGGAGGATATGGACTTCACCAAAGGGGAAATCAAAAAAAAGATCAGTGACCTAATGACGAACAAATCACCTGGCCCGGATGGGTTTCTACCTAAAGTGTTTTAAGAAGTGCGCGATCAAGTGTCACGACACCTGAGCGCAATCTTCAACATGCCAATCCGGACCGAATGCGTTCCTAGAGATTGGCGTGAAGCGGAGGTGACTCCTATCTAAAGGAAAGGAGACAGTAGCCAACCGTCAAACTACCGACCTATTAGTCTGACTTCGATAGTCGGTAAACTCATGAAAAGCATAATGGTGGACAAAATGACGTCGTATTTAGAGTCAAACCTGCTACTCAGAAGTTCCCAGCACGGCTTCTGAAGGCAACGGTCATGCCTGACGAACCTTGTGGAATTCTTCCACTTCGTGTTCAGTGAGCACGATCGGGACAAGGCGGTGGATGTGGTCTACCTAAACTTTCAGAAAGCCTTTGATAAGGTACCAGACCGCCGCCTTCTCCGGAAAGTGCGAGCGCTGGGCATAGACGAAAAAGTAGCTGGCTGGATCAACAACTGGCTAAGTGGCAGACGGCAACGGGGGGTGGTGAATGGATAGGCTTCTGAGTGGTTGCCCGTTACTAGGTGGGTGCCTCAAGGTTCTGTCCTTGGACCACTACTATTCATCATCTACGTCAACGACATGGACGGTGACATGGTTGCGAAGATTTTAAAATTTGCCGACGATACCAAGCTTGGTATGAACGTTGCAAAGGATGGAAATACTGCCCACCTGCAGGAAGATCTTAGGAAGATTGGGAGTGGTCAGACACGTAGCAAATGCCTTTTAACGTGGCTTCTGAGTGGGTGCCCGTCACTAGGTGGGTGCCTCAAGGTTCTGTCCTTGGACCACTACTATTTATCATCTACGTCAACGACATGGACGGTGACATGGTTGCCAAGATTTTAAAATTTGCCGACGATACCAAGCTTGGTATGAACGTTGCAAAGGATGAAAATACTGCCCACCTGTAGGAAGATTTTGGAAAGATTGGGAGTGGTCGGACACGTGGCAAATGCCTTTTAACGTTAACAAATGCAAAGTAATGCATATCGGTCACAGAAACCCCCAATCTCATTATATCCTTAAGGGCACTGCTCTTGAATCGAGAGACACTGAGAAGGACTTGGGTGTAACTATTATTAGTGACCTCAAGTTCTCGAAACAGTGCATCGAGGCAGAGAAGAAAGCCCAAAGGATGTTAGGCTACATAAAACGCCAGTTTAGATAACGTAACAAGGAGATAGTACTTTGTCTGTACAACTCCCTCGTTCGGCAACCAAACTAATTCCCTCTATCCGACATAAAAGTTATGAGGATAGACTAAGGGAATTAGATCTGTTCTCGCTGGAAACCCGTAGACTGCGTGGTCAGCTCATCGAAGTTTTCAAAATACTTCGAGGGTTCGAAAATGTTGACTACCGGGATATTTTCACACTGAGTGAGAACAGAACTCGCAATCACGGCTTCAAACTTGAACTGAAGCGTTACAACCGCAATCTCTGTGAAAAATTTTTCACTTACAGTATCTGCGGTAAGTGGAACGCACTTCCAGTGAAAGTTGTCAACAGTGAATCCGTTGACCAGTTCAAGTCAAGACTAGACGAAGTCTTAAAAAGTGGCCGTTTAGGGACGCAAAACAATTGAGCAGCCATGTGCCTGCTCGATTGCTAGTCCAAAGGTACCCGCTTTGAATGGACCGTAAGGTCTCTTAGGGTACTTCCTTTCCTTTTTACTCCTTGTTACTCCTTGTTAGAGAGGCTAACCATTTTGATAGGGGATAGGAAACACATCCAACAGAGCTAATGATGGGGCGCATTGGGCTATCAGGTTTATGGGATTTAAAAACACCATAAAGAGAGGGAAAAGAAGCATTCGAAGCTTTAAATTTGCTAATGAGGTGAGGAGATCCTTTAATTAGAGAGCGAACAGTTGAGTGAGATTCTCTGTTTACCTGGTCATTATGATTTCTTCTAAGGGTCTCATAGCTGCAGGTATCCGAAAGTAAATTATTCATTTTATCTAAATACAGGGATTTGTCATTTAGTATAACTGCGGCAGATTTATCGACCTAACAGGATAATTATTGTTCACATGGCTTAAGCAATTATAAGTTTAGCCTTTAACAATGGAAATATCATTACGGCACACGTTACTAAATTTTTCTAACTGAGCAAATGCGTTATCAATTTTAATACCCTTCAGGGGTGTGGGAGAGGAAATCTTAGCCTATAACCTAATACGTTGTACGTATCAGTATCAAACTCGAAAGGTTAATAACATGGTTAGGGGAGCTATTTTTTGTCCATTCACTGTTTTCAATGAGAATTTCTAACCTAGCTTTGTGTCTACTTTTCTCATTTAGGCTGCTCATCTTTAACTTTTAAAAAATTCCTTCACGTAGGGGGTTTAGCCATATGCTGGAAAGAAGGTGCAACGGCTTAGGGTAAGATCGGCAAAGGCTTGCTTAACCTGAACTTTTGCGATGGCGATCTGTTTCCAGAGGATTCTTTCTCCTGTTTCGTCGAAAGGAAAGCCATTTATCATCTTATATCTTCGTCCGAGGAGGGGCGTGGTATAACTTTTTCTTCGTGGTAGAGACGTAGAAATTTAAGTTGATTTGCCCCGGGGATGGTGGCGAAGACTATATGAAAAATACAGTTCAGAAGCATATTGTATGAGTATATAAAGATAAGTGAATACAATTTGATTTTTTCACCACATGAATAAAATTACGTGGTTGAGTCTGTGTGAGTATTCTTAATATCCATGTTTGACTCACGTGCAATTTGTGAGTTTTTTTTACCTTACCTATCTCTTTCCTCTCTCTCTCTCTCTTTCCTTCGCTCTCTCTTCCCCTCTCTGTATCACGCTCCTTCTCACCTCTTGCTCCTTCGCTCTCCTTTTCCCTCTGTTTGTCTGTCTCTCTCTCTTTCTTTCTCCCTCTATCAATTCCTCTCTCAGCCCCTATCATCCTCTCACTATCAAGCCATGCTCCCGCTCGCATGTATTCAATATTACTCCCGCTCTTTGATCAATAAAGTGTTTGAAATATATATTTTTTGTATAGTGAGAAGTGTTTTTGCTTTTTTTAAACTTTCTATTCAAATATTTTAATAGTTAGAAAGACTCGTTAGCTGTGTAAAATTTTGGATTGCCATATTTTTTTTATCAAAGCCGCCATTTTTACTTACATATCATGTCTGAAAAATATTTCTCGGAGAAGAAAATTGTAGGTAATACCCTTAGATTTCTTTTGCTCATTTAATTTTCATCTCTTTTATTGAGTGTATTTTATTAAGTGTTTCAAAATGTATCAATTTGTGAATATTTATCTTAAGTTATTGAGAATCTGCGTATAATATTGTTTAGATTTGTTTTGGGCTTGTGCTTGCGTTGGTTTACTTGCTCTTTCCTTATCACTGATGTGTCGGGGCCTTACCCAATCAGCGACAAGGTCTTAAGCCAGACAGCGCCAGGCTGTCAGCAGTTCAACAGGTATATTTTTACGTGACCTTGTTCTATTTACCTATTGATAAATCTGAATTACTTTTCTGTGACTTATATTTAACAGTTAGAAATTCATTACTATTGTTGTGACATAAATACATTTCCATTAATTATTGGACCTAATTCGTAAAATAATTAAACGGATTTTCAATTTAAACTTTAAAAGCACTTAAAATTTTGCCCAATTAGTAAGAATTATTTATTGAGTATAATAATTCAGTATGCCTGGTGCAGAGAAGTTGAAAGCATTTTGCTTTAATTGCAAGACAGTCAAGTGGTGTATAAATTTTCCAGAACAAACATATCATGACATTAATTCTGTCAGCATTTGTCTCTTCTGCAAATTGAAAGAAAAGCATACAAAAGAAAAGAACGATCTGCTAAAAATAATTGGCGACATGGAAAACAGAATCTCGGCTCTAGAATTAAACAGTTGTAATTCTAATGCAGACAACTTTGCTCTTAAAAATATTAAGACCAAAGTAGTTGAATTATAAAATAAGATAGTCTCCCTTGAATCCTTGAACGAAAATATTACTCAAGTGAATACCTCTTTAAGTAAGAAGGTTGTTCGCCTAGAGCAAGCAGTTGCGTTCATAGAAAATAAAATAGAAAGCAAAGATAGTGATTTTACTTTAGAGACAAGTAAACGAAAGGTTGACGAAAATATGCCACACATTTCCCAAACAGAAACTTATAATAGATCCCAATACTTATTGAAAACAAAAGACAACCATTAAATTCTAAGAAAAACAAGCAAACTTATGGTAGGCATTTTACTCAGAATTAATGTGTCAACAGAGGATTTAAGCAAAACTATTGGAATTAATTCAAGACTCAAAATAATGTGTGAGAGGAAGGAAATTAAGTTCGTTAATTTTTGGCAGAGTTTCATAGATAGAGAAAAGTATTTTTTTTATAATGGAACGCACTTAAATAATAAAGGTAAAAATAATTACGGAGAATTATTGAACGTCAACGTATTCAACCTCTTTGAATGTTCTCGTAAAAATATAACAACCCCATCTAAGAGCGATTCTTATGAATGCACGTTCAATTAGAAATAAATTATTAGAATTCAGAGCTATGGTAGCTGTAGAGAAGTATGACATTAATTCAATTACAGAATCATGGATAAATTTGAACTCAAGAGATTTAAGGGGAGAATTTGAATTCGATGTCTACAAGATGTTCACTAAAGATAGAAAAGCTAAAAATTTAGATAAAATAAGTTTATGCATTTATTTAATATGCAGAAAACCGCACCAGTCCCTGGATCTTGATGCAAAACTATGATATCTTGACAAAACAAATCAAAAAGAAACTGGCTGTAGTCATGGGAGACTTTAATTGCAGCAAAATAAACTGGTTAACAAAACAAGCGGACCAGGAAGGGAAAAGATTTCTAGAGTTTATTGATGATAATTTCTTAACACAGTGGGTCAGTAAACCATCAAGACATAACAACATATTAGACCTTTAATGTCTACTGAGAGCAACTTACTCTCAAACATTTGCGTCTGTAAAAAGTTTGAGGGCAGTGATCACAAAATAATAGAGTTTGATATCCTATTACTGACCTAGAAAAGAATAAACAATATACACAGACTTGATTTTAACAAGGTAATTATGAAACCATGAAAGTAAGTTTATTAGGATATGATACAAATAATGAAGAAGTAAAAAATGCGTGGATATCTTTTAAGAATATTTTTATGGAAAAACAATCAAAATACGAGTATGTCCCCATTAAAAGTAAAAAAATCTTCTACTAGTCAAGATCCTACGTGGTTAACCAAAGAAATAAAAATCAGGATAAAGAATAGGAAAGAGACGTATAGAATGCTAAAAAACAGCCAACCCAACAGATGAGAGAACAATATGTTAACCTAAGACGAGAAATAAAAAGAAAAATTTTAAAAAGCGAAAAGAGAAGAATAAATAAGAGTGGCACAAAATTTTAAATTAAGTCCAAAATAATTCTATGCCTTAGTAAACAATAGAAAGCCAATAAAGAACAATATTGGACCACTGAGGGATAGTGATGATAGTTTAAAATTCACTAATTATGAAATTGGTGATTTCTTGATGAACTGAATAAAATTCGAAAGTACTTGGAAGCACCTTTTCATTTTTACTGCGGGACATTGCATTCATTGCGAACCTCACCTGCTACTTTATGAGTTATTCATTTCATATATATATATATATATATATATATATATATATATATATATATATATATATATATATATATATTATATATTTATATATCTCTCACATATTCTCTCATATTCTATTTCTTATTCTTTCTGCCAAATTATCGCTTTCATATACTCTCACATTTCATATCTCTCATTTTCTCTCTCTTTCATATTTTCTCTTTATCTCATAAGTCCTTCATATTATCGCTCTCTTTCTTGCGCTCGCTCTTTTTCCCCTCTCTCTCTCATATTCTTTCTCTCTTTTTCTCTCTCCTCTCATTCTTTCTCCCACCACACTCTTTCTCTCGTTACGTCTCTCCCTCTCTCTATGTTTTTCTTTATCCAGCACTCTTATTCCTTCTCTCCATGTCTCTCTGAATTCCTTTCTCTCCCTCTCTATCTCTCCTTCTTACCTCTTTCTCTATATTTTTCTCAATCCCGCCCCCCCTTGTGTCTCTAGATATCCCTCACACTCGATCTCTCCCTCCTGTTATCACTACATTCGCCCCTCCCCTCTCTATCTCCATTGTACGACCCCGCCCCCACTCAACCTCAATCTCTCCCTGCATTTCTCACTCCCTTTCACTCTCTCATCCTCATCTCTATTGAATGACTCCGTTCTCCTTTCCTTCCAGTCCTCCTATCTCTCACTTTTTCACTCTCTGTATCCCTCCTACTCCATATCTACCTCCCCCTCTATCTCCTTCCTCATCTACCTCCCCATCTCTCTCTCCCTGCTGGAGGCAATGGACTTCATCAAGGGAGAAATAAAGAAAAAGATCGCTGACCTAAAGACGAATAAGTCCCCTGGACCGGACGGGTTTCTACCTAAAGTGTTGAAGGAAGTGTGCGTGGAAGTATCACGACATCTGTGCGCTATCTTTAACATGTCAATCCGGACCAAATGCGTTCCTAGGGACTGGGGTGAGGCGGAGGTGACTCCTATCTTCAAGAAAGGAGACCGTAACCAACCGTCGAACTACCGACCTATCAGTCTGACATCGATAGTCGGTAAACTCATGGAAAGCATCATGGTGAACAAAGTGACGTCGTATTTAGAGTCAAACCTGCTACTGAAGAGTTCCCAGCACGGCTTCCGAAGGCAACGGTCATGCCTGACGAACCTTGTGGAATTCTTTCACTTCGTTTTCAGTGAGCACGATCGGGACAAGGCGGTGGATGTGGTCTACCTAAACTTTCAGAAAGCCTTTGATAAGGTACCAGACCGCCGCCTTCTCCGGAAAGTGCGAGCGCTGGGCATAGACGAAAAAGTAGCTGGCTGGATCAACAACTGGCTAAGTGGCAGACGGCAACGGGGGGTGGTGAATGGATAGGCTTCTAAGTGGTTGCCCGTTACTAGGTGGGTGCCTCAAGGTTCTGTCCTTGGACCACTACTATTCATCATCTACGTCAACGACATGGACGGTGACATGGTTGCGAAGATTTTAAAATTTGCCGACGATACCAAGCTTGGTATGAACGTTGCAAAGGATGGAAATACTGCCCACCTGCAGGAAGATCTTAGGAAGATTGGGAGTGGTCAGACACGTAGCAAATGCCTTTTAACGTGGCTTCTGAGTGGGTGCCCGTCACTAGGTGGGTGCCTCAAGGTTCTGTCCTTGGACCACTACTATTTATCATCTACGTCAACGACATGGACGGTGACATGGTTGCCAAGATTTTAAAATTTGCCGACGATACCAAGCTTGGTATGAACGTTGCAAAGGATGAAAATACTGCCCACCTGTAGGAAGATTTTGGAAAGATTGGGAGTGGTCGGACACGTGGCAAATGCCTTTTAACGTTAACAAATGCAAAGTAATGCATATCGGTCACAGAAACCCCCAATCTCATTATATCCTTAAGAGCACTGCTCTTGAATCGAGAGACACTGAGAAGGACTTGGGTGTAACTATTATTAGTGACCTCAAGTTCTCGAAACAGTGCATCGAGGCAGAGAAGAAAGCCCAAAGGATGTTAGGCTACATAAAACGCCAGTTTAGATAACGTAACAAGGAGATAGTACTTTGTCTGTACAACTCCCTCGTTCGGCAACCAAACTAATTCCCTCTATCCGACATAAAAGTTATGAGGATAGACTAAGGGAATTAGATCTGTTCTCGCTGGAAACCCGTAGACTGCGTGGTCAGCTCATCGAAGTTTTCAAAATACTTCGAGGGTTCGAAAATGTTGACTACCGGGATATTTTCACACTGAGTGAGAACAGAACTCGCAATCACGGCTTCAAACTTGAACTGAAGCGTTACAACCGCAATCTCTGTGAAAAATTTTTCACTTACAGTATCTGCGGTAAGTGGAACGCACTTCCAGTGAAAGTTGTCAACAGTGAATCCGTTGACCAGTTCAAGTCAAGACTAGACGAAGTCTTAAAAAGTGGCCGTTTAGGGACGCAAAACAATTGAGCAGCCATGTGCCTGCTCGATTGCTAGTCCAAAGGTACCCGCTTTGAATGGACTGTAAGGTCTCTTAGGGTACTTCCTTTCCTTTTTACTCCTTGTTACTCCTTGTTAGAGAGGCTAACCACTTTGATAGGGGATAGGAAACACATCCAACAGAGCTAATGATGGGGCGCATTGGGCTATCAGGTTTATGGGATTTAAAAACACCATAAAGAGAGGGAAAAGAAGCATTCGAAGCTTTAAATTTGCTAATGAGGTGAGGAGATCCTTTAATTAGAGAGCGAACAGTTGAGTGAGATTCTCTGTTTACCTGGTCATTATGATTTCTTCTAAGGGTCTCATAGCTGCAGGTATCCGAAAGTAAATTATTCATTTTATCTAAATACAGGGATTTGTCATTTAGTATAACTGCGGCAGATTTATCGACCTAACAGGATAATTATTGTTCACATGGCTTAAGCAATTATAAGTTTAGCCTTTAACAATGGAAATATCATTACGGCACACGTTACTAAATTTTTCTAACTGAGCAAATGCGTTATCAATTTTAATACCCTTCAGGGGTGTGGGAGAGGAAATCTTAGCCTATAACCTAATACGTTGTACGTATCAGTATCAAACTCGAAAGGTTAATAACATGGTTAGGGGAGCTATTTTTTGTCCATTCACTGTTTTCAATGAGAATTTCTAACCTAGCTTTGTGTCTACTTTTCTCATTTAGGCTGCTCATCTTTAACTTTTAAAAAATTCCTTCACGTAGGGGGTTTAGCCATATGCTGGAAAGAAGGTGCAACGGCTTAGGGTAAGATCGGCAAAGGCTTGCTTAACCTGAACTTTTGCGATGGCGATCTGTTTCCAGAGGATTCTTTCTCCTGTTTCGTCGAAAGGAAAGCCATTTATCATCTTATATCTTCGTCCGAGGAGGGGCGTGGTATAACTTTTTCTTCGTGGTAGAGACGTAGAAATTTAAGTTGATTTGCCCCGGGGATGGTGGCGAAGACTATATGAAAAATACAGTTCAGAAGCATATTGTATGAGTATATAAAGATAAGTGAATACAATTTGATTTTTTCACCACATGAATAAAATTACGTGGTTGAGTCTGTGTGAGTATTCTTAATATCCATGTTTGACTCACGTGCAATTTGTGAGTTTTTTTTACCTTACCTATCTCTTTCCTCTCTCTCTCTCTCTTTCCTTCGCTCTCTCTTCCCCTCTCTGTATCACGCTCCTTCTCACCTCTTGCTCCTTCGCTCTCCTTTTCCCTCTGTTTGTCTGTCTCTCTCTCTTTCTTTCTCCCTCTATCAATTCCTCTCTCAGCCCCTATCATCCTCTCACTATCAAGCCATGCTCCCGCTCGCATGTATTCAATATTACTCCCGCTCTTTGATCAATAAAGTGTTTGAAATATATATTTTTTGTATAGTGAGAAGTGTTTTTGCTTTTTTTAAACTTTCTATTCAAATATTTTAATAGTTAGAAAGACTCGTTAGCTGTGTAAAATTTTGGATTGCCATATTTTTTTTATCAAAGCCGCCATTTTTACTTACATATCATGTCTGAAAAATATTTCTCGGAGAAGAAAATTGTAGGTAATACCCTTAGATTTCTTTTGCTCATTTAATTTTCATCTCTTTTATTGAGTGTATTTTATTAAGTGTTTCAAAATGTATCAATTTGTGAATATTTATCTTAAGTTATTGAGAATCTGCGTATAATATTGTTTAGATTTGTTTTGGGCTTGTGCTTGCGTTGGTTTACTTGCTCTTTCCTTATCACTGATGTGTCGGGGCCTTACCCAATCAGCGACAAGGTCTTAAGCCAGACAGCGCCAGGCTGTCAGCAGTTCAACAGGTATATTTTTACGTGACCTTGTTCTATTTACCTATTGATAAATCTGAATTACTTTTCTGTGACTTATATTTAACAGTTAGAAATTCATTACTATTGTTGTGACATAAATACATTTCCATTAATTATTGGACCTAATTCGTAAAATAATTAAACGGATTTTCAATTTAAACTTTAAAAGCACTTAAAATTTTGCCCAATTAGTAAGAATTATTTATTGAGTATAATAATTCAGTATGCCTGGTGCAGAGAAGTTGAAAGCATTTTGCTTTAATTGCAAGACAGTCAAGTGGTGTATAAATTTTCCAGAACAAACATATCATGACATTAATTCTGTCAGCATTTGTCTCTTCTGCAAATTGAAAGAAAAGCATACAAAAGAAAAGAACGATCTGCTAAAAATAATTGGCGACATGGAAAACAGAATCTCGGCTCTAGAATTAAACAGTTGTAATTCTAATGCAGACAACTTTGCTCTTAAAAATATTAAGACCAAAGTAGTTGAATTATAAAATAAGATAGTCTCCCTTGAATCCTTGAACGAAAATATTACTCAAGTGAATACCTCTTTAAGTAAGAAGGTTGTTCGCCTAGAGCAAGCAGTTGCGTTCATAGAAAATAAAATAGAAAGCAAAGATAGTGATTTTACTTTAGAGACAAGTAAACGAAAGGTTGACGAAAATATGCCACACATTTCCCAAACAGAAACTTATAATAGATCCCAATACTTATTGAAAACAAAAGACAACCATTAAATTCTAAGAAAAACAAGCAAACTTATGGTAGGCATTTTACTCAGAATTAATGTGTCAACAGAGGATTTAAGCAAAACTATTGGAATTAATTCAAGACTCAAAATAATGTGTGAGAGGAAGGAAATTAAGTTCGTTAATTTTTGGCAGAGTTTCATAGATAGAGAAAAGTATTTTTTTTATAATGGAACGCACTTAAATAATAAAGGTAAAAATAATTACGGAGAATTATTGAACGTCAACGTATTCAACCTCTTTGAATGTTCTCGTAAAAATATAACAACCCCATCTAAGAGCGATTCTTATGAATGCACGTTCAATTAGAAATAAATTATTAGAATTCAGAGCTATGGTAGCTGTAGAGAAGTATGACATTAATTCAATTACAGAATCATGGATAAATTTGAACTCAAGAGATTTAAGGGGAGAATTTGAATTCGATGTCTACAAGATGTTCACTAAAGATAGAAAAGCTAAAAATTTAGATAAAATAAGTTTATGCATTTATTTAATATGCAGAAAACCGCACCAGTCCCTGGATCTTGATGCAAAACTATGATATCTTGACAAAACAAATCAAAAAGAAACTGGCTGTAGTCATGGGAGACTTTAATTGCAGCAAAATAAACTGGTTAACAAAACAAGCGGACCAGGAAGGGAAAAGATTTCTAGAGTTTATTGATGATAATTTCTTAACACAGTGGGTCAGTAAACCATCAAGACATAACAACATATTAGACCTTTAATGTCTACTGAGAGCAACTTACTCTCAAACATTTGCGTCTGTAAAAAGTTTGAGGGCAGTGATCACAAAATAATAGAGTTTGATATCCTATTACTGACCTAGAAAAGAATAAACAATATACACAGACTTGATTTTAACAAGGTAATTATGAAACCATGAAAGTAAGTTTATTAGGATATGATACAAATAATGAAGAAGTAAAAAATGCGTGGATATCTTTTAAGAATATTTTTATGGAAAAACAATCAAAATACGAGTATGTCCCCATTAAAAGTAAAAAAATCTTCTACTAGTCAAGATCCTACGTGGTTAACCAAAGAAATAAAAATCAGGATAAAGAATAGGAAAGAGACGTATAGAATGCTAAAAAACAGCCAACCCAACAGATGAGAGAACAATATGTTAACCTAAGACGAGAAATAAAAAGAAAAATTTTAAAAAGCGAAAAGAGAAGAATAAATAAGAGTGGCACAAAATTTTAAATTAAGTCCAAAATAATTCTATGCCTTAGTAAACAATAGAAAGCCAATAAAGAACAATATTGGACCACTGAGGGATAGTGATGATAGTTTAAAATTCACTAATTATGAAATTGGTGATTTCTTGATGAACTGAATAAAATTCGAAAGTACTTGGAAGCACCTTTTCATTTTTACTGCGGGACATTGCATTCATTGCGAACCTCACCTGCTACTTTATGAGTTATTCATTTCATATATATATATATATATATATATATATATATATATATATATATATATATATATATATATATATATATATATATATATATATATATATATATATATATATATATATATATATATATTTATATATTTATATATCTCTCACATATTCTCTCATATTCTATTTCTTATTCTTTCTGCCAAATTATCGCTTTCATATACTCTCACATTTCATATCTCTCATTTTCTCTCTCTTTCATATTTTCTCTTTATCTCATAAGTCCTTCATATTGTCGCTCTCTTTCTTGCGCTCGCTCTTTTTCCCCTCTCTCTCTCATATTCTTTCTCTCTTTTTCTCTCTCCTCTCATTCTTTCTCCCACCACACTCTTTCTCTCGTTACGTCTCTCCCTCTCTCTATGTTTTTCTTTATCCAGCACTCTTATTCCTTCTCTCCATGTCTCTCTGAATTCCTTTCTCTCCCTCTCTATCTCTCCTTCTTACCTCTTTCTCTATATTTTTCTCAATCCCGCCCCCCCTTGTGTCTCTAGATATCCCTCACACTCGATCTCTCCCTCCTGTTATCACTACATTCGCCCCTCCCCTCTCTATCTCCATTGTACGACCCCGCCCCCACTCAACCTCAATCTCTCCCTGCATTTCTCACTCCCTTTCACTCTCTCATCCTCATCTCTATTGAATGACTCCGTTCTCCTTTCCTTCCAGTCCTCCTATCTCTCACTTTTTCACTCTCTGTATCCCTCCTACTCCATATCTACCTCCCCCTCTATCTCCTTCCTCATCTACCTCCCCATCTCTCTCTCCCTGCTGGAGGCAATGGACTTCATCAAGGGAGAAATAAAGAAAAAGATCGCTGACCTAAAGACGAATAAGTCCCCTGGACCGGACGGGTTTCTACCTAAAGTGTTGAAGGAAGTGTGCGTGGAAGTATCACGACATCTGTGCGCTATCTTTAACATGTCAATCCGGACCAAATGCGTTCCTAGGGACTGGGGTGAGGCGGAGGTGACTCCTATCTTCAAGAAAGGAGACCGTAACCAACCGTCGAACTACCGACCTATCAGTCTGACATCGATAGTCGGTAAACTCATGGAAAGCATCATGGTGAACAAAGTGACGTCGTATTTAGAGTCAAACCTGCTACTGAAGAGTTCCCAGCACGGCTTCCGAAGGCAACGGTCATGCCTGACGAACCTTGTGGAATTCTTTCACTTCGTTTTCAGTGAGCACGATCGGGACAAGGCGGTGGATGTGGTCTACCTAGACTTTCAGGAAGCCTTTGATAAGGTACCACACCGCCGCCTTCTCCGGAAAGTGCGAGCGCTTGGCATAGACGGAAAGGTAGCCGGCTGGATCGAGAACTGGCTAAGTGGCAGATGGCAACGGGTGGTGGTGAATGGACAGTCTTCTGAGTGGGTGCCCGTTACTAGCGGGGTGCCTCAAGGTTCTGTCCTGGGACCACTACTATTCATCATCTACGTCAACGACATGGACGGTGACATGGTTGCGAAGATTTCCAAATTTGCCGACGATACCAAGCTTGGTATGAACGTTGCAAAGGATGGAAATACTGCCCGCCTGCAGGAAGATCTTCGGAAGGTTGGGAGTGATCGGACACGTGGCAAATGCCTTTTAACGTGGGGAAATGCTAAGTGATGCATATCGTCCACAGAAACCCCCAATCTCAGTATATTCTTAAGGGCACTGCTATGGAATGCACCGACACTGAGAAGGACTTGGGAGTAACAATCACTAGTGACCTCAAGTTCTCGAAACAGTGCATTGAGGCGGAGAAAAAGGCCCAAAGGATGCTAGGCTATATTAAGCGCCAGTTTGGTTATCGGAACCAGGAGATTGTACTATGCCTGTACAACTCACTTGTCCGACCGCACCTGGAGTATGCCGTGCAATTT
Organism: Ceratothoa steindachneri; assembly: GCA_963969495.1. NCBI lineage: Eukaryota > Metazoa > Arthropoda > Malacostraca > Isopoda > Cymothoidae > Ceratothoa > Ceratothoa steindachneri. Next base: position 114,745,073 of record OZ018323.1, on the reverse strand, counting down.
TGGAGTCCTTCATTGCGAAAGGACATCGCGAGATTGCAACGCGTACAAGCCAGGGCAACCAAGCTGATTACCTCTATCCAACATAAAAGTTATGAGGATAGACTAAGGGAATTAGATCTGTTCTCGCTGGAAACCCGTAGACAGCGTGGTCAGCTCATCGAAGTTTTCAAAATACTTCGAGGGTTCGACAATGTTGACTACCGGGATATTTTCACACTGAGTGAGAACAGAACGCGCATTCACGGCTTCAAACTTGAACTGAAGCGTTACAACCGCAATCTGTGTGGAAATTTTTTCACTTACAGTATCTGCGGTATGTGGAACGCACTTCTAGTGGAAGTTGGCAACAGTGAATCTGTTGACCAGTTCAAGCAAAGACTAGACAAAGCCTTGAAAAGTGGCCGTTTATGGACGCAAAACAATTGAGCAGCCTTGTGCCCGCTCGATTGCTAGTCCAAAGGTACCCTCTTTGAATGGACCGTAAGGTCTCCTAGGGTACCTTCTTTCCTTGTTGTTACTTGTTGTTACTCTCTTTCTCTCTCTCTCTCTCTCTCTCTCTCTCTCTCTCTCTCTTTCTCTCTCTCTCTCTCTCTCTTTCTCTCTCTCTCGACAAATGCCAAATCCTTCAGTGCGGAACAAAAAACAAAAAATACACCTATACAATGCAAGGCGGCTTAATAAACACAACCCGGCAGGTTAAAGATTTAGGAGTAATAATTACAGAAAACTTAAAAACATCAAACCAATGCGCAGCTGCTTCAAACAAAGCTAACACAGCACTAGGATTTATAAAAAGAAACTTTACTTATAAAAGCGAGGAGATAATTATGCCACTATATAAAAGTATTGTCAGGCCCCATCTCGAATACGCTGTACAGTTCTGGGCCCCTTACTTAATAAAAGACATGGATAAATTAGAAGCTGTACAACACAGAGCGACAAAACTTATCCCGTCAGTACGTAACAAACCTTACCACGAGAGGCTAAAAAAACTCAATCTATTTTCCGTCAGAAAACGAAGGCTAAGGGGGCAGCTTATAGAGTGCTTTAAAATACTTAAAGGATTTAACAACATTAATGCCCATCACTTGTTCACACTGACAGGGGAGTGTCCCACCCGTGGACATGATTCAAAACTTCAGGGTAAAAGAGCCACTATGGATGTAATAAAATACTTCTTCACTTACTCGATTATTAATGATTGGAATAATTTGCCAAACGAGGTAGTGGACAGCAGCACTATAGATTCATTTAAAATGAGATTAGACAAACACTTAACAAATATTGGAATTGTTTAGCATAAGCTACAAAATAAAATAATATTACAAAAATATAACTCTTTCAGGTGTATGTAAGTGGTTTTCACATTCATTTCATTTAATTACTATTCAATGCAAATTTCCTTCAGGTACTGTCTTCTTACACCTGCAAGGTACTTTTCCCAAATTATTTCATGTACGGCTTTTGCCGGAGGGAGTGGAGGGTGGGGAGAGCCTAAAACTTTTCTATCCTTTACTTCTACTATTCTATGTGTAAGTAGCAGTAGATTTAAGGCCAGATCACCTTAGTCTGGGCCGTAAGGCCCGTGTGATCTGTCTATCTATGTAACTCTATGTAACTCTCTCTCTCTCTCTCTCTCTCTCTCTATCTCTCTCTCTCTCTTTAATAAGGACAAGTGGTGCGTTGACTTCCCGGAGGGCTGCTATGCAAAATGCCACCCAGGCAGTGTATGCACCACCTGCATATTGAAGAAGGAAGTGGAAGAAGTAGTGGCCTACTACAGGGAAAGGACGACAGACTTCGAAAAGAAAATCGAGAGGCTTAAGGAGGAGCACTCCCACCAGATTTGCAAGCTCGAAGAGAAGTTAAACGAGCTCTCGAGTCTTGTGGCAAACACCACCTCTACAGAAAGGCCGGGCCCAAATGTGGCAGAAACGCCAAAAGGAAAAAAGAAAAGAAAGACGAAAAAGGGAAAGAAGAAAGAGGAAGAGAGAGAAATAGAAGAAAAAAAGGTAGAAGTTATTGAAAAGGATGACAAGCGGGAAAAGATGATAGAAAAAAAGAAGAAGAAGAAGAAAAAAAGACTGAAAAGGCCATGACGGAGAAGAGAGAGGAATCGGAGAGCTTGCCTCCGAAAATAAAGAATCCGAGCTCAGCAGGCAAATGTGCCAGGGTCAGCCTTGTTGGTGATTCCCAGGCACAGGGCCTGCAGCCCCTGCTAGCGGACCGCCTCCGCACAAGCGTTAAGGTAAGCTGCCTCCCAGGCTGTGGTAATTTACCAGATAAGAGCTGAGGCCGAGAAGTCTCAGATTTCTGAGACTTCAGCCGTTGCCCTTATGGTAAGTGGCAACGACCTCTACCTCAGAGGAGGTAGGGTAGGCCCTACAGGCGATATTATGAAGACGGTTATGGGCGCTGTCGACGACTGTGGATTGAAAAACCGCAGACGCGTCGTGGTGGGGATGCTCCCGAGGTGGGGTCCAAGCCGGACTGCCCACATGAGGAACATGTCGCTAAACCGGTGCCTTGCAGACCTCTATACGGCGGAGGGTGTCTTTTTTGTCGATCCGTACGCCGTATTCTATGGTAGAAAAGACCTCTACCAAAAGGATGGGGTGCACCTCTCCTTTAAGGGCAAGGCTTTCCTATCTAACCTCATCCAGGATGTCGTGGAGAACACCCAAAAGAATTTGCGGCCCATTGGGAAGGCGGACGTACGCCAGTACGCCCGAGTTACTCCCCAAACACCCTTCTCGGAGGTTCTCAAAAATGGTGCCACCGCGACAACCACGAAGCCGGTAAACGGAAGAGTATAGGGCGTCTTACATTATGGGACTTCCTGAAAGTTCTTCTGTTCAATGCAAGGTTCATCAGGAACAAGTTTCCTGAGCTCCGTGGCCTCGTAGCGACGGAAGAACCCGAAATGGTAGCCATAACAGAATCGTGGTTAAAAACATCAAACCGAGACTTTGAAGGCGAATTCACGGTTCCTAGCTACCAACTCTTCCACAAAGATAGGCCAGACAGAGAGGGTGGTGGTGTAATGTTGTATGTCAAGGATACAATCAAATCTACGAAATTTAACATTATATCTGATCACGAGCTTCTAGGCGTTGACTTAGAGATAGGTCCTATCAGATACAGGACCCTAATGCTTTACAGACCCCCTTCCTAACCCGTTGAGAAGGATAGGAAACTGTACCAGCTGCTGGGTGAGCTTGTTCAAGGCAGAGTGTGCATCGTTTTTGCGACTTCAACAGACAAGTTGACTGGGAAACCAGAGCAGCCTGTGGCGAGAGCGCGCTACTCCTGGAGTTCGCCAACAACGAGTTCCTCACTCAATGGGTCAGAGAACAGACGAGAGGTGAAAATATCCTCGACTTGGTCTTCACCTCTGATGATGATATCGTTTAGGATCTCTCTGTAGGCGAAGAGCTCGGTGGCAGTGATCACCAGCTAATTAGATTTACCGTTAAGATCCCGAAGGTAAGGTCTGTTGCCAGTCAATCAAGGAAACTTGACTTGAGAAGAGCAGACTTTGCAAGCCTTTGTGCTGGGCTGACTGATGTAAGGATAGCGGTATGTGAAGATGTTGAGGATTCGTGGAACAATTTAAAAAATAATTTCATGAGTCTTCAATCAAGTTGAATCCCTCTGAAATGCCTCTGTCGGTCTTCTGTTCAACCAAAGTGGTTTAATCGAGAAATCGGCCAACTGCTTAGGGAGAAGAGAAATGCGTACCGGCGATTGAAGATCTCGGGTGCCTTTGACAAGTACTGGAGGCTAGCCAGAACAGTGAATTCCAGCATAAGGGCGGCTAAGTGGTCTGAGGAACTCCAAATATCGAGACTCTGCAAGGAGAATCCCAAGGAGTTCTTCAGCTATGTAAATAGCCGTAAACCAATCCATCGTAGGATTGGGCCCTTAGTGGACGAGGAGAATGCATTAACCCAGTCAGATGCAGAAAATGCTAACCTGCTCAATGACTACTTCTCTTCAGTGTTTAATAAGAGTGTGGTCCCATCCCCCAGCCCACGGATTCCTACTCGGGGAAAAGCTGGAGCTAATGGACGTCACCAAAGGAGAAATAAAGAAAAAGATCACTGACCTAAAGACGAATAAGTCCCCCGGACCGGACGGGTTTCTATCCAAGGTGTTAAAGGAAGTGTGCGATGAAGTATCACGACATCTGTGCGCTATCTTTAACATGTCAATCCGGACCGGATGCGTTCCTAGAGACTGGCATGAGGTGGAGGTGACTCCGATCTTCAAGACAGGAGACCCCAGCAATCCGTCAAACACCCGATCCATCAGTTTGACTTCGATAGTCAGTAAACTCCTGGAAAGCATGATAGTGGACAAGATAACGTATTATTTAGAGTCAAACATGCTACTGAAGAGTTCCCAGCACGGCTTCCGAAGGCAACGGTCATGCCTGACGAACCTTGTGGAATTCTTCCACTTCGTTTTCAGTGAGCACGATCGGGACAAGGCGGTGGATGTGGTCTACTTAAACTTTCAGAAAGCCTTTGATAAGGTACCAGACCGCCGCCTTCTCCGGAAAGTGCGAGCGCTGGGCACAGACGGAAAAGTAGCCGGCTGGATCGAGAACTGGCTAAGTGGCAGACGGCAACGGGTGGTGGTGAATGGACAGTCTTCTGAGTGGGTGCCCGTTACTAGTGGGGTGCCTTAAGGTTCTGTCCTTGGACCACTACTATTCATCATCTACGTCAACGACATGGACGGTGACATGGTTGCGAAGATTTTAAAATTTGCCGACGATACCAAGCTTGGTATGAACGTTGCAAAGGATGGAAATACTGCCCGCCTGCAGGAAGATCTTGGGAAGGTTGGGAGTGGTCGGACACGTGGCAAATGCCTTTTAACGTGAACAAATGCAAAGTAATGCATATCGGCCACAGAAACCCCCAATCTCAGTATATCCTTAAGGGCACTGCTCTTGAATCGAGTGACACTGAGAAGGACTTGGATGTAACTATTATTAGCGACCTCAAGTTTTCGAAACAGTGCATCGAGGCAGAGAATAAAGCCCAAAGGATGTTAAAACTACATAAAGCGCCAGTTTAGATAACGTAACAAGGAGATAGTACTTTGTCTGTACAACTCCCTCGTTCGGCCGCACCTGGAGTATGCCGTACAATTTTGGAGTCCTTCGTTTTGAAAGGATATCGCAAGGTTGGAACGCGTACAAGCCAGGGCACCTAAACTGATTCTCTCTATCCGACATAAAAGTTATGAGGATAGACTAAGGGAATTAGATCTGTTCTCACTGGAAACTCGTATACTGCGTGGTCAGCTCATCGAAGTTTTCAAAATACTTCGAGGGATCGACAATGTTGACTACCGGAATATTTTCACACTGAGTGAGAACAGAACGCGCAATCACGGCTTTAAACTTGAACTGAAGCGTTACAACCGCAATCTCTGTGGAAATTTTTTCACCTACAGTATTTGCGGTAAGTTTAACGCACTTCTAGTGGAAGTTGTCAACAGTGAATCTGTTGACCAGTTCAAGTCAAGACTAGACAAAGTCTTGAAAAGTGGCCGTTTAGGGAAGCAAAACAATTGAGCAGTCATGTGCCTACTCGATTGCTAGTCCAAAGGTACCCTCTTTGAATGGACCGTAAGGTCTCCTAGGGTACTTTCTTTTCTTGTAACTCATTGTAACTCTCTCTCTCTCTCTCTCTCTCTCTCTCTCTCTCTCTCTCTCTCTCTCTTTCTCTCTCTCTCTCTCTTTCTCATAGGTTTCCTTTTTTTCATTCTCAGGCTGGCCTTAAGTACATCCACACATCTTTTCCTATCTTACTTTTGTCGACCTAGGCCTGTTCTAGGAGCGTAAACAAGGGTACTGCTATAATATGAAGTTACTTCTTAGTAAGTAAACGAACAAAGTATCAGAAGGGTAAACAATGAAATTTACAAAACAATTGATGTAGAAAATTGGCTCTTTGTTTGTGCTTCTTCTCCTACTCTTATAAAAAATCGTTAATTCTTTTTTCGCATTTATTGCTCTATAAGATCGTCTAAATTATATCTTAGTTACTTAAGCACAAAATGTACAATTTTTATAATTTCCACGTTATTTATAATTTCTTTTTTTAATAATTACAGACAATTGATCTATGAATTTAAATTATTTGTTTATTTAATATACCTCCAATCATGGTTAAATGTATATTCCAATTTATATCTGCTGATCACTGATATATTTTGTGGATACATTCAAGATATGGCATGCTTACATTCCTGTAGCTATTTTTAATGTATTGTTTCATTAATTTATTTTTTTAGTTTCTCATAATATACCTGCCTTTTCGTTATTGAGGTTAATAGTAAATCGGTTCCGCTCTCATAAATTTTCGAAAAATTTCCCAGCGTTAAATTAAAGTAAACATTCTTTTCATTCTAACTTCGACTTCCACTAAAAGCTTCAAGAAAGCACAGAACATTTGGTACCAAAGTGCGCACTCTCATTCTTGCTTAACTTGTGGTATAGTATTCTTTTTCCTCACTCGTCAATTTGGAGCATCTCCACTTCATCTAAAACGCAGATTTGAAAGCATTTTGAGACGTAGATTCCGGAACTCCCAAATAATATTTTTTGTAAAGAAGAAAATGATTTGGTTTTATAAGACACATTTTCGGAAGTAAACAAACCGCCACGTAAATATTTGATTCGGTCGTTTACTTGAATACACATATATAAACGATTCACCCTTCTACACATGATCATTGTGTAGTTGTTAGGAATACGTACAGGAATTCATCAAAACGAGGAAGAAATAAAGGAAAAAATACCCTGGAAGTTCAGACCTTCAGATCTGAATATACTGTAGATGGCGATTATGCTGAACTTGATTGAGGTAATTGATTATTTATAAGAACTGGTGCCAATCATAACTGAAATAAGTGGTAAAATAGAGAGAATATGAAACAACACAAAATATTAGAAAAGATATGATAAGAGCCGAAGATTTTGTTTTCATATTAGGTGAGGTCAATCACTGTATGATATTCCAAACGCTTTTGTTAAAGCGAAAGTTTTCAACTCGATTTAAAGAGTAGTGGATATTTTTTGGATGATCGCTATATTATGTAGACGAGTACAGATTCTCGGAAGAAAGTTTTTAGGGCGTGGAAGAGATCCTGACCGCTCTGAAGGGAACTAGTAGGAGTTTAGTAGGGGGCATGTCTATTTTTCCGAAACTCCTTTATTTCGTATATCCTCTAAGGCACCTGTGGATGGTTGCTCAGAAGGCAAGTAACAGGTTAATCTATGTTTAGTAATAAGTGTATTATTTTTTTATTAAAGTAATTAACTAGGTGTTGTTCACTTAGTTCATAAACACGTAAATTGAAGTAATTTGAACTATATAAACGATGAAAGAGATCTGCAAGTTTGTCCGATAGGATTTTAACACTTTCACTTCCATTTTTTAAAATTTCACAACTTAAGACACCATTTATATTTTTTGTTCCACTTTTTTTTTGCTTTTTGCTTATAATATACCCAGGACTGGTTTTATAATCATTGTACCCCAAACCTATAATCGGAAGTTTCCATTATGGGAAGTGATGGGCTTTAATTGGCCCTTATTTAGAATTATATTGACGAGCCTCTTAGAATAAAAATTCAATAACTCGTTTAGATCTCGATTATCATTGCTGGGTAACCAATTGTCGTTTAAGCTTTTCTCTGTGGCTCGCTTCTCTCTCTCTTTCTCTCACTCTCTCTCATTCTTTCTCTCGCCTTATCTATATATCGCTTTCTATCATACCCTCACTATCTCTCTCGCTCTATCTAACTATCCTGCTATCTCTATACATCAACCATTCCTCTTTCTATATCTATCTCTCCCCCCTGATTCTTCCTCTCTCTCTCTCTCTTTCTCTCTCTTCCCGTACCTCTCTCATTCTCTCTTACTCTCTTTTCCACTCTCACTTTCCTTCCCCTTTTCCCTCCTTACCTCTCCAGCTCTTTCTTCCTTTATTGTTTCTGCCTCTCTCCTCTTTTCTCTCTTACTCTCTCTCTCTCTCTCTCTCGAGAGAGAGAGAGAGAGAGAGAGAAAGAGACGCTCCCTTGTCGTGGGTAGAGAGCTTGCGTGTGCCATAGATTTTTTTAGCTATGTCGTCAGTGAGTACCTTTATGGTACCCCTGGTAAGGTTACCCTTGTTGAACTGGTCGGGAATGAGGTTCCAAACAAATTGCGGCCGTCCTCTTCTATCCTGTATTCTGTTACTCTTTTATCTATCCCTTATAATGATTTAAAAAAAAAGAAAGAAAAGAAAACCCTACTACTATCCTTTCAGCTTTATCCTTCATCTATCTAAATTTAAGGACCTGACAGCTACCTCCTGCGTCAGAAGAGAGGCTAAGGAACCTCTAAATATAGCGCCAATCGGCGCTCACTAGTTGCGAGAGACTAGGACTAGAGAGATCCTAGGCGCTGTGGCGCGATGAATGGGATGATGGTAAGTGCATCGTTAACCCCTTCCCTGGCGTGTAATTACTGACCATTCCCAGTGACCGTTGAGGGGTGCTTTGTCTGAGATGACAGGCCTTGTTTCTAGGTGGTTGCCAGGCCAACACAAAGCCTTGGGTCGAGTCTCTTGGTGTGGTGGGAGAGATCCTGACCGCTCTGAAGGGAACTAGTAGGAATTTAGTACGGGGCATGTTCCTCTGTTCACCTGTTGTGAAATCGATAGCCCCCTTCTGAGGCTGTCAGTGCGAATTCAACAACCCACTTTTTTTATTGAGTGTTCGCAAAGTATTCAGCCTGACTGGAAATATAGGTCCGGCTGCTCTTAAATAAACATGTTCGGTGTGCAAAAAGGACAAGTGGTGTGTGGGCCTCCCGGAGGGGTGTTACTCAAAATGCCACCCGGCAAGTATCTGCACTGACTATGTCCTTAAAGGAGAAGTGCAAGAGCTCAAGGATCTATATAGATCATCTGAGCAAAAGTCTAAAGAACTGGAGAGGAAGCTGCAGAACCTAGAGTCTGAACATGCGCGTCAGCTTTGCCGTCTCGAGGACAGGATCGTCGAGTTGTCCTCAAGACTAGAGGTCCAGTCTGCTCACGATGTATCTCCTACTGACGTGGGTGGATCAGCCGACGAGATCCTCGCCCAAGAAACGAACATTGCATCGGCAGTGCTATGCCATCCTTCTAACGTCCCAGAGCTGGAGTCAGCTACTGCGGAACTGGCTCAACAGGCCAAAAATAAGATAAAGAGGTAAAAAGGAAAGAAAAAAGAAGGGAAAGTAGAAACAAAAGAAATGACGGCAGAATCAGAAGTAAAACCGAAGAAGATAAGATAAAGATAGCAGAAGAAAAATATGAAGATTAAAGAGGAAACGGACAAGTCGGTTCCGAAAGGGAAAACTCTTTCCTCTGCAGCCGAATGTGCGAGAGTCAACCTTATTGGCGACTCTCAAGCACGGGGTCTGCAACCACTGCTAGCGGCCTGCCTTTGCACCAGTGTGAAAGTAAGCTGTCTGCCAGGACGGGGAAGCCACCGAATCAGGGTAGAGGCGGAGAAATCTCAGATTTCTGAAAACTCAGTCGTTGCCCTGATAAAAAGTGGCAACGACTCCTGCCCCAAAGGAGGAAAGGTAGGTCCTGAAGGAAAGATTATACACACAGTCATGGGAGCCGTGAACGACTATGGGTTGAAACAAGAGGACGTGTTGTGGTCGGTATGCTCCCAAGAAGAGGTCCAACCTGGATCGCTTACTCGAGGAACATCTCCTTGAACTGACGCCTGGAAGATTTGGGTACGTCTGAGGGGGTATTTTTTGTGGACCTTTACCGCATCTTTTATGATAGAAACGATCTCTACCAAAGGGGTGGAGTGCAGGATGTCGTGGAGCGGATCCAAAGGAGTGGCAGCCCAGAGTAAGGGCGGACCTACACCAGCACGCCCGTGTCGCTCCTCTGGAACAACCTTCTCAGAGGTTGCAAAGAGGGGTGCCCCCACGCCAACAAATAAGCCGAGAAGCGGAAGAGCCTAGGGAGTCGTACATTCAGGGACTCCGTGAAAGTTCTTTTGTTAAGGCGAGGTCAATCAGAAACAAGTTTCTTGCATTTCGTGATGGTCTCGTGCCGGCAGAAGAACCTGAAATAGTGTCCATAACAAAGTCGTGGTTAAAAACCTCATACCGAGATTTTTAAGGTGAATTCATGATTCCAAGTTACCAACTCTTTTAAAAAGATAGGCCAGACAGAGAGGGTGGTGGTGTGATGTTGTATGTCAAGGATACACTCGAATCGACGAACTGCGACATTGTTTCCGACCACGAGCTTCTAGGGGTTGACCTAGATATAGGTCCTTACAGATACAGGGCCCTGCTGCTTTACAGACTCACTGCCCAACTCGTTGAAAAGGACAGGGATCTGTATCAGCTACCTGGTGAAAATGTTCCAGACAGTGTGTGCATCGCCATGGGCGACTTCAACACCCAAGTTGACTGAAAAACCAGAGAACCCTGTGGCGAAAACGCACTACTCTTGGAGTTCGCGAACAACAAGTTCCTGGCTCAATGGGTGAGAGAGCCCACGAGAGGCAATAATACCCTCCACTTGGTTTTCACCTCTGAGCACGACATCTTTGAGGATCTCTCTGTTGGTGAAGATCTCAGTGGTAGTGATCACCGACTAGTCAGATTTATAGTCAAGGTCCCCAAGGTAGAGTCTGCGACTGGTAATTCGAGGAACCTTGATTTGAGAAGAGCAGACTTTGTTGGACCGTGCTGGATTGAGTGATGCGAGGATAAAAGTGTGCGAGGATGTTGAATATTCGTGGAATAGATTCAAAACTACGTTCATGAGTCTTCAATCACGATTCATCCATTTCAATGTCCTCCGTTGGTCATCTGTTCAACCAAAGTGGTTTAATCTAGAAATTGATCAACTACTGAGGGAGAAGAGAACAGTGTACCGTCAGTCAAATATTTCTGGTGACTTTGTGAGTACCGTAGGCTATCTGGGAGAGTGAAGTTCCGCATAAGGGCGGCAAAGCGTCCCGAGGAGCTCCGAGTGGCGAGACTTTGCAAGTAGAATCCCAAGGAGTTCTTTGGTTATGTAGACAGCCGTAAACAAATCCATTGCACGATTAGCCCTCTACTGAATTAGGAGGAGGCATTAAAGCACTCAGATGCAGAAAATGCTAACCTCCTGAAGGACTACTTCTCTTTAGTGTTTACTGAAAAATGTGGTCCCGTCCCCAGCCCACGGATTTTCCTGGGGATAAGCTGGAGGAAATTGACTTCACCCAAGGAGAAATAGAAAAAAAGATCACTCATCTAAAAACAAATATGGCCCCTGGCCCGAACAGGTTTCTACCTAAAGTGTTGAAGGAAGTGCGCGATGGGGTGTCACGACATCTGAGCACAATCTTTAACATGTCATTCCGGACTGGATGTGTTCCTAGAGACTGGCGTGAAGCGGAGGTGACTCCTATCTTCAAGAAAGGAGACCCTAGCCAGCCGTCGAACTACCGACCTATTAGCTTAACCTCAATAGTCGGTAAACTCATGGGAAGCATCATGGTGGACAAAATGACGTCATATTTAGAGTCCAACTTGCGATTGATAAGTTCTCAGCACGGGTTCCGAAGGCAACGGTCATGCCTGAGGAATCTTGTGGAATTATTCAACTCTGTTTTCAGGGAGCAAGTTCGGGATAAGGTGTTGGTTGTTATATACTTGTACTTTCTAAAAGCATTCGATAAGGTTCACACCGCCGCCTCCTCTGGAAAGTGTGTGCGCTGGGCATAGATGGAAATGTAGCAAGTTGGATAGAAAACTGGCTAAGTAGCAGACGGCAACGAGTGGTGTTGAATGGACAGGCTTCTGAGTGGGTGCCCGTTACTAGCGGTGCTCCTCAAGGTTCTGTCATGCGACCAATACTGTTCATCATCTACGTCAACGACATGGACGGTGACATGGTTGCGAAGATATCTATATTTGCCGATATTACCGAGCTTGGTATGAACGTCGCAAAGGAAGGATATACTGCCCGCCTTCAAGATGATCTTCGGAAAATTGAGAAGTGGTCGGACACGTGGCATATGCCTTTTAACGTGAATATATGCAAAGTGATGCATATCGTCCCCCTAAACCCCCGAGCTCAGTATTTTCTTAAGGGCACTGCTCTTGATTCCACGAACACTGAGAAGAGCTTGGGTGTAACTATCACTAGTGATCTCAAGTTCTCGAGGCAGTGTATTGAGGCAGAGAAGAAAGCCTAAATGATGTTAGGGTATATAAAACGACAGTTTGGATATCCAAACAGGGAGATAGTACTGTATTTGTGTAACTCCTTGTTCGAACGCACCTGGAGCATGCCCGTACAATTTTGGAGTCCTTCGCTTCGAAAGAATGTCACTAGATTAGAACGTGTGCAAGCCAGTGCAACCAAACTGATTCCCTCTATCAGAGACAAGAGTTACGAAGATATATTACGGGAATTAGACTTGTTCTCGCTGGAGACCCGGAGACTGCGTGATCAGCTTATCGAAGTGTTGAAAATACTTCAGGCTTCGACATTGTAGACTACAGGGATATTTTCCAGCTTAACCAGAGCAGAATAAGAAGGCACGGCTACAAACCTGAACTGAAGCGTTACCAGCGTGATCTGAGAGGGAAATCTTTCACATATAGCATCTGCGGCACTTGGAACGCACTTCCAGTGGAAGTTGTCGACAGCAATTATGTTGACAGTTCAAGTCAAGACTAGACAAAGTCTTAGAAAATAGCCGTTCGGAGACTCGAAGCGTGGCGCGAGTGTTCATCTAGAGCGTCAATCTGACCCTTTAACGGACTGCGCCTGCTCAAGTGTTTAGTCAAAGGTACCCTCTTTGAATGGATCGTAAGGTCTACTAGGGTACCTCTTTTCCCTGTTACTCTATCTCTATCTCCTATTCTTCCCCACCAATCTCTCTCCCTCACAATTCGCCTTTCCTATTTCTCCTCACTCTCGTTCTCCTCCACCTCTATCCACCGACTTTTACATCTTCCTCCTGATCTTCTCCTACCCTTCAGTCTTTCCCTGCCCCTCTCTCTCTTTATTCATCTCTCTTTCTCTCTATATCTCGCTCTCTAACACACACACACTCTATTTCTCTCCCTCTCTCTCTCTCTCTCTCTCTCTCTCTCTCTCTCTCTCTCTCTCTCTCTCTCTCTCTCTCTCTCTCTCTCTCTTTCTCTTTCTCTCTCTCTTTCTCTCACTCCCCCCTCCCCCTCGCTCATATCCTCTACCTCTCTATAATTCTCTCTATATCGTACCTGCTTTTTTTTTCTCTCCCTCTCTATTACTTTCCCCCTCCGTCTCCCTATCCCTCCCATTCTACCCCTCTATCCTTATCTATCTACCACTCACCCTCTACTTTTTCTTCCCTTCTCCCTCCCCGTTTTCTTCTCTCTACTCCTCCCCCTCCCTCTCTACCTAATCCTTTACTCCCCACCTCTATCTTTCTCCCTCTCTCTCGCTCTCCCCACCTATCCCCTAATTTCTATTCTGGTCTATTTTTTAATATATCAACCGTCGTACTCGGTTCTGTAGGCTCTTCCAGGTTTTAGCGATTTTATAGCTAAAAGGGGTTTCAGTTAGGCCACTATTGAATCAATTCTTAACTAATTCCTATCCATTTTGACTTGTATTTTCCCAATAATCCAATACATAAAGAACATATAATCTATGTTGGTAAAGCTTATTAAACTTTTAAAAACATCCTAAGTTGGGTATCAGTTTGGTTTCCTTGCGTTGCACTCTTTCTACCTAGAGTAATGATAAGCCTCGCAAAGAGGTTTTTTCCAATTCCTTTTGTATTGCTTAGTTACGTCGAATATACACAGTCTGACCAGGGTGCTTTCGGTTGTTTCATTTTATTTCTATAAGCAATAATTTCACATACGCTTATTCGTGCATCAGGAAGAACCTGCCGCGACAGAAAAGACTCGTATCAAATGATCATTTAATATACAAACAATTTCCTCCAGTTTTATCTGAGAGGAGTCTATTTTACATCTTATTGGATATATATGAAAATAATATATGTATAGGAGAGAAAGAAAAAGAAAAAGGGAAATCACAGTCACTCCATGCCATGCAGGGGGCCGTCGCAGGCATCTTTTTATTGATCATTTCATTTTATCCCTTAACTCTTTATGATATATGACGATTTTATCTGTGCTAATACCATTTTATATTTACACTATTAAAATAATCATCAAGTCGTTTTTGAACGTATTCACTGACGTGCTTTCTACTACACGGTGAAGTAGGCTATTCTACGTTTGTGTGATCTTAAAAGTAAAGTAATTTTTTAGCTATAGTAGAATTGAATCGCTTATTCATTAAATTGAAACCTTTGTGGCGTGTGTTGCGTCCATCTAAAGCAGTATTCTGTAATTAATATTAGTAAATCCTTTTAAAATTTTGAATACTTCGATCAACTCACACGTAATCGTCTACTTGCAAGGGATAAAAGGTTTAATAAGTGGAGTCTCTTTTCGTACGGTTTGTTTCGAATCCAAGGAACTAGTTTGTTTGTCCTACATTGCAAAATTTTTAACTGTTTTATATTTTTTTTAGATAAAGAGCCCAAAATTGTACTACATATTCGAGGTGTGGGTGCAATAGCACTTTATATAGAGCTATATTATACCCTTCGACTTGAAGGTTTTATTCCGGGCAATATATCTTAGCATTCGGTCTGATATCTTACAAGCTTATGCGCATTGATAAGACACTTTAAGGTCCTCTGAGGTTAAAATCCCCAGGTCTTTTTCTAAGTTAACGGAGTCAAGTATTGGCCGTTCATATGACATTCTACTTTTAATTCATGACATCATAAATGCATAATCTTGCATTTGTCTATGTTAAAGCCAATCTGCTATTTGTTCGCGACTCTAAATTTTATCAAGCTCTCTCTGCATTTTCTTTACATCCGATCTAGAAAAACCTCTGCTTCCTAGCTTCGTGTCATCAGTGTCATCAGAAAATTTAGAGATCCTACTACTCACTCCATTATCTAGGTCATCAAAGTATACAATAAATAATAATGGGCCCAAGACTGACCCCTGAGTAACTCCGCTAATGACTGGGGCCCATTCTGAGCACGCCTCATTTACAACAACCCGTTGTGAACGAGTTGAGAGCAGTTGTTTATCCATTTGAGTATTTGAACCATCATTCCAATAGCTCTAACCTTCATCAAAATCCTTTCGTGTGTAACTGTACCAAAGGCCTTTTTAAAGTCAAGGTAAATTATATCCGCCGCTTTAGTTTCATCATCGTCGACGCAAATGAAGTTATGAAGAAAAATTGAGTAAGCTGGTTAGGCACGAGCGCCCTTGACTTAATCCATGCTGGGTGTCTATGATTAAATTATTCTCCTCAAGATAACTCACCAATCTCTCTTTAATTATTGATTCCAAGAGTTTCCTAATTACAGAAGTTAAACTGATGGGAGGAAAATTAGTTAGGTCAGATTTCTCCCCTTTTTTTAGTATCGGCGTAACATTTGCACGTTTGAACTATATTGGAACAAGGTCTTCCTCGACCGATCGATTGAAAATCGTGCAGAGCGGTCTTGCTAATCCATTTTTTTGTTCTTTTAAATGGATTGGGTACACTCCATCGGTCCCGAGAGCCTTCGATCGTTTCATTTTTTTTAGTATATGCGATAATCTCCCCTTCATTTACATTCATTGTGGATAGAAAATTTTTTCTTTCAAGATTTATTTCTTTGCCTATGTTGTTGCTATTTGTGTCATGACCTCCGCAGTAAAAACGCCTGCCAAGTTCTCATTTAATACTTTAGCAATTTGTTCTGGATTTTCCGTTATAACAGCGTCTTTACATCTGATCGGCCCTATTGAACCACTTATGGGCTTTCTACGGTTTACGTAACTATACAACTGTTTCGGTTCGTGCTTCAAATATAAAGGGAGTTTTTTTTTCGCATTTTATCATCGCTTCCCAAACAGCCCGCTTTACTAACCTTCGAGAGTCTACGTATCTTTCTCGATTTACTATCGTTTCGTTATTTTTTAAACTTTAATACTCTTTATTACGTTCCAGAATTAAGTTTATTATTAAAGGGCTAACGCACGGTGCCCTTTTTAATTTTCCATTATTTCGGTGTACGTACTTAAATAACTCGGAATATACAATGAGCCCATTTTGCTACAGCTAAGAGTATATGCTCTGTACTGTTCTATTATAAGAAAAACTTTCCCGGTTTATCATTTTTAGGCGGTCACGAAGATTTCGAAGTTGCAGCTCCCAAATCGTGGGATTAGTTGCATACTCTCTTTTACCTCTACTCATATATTAATTCCGAACCTAATTACATTATGGTCACTCGTCGCCAAATGCTCACCCACACAAACGTTTTCTAACGAAATCTCTTATGTTGTGATAATTAAATCAAGTATATTTTGATCAGGCGTAGGTTCTTTAGCATTTTGAATAAGAAACTTATCCTGAATGAAATTGACCAATCTTTGACCTACTCTATCCGAAATATAGTTTGCATAGTTAAAGTTAGAGTAATTAAAACCACAAATTATGGCGCTTTTTTGTTTTAGGGACTCAACCCAAAATGGCTGGGGACGTTACCAGGGTGGCTACCTGTGAGACAGCCATGTGACATAACTCCCGATTTTAGTACTATTGTGGAACAGCACTCTATACCATAGCCTACTCTTATATTATGTGGAGGGTGACTTAATCCCCTACTGCAACGCGAACCTTTGAAGAACTGTTCGCAGGGATTAACGATCGACTAGGAGGTCAAACTTGTGGCGTTGGATTTTCAAATCCTTAATACTCAGACAGAGTGCATAATTGGTTGGCGAGATTTACTTGAATAGGCCGAGAGTATCGTTCAAGCTTAGTTAAAATGAAATAACAAAAATATAATTTTATTTACAAAGATCAGAATAAAAATAATAATACTAGGCAAAAGGGATTCTCAAATAGAATCAGGTGACTAATGTTACTAGGGTCAGATCAAAAGGAGAAACTTGACAATACTAATAATGGAAAGGGTTACAGTTTTACGGGTCAGTGACTTTGAGAATGGTCCTTCTTGCATTGAGGCGAGTAGGGAACGATCCGATCAGCAAAGTGGGATACGATCCGATTATACAAGTGGGGCATGCTCCGAATGAGGCAGGTTAGGCACGATTTGAACCAACCTTGAGATAAAGATAGCCAATATTTAAAGGTGACGTTCGACAGGGAATGTGAGATTACTCGTAATTCCACTAGAAGAGGAAATTTCTTTTCCTGAAAGGTAATCGATTGAGATTTTCTTCGGTTCGATTGAACGAAGGAAGACTGTTGAGCTAATTCAAAGGCTTGCCATTCATAGAAGCTACCAATTGACTGGGGTAGAATTACGGTGGATAAAGTCTGCTGTGTGATGAACGCTCATGGGATGAGACGATAAGGACGACCTTGAGGTGCGAGCTGACTCCTCGAACTACAGAATAACCCGAGTATTGTATGTCCGATTCTAAGGGGAAAGGGGGAGTTTGGAGAAAGGACTCACAAGCTCCGATCTTCTTAATCCGGAGGCGGAGTGAATTTATCATTTAACAGCAAGGGGCGAGACAGAGCAGCTCTTTCACGCCTCGTCATCAGGGGATGGAGGGAGGCTTGGGCCGAGTTCGCAGGATTGGGGAATATTTCCCCAATGCGCTCAGGAGTCGAAACTTCGGGAATGTTCGAACAGGAAAGGACGTCATCCACGACGGGATACCATTGCACGTGGTCTCGAATAAATTATAAATTAGGGTGGAGGGGGTGAGAGGTTGTTCTTTTACACCCCTCCCTTCCATACGATGGAACTTTTCTAAGAGAAAGGAACATAGCAAATTTGGATGGAGAAATTATTATTAAGGGATCAGCCTGATAAAAAAAACGAGGCACCTGACCTGTATTCGGCAGGCTTACAAAATGGGTATGATATTGATCTGAGAAAAAAATAAAGTAAATGGGTCGACAAAAGCAAAATTACATTTAAATTAAGGAACACAATTAGAACTTTGTCTAAAAGGGTTGTGGAACAACAGCACACAAACACAAAACCATTATATTAAATAAGTATCTACAGGGACCATAGACATATGTGCAGAGTTAAAAAAAGGTACATAATATATACATAATTAGCTTGGGGTTCACAAGTGACCTATAATTTAGTATATTAGCCAGCATTGTCAGCTAGGGATTCCGGCTAAGATTATCAGCTATACAATTCTTGGTACCACGTATATACCCAACTTTAAACTGATATTGTTCGAGTATCAAAACCCATCGCATTATACGTCCGTTCTGGCTCTTAGTATTTCGAAGGTACGACAAAGGGCAATGGTCAATTTCGACAATAAACTCTTTCCCTATTAAATACATGCTAAATTTGATAATACTCCATACTATAGCTAAAGCTTCCCGTTCTATTACCGACTAATTACGTTCAGGGAGCAGTAGCTTTAGGCTCGCGTAAGTTACCGGGTGGCTTTAACCTTCGTTAGAGTATTGGAGAAATTGATTGGAGAAACTGGGGGTCTCCGGGATGACATCTTCAAATCTAATTTGCAAATGCTGCAGCTGACTCTTTTAACGTGCACTAGCTTGGGGAAGACATCCAGAACGGGGGATGATGATTCCGGGAGTCCAGGTAAAGATGGGATAGGGTAATCACCATCTAGTTCAATGCATACTACTTGCACGACATTGAAGGGGTCAGCGGGATACACCCCTTACAACAGGGACTCTCAATCTCGGGCCACAATATTGTTGATACACGTACGGCTGTGATATTTTTTTAACATATTGATGTGGAAAACCTTATATCCTCAGATGGTTCGAACTAGGTAATCCACTGGTCCTTTTACCTCTAGAACGAAAAAGGGGCCCTTCCACTGGGTTAGGAGTTTGTTACTCTCCCTGGGAAGTAGCAACAGCACCTCCTCGCCGGGTCAAAACTTCTTTCCTCCGCCTTTAAATAGAAATAGGTTCGATACTTCTCCAAATTTACCTCAACATTTTGGTACCCGATATCGGGATATATCTCGAGTCGCTTTCGGGGGTCTAGGAGGTACGAATAGGAGGAATGGACTTCGTTATTCAGACGAGGATTGGTGAAAAGTTCCTTTAAAATATCAAGGGGGCCTCGAACATTCCGGCCATACAGTAATTCGAAGGGGGCGAATCCTAGAGTCATATGGGAATTTCACGACACGCGAAAAGTGACAGGGGCAAAAAGCAATGCCATTCTCGGGACTGATCGATACACAATGTTTTGAGGATTGCTTTGAATGTACCATTTGGCTTTTCGCAAACTCCGTTTGTGGCTGGATGGTATGGGGGTGGTAAACAGAGGTTTTACCATGAGGAGCTTGCCGACATACTACAAAAGATCGGAAAGAAATTGTCGGTCTCGATCCGACAATACCTCTTTAGGAATTCATACCTAAAAAAAATGGAAACAGGGCTTCGGCGCACGAAACGCTACAAATGCGCTTAATGGGAACAGCCTCGGAGAAACGGGTAGCGAGGTCTACCAAAGTGAGGACGTAACTGTGTCCTTCACTAGAAGGGGGATAAATAGGGCCAATAAGATCAATGGCTACACGAAAAAAAGGTTCCGAGATGATCGGGCTTTTCTGAAGGGGGCTGGCTTGACGCGCTTTTTCGCTGATGTGCTTTGGCAGGCATCTCATGATTTGCAGTACTCTACAATTTCTCTGGCCGCACCCGGCCAATAAAAATACTTAAAAACCCTCTGGGAAGTTTTATTATGACTAAAATGACCGGAGAATAAACTATCGTGAGAAATCTGAAGGACTTGGGGGACGTGGCAGCGGGAAACACACAAGGAGTGTGTTTTAGGTTCGGTTCTATCGGAACATTAACAATGTAACAGCTCATCCTTGACAAGGTATGAGATGGTTTTCGTTCCACGGGAAGACTCTTGCTTCTGAGTCTTGGCTTTTTCCCAAAGGAAGAGTGCTAACGGGTTACTTGTACCCGGGGGCTCTAACCAATCAGTACAAAGCCAAACTTGATTGGAGCTGCTACCACTTCGACCAAACCAGTCAAATACTCACATTTAATGTGGCATTTTACAATAGGAAAACGATTTGCTCGGCCGAGGTAATCATGGACCACAGCGAACCTTTGGTGGTCAGGACCGACCGGGAGAAGTACATTGTCGGATGCCACGATTCATGTGCACCCAGTGTCACGTACAAGGGTGGACACACGGCATCCGTTCACGGCTCCATTTTCAAATTTCAAACCACCGGGGGAGCTCTTATTAAAGATAAAGTTTACTCGGTGACCGGAGTTGTTGGCCGTCGAAATAGAAATAGTGGTATCCTGGAGAGACGGGGGAGGAGCAGGAGTGGCACTAACTTGGTGTACCTGATGGGAGGACACACTTCTATATTGGTAATTTTAGGCGCAGTTCGGGCGTACATGACCTTCAATTCCGCACGTAAAAGAGATTATATGCCTTCTAGGAAATGACGACGCGGGGGGGGGACGGGGAAGATAATTATGGGCTTAATGTCTCTTGGTTCCGAAGGAAGGAGGTTCCTGGGCTTCGAAGGGCCTTGAACTTTCAGGAATTTAGGGGTATTTCTTGGAGGGGACCTGGATTTATTAATCTTAGACTTGGGAGGAGACGGGGGAGGCTTCTCATTAACCTTGGAATACAAGTTATGGCTACTTGCATAAACTTCAGCCTCTTCTAGGCATTCCTTGAACGTAGAGCAGCGCTTGTTCTTAACGAAACCACGGATTTCGTGGGTCAAGGAAGCTAAAAATTTATCTATTAGGAGTAAGTCCAGAAGGGACTCTTACTCTTGGGGGACTTTACACGCATCCAACCAAAATTGGAGGTTTTTCTGGAGGGTCTACCCAAAATGGCAAAAGGTCTGACCGGGGCGGATCTTTTCATGACGGAAACGGGCACGATAGAAGTCCGGGATCATATTCACGAAAGCTAAGAGTTCGGACTTGAGGGTAGAGTAGTCCACAGTGGACTATGAGTGAAGGGATGTATATCAACTAAACTGATATACTTTGTAAATAGACCTCGCACACTTGACACTAGTTTTTATAATATAGAATTAATATATATATATATATATATATATATATATATATATATATATATATATATATAATATATATTTCGTGAAACATCACTCTATACCATAGCCTACTCCTATATTATGTGGGGGGTGACTTAATCACCTACTGCAACGTGAACCTTTGAAGGACTGTTCGCAGGGATTAACGATCGACTAGGAGGTCAAACTTGAGGCGTTGGGTTTCAAATCTTTAATACTCATACAGAGTGCATAATTGGTTGGCGAGATTTACTTGAATAGGCCGAGAGTATCGTTCAAGCTTAGTTAAGATGAAACAAATATATATAATTTTATTTACAAAGATCAAAATGAGAATAATAATATTAGGCAAAAAGGAATTATTTAAATTAAAATAGTCTCTTGATAATTATTATAAGGAGGGATTCTCAAATAGAATTAAGTGATTAATGTTACTAGGGTCAGATCAAAAGTGGGAACTTCACAATACTAATAATGGAGGGGGTTTCAGTTTTACGGGTCGGTGACTTTGAGGATGGTCCTTCTTGCAATGTGGCTAGTGGGAAACAATCCGATGAGGCAAGTGGGGTACGATCCTATGAGGCAAGTGGCGCACGGTCCGAATAAGGCAGGTGGGGCACGATTCGAAACAAACTTTAGATGAAGATAGCAAATCTTCAAAGGTGACGTTCGACGGGAAATGTGGGATTACTCGTAATTCCACTCGAAGAGGAAATTTCTTTTCCTCAAAGGTAATCGATGGAGATTTTCTTCGGTTCGATTAAACGAAGGGAGACTGTTGAGCTAATTCAAAGGCTTGACGTTCAGAGAGGGCTACCAATTGACTATGGTAGAATCTCGACGGAGAAAGTCTGCTGCCTGATGAACGTTCACGGGACGAGACGATAAGGGTGACCTTGAGGTGCAAGATGGACTACTCGATGCTTGATGCTCGATTCTGAGGGGGAAAGGGGAGTTTGAAGAAAGGAGTCACAAACTCCAGACATCTTAATCCGGAGGTGGAGTCGATTTATAATTTAGCAGCAAGGGGCGAGACAGAGCGGCTCTTTCTCCCTTCGTTATCAGGGGGGAGGAGCCTTAGGACGAGTTCGCAAGATTGGGGCATATTTCCCCAATGCGCTTAGGAGTCGAAACTGTAAATGTTTGAACAGGAAATGACGTTGTCCACGGTGTGGTATCATCGAACTGGTCTCCAATAAATTAAGGGGGTGGGGCAGAAGTTTTTCTTTTACAGGTACTTTTCTGGTTATATAACCTAACCTAGCCTTAACCTAAAATATAAATCTAATGGACCGATTGAACTTATTTTAGTTAAAATGAAAAGTAAAGTAGCAGCCAAAATTTATTAATCATTTTAAAGGATAGAAATTTCTTATGTCTTTATAAATTTGCTTAAGCAAATCCGTATTTTGATATTAGTGAAAATGAAAATTAAAGTAGCTGAACCAAGTCCAAGCGAAGCTGCTTAGCAGAATATTATTATGGAGTCACAGTGGCCAGTCGACCTTTCTGGCTGGTGACGTTACTAGCCATTTCTGCTTCGTGTCCCCTAAACAAAAAAGCGGCTAAATTATTGTTTTTCCTTTTCTTGCCATATATAAAAGACACTCAAAGAGTAGCACATCCTTTGTTTCTATTTGGGATAGGGGCGATATGTAACAGATAAGTTGATTTTATTATTTTTGCCCACTCGAGCTCTACGAACAGAACCTCACTCTCCATATTTACGGTCGTCACGCCTAACGTTCTTGCATTTAGTTCTTCTCCTGCGTAAGCTAATACCCCACTGACTCTCTCAGTTGAACGGTCTTTGTAATAGATTATGTATCCCTCTATACTAAATTCCGCAATGAGTGAGAGTACGAGGGAGATATTATAAGAGATAATATGAAAGACAGAGAATAAAAGAGAGACAAAGAATATGAGAATGGTAGAAAATATAAAAAATAATATGAGAGAATATTAGAGAAATAATATGAGAAAGAGGTAATCAGAGACAGAATTTAAAAGAGAGAATATAGGAGATAGAATATGACATAGAGAATATGAGAGCGATGGAATGAGAGAGGTGAAGAGCTATCGGGAGAAAGAGAGGGAGAGAAGGGAGAAAGGTGGAGAGAAAGGGATAGAGGAAGGGAGAGATGGAGGGAGAAGTAGAGAGATATGAGGAGAGAAAAAGTTTAAGAAAAGTTGGGGGGGAGAGATAAGGGAGTAAGAGGCGGAGAGAGAGAGATGGGAGAGGGATATTGCAGGGGAGAAGGGGATGAAGAAGATGTAAAAAAATGTAGAGGGAGAAGGTGGAGGATATGGTAGGGTGCTGAGGGAAAAGTAGAGTAATTAAAAAAGAGTGGGGGGGGACTGGGGAAGAGAGAGAGAGAGAATGAGAAATTAAAAATGAGAGAGAGTTGATAAAGATCAATAGGGAGAGAGGAGAGGGAGAATCTGAGAGATAGGAAGAGAGGCAGAGAGATAGGGAAAGAGATATAGATAGAGTGAGGGAAGTGGAGTTGTACGGATAGAATGAGATGGAAAACGAGAGCGAGGTAGAGAAAGACTGAGAGATAAGAGGACAGAAAGAGGGAAAAATAGTATGAGATGGATAAATTGGGAGAGATAGGGAAAAGGTCAGAGTAACAGAGAGAGATTCGGAGGGAGAGAGGATAAGGAGGCAGAAGAGAGAGAGGGAGAGAGAAGTAGAGAAGATGAAAGACGATATGAAAGGAGAAGAGAGAGGGAGAAGGAGGGAGGGTGGAGCGGGAATGGGGGAGAAAAGTGAGATTTGGGGAGAGAGAGAGAGAGAAAAAAAAAGAATTAGAGAAAGAATATGAAAGAGATGAAGAAAGAGTGAAAGAGAGAGATAATGTGAAAGAGAGGAAGAAAAAGAATTGCAAAGAAAAAAGTACCTCAAAGGCCTTGCAGCCCTTGCTGAGGAGGCTTTCTGAGAGGGTCGGGAGGGTAGATGTAAAGAGATAAGAAGATGGCTAGAGAGAGAAAAGGGAGAATAAAAAGAGATCGAGAAAGACGGCAAGGAGAAGAATTAGCGATCAAGAGCGGGAGAGAAGGAAAGAAAAGGGACCGATAGAGAAGAGAAAAGCTTCAAGATTAAAAATATATATTGTTTGTAATTATTAAAAAAAGAAATTATAAATAGAAGTAACTAAGATATAATTTAGACGATCTTATAGAGCAATAAATGCGAAAAAAGAATTAACGATTTTTTATAAGAGTAGGAGAAGAAGCACAAACAAAGAGCCAATTGTCTACATCAATTGTTTTGTAAATTTCATTGTTTACCCTTCTGATACTTTGTTCGTTTACTTACTAAGAAGTAACCTAATATTATAGCAGTACCCTTGTTTACGCTCCAAGAACAGGCCTAGGTCGACAAAAGTAAGATAGGCAAAGATCCGTGGATGTACCTTAAGGCCAGTCTGAGAATGAGAAGAAAAGGAAACGAGAGAAGGAAATAGAAAACTGGCGATTATTATTTCACAAATCAAATGTTAACTCCATTGCCCAGGCTAATAGAAGCATTAAGATGGCTAATTCTTATCTATATGACCACTCATGTCAATATTTTTAACATCTTATACGGTTAGCGTGTCCGAAACTAAAGTCTTGAAGTTAAATTATTTCCAATTTAGAGAATACCAGAATATTTTTGAAAGTCAATGAAAATTTTGAGAAAAACACTTCTCCAAATTTCATAATCATAATCTTCTACGAAAATATAGCAATAAAAATACGCCTCCCCTCTCTCTTTCATTGCACTACAGGCGTAAATTTCCTCAAACAACATCTATTGTCGTAGAATTCTTTCTGCTAAGAACCCTACTGACCTGACCTCTGACACCTCTTTTATTTAGTTAGTGTCGTAGAATGTCCCTCCTTTTTGTTCTATTCTAAGAGTGCTAAGAGTGTCTAATTATTGATATTATAAGAATATCTTAAAGAAAAGAGCCTTTACCAAACACGTCAGGATATAAAAGAAACGCCCACTAATTCACAAAATAAACTTATATTTTATCTTTAACCATTGAATACACAACCTTTCTACTTTAACTACAGCAATACTCTAAATATTATTATAAACAAGAATTAATTAAATTAGTTGACCCACAAAATTAAGTTCACGTTTTCTCTAGACAAAACAATAATATTAGAATTAGGCTTACGGACTCGTGGAGTTTAAAGGGCCTCAGAAATATTTACACTTGACGCGTGTAGATGGGCGGAATTCCACGGTCGTCTTGGCGAGGGTAGCCGCTGGGGGGTCCACACGTTCTTCCGGGGGGGGGGGGGATTCTTCAAGGACGAGAATCAATACGGTGCTCTATGCAACACCCAGGTAGTCGTGGTCTCTCTGGCGAGAGTGAGTTGAACTTGGTTCTTGAATCAAGCTTACTTGGAGTGCGGTGTGATCACCGAGTAACGAGCTCGAGGAGGAGCTTTTCCTTCGTTACTAATTTCCTTATGGACGAGGACTGAACTCGGGGAGGGTCTTCTTCACGGGCGAGGATGACGGAGGGGGGTTTCTCTGGCGAGAATAAGTTACTTACAGTTTGGTGTGGCCACCGAATAACGGGCTCGAGGGGGAGCCTTTTCCTTCTTCTTCTTAATTCCTCAAAGACGAGGAATACCTCTGGTGTTTAATGTGCACCAGGATATGAGGAATCTCTCTGGCGAGAGTAAGTCGAACTTACCAAAGTTCACTTATTGTTTGGTTTGACAACCAGGGACTTAGCTCAAGGATGAGCTTTTTCTTAGTCCCTTAAGGTAGGTAGCCCTGCCTCTCTTGCAGGGTGCTTCTTGGTCTGGCGACACAAGTAAACTACCTCTCCAGTCTCGGTAGCTCGGTTGGGGATCCGAGGACTTCGTCACCTAGAGACTGACGTATACTACCAATCCAGTCTAGGTAGCCCGGTTGGGGATCCGAGGACTTCGTCACCTGGCCTGACGTATACTACCACGATTTTCCTCAGAGTTCCTCATTTATACCTCGCACCCCCACTGGGGGTGGTAAGGGGGGGAGAGGGGCTTGAGGACGGCCCCAGGAGAGTTTTTTTTTTCAAACGGTCTTTCCCACGAAGTCAAACATCGGCTCCTCGTTAACCATCGAGGTTGGGAGAAAACCGTCTCCAATTTCTTTGTTCGACCTGAAACTGGATCTCACTCTCCTGGGGGAAGATCTTACCTTTTTGACCTTTAGGGTCTTACATGGCAACGAGTTATGCCACCCTCTGGTCAAACTTTCGACTCGCCGATGCCTGGGGCGGATGTCCTTGCGGTAACCACCGCCTTGGGACTGCATCACGAGTGAACGATGGGGGGGGTGACCTCTTTCATGGCACGGTCTGGGGCAGTGCTGCGGTCACACGGGACCCGCCGATGCCTTCGGCCGGATGTCTTTGCGGTGACCGCCTTGGAACTGCACCAAGAGTGAACGAGGGGGGGGGGGAAGTGACCATTCCCTTACATCTATGCTTAGTGTTAATAGAAAACTTGGTGTTGTTTTAGCGTGTGTCCTTCCAACTAGTCGGTTTTCTTTAGCGTGTATCATACCAGAATATTGTTAGGTTGTTTTGGAGTTGGTTTGGTTTGGGTTTAGGCTCTCACTCAGGAATCATAAACTAACCCAACTTAATTTTTTTATATAATATTTAAGAGTAGGACAAAACACTAAAAAAAAGAAATGTTAAAATGAGTAAACGTTTAAGCTTAATTAAATTTCAAATTTAAATATTTTATAATTTTTTGAATTCATTTTTAAAGCAGATTTTAAAAAGCCTAAACTCTATACTTTAATAAGGGGATATTGTGAATATTTTGAGGGGCTTAGTTAATGAATGACTTCGTTTTAAAATTAGAAATCTATTTTAGATGCAACTTTGATAAAAGATTCGAGTAGACGATAAAATAAAAAAAAGCAGCCATGCCAAAATTTAAGAAATTTCCTGAACTTCACGATTTGTAATTTCTTTTTTAAAATTCCAAAACATTGGGTGATATATTTATTTTTCCGAACTTCACCATTTTGTTTTTTCAAACACCAAAGGAATTCAAAAACTGTTTGGGAAGAAACGGGAGAGAATTTTGATCGTTCCTAAAAATATTATTGGCTAAGTTGTGATCAATATTTAGAGAAAAAAAACTACCCTTCTAAAGAAAAGCTTTCAAAGGAACAACGATACAAAATAGTGTTAGGGATGGAACTTTTTGAAAATAAAGGTCATTATATAATGTTTTGGATATACTTTTAGAAAGGGATTTTTTGGAAAGAAGTGACAAAATGCTAAAAAATATTTTGCTTAGTTAATGAGTAACCTGGTATGTTTTTGCAGCTTTCTAAAATCAAGATATTAAAATTATTATTATAGTTAGTGAAGTTTAGAAATTTTATACAAATTTCACCATGGCTGATTTTATTTTTTGTATATTCACAATTTTTATCAAAGTCATTTTTAAAACAGATTCGAAATTTTAATCTTTATCAGGAGGAAAATTGCGACTGGAACCTAAAAACGAGTAGAACTAACTGAGGAGTGGAGAGGCCGCTCTTTTTGACTCTAATTATATATTGTAAGAACAGTAATTTGGGGATGGGTTGAAGAGAACGGAATGCAGGAGTAGAAGAAGAAGAATAAGAGTAGGAGAATAACAAGAGAGAGAAGATGAGAATGAGGAGAGGAAGAAGGAGGAAAGAAGAAGGAGAAGAAAAGAAAGAAGTAAAAATTAAGAAAGGTAGTAGAAGGAGAAGTTTAAGAACTAGATGAGGATTACAAGAAGTAAAAGAAGAATAGGAAGAGTAGGAGAAGAAGAAAAGACGGAAGAAGAAAAAAAGATAGAGGAGGAGGAGGAGTAGGAGGAGGAGAACTATCGAAAGATTAGCATAGAGTAAATAGGTGGAGGAGAAGAATAGATCGAAGAACAGGAGAAGAAAAGAAAATAAAGAAGGATAAGTTGAGAAGGAAAGGAATAGGAGATGGATAAGAAGGAGAATAAAAGAAAAAGAAAGGAGGAAGGAGAGAAAAAGAAAAGGGAGACAAAAATAAAGAGCGAAATGGAAAGACGTAAGAGGATGAATAGGAGCAGGGGTAGAATAGGAGAAGAAGAAGAGATCGAAAGTGAGAGAAGAAGAAGGAGAGGAGGAGAATAATACTAATAAGAGGACGAAGGAGAGGAGGAGAATAATACTAATAAGAGGACGAAGGAGGGGAGGAGAATAATACTAATAGGAGGACGAAGGAGAGGAGGAAAATAATACTAATAAGAGGAAGAAGAAGAAGAAAAAAAGAAGAAGAATTGAAGAATTTCCCGTTGTTAAAAGAAAGAAGCTGTTTGAAGAAAGAAATTCATTATTTTTTGTAGGATGTGGATTAATAATTAACAAATAAAGTATTTATTATATTTGATGGTGTTGTTTTTGTTTCCTTTTACTTGAAAATAGTTCAAGGGGCGTTTGTACAAATAGAAACAAAATGGTAATGAAAGGGTGTTGAAAAAAAAGCGCTTTTAAAGGCCAAATAGGCCTGAAGCCAAAAGCTCAAAGGGCTGTTAGCAAGCGCAGCGAAGCCATGGCTTGTATAGATATTTATCAAAGGAAGGAAAAAAATGGTAGGATTAGTAGTATTGAGTAATCTATAACCCAGTCATCAATTCAGAGAAATTACCAAGAAGGCGAACAAAAAAATTGGCTTAATAGGCAGGTTATTTGAGTACAGATCGAGAGAAGTAATACTTACTCTCTACCAATCTACCCCGGCCTCTTCTAGGACATTGCGTTCATGCCTGGTGACCTTGCTACCAAAAAGATATGAACAAGCTAATACGGATTCAAGGTAGAGTTACCAAACACGTGATTCGGAAATGAAGATCTGGAATTACGAAGTGTGCGTCACAAATCACTCGCAAGAATGCTACGACGGAGCCGCTATTGCGATTAAAAAAGTGATTAAATAAGAAACTTGAAGAATCCTATCTCGCAATTGAGGTCGAACTCGACATTGGAAAATTGGTGATTGCCGGTCATACCGGCCACCAAAGGAGAGGCTTTTTACCTCTTCAGTCTATCACTGTCTTATTTGGCTGAAGAACCACTATGATATTAATGGGGGATCTGAATGACAGATGTCAGGAGTCCGGCTCTCTTTCTCTCTCTCTCTCTCTCTCTCTCTCTCTCTCTCTCTCTCTCTCTTAGTGCATTTGCTGATACGGCGTTTGACGAAGTATGGTGCGCCTGCATAGAATAGGCTATACTATGCTAAGCTCTGATAAGATATAATGTACAACGGTAAGAAATACTATGCTAATTTAGGCTATAGAATGCTATGCTAGGATAACATATAGTATGTTAGGCTAGACAATACTAAGCTATGCTTGACTAGGGTATAATAGGATAGTATAGGCTATACTTGTCTAGGATAGTTAATGCTAGGCTAGGCTAAGCTATGATAAACTATACTAGGCTAAACAGGACTATACTATGCTATGCTCGGGTAGGCTAAAGTATAATAGGCTGGGGAGGGCTATGCTCTGCTCGGGTAGGCTAAAGTATAATAGGCTGGGGAGGGCTATGCTCTGCTCGGGTAGGCTAAAGTATAATAGGCTGGGGAGGGCTATGCTCTGCTATACTAGGTAATACTCTGTTAGGCTTCGATTGGCTAGCTAACCAAGACTGTAATAGGCTAAGCTATGCAAGGTTATTCTAGTCTAGGGTATAGTATGCTCTACTATTCTAGGATATACTAGGATAGGCTATCTACTATGATATGCAATAATATTCTATAATATATAATATACGATTCTGTAATCTGCTATGGTATATTATGCTATACTATGGAATACTGTAGTATTAGTGTGTGTCAATATTTTCATCGTTCTAATTACATAAATGAGGGATGCTCAAAATTTGCAGCCCTACTTATGAATTCTAAAGTTTGATATCACTTCATCATCATCATCATTACTAACTATAATTTAAGAAGGGGATTTTTTGGAGTATTTGAATAATATTTTCATCTTAGTTTGGTTATGACTTGTTTTTTATCAATGTTATTTCTAATAATTATTGTATAATATAAAAAAAAAAAAAATGGTGAAGTTCAGAAATAAATATAAGTATCGATTTTTTTTTATTTTTTCAAAACCAAAAGAATTATAAATGGTGAAGTTCAGAAAATTTATTTTTTATATATCTTCTTCTATAACAATATTTTAGCAACGTGATATTTTGAAAGAGGGGAAATTTAGTTTAGAGTTCCTTTTTAAAATTATTATAATTGACGATGTTCAGAAAATTCATAAAAATTTAACCATGGCTGCTTTTTTTTACATTTAAAATTTTAATCTTAGTAGCGAAGCGCAAGCTCCCTCCGTAGGGAGGAGTGGCGAAGTCATTGGTTGTTTTTTTATATCCATAACCCTATATTTTAAGAACGAGATTTTTTTAATGTTTGAATAAGATTTTTTTCATTTAGTTCGGTTGTAACCTAAGTAAATTTAATTTTTTCTCAAAGTTATTTCTAATAATTCCTTTACGAGAAGAAGAAGAAGATGAAGAAGATGATGATGAAGATGAAGATAAAGAACAAGATGAAGAAGAAGATCATGAAGATGAAGAAGATGAAGAGGAAGAAGAAGAAGAAGAAGTTGAAGATGAAGATGAAGAAGAAGATGAAGAAGAAGAAGATGAAGATAAAGATGAAGATGAAGAAGAAGAAGAAGAAGAAAAGGGTGTTAATGGGTGCCTGTGTAACCAAGCTCTTCCTGTTAAGGAAGAGAACAGCGGCTTGTTTTAATTAATTTTAGTTCTACTTGGTTGGCTACTTAAAAGTTTTGAATAATTTATGTCATCTTAGGGAACTAAATGACTATTATTATATTAATTATAATATCTATTTCAATTTCTTTTCTTACTTCACCGTTTGAAACATATTCATCAGTGTGCTGAAGATTACGTGGCCTTCAGTACTACCATCCTACCAGTGGAATTTGACCTATAGTTGTCTTTAAAGTTAGGACAAGACTGGCGACATTCACACATTTGAACCCCTAAATTGAAAATAGCAGAGTTGTTGCCATCTTAATTTCAAACTCTGGTTGACGTTCTGAAATGTGGATATAAGAAACTACCCAGCAGCTAATCTTGCAAAGGATATTTACCCTAAAGTGCATGGAAAGTAGGAACGAGGGAACAGTTCTCTTCTAGCCCTCGTTGTAAATTCAAGGGTCACAATCTTAAACAGCGCCAAAAGAACTGGGAGAAGGCCAAAAACATATCCCTTGTGAGAGGAGAGCTGCAGGCCAAAGACACTTTCATTACAAAACTAGACAACCTGTTGATATCCTCAGGTGCAAGTGTAAAATTGTTTTTTGTTGTGAATTTGGCTGCTCTGGTTGCAAAAACGAAACTAAAATTAATTTAATTCCCCTGTGGAGATGAAGATCTCTGTAAAGGAACTTGCTTTCATTTATGGGTCAGATAGAACTGATTACTTAGTTTGGACCACATCAGTTTGCTTTCGAGATTAACTGGAGTAAAATAGAGAAGTCAAGAAGTAAAAGTTACAAGAAGGTAAAGGAAGAAGAGTTGCTTACTATAAATAGGCCAATGTTTCAATGCCATCAAAGAAATAATTTTCTCTCCTGAAGAAAATGAAGAACAAGATGGAAAGGATTGAATTTATGAAGTGACATTAAAAATACCAACCAGATCTTCAAATTCCATTTAAAAGCAACCCGGGACTTATTTTGGGGGCCAATAACATCACAACTATTTGGATGATTTTAACGAAATTTGAAAATCCTATATTGTTTTACATTCTCTTTCAAATAATATAATTGCTAAAGTCCTCCCAAGGTTAGCCGGAGAATTATTTGGCAATAACATCATAACTATTCGGCCGATTCTAACGAAATTTGAAACCCTGAAGCTGTTTGCATTCTCTTCCGAATGATAGAATTGCCAAAGTCGTCCCAAGGATACTCCGGGAAACTTCGAATGTTTTGAAGGTCGTAAGGTCATAAATCAGAATAAGTGAGGGCACGTAACATTTTGGTCAGCAGACCTTGTTTAAAGACAAATTGTTTAAACGCCATTATAATAAAAACTAAATAAAAAACAACCAAATAACTCACAAAACAAGTAAATAATGAAAGTCATAGGCCTGATCACCCCCTGCCTTGCATCCCCCTTCAAATCTCTCACGCTACTTTCGCTTTTCACCACTTTTATTTCCGTCTATCTACCCAACACCCTTTTGTCCCCTACATACGTATATACACCCTTACACAAATTTGTGATTGTAACCAAGCTTAAGGAATTAAATCTCTTCCCACTAAGCTAGCATAGACTAAGAAGGGAACCTAATTCAAGTCTCTAAAATAGTCAATCGATCTAATGTTTCACATGGGAACATGTTTGTAAAATTATAGGTAGACCGTTTAACTCACACGAGTCTATAAAAATATTGTCACCAAATTTTAAACTTATGGAATATGCTCCCCCATAACGTCATTGACTGCACTAGGGTTGATTCGCTTAAACTTAAA
The DNA here is from genome assembly GCA_963969495.1 of Ceratothoa steindachneri. Taxonomy (NCBI): domain Eukaryota; kingdom Metazoa; phylum Arthropoda; class Malacostraca; order Isopoda; family Cymothoidae; genus Ceratothoa; species Ceratothoa steindachneri. The sequence goes on along the minus strand of OZ018323.1, from coordinate 114,712,350 downwards.
CTAGACAAACACTTTCCCTCAAACCAAGAAGTACTACGTTTATAAGTGAGTAATATTTTCTTTTCTGCCCTCCATCAGCCAATCGAGCAACAATGATTAAGGCGGCAGTGTTTAGTAAACTTAGTTTCGATAGTGTCTGTATTCAAGTCCGTGTGGATAGAGTGACCTGTTTTTGCATCGGCTTTTCTTTGTATTTACATTCTTTGGTAAACTATAAACTTAAGAAAAGAAAATGACGGTTTTGAAATTCCTCCTAACCCTTAGAATTGATAGTTGGGATCCCTATAAAAATAAAAATAGACTTCCTCACTCATTGACAGTTAGTTCATAAACTGTGGCACTGCTTATTCCAATTCAAAATGTTTTAGCAGAAATTAAAAAGTCTATATTTATTAAAGGCTATTTAGTCATGTGTTATTGCTATAATGTATAGTTGTGACTTTAGAGAATGCAATATGGGACAAACAGTTGGCAGTGACAGGATAGATCAACTTGGACTAATATTTAATGATTCCAGAACGCGCTCAATATACTTCGGTGTTGTTGAGAATTTACAATTTATTAAATGAATCACTAGATCAAAATTAGGTTAGCCATAACATCATTGCTTTGTAGCAAGACACTCAGCAGCCATTATACTGCAAGTGATATTTACGCCGATCTTTTGTAACATATTTAGACTAAAAACCTATTCAGCAAACGGAGGGTGGCATTCAACAATCCAAAAATCTATGCGTGGGTTACAAATATATAAATGGGATGCCTTATAAGTAAGAGGAGAGAGGAAGTTGCAGTGTATTAAAATGAAGAAGGGTGGAAAGGAAAGGTTTAGTTGGAGACTAAAAAGCTGTGAATTTCTTACATTTCTGCAGTATTTCATATTGTTTCTAAATATTTTAAATCTGTATCGAGCTTTCAAATTATATATATTTTCGTTAAATTTGGGATTATATATTTATATATATATATATATATATATATATATATATATATATATATATATGCGTGTGGGTGTGTGTTTAAAAAACAATTAAACAAAAAAATGCTTTTGCCCAGGAAAAAACATTGTCTACATTAAAAAATTATTGTTTTTTTAAACACACACACATATATATATATATATATATATATATATATATATATATATATATATATATATATATATATATATATATATATATATATATATATATATATATATATATATATATATATATATATATATATATATATATATATATATATATATATATATATATATATATATATATATATATATATATATATATATATATATTTACCCAGCCCAAACCTTTAGTGTGGTCGGCATAAGTGTTTATTTGCGTTACTTTTTGCAGTACTGTCGTACTTCGATTCACAAAAGTATATATATTATATAAAAAGAATAAAGTTACTTCACCATTTTTTTTCATTTAAAATTATAAAAAACTAAAATTATCTTATTTATTAGATAATTATCTTATATTAAATAATTTAACAATATATAGTCATTTTTATATTATACTTATAGAAGAAAGAAAATGGTGAAGCAACTTTATTTTTTTATATAATACGAAGTCCTTGAAATATAAATTACAATTTTTTTTCAAAATAAGAAGATTCGACTGTTACCGACAAAAGGACAATTTATAAATAAACAAGCCATACTTCGTATTCTTTCTTACAGAAAGAACACGCCGAAGGCACTCCTTCGGCGTATGGCCTACGGCCTATTTGCTATTCTAAACCGCTTTTTTTAATCCCATTTATAGACTCTTTATTTTAACACCTTTTTCAACATAGATACTCGTACCCTGGAACATTTTTTAAAAATTATTTCGCCTTTTATTATATTGTCTTTATCCCTTGAAGATTTATATATAGTTGAGAATTTTCCAAACACTTTTTGAAACATAGACACCCTGAAACCTTTTTTTTTAAGTTATTTCACCCGGTTTGATATATAGAAAAACCTTAGTCAGATCTCTTTTTCATCTAAATTTGTTTCATATACGAAATGATAGTACAAAAGCGTCAAAGCCCTAATTTTAATACCTTTTTTGAACTTCACGATTCGTATGTTTTTTCATTCCAAATGATTCGACAATTATATTTATTTTTTCTGAACTCTTAGAAAGAACTTTGATAAAAGCTCGAAACATACAAAAAAGAGCCCTGAGAATAAAAGTTTCAAATAAACCTAAACTCAAAAACATGAAAGGTTACTTGTCCACTAAGCAAAAAAACATTTTCAAAAATTTAAAAATTTCACCAAATTAAATTATAGAGTTAAGGAGATATATGACGGATAGTAATATTATAGAATTTTTAAAGGTGATTTCGAAATGAGGGATTCGCTTCCCATATCCCACTACCCAATTGTGGGGGTTTCACCCCTGATCCCCGCAATTTACAAATAAACTCACAATATTCTTAATTCGAAAGCCTAACATGTCGTTAGGCCTCTAGTTTTTCTAACGCGTTGTTTGATAAGCCTCCCAAGATGGCGACCAAGATGGCGACCAATCTATTTTTCGTCATAACATCATATTTCGCAAATGCTATATAGATTATATCAAAAATATACTCTATATAACAGTTGCATATTTTTTTTTTAAATTAGAGATGTTTATAACGAAGCACCCACAAAATTCGATGGCGGGCATAATCCCAAATTTAACCCATATGCTATATTTTTATAAAAACTCAATAAAACTGTGTTTTCCTTCTATTTCCTTGCTTTCTTCGGTGTTTCTGCCGCTTTTAGCGGTTTCGGTTTTCTCTAATTAGTCTATTTGTTTGTTTTTATTTTATTTATTTTCTTCCCATATAGCGTGTAAATAGGTTTTTATCTTGTTAGTTCCTAATGTTTTTCAAGAGTCCATACTTGAGTGTCTGAAGTCTTGTCGCTATATTCTAAAATGTTCGTCCTCTCAACATATCCTTGAGTTTTTGTCTTCTAGGCAATGCGGTCGCTTCGTGAACGCAAATTTTAAGACTGAATTTTCAGGCTTTATATTCGCAGCCTGTTGGGTCTTGTCTGCTGATTTTCTCTTCGAAAGTATCTGTTTCCCTAATCGTTTGATCACGTTGTTCCCTTTCGTTTATTACTATTTTTTTTCGCCAGCTTTTCTTGTTGCAACAAATTCTTTGAAGACAAAATCCTTCAAATTTATTCGCTAAAATCTGAAGCAAATCCCATTTGGCGTTTGTAAATTTTGATTTAAACCTCAAAATACATAAAATGTTTTTAATGATTTAAATATTTTTACTAACTCGTAAAACACGCTAATTTCTTTGGAGTACTAATGGCTTCCATTATGTTAATGAGAATCCTTCATTTTCTTGCGATAAAGTAGATAATGTATCTGAAAAAATAAAAATAAAATGTTATTTTTTTCTTTCTTGGACCATGCATATAGGAGCACACTATACATACTTTTAAACTGATCAACCAAGAACTAACTCTTATCATGTAAACTTCCAAATTATGATTTGGAATCGTTTATATCAGCAAATAAAAACGTCACCATCAATTTGGTATGACCTTTTTTTCGAATCACGCCATTTATTACATGCCTATAACTAGTTGAACAAAGATAAATGTAATTTCAGATAAGAGCAAGATACATTGAAAAAAAACATATACTTCATTGTCCCTCACACTACCTTTTATCAATCCATCTTTCGTCCAGCGTACTAATGCTGGCATTCTCATGATTGTGACATCTGGCAATTTCAAGTCATCTGTGGTCTATTAATTATCGAAACCACGAGAGAAGCAGCGTTTTGACTGCTCAGATATAACCGAATTAACTCGGATATATTTGAGCTCTCCAGCATATAGAGAATCTTCTCTCTCTCTCACATCGACATTCGAAGCTTTTGATTAAGAAACTACAAGATTTAACCCATTAGGACTAGGAAAGCGAATATTATAAGTCATTTCATTTATTTTCCCCATATCCATTTTTCGCTCACGGAGCGATTTAAAAACGGAGAACTTAAAAAGGCATCCAAAATAACAATTATGGTCGACTAAGCTTACCATCCGGTCCTCTCCTGCCTCTAGGCAACTAGTTGAGGTAGCTGTTATTTTCAACCTAGTTCGAACTATGCTAGTGATTTTATAAGGCATAATTCGAGGCGATGCGGAAAGCAGGTTTATGGAATAACCCACTGTCGAACCTATCATCATAGGAATCCCGGAAAAGAGGCAGTTCTATCCCTTTGGAAAAGAGTTTATTAATCCAGAGGGCCCGCCCATGACCATAAAGGGAGTTACAACCGTCTCTGCTCTGTGTATGTTGGACGTAGTTTCGATAACCAAACCACTAAGAGGGCAGCACCCCGGGTGTCAGTAGTTGAATCGAGAGCCAGTCATCATCTAGTCGGCCATGTGTCATTCTTTAGGAGATCCTCCACGTGTACATCTATCCATCTATACATCATTTATTTATCCTGGCAGCAACTCAATCGAATCATTTTGTCACGCATATACCATTAATTCTTTTCAGGCAAATAATAGGTATTTATAAGCCAAGATAATAAACTAGATTAAAAAATTTAAGAGAAAACATGGACAGCCGGGAAGGAGTGAAGGGCAGACTTGCAGGAAAGGAGAAACGCTCATAATAAAGCCCTACATACAATCAAGTCAGATATTGATGTCATTTTGCTCCGCCGGAAGGAGTAATGTAAAGGATATATTGCACTTTGTGACATCTTAAAGGATTTATACCAACTTCTCAGCGAAGCGGCATACAAGAAACTTGAAAAATCGGATTTGAACCAAAAACCTCATGTATATCACCACAATCATGGGCCAAAATTGAGGAAGTGATCAATTTAAAAAATAATGCAGGAGAAGAACACAGTCACGTGTTCAAAATTATATTCAGACCAATATAATTATTCCAAAAGGCAACTGAACATAAAATATTGGCGTGTTATACAAAAATCTCACGAGGAAGAGGAAAGAGAAACTTTCATATCTATCTAGGTATGCTTCAAGTGCTACGATTTGGACAAACACATAACGAAAGAATGCACTTTTCAGGGTAAAATATGTGATCTAAATGCGGCAGCCATGAATACAGATGAGATGAGAGCAAAAGCCCCAACAAGAAGTGTCTAAAGTGTGATAACCCAAAGATGACACTATCCATGCGATACCCATTGAAGAATACCATTATTAAAGCAAAGAAAACCGAAATAAACGAAGAAAAAAAGAAGGAAAACAAAATATATGCATCACCTATAGTAGCAGGTAACGCACAACCGACAAAACAGGGGCAAAACCCCTTACTGATGATAGAGGAAAACATGAGACCGGATTTGATCTTGTGCATCATGCCTGCACACTTTTTGAATGATATAACAAAGCTTGGATCATTCGCCCAAGAACTCGAAAGATATTTTAACGAAGAAGGGTTAAAATTGATGAAATCCCAAAGAGACTACCTTCTAACGAGAATATACATGCTTATTATGACAGAAACACAAACCAACATGGAAACAGAATAAAAAGAAAGAAAACAAGAAACCGACACGCCTGCAGGCAGAAACCACAATAAAAATATAGGAAAATCTGGGCAACGGGGTCCAGAAGGCATATAATCAACCGACAAAACAGGGGCAAAACCCCTTACTGATGATAGAGGAAAACATGAGACCGGATTTGATCTTGTGCATCATGCCTGCACACTTTTTGAATGATATAACAAAGCTTGGATCATTCGCCCAAGAACTCGAAAGATATTTTAACGAAGAAGGGTTAAAATTGATGAAATCCCAAAGAGACTACCTTCTAACGAGAATATACATGCTTATTATGACAGAAACACAAACCAACATGGAAACAGAATAAAAAGAAAGAAAACAAGAAACCGACACGCCTGCAGGCAGAAACCACAATAAAAATATAGGAAAATCTGGGCAACGGGGTCCAGAAGGCATATAATCAAAAATCTAACTGAAAAATATGCATCAAAATATACAACTCCCAAACAAACCCACACACCGCAAATACAAAAACAAGGATATACTCGACAGGCTTGTAAAAGGCAAATATAAATAGGCTATTGAGAGAGAAAGAGGAGAAAAAATTTTCAATGCCATGAAACAAGGACCGATTTTCATCACCTCTGCATCCTGCCAAAATCTCACTAACGAGCAATTCAGGGAAAAATGCTCCGGACGTGCCTACCCATCAACTAGACACGACCAATGAAAAAAGGGAAGGAGCAAATTTAAAAACTAACGAAAAACAGACAACGAAGCAAAGAACGACGCATAAATCCCAACACAGATGGAAGATATTTACCCTAAACGTAAATGAATGAAAAGAAAAACGCATAATTTACTCCATCATCGTCAGAAGTGAAGACCCAGGTATAGTAATTGTCGAGGTATGCCTGTGAAGACCCGCTCAGAGTAAGGGCGCATGCACAAGTACGGGCAGATAGCAAATCTGAGGCCATCTGCGATATGCTTTGGAGCAATTAAAGGAGTGGAAGGCCGCCTCCTTGATTTTTCGAGTGCGTTTACGATTGAACGGGATATATCTAATGGCTTGCCAAGTTGCAGTTCAAAGATATATAAAGATCAAGACTCCAAAATATAATTTTAATATATATAATATACGGGGCAATATATATATATATATATATATATATATATATATATATATATATATATATATATATATATATATATATATATATATATATATATATATATATATATAAATGGAACAAATTGCTCAATAAGGATAGTTAAATGGATCGTGAAAGTTTACAATATGACAGAGCTAAGCGGGTAGTGAGAAATTATCGTTAATTCGACCAATGGATATTATTTAAGTTTGAGCGGGATTTTAATTCAAAAGAGGATGCAGGTGATGATTGACGGGGAAGTAATCAGGGGATTACAACGCAAAATCGCTTCAAATTGAAGCTTAAAGATGTTCGGAGGGGGAAGAGGAGACTTGGACACGGGGAACGGGAGTCATAAAGGGTGGTGCGAGATGAGGGGGCCGCACAGTTCTTCGGGGAGAAGGTGGCTCGATAAGCTTTCTTCTTAACAGGGGCCAAAGCTTCACGAAGGGCGATCTGCTGGTGAGATCTTAACGAGGAGATACGACTCTATCAGGAGTTGAGATACCACGGGGTAACAAACAAAATGGTCTGAACGGAGGAAGTGGCAGACTCTCAATCTCCTCGAGGAATGGCGGACGCAGGGTTAAATTCCTAGGTGTCTCGTCTATTAGATAGCCCCCGGGCATGGGCGTCCCCAGAGGATTCTCGACGTCACTCTATGCAAACATACTTCGAGATAACGAGTTGGATCGGACAGCGAAGTTTGCCTCAGGATATGGGGTTGGGTTTGACGGCTGCACTCTCGGGGGAAGGACATGCCTGTGAGGCATGGGGGAGAGATTTCGACGTTATCGCGGGGGAGGAAGAGCGAGGTGCGTCTCACATAAGCAAAGAGAGCCGGGGTGGAGTGACTTAACTCGGGACTGCTTCCTTCTCGGTGATCCTAAAATTCACACGCCAAGTAGCACGTGGTTTGGGTCAAAGGGGCTGAAAAGGGTATTCCGGGGGGCTTCCTCACACGCTGGTCTTTCGAAGAGCATCTCCTCACAGTAATATTAACAGAACATGGACTAAATACAGAAAAAGAAACAATAAAAATATCTAAATACAACACCACAACCCATACCCAGACCAGATATGATGCAGTAATGATGAGTATAAAGAAAGGCATAGAATAAGAGAATTAAAACAATACTATGTTGCAATAAAAGTAAAAATGACTAACGGAGACCTGATGATAGCAGTTACATATTCACCCCCACGACGTCCGTATCTTCCGAACCCAAATTTCATTAGAATCTTTCGCCGTCAAACGTCACCTTTGAAATATAAAACTTAATTAATCGTACAAAAAAAAAATATTGAAACATACATAGAAAAAAATTAAGAAGCCGACAATCTATACACACCCAAAATAGAACATAGAATACTACTACCTGCATAACAATGATACGAAGAAATAAAAAGAAAAATGAAAGAATTCAAACTCATAACGAGAGAGAAAACGAAAATGGGAAACAACAGAAAAGATACCAAAGAACAATAAACTTTCGACCAAAAATAGGAACGTTAATACAAAAGAAATCAAATCTGTTCTGGACGGTTATAATAAATAAAAGGGACAATAAGAAGGACCCGAAAATATTAATGAGCCAATACAAAAAATCAGAAGTTCCGAACCAAGAGGAAATATAACAGTAAAAACAGAACCGAAGGAAATAGTTAGAGACAGATAAATCTAGCAACATTTTAAGAAGACATTTGAAAGAGATATTCTCCACCTCATCCGAGGACAACCAAAATTACGACAGAACGCACAAAGAACAAATACTTCAAATTCTCAGAAAACAACAAGCAAAAATCGAGCCCACAAAAAGAGGGAAAACGATTTTCAAAAGAAGAATACTTAGAAGCCCTGAAATAATTTAAGCAAATGCTCCGTGAACAAGTGGAATCACGAAGGTGCATCTATAAAATGCCCCGAACAACATCCAAAGCATCCAATAGAATGTTATCGCCCCATCTCGATACTCGGGTTTTAGGAAAACTCTTAGAAAAAGTGCTGAAAGAAAGATTGAAAAACATCCTGGAAGAAATCATCTATTCAGGCTCACTCACAAAAAAGTTAACAGAACTTTGAATTCGTATTATAAAAAAACTATTAGAAATTTGAGGGGTCTTGTAAAATTTGGATCGTCTACCAACTATAGATCATTTGATTGTATAATTTTTATTTAATTTCGTTTTAGGAACTTGATACACAAATGGATTTGGCGGGGGAAAAAGTCTTTGTAAGTAAAATAATGGAAGTCCGAGGTTAAAAATAAACAAATTTATTTGTCCATTAATAAAGGAACAGTTCTACATATGGCTAATGCAAACGTAAATTTTTCATTTTCTAGGCATTGTTTCCTTGTACATGGCCTCCATTTTCTTCCAAGTGCAATTTCGCCTTTGATCGAAGTGAATGCATAACTCATTTTACCAATTGTTGATTTTCCTTAGGTGAATTAGGTGAAATGACTTCACGTGTGATACTATATTTTAACTGGGTTATGTTTTCTGTGAGAGTAAAATACATTTTATTCCTCAGATATCCCCATGAGGTGAAATCACACCGTGTTAAATCCATGAATCTTATGGGCCATTCATTTGCATGATATAAGGCGACAATGCGATTACTAAAATGTTCTCTCCGTCTTCCTCTCACAAAAAGTAGTTTAGGAACAGGGACTCCGTCCTGAACCCACCGAAGTCTATTTAATTGATTGCCGTAAATACGGAGGAGTACTGGGATGATCCGTTTGTTGATCATGTTCAGGAAGGTAGTGCCTTACATGCATCTTATAGGTATTCCTTTTTAAGTCGTGTTTAACAAAGTGGTTAAATGTTGACCTTACCAATTACAATCCATTTTTTTATGGTTGATATGTTTGGATTTTTAAGAAGTGCCAATCCTAATCAAATTTGTGATGACAAATACAGGGTTTTGCAAAAGTTTTCTTACATCGGTTTATTGGTCATTTGAGAGGTTTATGTGTGTGATGGAAAGGTTTCCTCAAAAAACTAAAAGGCCTATTTTTCTAGAACCTGTCATTAAAACGTCTTTTTCATTGTGTGAAGGTGTGTTGAAATGGTAGTGAAAAGAATCGAGATCACTGCTCTCCTGCGCGCAGTCCACAATAGGTCCACATTGCCAAGCGGCTCAACAAATTTTACAGGACCAAAACAACTCTTATATGTTTTTTAGTAATACCAATCCAAAGTTTAGTTAACATTTTTGGTTCAGGATCTAGCGCCTGCCGGAAACGGCACTGGTGATAATCACAGAAAAAATTGCCGTAGAGACAGCAATAGGTAACAGAGTGAACTTTATACTCCGCGATGTTGTCAAAACCAATCCTAATAAGCTATGGGTTCCAGGTTTAAAAATAAAAATCAACCCCCTAAATATGAAGTAAAGCATAATTAAAATCATGTGCAGCAACTTTAAGAGTATCTCTTAAATTTTAGAATTAAGTTAGTGACTTATAGTTTTTGAAGTGACCATTGAGTTCACTTAACTAAGCTACATATTTGTTTCTCTTAATGAGACTCTCAGTCAGGCCCAATAATTAATTGATTTTGGTCTGATTTTCATGGTATATTTGTATTAATTTGAGAAAATATTAATTGAACATTAGTCCATTAAATTAATTTGAACATTACGTTCTTTTTGATTAGGTATTGGAAAACCCCTATAAATTTAGGATTAGTCTATTTGCTTATCTTATATTTGAACTTACAGAGCGTCATTTGTTGCTTAATATTAAGATTTTCTTAACTGTTATATTTACTTTTATCAGGTAGTTGTGCTTTGTTACCAGGCGCAATAGCTAAACGAGACAATAGGAATCGTCGATTAACTTATATTGTTTCCATTTATGAATTAATAATATAGCTCTTTCCCCCTTCATTGAGATTCTCCTGATCTATTTTATTTTTCACGTTCAGAATTTTTTTAGACTTGCCGATTTGCTTATCTTATCAGCTTTTCGTGAAATATTTAACTTGGGATAAGAAAATTAAAGAAATCAGGAATTATGTAACACGTTTGGTGGGTTTAATTTCCAATGGAATTTACCTTACATACATAATTAGAACATTGTTCACTGTTAAAGCGCATTATCCACTTGTCTTAAATGGTTGCGTGTCCTCCACTTCCAAACGGTCGCAGATAATTTACGTCAAGGTGTCAATGAATTTCGGAATATATATTTTTAATACAAATATGGGGCGCTCGGGCTAAATTTGACAATTTTTAATGTTTCCCTTTGATAGGAAAAGGCAGAAAGAGCGGTGAATAGACAAAGGTGTTGGGGAGAATACAGAGTAAAGTTTTAGTTAAGAAAAAGTTAGCTGACATGAAAGACTGGAAGTCATCTATATTGGATAAGAATTACCTGTATCATCATTAATCACGCTGGGTATCAAATTGCCGAGGTTATGACTGCTGATTAATGTTCTGTGAACAACGTAAAGGCTGTAAGACTTGACATGGACAGCTGCAATAGAAACTACGAAGCCGTGGACAGGAGAAATGAAAAGAATTGGCATTCTGACTGTGTTCGCACGCCGGAATTCATTCAAGAACTGTATGAGAAGGTGATGGCAGGAGAGATGGAGGTTGAAATCACCACCATGAGCTGGCCCTGAATGAAGACTTTCGCTATCACTGATACAACAAGCGCAAGGAACACATACTAACCGCCAAGATCATTGAGAACCACTTGAAGAATTCAAAGAAGTTCTTGAACAAGGTGAAGCGCCTGTTGAACAAGGGACGATCTGGTTCTTCTTCGACGAAAGTAACTTCTTCCAGGGCCAGTTGTCCAACTTCCAGAACAACAGGTAGCTTGTTTGCAATCCTTGTGACGTTATATGCATCATAAAGACCCTGTTACTCCCAATTTTGATGGTATTTGGGAGTGTTTCTAGTCAGGATGACGGCATGCTGCTCCAAATATTTGGCCATGATCGAGACTGTGGTCAAACTATGACTGGAGAGGGTCACTGCTGGACATCTATATCTACATAAAGGGTCAGAAATAGTGGTCGGAAAATTTCTACGAGTTCACCAGCGCAACCCTTTGTCTTCTTAATTCTCCGGAATTCAATCTCATGTGAGTCTATTTGTGGGGCGCGGTTGAGAAAGAGACTAACCGCTGTGCCTGCAACAACAAGAATGAGCAGCTAGCAAAGATCAAGATGTTATAACATCTTCAAACTTAAGGCGACGCCTTTGTTGGTTAACGCCTTAATTTTGATAAAAAACTGAACTACTGGTATATTGATAACTGTTTTTATAGGAATAAAGGACTAAATTTACAGATTTATTTACATAATCGAATCAACTGAGATTCAAAGAGACCTAGAGTCAGTTTGGCATTGATTTTTTGATACCTTTCAGTGCTTTTTGAAGAATTCTTTTCTCACCTGTGATAAGTTTAGATAACAATGAGTTACTCGCTAGTTTAGAAAAGGGACCACACTGGTGTTTGTTATGTTCCTTCTAAATGAAGCTTTGAGCAAGGGACTTTACTTTACTTTTATTTTTTAGGATTTGGAGTGTTGTTATTTAATCCCCTTGATTAGGAGATTAGCCTTTAATGCTTCAGAATTTGTTTGGGGGTTCAGTATAATCATATTTTAAAGTCATATTTTAAGGTTGGGATAGATGTCATTTTTTAAATCTTTACTGCTTTTGATTAGGTTTTGAGGTTCTTATGGCTCTCCATTTCAAATTGGGCTTCATTGGCCTAAAAGAAAACTAAGTCTACTAATACTCTGCATATGCTTGTGTAGGCTTAGGTGCTGGCAGTCAAACTGCGATTACCTGCAATTTCAAACCCAAAGACAAGATCAAAAACCTAAATATAGAGGAACGTTGTACCCTACATCTGCAAAACACTCTGTGTAGAAGTATATTTAACAAGACCTCCTCACTGATGTCATTGATATTAAGTTGAGCTGGTAGTAGAGTTTGGCGGCATATCAGAAGGAGAAGACTATGCACATACGTAAACCTAAGTCTCTAAGAAGTTCAACCTCAAAATAGTTCAAGTGTACACACCGACATCTTCTAGTACGTAGAAAGAATTATATAGATTCTATAATAACATCAGGACAATCCTAAATAAAAAAAGACCATTTTAAAATCGCAGGGGAGACTTTCATACAATGTTGGGCAAGGTAATGTGTCATTCAATGGGAAAAATCTCAAAGGTGGAAAGAAATGAAGCAGAACCTGATCTGGTTGACTTCACACTAGTGCAAGACCTCCAAATTGTCAACACTGCTCAAAAAGAAGCAACGGCATAGATGTAATGGGAGAATACCAAACTATGACATATACGATGAAATTGATTACATGCCGGTTGACAAAATAAATGCCGGTCAATAATTTCCAAGTCATCAATAAAATTAAAATCAGTGACCGCAGGAAGATCACATGTAGGATAAAAATTAAGATTCAGAAAGAGAGAAGAAAGCTATTCTATTCAATATATAAGCCCATTAGGATCCATCAAATCTCTTTCCAGAATTCCATTGCCATTTTCATAGAGCATACCATGAAAATTCCGTTGATCCCAGCAACACCACCAATGCACAATCAATAAACAATAAATTGATGAGAACATGACAGACAGCTTTAAAATACAAGGAAACACAAAATAGAACAACAAAAAACTCTCAGAAGGAACCCTAAACCTAAGAAAACACTTTAAACAACAGAAACAGTCAACAAATTGAAATAACAGAACTAAACGAGCTCATTAAAAAGAAACAGCTGATATCAGATATATAATACAGATATGGTTTGAAGACACCATAAAATAATGGAAGGGGTATAAAATGGCTAAAAAGAGGCTTCAAAAAGGAAAATATTATGGACTCCTCAAATGATATCTACGATCACTTTATTATTCAATTCGGTTTAACTATACATTCACCACATCCGAACCTCCTCAATGGTTTTATTGTATGATCATACCACGGTAGACTCTCTTCCATTAACCCTGGACTGATGTTTCAGGATCTCGCCTCTCTTCTCTCGGATAGCCCTAATGTCTCTCCGTCTTCTGACAACCTATTCCCCTACTCCTTTTTGTAGTGTCTCTCTTCCTGCCTAGACACTCACACTCTCCTTTGTCCTGCCTCATATCAAAAAAACACTGAAGAATATGTGTGAGGTGACTTCGCTCCTCCCACACCAGAGGCGTAAAGAGAATACAAGCTTCTCTCTCCTATTCTTTCACAATTCATGCGCATACATCCCTTCTTTAATCATCCTGCGAAGTTCATATCTGTAAAATCCTTAAGGAAAAAAGTCCTCGTGCATTTTGCTTTTTTAAAGCTTCTGGCTTCTCTCTTGTCTCCCAGGTTACCGGAAACTCCTAATCCCTTTCTTCATATCCCTTCTGTGACTTTTTCTCTGAACAGATAGTAAATATTAGCTCTGAGATCACGTCTTCATCTGCCCCTCGTCACAGTGTACCCCCCTTAACCCTTCCTAATCACACCCCTAACCTCAGTCCGCCTTGAATAATTCACCTGACTACCCCCCACTCATTGAAAAAGAACTCATTACCGCTTGACACTTTCCCATCTAGTCTCTATGTTTATTTCTTACCTGTCCTCCTACTACACCTATTTGGTATATTCAATGCCTCCTTGTCGTTATGTAAAGAGCTTTTTGACTTTCAACTTGCTAATGCTCGTCTGATCTTGAAGAAATTAAATTTTGACCCTAAAAATCCTTCAAATTATTGTCCTATCTCTCAACTTCCAGTCCTATCAAAGGCTTACTTAAAACATCGACGAAACATTTCAATCCGGCTACAAGGGCAGTTCACATCTCAATAACATCTCTCCTACATATGACTGACTAACTCCACTGCAAGGCCGACGCTGAGAGACCTTCAACTCTGGTGCTTCTTGATCTCTTGGTAGCATTTGACATCAATGATCACTCGGTTCTTCTCGCCACCTTTGTGTCTTTCTGGGTATCTCTAGAACTCTTTTGAACTCGTCTTGTTCTTATCTATCTCTTACCCATTCCATTCATATCGAAGGTGAGGTCTTTAAGCCTGTTTCTTTGTCTTACGACGTTCCTCATGGCTCTGTCCTTGGCCCGCTCCTCTTTGTATCTACCTCATTCCTCTTGGACTACTTCTGCGTCGCATAGATTTACCCTTTCATTTCTATGCTGATGGCACGCAAATATTTCTCTATTCCTTTCTAAACTCGTTAGCCGTAAACGTTACTAATATTTCATCCGCATATGAAACGATTACCGAATGGCAATCGGATAACTTCTTCAAACTTTACTATGACAAAACTGAGGTATTTTTGGTGGCCACCTCAGCAAATATCGCTCGCTGTAAAAATATAGCCCCCAGCCCTTTCTCAATCTAAGTAGCACCCCGATCGCATTCTCCGACAACGTTAAAAACATGGATGTTTCCTTTGATAGTCGACTCGAGTTCGAGTCGCTTTCACCGTAACCTCAGCGTATGCGGTCATCGAGATTTTGAACTATGCAAAAGCGCTATCATAGATTTAATTAAATTATACGTATTTAATTGCAAGTTCACTTTTACCTAAGAATATTGTGAAAGAAAATTGGCATGGCTATGGAAAATCGTCTCGCTCCCTACTTTTAAATGTATACTTTGAATATTTTGAAAGAACGTCCCTTTTCACTTCTAGCCCAAAATTATCTTTGGTAACGATGCATAAACGACTTAAATCTGTTTATGGCCCATATAGCACCATCTTGAAGGCTTCTATTCATCCTTAAACCATTTAGTACCTTTACTTAAGTTCACTATAGAAAAGGAGCTCCAACGAGGTTACCATTATTAGATATAGTAATTCAAAGAACGGATATTAGATTCAAATAAAGAGTCTACCGAAAACCAACTGCTGTTAATTCATATATTCACTAGGCAATGGTTTCGCCACTCCCCCCTATGGGGGGGAGAGCTTGCGCTTCGCTACTAAGATTAAAATTTCAAAAAAGTACTATGGTTAAATTTTTAGAAATTTTCTGAGCTTCGCCAATTATAATAATTTTAAAAAGAAACTCTAAACTATTTCCCCCCTTTCAAAAAATCACGTTGCTAAAATATCGTTATAGAAGATATATAAGAATATATTTTCTGAACTTCACCATTTGTAATTCTTTGGGTTTTAAAAAATGCACAAAATTTCGATACTTATATTTATTTCTGAACTTCACCATTTTGTTTTTTCATATTATAAAAGAATTATTAGAAATAACTTTGATAAACAAACATAAGTCATAACCAAACTAAGATGAAATTATTATTCAAATACTAAAACAAAATCCCCTTCTTAAATTATAGAGTTAGTGATTATTAATAAATTTTATATATATATATATATATATATATATATATATATATATATATATATATATATATATATATATTTATATATATATTCAATGTGGTTACTTCTAGAAAAATCGAATTTGATATTCAGCAGAAATCGGACGACCAGGAGAATAGTAAATTTATTCAATCGAATGATTTATTTTCTATGTTTCGAGCTAATACGCTCATCCTCGGCAAATATTCTATATATGAGAAATACAGAAAATGTACTTAGAAATTTTAAAGGTAACTTACTTTAAAATGCATAATAAAGAGTCATATTAATTGACAATGTTTAAATCAAGACAGAGGAGGAGAGATATAGGTACATATGTATTAAGGCAAAGCGCAAATACAGATGAATCAAAGATTTGAACAACACAGTAATTCAGACACTAATTAACCTTTACAGAAGTATATTGGAGGGTTATAATGAGCTTCAAACATGAAGATTATGTTATAGGATGTAGTGGAATAATTAGATGGTAGTGGTTATGAGATTAATAATGGAGTAGAGCTAATGGAGTTGAGACTTGGGTTTATAGATTTTATGTAGACAGATTCAGATAAACTAAGCATACTTGCGCATTTATTGGTATATTATATTTTAAATTCTTCAGAAGATACTTTACTATTACGATTTGTAGATGTTCTCTAATGTCAGAATGATCCCTTTGCTTAAGGATTTTCCACGTTCTAAGGCTGCTTCCCATCTGGGAGCCAAGTGCGCACAGTGCTGCCGATGGTCCTATTGTGGATGAAAATTACACCAAAGTTAGTGTGAAAATAAGTATTTCTGAGTAACCAGATGAATTTCGTGGTCGTGGAGAATCTGAAGGCAAATAATTTTAAAATGACGACGTCGATCGCTCATCCTTAACTAATTTATTTTATTTTATTCACGAAATCATCAAACCGTTTAGTGTAATGTAAATATAGTTTTTCTAGATTTCATGAAGGCTTTTGACCCCGTTACACACAATACACTATTAATATAATTAAAATATCATGGGATAGAGGGGAAGCTTGAAAAGAATATTGAAATTTGGCTTGAAACCCGTAGATTTGTTGTTAATGAAATAGTTCATCGTGGGCATGAGTCACTAACACGTTCATCAGGGATCTGTTCTTGGACTTTATGTTTTTAATATACTTTATACCAGGCAATGGCTTCGCCACTTCCCCTACGGGGGAAGCTTAAACTTCGCTACTAAAATTAAAATCTAAAAAAATGCAGCCATGGATACATTTTTATAAATTATTATAAATGGCGAAGTTCATATATAATAATTTTAAACATGAACTCTAAACTATTTCCCCCCTTTCAAAAAATTATGTTGCTAAAATATAGTAATAGATAAAATAAAAAAGCAGCCTTACTTAAATTTTAATAAATTTTCTGAACTTCACCAATTGTAATTCATTTTCTTTTTAAACATTATAAAGCATCGGATAATCATATTTATTTTTTCAGAACTAAACTATTTTGTTTTTTTAAACTCTAAAGAAATTCGTAGAAATTACCTTAATATAAATTTAAAATATACTTAAGTCATAACCAAACTAAGATGAAATTATTAATCAAATACTCCCAAAAATCTCGTTCTTAAATTATGGAGTTAGTGATGATGATGATGATGATAAACGATCTTGGCAGAAATTCATTGTGTAAAATTTAAAAAGTTTCTGATAACACGAAACTTGTACTAGTGAAAAATATTATAATGACTGAAAAATCACAAACCTAGTTCGATAGAGTAAGATGGTCGGCAAGAGGGCAGAAACCAATGTTACCAAATGTTTCAAAGGTAAACGCGCTAGACCGTGGTCCATAAGGCGCTAAAAAGCGCCAAACTTGTATTAAAAGGCGCTAATAAAACGCACTAAAATAGGAAAGTTAAAGCAATACGTTAAAACGTAGATTCAATTTTAAACAAATGAATGTAAAACAATTTACCTTTAATTTATTCAGAATCCAAGATTTCCAAATCACTGCTCTCTTCCAAATCGTCATAGTCTTGGTCAACTTTTTCTTCTGAGGTCGAGGCGTCATATGCATTCATCGTTCCAATTTTCCGCAAGATGTCATTTGGCAATTTATAATTGAAGCACCCTTTATCACTACGCTTTAGACGATATTTTACGGATAAAATTGCCCTCAATGTTTTTAAATTCAGGCGGTTGCGCAATTTTTAATGAACAATGTTCTTAATACTAAAGAGTCTTTCCACGTCAGCATTGGAACGCGGCAAAATAAGTAGTCTTAATGCTAAGTCAGAGAGTTCTTTGAACGATTTTCCCGCACAGAATCCCTATACAAAGAAACTTCTATCCAGAATGAAACTTCAAGCCAGGATACATTCCGTAGCTGGTTCCATTGAAAATCTATTTTAGTTATGGTCTCATCATTTTCATAAAAATGTTTCACAAGGTCTACAATTGTAGGTTTGATGGTTTTAAGGCACTCATTCGTATTAAAATCTTTCATGGATTCTAGAACTTTAATATTATCTAGTAGTCGCTGCTTAATTTGCTGTACAAGCTCAATGACGAATTTAATGCATCTTTCACGTATTTCGTTTTCTGCTTGTTGAGGAAAGTTGAATTGCGAGATTTCATTTTCAAACTGATAACAGAAATAGGGTTTCGGGTCTATAAAATATCGAAGACACTCATCTTGCTGAATTTTTTTCTGGATATTAAAATCATTGAAGTAATATAATTTATCAAAAATTGGTGATCACTCAATAATTTCGTTGGATCTTGTATTTGCGCCTCAAAACTTTTATTAATCCTTTGAGCTTGTGGAAATATTTGTTTTAAAAACACCGGAAAAACAACCTTTTTCTTGTCGTTGAACAAAAAATATAGAGTTTCAGCTGTAAAACGTCTTTCTTCATTCCTGGTTATACCAAAATGGCAACGTAGTTCAACCCGCTGTTCCAAAATTCTTGAAATAGCAACTTCTATTGAGAGACATCTGGTCAGACTAGGCGTGACAAGCTTTAACGGTAAATTACCGTCGTTTATTGAGGCGAATAGCACCTTATATTTTGCTTAACGGACAGAGGAATGCAAAAACTAGTTACAAGTTTCCTTAATCTCGAACTCGAAATTCCTAGGTAAGCATCCGGCTGCAACATGAGATACTGCAAGTTGTAGAGAATGACAAATGCATTTGATCAGAGTCAAATGAAGAACTTTTCTTTTTAAGAGTGCATAGACGCCATTGTTAATTCCCCTCATTACAAAGGCGTTGTTTGTACCAAGTCCAAGTTCTTTAAATTAAGGGAATGTTCTTTCAAGCTTTCCTTAATTGAACTGCAAATTGCTTCATCATTGCACTCCTGCAATCCAATCAAATCCAAGAAGGATATAATAATTTGTTTTCTAGCTTGAGAGTAAAACTTAAATTATAGACTCGTCTATAATTAGGCTATATTTTCAATTTCTCAGATCATCTTTTAATTCATTTCTAAAATAAGGTCCAACAACATTTTTAAGAATCTCTGTACATTTCGTTGGCTTTAGCATAACGTTTTTTTATTTTTCATTAAGGCATTCTTTGCACAATTCAGTTAAGTGATCTACAGTTTTTATAGAACTGTGCTGAGCAATTAACATGGACATGTGCCCCTCTATTTCTTTATTAGTGTTCGCTTCAGCATTACTAATGAATGGTAATTTAGTTTGTCTTTGAGAACTGAAAGGGGATTCTGCACTTTTATGCCGAGTGGTGCTGCGTTGCTGTTCTATATCACTTAGTTTGGCTGTGATTGAAAATTTGCAATATACACAAAAACACTTTGGTCTCCTTCAACTTTTCTAAGCTAACTTTTATAGTCTGAGTTTTGAAGCCATTCTATTCGGAAAGTTGGTAATAATTTTTTCTCATTTTAAGGGGTATTGAATTAATAACAGAGCACCTGTTATTGCCACTCGAAAAAGGAATGCTCACTCAACACACTTTGTGGCAAAATTAATCAGCGCTGGATTCAGCGCTGCCAATCAAACTGCAATTTTTACGTTCCAGGAAGACACAAGTTTCGAATATGTACGCCAAGTGACGTCCCTCTTTGTGTATCAAAGTTTTGGTCACGACTCACGATGTAACTAAAGTAGATCACTTTATTATTTTTTCTTGAATGTGCATTTCTTGAATTTTATTATATATTAATCTTTTTAATATTTGTATGAGCTAAATTTATAAGAAACAGTTTCAAATGCAGCATTTTAAAGGAGTAGTATTTTACATACTCATAGATGGCGTTTTCAGCAAGTTCAAAAACGTTTTTCAACGTACCAAAAATATCAGGCGTCGTAATATACTGTAAGCCATGGCCCTGTATAAGCGTACAACCAACTTTTGTGGCCCTGAAACAGATTTGGCGTCGATGGAAAATGGATTATGGAATGAATCTAATCTAAAACTGCAAAAACGCGCGAAAACGCGCTAAAATAGCTCGATCGCGTCAAATAAAAATAATTCGCGCTAGGCAATGCTAAAACGCGCCAAATCTAGCGCGTTTCGCACTAAATTGGCCTCACTGGCAGAAACAATTCAACGTTGCCAGGTGAAACGTGATTGACATAGGTCATGATAATCTCAAAAGTGATTACAATGTGTTTAGTTAAATATTAAACACAGTCAAATGATGTAAAATTTTCCAAATAATTCACTGCAGCCACCAAAGTACCAACAGATTCTAAAATACATAGCCATAAATTTTGCGTTTAAATCCAAATACTATACCCGTCCTTTATATAAAGTGCAAGAAGACATTATTTGGAGTATGCGGTACAATTATGGTCTCCATACATGCAAAAAGACACTAATATTTGAGCACATCGAGCCTCATGCAACGAAAGTAATTCCTTAATATAAAAATAGATCGTACGAAGAAAGGTTGAGGCACTTAAATTTACTTTCACTGTAAGATCGCCATCTACACGGCCACCTTATTGAAATACTTAAATTAGTGGACTTTTCAAAGTATAAATTATTACTCATTATTTGAGCAGGATAACCGAGCGGCAACTAGAGATAATGATTTCAAAGTAGTAAATAAATTATTGATCATTGCGATGTCACAAAAGTTCTTAAATAAAATAATGCAAATTTGAAATAACCCGCCGAAGTATGTCGCCCAAAGCACTATAATAAATATGTTTAAGAATAGAATCAAAAAAATATTACTCTGATGTATAGGCTTGCAGAAATAGGAGTTGTAAAACAAATTCTGTATCGTCTCGTATCTTCATTTATCTATGAATCAGGTTAGAACGAAAATAATGTCTGTTTTTCTAGAATAAAGTTTTAAATACTATTTATTAAAGTAATGGGTCTTGTTATCTTTTAGGAATGTTAAAATGATTGATTTACACCTTTTTCTTTCAGATTATAAAAATATTGTTCATAATCTTCTTCAGTATTCACTGCTATGTTCGTCTCATCTAAAGATCACATTAAACATGTTTTAATCTATAAGTTTCATAAAAATATCAATACAAGTAAAGCGGTAAAATACATTCGTAGCACTGATAGGAATTATGCAGTAAATGAAAGAAGTTACAGGAGGTGTTTTTTTTCGTTTCCGAAGTGGTGATTTCAATCTAAAAGAGGGACCAAAGCGAAGGTCGTCCAAAAGAACTAAATTCCAAAGATTTGGAAGTTGTCACAGCAAATTAAATATTTCCATAGTCATAAGTCTTTTTTTTTCATTTTTAATATATTCCGTAAACTCGGACAATACTTTCCTTACTCCTCAGAATTCCATCCTTTTTCCTCCTTTTGAGTTGGCCTAGAGTAGATCTTAAGGTCTTTTCTGGTTCGTGTTTCTGTAATGTTTACATTTTCACTCATTTACCTTCAGAAAAATGTCATTTAAAGAATCTAGAGTGGATACTGAAGGATAAAATTGTAGCGGCTATATTAGAGCGACAAAGTGAGGCCCTGGTGCTCAGAATGAATCTCACCCTTGATCAGAAGTTGGCCTTTTCGATGCTCTATTGTCGCCTCACATGTCGGAGTCCATCCGGGGAAGGAGTCGTCATCAGAGAAAAAGCGACCCGGATTCTCATGTATTGTGAGTTCAAAGGGGTATAAAAACCTGCCTCAGTTACACAAATCTAGTCAAACATACACTCAACAAGAAAGAAGGGCACACATCCCTGCGTGATTATATAGTTACACTAATCAATACTAAATTAAGATGAAAATATTTCCTATAATAAGTCTTGTAACTACCAAAACTTTTAATAACAGATCAATACCGCTTCTACTGTAGTTAATAAGATTAATAATATTTGGGGGGTTTCTAAGAGAGTGACCAACCTTTCTCCTCGTATACACTCCTCAGACGTACCACAAGTGACCCTTTTGGTTAAGGCCAACGTGTCTGATGAGGTACAGACGTGGCCTTCGGCGGGGAAAAGGGGGTCCAGAGTAGTTGTGACAGAAGGACAGGAGGTGGAGTTCATCTGCAACGTCAGATCCAAACCACCTTCGTACAACATCACATGGCTGAGAAATGTAAGTCTACGTTTATTAACACAGGGGAAAAGTGACTTCAAATTACATGCATTTCCTCGTTATTACAATTAATTGTTCCATGAAAAAACCTTTTGATCTTGCTGCTCTGCTTTGTACTTAAGGTAAGCTACCTTATAACGAGTAATCTACAGTAGTCTTAGTAACTCCAAATGACTCTGAAGATCAGAAATGCTACCCATTTTATTTTGCTAGTACCTGACTAAAAGGCCGTCGAATTATTTGGTCTGAGATATCTTCTCTGTTTTCAGGGTCACCAAGTAAGTGCATTGAGGAACAGGATATTGACTCAGAACTCTGTGTTGTCCATAACAGAGGTGAGGCTAAAGGACGAAGGCCTTTACACCTGTCTTGCCTCCAATTCTGAAGGAGATGGACAATCGAATGCAGTCTTTCTTAGGGTTCGATGTGAGTACCATTATTTTATTCTACTTACATTTAGTAGTATAAACATTTTAGTATTAGCGGTAGTTGTTAACAATTTTCTTTTATTTGAACAAAATATGGATTATCAGGACTTTCCTGATGCTGAGTGCATCAGGTAGCATCTTCTTTTGGCCACTTTATGTCTTGTTATCTATTTCAATTTCCTGAAGTTCATCAGCTTATTATGTGATACTTATATATTTTGTTGCATATGCAACCTTTGGTTGTCTTTATGACAATATGAATTTGCCCAGCCTTTTGTTTCAATCGGTCGCTCCTTGTTCCGACGTGTATCTGAACACTGTGTTGAACTATGCTGCGGGAACGACCTCTATAGCATCGCAATTCATTCCGTTAACCTCAACTATCTCATTCACTTCAACAAATCGTAACTTTGTTGAAAGAAAAATGTATAACTCGTACCCATCTAGAAAATCTATAGCTTAAATCAATCTGAGGCAGAAGCCCCAAGCCCCAAGCCCCAAGCTACACCCCCAAGTAGATCGAATAACCTCCAAATCAAACTTCTCCGGCCCAGATGATGGATAGCACCTGTATTCTTTTCTTTTTCATCCTCTTACTCCATTTACATTACACTTTGTCCTCCATGCATATGTTTTTTTGTTTTGGGGGGAATTTTCTATAATTTCTATTTGAACATTGTAACTTTCTTTATTACCTCTCCTTCTCTTGTCGCCTTTACTTTACACATTATCTTCAATATACAAATTGTTTTTACTTCCTCTTCCCCTCACCAAATAACCGCATTTAACTATGTTATCATCTACGGTATTAGAGCGATAAACTGGCCCTAAGATGAAAATGTTTAAATGAATGTTAAGAGCAGCATAAAATTAATCTCCCTAAAAGCTAATTTACAGCTAATATATCCTCCTGTGAAAAGGTGTAGTATTGTCAATAAAATGTACGAATCTAAACAGCATCTCAAACATTTCTTGGGTTGCAAAAGGATCAGCATGCAATTTACTTTTAGTCCAGTAAAGTTAAATTTACTGTTTTTTAACCAATCCCATTTATATTAGAACTATTATAAATTTCCTAATTTCATCACATGTTGCGGTTTTCCATGCCTTCAACTTTGACCTACGTGTAAGTTGAGCACCATTTATTATTTGTTGCGCATAAATGTTTGTTTTTCTCACTATTAGATATAACACTTTATCTGTTTTAAAGAAATTATATAAATCCACAGGGCTCGGTCAACCAATGGACTTATCATTTTTAGGAAAAATAGAGAATCATTTCTTCATTACTCGTAAAGGTAAACAAGCGAAAACATGTGCATTTATACATATAAACAACACTACTGACCAAACCCATATGTGTTAGATCTATAGTGAGAAACATACTGCCAATGAAAAATTCGTGAAAAATTCATGAAAGTTGATGTGACACTAATGATTTTTGAGTAACCAGATTAATTTTATTCAACAGGATTAATTCAGACTTTCCATTTCTGGTAAAATAATGTCCGTCAATCTTTTGGCAGAGAGAAATCAGGAAGTTCAGGGATGTAGAAAGTGTAAAAGATATTAAGTACTTTGTCGAAGTAATTGGATAGAAAAGATTTATTAAGGAAGTAGGATTTTCGGAATTAAATTTCATAGTGCATAAGAGAAAAAGTAAAAGATATATGGTTTTTCTGTGTAAAAGAGTCAATACAAAAAATGCTTAAAACTTCTATTTTTATTGCGAAAAATTTAAACCAAGGCTTGAAAACATGAGGTTTCTATTGACAGAAGTGGTTATAACACCATTTAGTTTATAAATTAGAATGCACTGAATTTAAAACGAAAAAATCATTTCAGTCTAAATTGCATTATGGAAATGGGTTATCGAATCATCAACTAAGCGCCGAAGGAAGATAGGTGGACAGTCGGGAGAGGATTTATTGAAGAAAATATGTATCTTCAAGATAGCTGATGAAAAATTCGGCCGATAAGAGACCAACGACGCCATCAATTTGTTTATAAAGCTTACTGTAAAATTTAAAGAGCGTTTAATTAAATACTAACTCTACAAGTTGTTTAAAAATTTCCCTGGAAAATCCTTGAAAAGAGTGGGAATGGTGGAGAATTTCGTTAGAATAATTTCAATAGTTTGTGACACAGGTACATTTGTGAATAATGATTTTACATCAAGTCTTGCCAAAAAATTGTCAGAAGATAAATTACTTTGTAAAAGTTCTTCTGGAATTCATAAAAGTTAGAAATTGAAAATTGGTTGGTGGAAAATGGTGATATAAGATTCATGGGACAAAAATGCGAGGCTAGGATCACGGCTTCGGTCGAAAGTTTGTTCTATGTATCTTGGGCAGACAATAAACTTTGGCAAGACAAAAACCAGAGGAAAATAGTTTGTTATACATATCTTTATTAATAACACTATTTCACGAAATTTAACTTTTTTCGTGTTCCTTGGTTAAAAGGGTCATTTCCCAGTTTATCTAAACTTACAAGTAAGTATACAAAATATAGTCTCTTTTGATCCCCAAACTTTGCTTTTGTAGGATGGACACTGAATTTCTAAATTTACCCATTTGGAAAATAATGCTATGGTATTACTAAAAGCTGTCTGCTTTAAAAAAAATTTAAAGCATGATAGAAATTTTAAAACTTATTTTTAAGATTTTGGACTGTTGTAAAATGTCATTTGTTTTAAGGAAATCTTCCAAAACTTTCTAGATTTAATGAGAAATTTTTATAATTTGGTAGAATTTTATGAAGTTTCAAAATGTTTCAGAACTTGCCAAAACACCCTGGAAACTTCTAAAATATTCTGGAATATTATTTCAGAAATAAGAGCTCTTGCATGCCGAGTGGATACGGCTATGGTCTGCTAACGTCGTGGTACCGGGTTTGATCCCGTCAAGGAAGGACACAAACGTCAGCCCATGTAGAAATTTGGCTACCAATTGATGGACGCGCTGCGTTCAGCCCTGTATTCGGATGGGTAGATCTTATACTACTCATCATGCACATAGACAATTACAAAACTGCTTTCTTTCTTCTCCCGTCTTCGCAGCACAACACACACCTACTCTGTTCCAAGGAATCCTGTCGATGGGTATATATAACCACATACCTCTGTCCCGGGCTGACGAAGGTTCCACTAAAACGCTGTTTGTTGTCAAAACATAATACTTCCTAGGCACGTCTCGCCCAAAATAAAACCGGGCCCTGTTACCCTCGGGCTCATCAGCGATTGTCATACTAAGCCTTATGTCTATTTCATTATCCTGTCGGGGATCCTCCTGGATAAAGGCAGGTTGGCGAACCACTACTAGTAATACTTCAGAAATACGAGTATTTATGCATAATTCACAAAAAAATATTTATGTCAGCATAATTTCTAAATTGGCTTACCTGCTGTTTCTCTTCCGGTAGCTGTTTTTTATGTACCTGGCATTGAGGCCTCCCATAAATATTGTAGGTAGACCTATGCCAAAACATATGTAGGACATGGGATATAAGTTTTTTTAGGAGCTTGGTACTCGTATATAGTGGAAAATATTATTGGCAACATTTCTGTCTCAAATTTAACGGCCAAGAATACCTCATCCAAGTTTTTAAATCCCTTGAATTTGAGGCTTCTTTCTGATTGCTATGACCGCCCCTTCATGCTGCTCGCCTGAAGGGTTCGCGTTAATGATGGTGTAATTGAACAGTTATATCGGTCTTTTTTCTGGATTCCCTCCATGTTCAGATCCAGCTTTGTGTGTTTATTTCCAGTATGCTGAGCTTTCTCCTCCTTTCTGCATCCATCGTTTTATCAAGTCAAAATACTTAAATTTCCTTGGAATTGTGTCAGGTTGATCTTTTGCTGGCTTCTGCTTCTAAACCCTTAAATTTTCCATTTTGTATTCCTAGAATGGCTAAGAGTTACGCAGTCTCTTGGATAGATACGTATTCTATCCTCGAATAAGAGTTTTTCCATCTCTTTCTCAACTTCTTTTCTTGTCTTGTCTTTCAATGCTCATTTGCATTTACCTTTATTGAGTTCTTTGACGATATTTTCTTGTATATTTCCTCTTGGTATAGGTAATGATTCATCTTAGTTTGATATCTGCTGCTTTCTTGCGAATCTCTTTGTTTTTGTTTTCCTCGTTAGTTTGTTACGTGCTATTTGAGTCTTCTTTGATGTTAGTTTCTTAGGCATTAATTGTTGATGTTGTTATTGGTGTGACGCTTACCTGCTGTATTTTGGATGAAGGGGGGTTCTCAAGGAACCACATCTTCTTCATCCCATTTTTCTTCAGCATTGTAATTAATGTGGTTGCGAAGGTGCATAGCTTCCTTAAATTCATGACATACAAAAAAAGGATACAAACCAGAAGTTCCTTCAATGTTCTCTGTGGTACTCTTATGTGTGTTTGGGCTTCCTTTATTTGTTTCACGGTTGTTTTTTCTACACTGGCCTACGGTGCGTTTGTCTTGTTTTCCTTCTCGTTTTTATGCTTCCCTTTTGTATAGATTATGCGCTTTTAACTCTTATTTTTAGGTTGATCTAACTCCAACCATGACTTAGCTTTTTGGCACTTCCAGCTACCGCTGTCAATCCCATGTGGAAGGCACCTAGCAACCCCATGCCAGTGTGGTTTATTTAGTTGGCAGTGATAAGAGTCGAACATCATATTGTCATTGTATTGTCACTGGCTCAACTATCTCGCTCGCTTCACGCCAAGTGCTAGCCTTACCAATCAACCTCTATAGCTCTCCATTCACGAGATCTGCAGTTACTTGACTTGAACAATCAAGAAGAATTCTTACCTGACCTTCTGAATAAAGATAATATATAATTGGAGCGTATTTACATAGCCAATCGCTCCATTATTGACCAATTCTTTGTACAAGCCGCCAAATTGGCGCTGATAAAATAATTGCTGACTCCACAAATGCTTCAATTGCAAATATAAGTATTTTTGGAGTAATCATTAATTTATAAGGAAACATGTTCAGTTACACAGAGAAGTCAACACTATTTAGAGGGTGCTTTGTTGATCATCTTCAAGAGATACTAGTTTTTGTATTAATATTTAACTTTCTTACTCTAAAAACTATTCACAATTATAATAGTACTTGTAAGTGATTGATAGTATAATCATTGACCTAACAACTCTCTTTTTAATACTTTGCCAACTCTATTTAAACTTAATAAATTTTAAAAAGTTCATCTTATTCTTTCTCTCAGATTAATTCACAACGATTCATAAATTCAGCAATACTTAATAGTCAAAATAGAGATAAATATTTATTATTATCTCAGTTAAACTTTTCATGAATTCTTACTTAGAAATAGTTAATGACATATTTAATTTACATTCGGCTTAAGCGAAGTCATAACATTTTGGTCACAATAGGACAGGAGGTTTCAAATCACGTAGGTTGTAGACCACTGAAATTTTGTGGTAATACTTCAGTTTCGTGCGAATCCTTAAGATTTGTCGTGTTTTTTTTTTTATTCTGAGCACAGGCTTACATAGTTTAGAGACTTCTTTCCTCACCTTTCACCTGTATAATGAACACTGTGAGGTAGGTCCATGCTTTTATACCAAACAAATAGTAAGGGAAGGGAACATTAATAATAATAAAATAAAAAATAAATAAAAATAAACTATAAATAAACTTTTGGACAAGAGTTTCGGTTGTGTGAGAGAATATTAATTAGCTTAGATAATGGCTAAGGTTAAAAAGGCTTTCGGGGAATAAAAAGAAGGTGAGAAAAGAATTTAAGTAGAGAAGTCTCGACATTCTGTCGACTGAAAGAGTGATTTAAACAATAGAAAATATTTGATTTGATCTCATCCTCTTTGACGTTTTTACTCGCGAAGACTCTACATCTTACTATCTCGGTCGGTCAGTCGGTCCCTGTTTTGCTTTCTTTTGTTTTTGTAATAACATTGTAACTATTCAGCCGATTGATTCTAAAGATACTTGAAACTCTTATGATGTTTTACATTTTCTCTCTGATGATATAATTTCCAACGTCCTTCCAAGGTTAGTCCGGGAATTATTGAAAGTTTTGTAAGGCCTAAGTGAGAGCACGCGATCTTTGATCTTTAGACCTTTTTTTTAATGAGGTACCAATAAAGAGGGCAGTGTAAGAATTTCTGCTCAGTACGTATGTACGTTTTTCTGTGTCCTTGCCAGTTTGTCCAATGTAGGATGAGTTGCAATTTTGCGAGTTGTTGGGTGGACAGGTTTCTATATCTGTTAAGAAGGTGAGCCCTTATGAGTTTATTTTTAGTGTGCCAGGTAAACTAAAAGCAAACTTAATGTTAGTACTTTCCACAAGATTTTTAAATTTTTTAGTTGTGGTTATAAGGCAATGTGATGTAGCGGTAAATGGTCTCAATATGATTTGTACTGGTTTTCTTGTTGGAGCAAAACTAAATTTTTCTTTCATCAAGTTGAGCGCCGTTTATGAAATTTGGAGGATGTGACAACGTCAAATTCCTTCAATGTTGCAAATTTCTTCATCGCGGAATTGAGGATCACAAATTCTACATTGCCTAAGGAACATACAAAATAGAACTGATTTTTTTTATGTGGTGATTATGAGCAAAATCAAAATGGATATAGGTGTTTGAGTTTTTAGGTTTGTGGTAATAGAAAATTGAAGGTATTTAATTTTATGATAAGGTTACGATGAAAGAGGATGTCTACCAACAAGAAGGTGAGATTATTTTCCCGTTATAATTTAAATTTAATTGTTGTATGTAGTGTATTCGTTGTTTTGAAATGAGCCAGAGAGAGAAGTTGGCAGCCCTTTGGGGGTGCTTTGTTGGTCGTATTTAAGAGATACTAGTTTTTATCTAATCTTATAATCAATGAACTAACAACTCTCTCGTTAATACTTTCCCAACTCAATTTATAATAAATAAATGCTAATATATTATTTATCTTAATCTTAAAGAAATTATTGAACTTTTTTCTGGACATTGTATAAATATATCATCTATGAGAAGTTTCATGCCATAAAGGCCTCAAAAAAAGTAAGGACCGTAGTCAAAACCCCGGCCAGCATTTAATTTACACATAAATTATTGCTACTCTCTTGAAGTTGAACGACACCAGGAAAAGGTGGACGTGAGTCTTCACGAGTTCGGGTATCATGCGCGCGAGAATGGAATTTTTACTTTAAATACGAGTATGTCGTCCTTATTGCGTACCTTCAAGAATATTTGTCCATAACTGGAGGTCTTATTTTATTATTGAGAAGAATCCGGTATAATTTAACGAAGGAAAAATTTAATGAGAACAACAAACAGGAGATGAAAAGAGAAAAGAAGATGAAGTGAGCGAACACCAGTAGACTTGGGAGGTGGTCCTTTTCATTCTTCAAAGATGTACTCACAGTATAACACATTATTCTAAAGATAAAATCTAATTCTACGCTCGAAGATACGTCCTTGTCATTCTTGTTCTTTGTTTTGTATTCTAATATCCGTATTTTTGCCTCTCCCTTCTAAGCAGAAAGGAAAGGAGTCACTCAGGGTATTGAGCTCAACTGCATTGGACGTCCTTCATTAAGCTTGGAACTCTTCTCGTCTTTAACAGATGCTCCTCGATGTGCCATTGATCACGGTGCAACCATAATTGCGTCAAAGGGTCTTCCGCTATTCCTAGAGTGTAGTTTTGACGCAGAACCAAGTAATGTCAGTTTCACATGGAAGAAAATAGACCTAAAGAATCACATATCATCCTCGAAAAACTTGAGGTGAGTTATTTAATTATTGTATAAGAAAACCCACTTTGTGTACTCCTTTAAGGTTTTATTTATAGCTGCTGTGTTTCAGGTGACATGATAAACACCAAATTTTAAAATGAGATCAGTAAGGCAAGAAAGAAAGGATAAGGTCGGTGATATGAGTAGATAGGTAGAGATTACCCCAAATAAATTGCGAATGGCTTACACAAATAAGGTGAGTTCTAGCGAAGGGGGTTGAAACAGGGACTTGCCCCCATTATGCCGAACTACCATGCTTATATGAATCTCCGCTTTTCTTAATTCTGTCTTGAGCTACCGACCTTGCCTCTTAGCACCTGATCTCGCGTCCGCCGGTTAGACAATGACATTGTGTTTTTTCTTCTACTCAAAGGGTTTCCTCCCTTCCTCATCCTTGCCCTTTTTACCAGCATAACTTCAGTCCTTCTATACTTGGCTTTACTGCCTGACTTAGTGATCACATTATACTTAGATAGATAGATAGCTCGATAGATAGATTATTAGGTTGTAAACAAAGTTCCCACACACCCTCTTTTTAAAGTCTTTCCTAGGCCTCACTTGAAAGATGACCTACAGCCATTTTGGATCATTTAGAGGAAATAGGCAAAGTCAGCAACTGAACGTATGAATAAACATTGATACGTTGTGTATTATTCCGATGTCTATCTCGTTAATGTATGAGAAAGAGTACTGGTTCAAGCACTGATCATTGAGGCACGGCGCTTGTTACTAGAGTATAGTTGGAGAAGCTGCCACATATTACTACTCTTTGACTTCTTTTACTGAGCCAGTTTTCTATCAATTTAAAAATTTGCCCTCCTATACCATGAGCTTTAAATTTTGCAATCAATCGATTATGTGGCATCTTGTCAAATGCCTTTTGAAAATCGAAATACACAATATCGGCAGCTTGGTCTTCACCATATACTTTGAATATATCGTGAAAGAAATCAAGTAAGTTTGTCAAACATGATTATTTTCGACGAAATTCATGCTGGGCAACTTTTATAATACTTTTCCTTTCTAAGTGATTCGTAATTTTGCTCTCATTATTTTTAAAATAGTTTTCCAATTACTTAGGTTAAACTAAAAGGGCGGTAGTTTTCGGCACGGGAACGGTTACCCTTTTTGAATATTCGGTTAACATTTGCTATTTTCCAATTGTTTGGTACAACATTCATTTCTAAACATTTATTGAATATAAAGTATGTGATATAGAGATAGTGTTTGTTTCGCGTATTTCATATAAAATGCGAGAGTGAATACCGTCTGGACCTGGAGAAATATTTTCCTTAATTGCTTTCAGGCCTTCTCTGGCTTTGTTTTCTGAAATACAAAGTCATTCAGAGGTTGTTCATTATTGTCAAACAAATCCACTTGAACGGGGATGTTGGTCTCATCTTCAATTGACATTGTGTTTTTTCTTCTACTCAAAGGGTTTCCTGCCTTCCTCATCCTTGCCCTTTTTATCAGCATAGCCTCAATCCTTTTTTACCTGGCTTTACCGCCTGCCTTACTGATCACATTATATTTTGATAGATAGATAGCTCAATAAATAAATATTTATTGAGAATCTGGGCCATCTCCCCCATTATCATGCAGTGTCGTTATCTTCCAAGAAGAGTGGGACAATCGAGAGGAATTTGTCTTTTTACTATTCATATAGCTGAAGAATAGATTAAGATTGGTTTGTGCTTGCTGAGTGATAGATTTTTCTAGTTTTCTTTCGGAAATTTTATCAGCTTCTTCGTTTCTTTTGTTAACTTTTTAAAGTTATTTTCATCTACCGTCAATTCTGTTCTCCGAAATCTAGTGTATGCAGCCTTCCTTTGTCTAAGAGCATTTAAATTTCTCTGTTCAACCATCTTGGCTTTGCAGTTGTAGCTGTTTGCTTCTTTTTTTCGTAGGGTGTATCTTGAGCAGTTTATGTCAATTATAAAAAGAAAACATTCCAACATTCTTGGGGATTGGCGTTAGTAGCTAAAGGTGACAATCCTGATTTTGTAATTCGTTAACCATTAGTTCCCAATTGGCGTTTGATAAATCCCATATGAGGGGAGAATTTTCATCCTCTTTTTAGTAATTAGCATTTACTTTTAAGTTTACTTTAAATTCCACCTGTCTGTGGTTACAGCTTGCGAAATAGTAGCTGAAATGAAGCTCAGTTACCATGTTAGAGTCGGATATTGAGACTAAGTCCAGAATATTCGGGTCTCGTGGTAGAGATTATTTCGAGACGCTGTAGAAAGTGGTTCACCCCAGTTTTTGCAGGGTAAGTTGAAATCTTCTAATATTAACGAGTTGTGCCTACAAGTTATATCATTAATAATCTCACCTAAATTTGAATCAACTTCTACGACCTGCTTTGGGGGCCTATAAAAAACGGGTAGTAGCAAACTATTTCTATATCTATCTGAGATTTCGACAAAACTGCATTAATTGTTTCATGGAATTTAAAAACTCTTTGCAGTTGGGGAGGTGATAATTTCACATATAAAATAACTCCTACACCAGAGCCTACTAATCTATTATTATAGAACATGAAATATCCTGGGATTTGGAATTCTACCTCATAGTCTTTAATTGAGAAATTTAGCCACGATTCCGTGACGGAAATGATATTATAGTTGCTGGGCTGGTTTAATAAGGCCACAAGGTCATCGAAGTTGTTTCTTTGACTTCTCGCGTTAAGTAGGACACAGGATAGGTGATAACGAATGCTAGTATGGGAAGAATAATTTAATTTTTTAGTGCGTGAAAACTCTATAGTAACTGAAAATTTGCGAGTGCCTCTGGAAACAATCGTGACAACCTAGTTGAACCTAGTTTACAAATTGTACACCTTCGCTCTTGAAAATAGCCTCAGGCAAATTATTTGTGTAGTGGACTCTACTGAAAGAACAATCTTCGCCTTTTCTTCATGGGAAAATGCCTAAAATAATAAAATTATTTGTTTTTATTTTTACTGCTTTAATCATTTTCTTATATTATTTGTCCAGCAGTTCTTCGGATCTGGTGGTTAGCAGGTCGTTTGTTCCCACGTGCAGGACAAGTACTGTGTCCCTCCTGACCTCCTGAAAGAGAGAGTCCAGAAAGTTTGTTATGTCATCAATGGACGCACTCGGTAGAGAGAAGAAGAAAAGATGGCAAGGAGGAAGAGCAAGAGGGTGGAAAGAGAGAAAGAGAGTGAAAAGGAGAGATATAGGAAAAGAGCGGGAGCTGAAGGAAAAAAAGAGACAGAGCCTGGAATAAAGGTAAGGAGGAAAAGAAAGAGAAAGGAAGAGATAGAGGGGAGAAAAAGATATAGTGGGTCGAGAGAGTGGGAGAAAAAAGTGGGAAGAAAGAGAAGGTTGATTAGAGAGTGGTATGCTAAGTGAGGGAAAGGAAAAGAGACAAGGCGGCCACAAAATACATTGCAGTACACCTTACGAGGAAGAGAAAGAGGTCGAGATCGAGGGAGGAAAAGAGAGCGATTGGAAGAGAGAATGGGAGTGAAAGGAAGAAGAGAGAGTTAAGAAGATGGAAGAAGGGACAGAGGTGAGAAGAGAGAGAGCGATGAAGTATGAGAGGAAGGACGCTAGAGAAAGGTGGAAATGGAGATCAATGAATAGTGAAATGGGGGAAGAGCGAAATGTGAAAGAGATAGAGGTAGGAATAGAGAGATGGAGATAGAAGAGAAATGAAAAGAGAGTTGAATATTTAGAGAGGAAGAAAGAAATATTGAGAGTGTGAGGAATAAAAAGATAGCTAGGGCGAGAGAGAGATGTAAGAAGAGATAGAGGGAGGAAGAGAGAAAGGTGAATAAAAGAAGGATAAATAGAGATAGGTAGGTTGAGAAAGAGACAAGTAAGTGATAGATGTAGGAAAGGAAAGAGGGAGCAAGAGATAGAGGGTGAAAGAGAGAATGTTAGGAAGAAAGAGGGAGAAAGAGAGGGAGAGGAAGGGAGAAAGAGAAGGGGAAATAAAGAGATAAGGAAGAGAGAGTGAGTAAGAGAGAGACGGAAATAGTGAGAGAGGGAGGAAGAGAGGAAGAAAGAGAGAGAGGGAAGAAGAGAGAAAGAGGAAAACAGAGATAAAGTAAAAGAGAGAGAGGAATGAAGAGAATAAGAGAAAGAGGAAGAGAGTAAGTACGAGAGAAAGGGAAGAAGCAAGATAGGGAGGGAAAGAGAGAGAGAGTGAGGAAACTAGAAAGTTTAAGAGGTAAAATAAGAAGATCAACCAAGCAATTTTTCACTTTGCATTAATATATGCAATAATAGCTATACTACTCGTATTTCGCGGAGTAACCTCGTAAGACTGCTAAATATTCAAAACAAAGTGGTGTACATCATTACAAATACGAGAAGAAATGAATCTAAAAGGCAAAGATACCTGCACAGGGAGGCAAAAATAAGGCCACTTAACACTATAATAGCAAAGAGAACAAATGAAGTTATTGAAAGGACAGGAAACGATGTTTACTGAGGCTAGATAAACGGGAAGAAGAAGAAAGAAGAAATTTACATGGAAAGAAGAAGGAAATACTACCAGCTGGGACATGCCCGAAAACGAGAAGTTACAGATAAAGAAACTACCACCGATTTCGACTTGACGAATTGCATACATAAACAGGATACCATAAGAGACAATCATCGTAACGGATTAGTGTACATACTCAAATATAGGTAGACAACAGTATAAATACCTATTCAGATATGATCAGAGTAGAAAAAACAGAAATAAAAGTGAAAGAGAGAAACCTATACCAGGCAGCTACTAATAAAGATACTGATAATACTACATTTTTTTCATATTTGCCTGATTTTCACGCGTAACGCCCTTTTACTTAAATATTCTAAACTATACATTTTTACAATGGACAGAGATAAGCCTTATCTCCAGACAAACTTGCATCCTTTTTGAAATCTTTACTTTCCTTTAGGTTTCACCATTTTTTACTCTCGCCTACCATACTCCCACATGGGACTTACAGCGGACACATGGATCAGCGGCCACTAAGTAGTAATGGATAGAGAAAATACATGCTACGCACTGTCGTTTGGATCCAACATTAAGTCGCTGGTGCTATCACTGCCTCGGTCCACTTTTTTGTTTCCTACAAAAATCCCTCTGTTCTGTTCTGAACCTTTCTTTCTCTTCTCCGTCTCAACTTTACCTCCCGTACTCACTCTAATAGGAGTCTACTAAGGCTCTGGTTACTTAGGGTGCTGAGTAGTACAAAGGAGTACCGGGCCTCGCGCCTCTCTCATCCTAATTCCCCACTCTTTTGAGGGCAAGGGAGGAATGGGGCTCGGATGATCTGTTATTTGCCTCCAACTTTCCTTTTCATTTCCTTTCATTTCACTAAAATAAATAGGTATAACAAACTGGACAATTCATAGATAAATTAAACATGAGGCACTATGGAAAGCAATAGATTACATTACGAATATGGTACGCTATACAATACAGAAAGATTTGCATTGCAGTGTTTGTTTATGTTGTTTATGAGTTTTTAATTATTATTTGGCTGATAAGAAAGGACTGATTGACCTGTGGCTTTTGTATTCTTCCCCACCCACCTTTATAAAAATAAGGACAATGGAATTGTTGGGGCATGCTAAGGGATCTTATTTTCCCATACACATCTTGTAAACAAACTAGCTTTCTTGATGGTAAGACGTTCACCCGAACCTGTATAAGGTCGGCTGTAACCCCCTCTTCCCAAGGTGCTTTGACATTTTTATGCTCTTAAGTTCGTGCAAAATTTCTTTCTTATTTACCCTAAGGAATTCCTTCTGAATTATTAAAATGTTATCATGAAGTCGATTGATTCCATATACTTCCTTATATAATTTATCCATTTCTTTAATGATATTTTAGGTGATTTCTATTTTAATTAAAGCAATTTTGTGTTCACTACTTCTGTTGAAGGAGCTAATAACCAATATGGCCATAATAAAATGTGGTCCATATCATTTTTATTTCTATTGTATTCCAACCATGTTCATTTTCTGCTACATCTCATTTTTTTAAATATTCTTAATGCAAAGGTTTGCTCCATCTTTAAATTATACTCCTCTGCCTCTCTGATTCCATGTTAATTTTCATCGACGACGGCGAATATTTTTTCAGATCGGTTTTCGTGTCTTTCGTCTCTGTCTTTTCAATCAACACTTCCATAATTATCTTGAGCTGATGTTTTCCATGTGTATATAAATCCATGAGTGGTGAATATAAGAACTCAACTTCTTCATGTGTGTGCGATGTAGGGATATTTCTTTAATTTCCTTTATGAATGGTTCAATATTTTCGTGTATGAGGAATCCAACGTCAGGAGTACGAGGGGGAGTCAAAAAGTTCTCAGATAAATGGCATAAAATTTTTATTTGTAATAATACTGTAATCATTTTTCTACATAAGCTCCATTAACATCTATACACTTTCTTAATCTATGAATCCAACGGTAAAGACCATCTTTGTAGAATTCACGGGGTTGTCTCTGGCACCAAGTAATGACCTGCTTTTTTGCTTCATCTAATGATTGAAACCGGGTTCCTTTTAGGTGTCCCTTTAAATTTGGAAACAGAAAAAAGTCAGAGTGTGCTAAATCAGGGCTATAAGGGGGATGAGCAAGAGTTTCCCATCGAAATTCCCGTAGCTGAGATCTCACAGCTTTGGACGAATGTGCAGGGGCATTGTCATGGTGGAACAAGATTTGCTTGTGGAGCTTTCCTCGTCGTTTTTTGGCTATTGAAGTTTTCAGCTTCCTTAAAACTCCTTCGTAATAGCTGGATGTAACAGTTTTTTGTCCTTCTAAGAAGTCTATTAAAAAAATTCCCTCCGAATCCCAAAAAACTGTAGCCATTATCTTCTTAACGGACCTCTCTGTCTTGAACTTGATAGGCCCTGCTGCCCCCCTTGGGTGCCACTCTTTTGATTGATTTTTACTTTCAGGATCAAACTGATACACCCAAGTTTCATCTCCCGTTACGAGGCGCTCAAAAAAACTATCCTCGTTTGCTTCAATCTTGGTCAAAATAGCCAAAGAAAGGTTGGCCCTATGATTCAACTGGTCTTCTCGCAACGCTTTTGGGACCCAACGTGCTGAAAGCTTGCTCAGGCCAAGATTTTCAGTTAGAATTCCAAATGCTGAGCCATGAGAGATTTCACATGCATTGGCAACTTCATCAATAGTAATACGGCGATCTTTATCCACTAGATTCCTCACAAGCTCGACATTTTCTGGGTTAATGGAGGTGGAGGGTCTCCCTTCACGTGGATCATCTTCAACTTCTTCTCTGCCCCCTTGAAGCGCTTAATCCAGTCGTAAACTACCGCTCTACATGGCGAAGAGTCACCATAAACCTGTTGTAGAGCGTCAATAATCTTAACAGGCTTCCAATCAAGTTTAGTCAGGAATTTAATGTTCGCTCTTATCTCAAAATTTGCCATTTTATGGGTTCAAAAAAGTAACCTTTTTGAAGCACATCTAATACAAAGAGTCTCGACAAATTGAATGACGAATTTTGTAGGAATTGTTCAGAAAACATGAAAGTCGTGTTTGACCCTGTATTTACTTGTACAAAATCGAACATTTCAATAATCTGGCATTTGTCTGAGAACTTTTTGACTCACCTACGTATGTGTATTATTTCCGCCTTTATAACAGAGGATGCATCTTTTCACAAATAAATAGTTCCTTCCTTTCTTCAGACTTCGCTGAGTCGTTTGTAAGTGTTTAAACCTTCTAAGTAGCCAGAGTCGTAAATCAAGGGATTCTAAGCACCCTTATCTACGGAGTTTACTTTCCTGCTGTCGTGGACAAGAATTGGTTTGCATATTGGGAATGTTCCGCTGTGCATCATCATGGAGGTAATGGGCCAGATAAACTCACCACGTTCGCCCATTCCTAACAGCTCGTGATTTGGTCTGCGGTCTAATGTAGTCCTTAGAATTATAAACTATAATACAGCACCTCTTGATCCTCCACTTTTCGACGCGTCTGGAAAGATGTAAAACTGTGCGCTCCCTAATATATAACGATATATTACAAGATAAGAGAACTTGGACCAGAAGGAGCACATAAGAGAAGAAACAGGAGGTTTTTGACTTCTAATGTCGCTCTATAAAATTCAGGCCACTTTTATTCCCCATTTCCCCTCCCCTATTAAAATAATGATCAGTTTATCTAATTTGATATTACTTTATGTTAATACGAAATATGTTATATTTGAATATAACACATACCTCTGACTCGGAACAGGTCCCTCTGCCCCGGGGCGACGAAGGTTCCACTTGAACGCTGTTTGGAATCAAAAAATAATACTTTCTGACACCTCTCCCCAAAGAGAACCGGCCCTTGGTGCTTTCAGGCTCACCAGCGATTGTCATACTGACCTTTATGTAGATTTATTTATCCAGTCGGGTATCCTCTTGGATAAAGGAAGGTTAGCTAACCGAAACGAAAAGAAAACCAATCCTCCCTTGAATATTTATTAAGTAAAGAAGTGAATCACAAATCCAAACTTATTGCATCCATACCATTACTGTTAATACCCTTGTAAACAACTTACGTCAAACAGTTTTCATTCTAGATTACCTAACTATAATTTCAATCCTAGAAAAAGAATTACAAAATTAATAATTTCTGCTTCCGAAATCCACAAACGTAAGTTACGATCACTGGGGCTTAATTCACCCCAGTTTTTCCACCTAAAGAAGTTATTCTTTCTGACTATGCGTTGAGTAAACGAGCAAAATTTCGCCTTTCATTAGGACTTCAATTTAAGTTTCCTATATTCCAAATTCAGAAACCACGATATTTTCTATATTTCGAAAAATTCTTTCAGGATGTTACAAATGTCCCAATTCATAGTAATTTAACTGACTTCAGAACACAGTTTTCTAATCTTGTCCAATAATACTATCATAAAGTTATAAAATCCAGAATTAGCTTCTTTGTTTTGCATAGGTCCGACAGAGACAGTCAGAGAGAAAAGGTTTACCCCCCTCCTCCAGAACAGAACGTCTACTTGTGGCGCCTGAAAGATGCACCTGTACGGCCATACAGCCCCAAGGGATCATCAAGACTTTGCGCGGTCGGCTGACCCGAGCTAGGTTCTCTTTATCTTCCCGTCGCACCGTCTGATCGGAGCCAGACCCACGGTGCAAAGGACCTTTGCGCAAAGCTGTGAGGCCGCCAAGACTACCCTCCCCCCTCCTTGGCGCGCCAAGTCTAATGAGATCACCGTCCTCCTTGGGGGGCCCCTGTCGACTCGCTTCCGCCGAGGCAGTATAAATACTTCGAGAAAAGCGTTGAGAAAGCAGTATCATACAGATCGGCCTGGTTAGCAGCCACGTACAGTCTCGTACACCTTGTTTCTCCTCCCAACGGCTTCCAGCTTCAAACGCCACGCGTTATCTCTACCCGGCCAGAGTTACCGCTGACAGACGATAGATACGCATAGACATCTATCACTCGGTTATCGACTTCGTTTAACGACTGGAGTAATCCCTCACTTATTTCTCAGCGAGATTAAAGAAGGAATCTTGCAAGTTCAACTTGGCAGCGCCCAGTTTACTGGCCGTATTCAAGCCTCAAGTCAATTAGGCTTTACGTGAGTCTCCCCGATAATTGCGCTCTCACATTTTCTCTGGAAGAAATCACCGTGCATCTTCTCTCGGACTCTCGTAGCCGTCGAGTCATTCCCCTTCCCCCTCCCCGTTTGGTACCCCGTACCCCGCGTCTCATTTTATTTATTGTCATTAATTTACTTATGCTATTAATATTTTTTGGTATATAGTAAAGTTTTATATTTTTCTACCATTAGTTTCTCCAATCGCAGAACCTCTAAGAATTGATTATTTGGGACAACCGCACACGACTTTTTTTATTTAGCCCTCGCAATGGAATCTGTATCCCGATTCTCTGGCGTGCCCTCTTCACGGTCACCCCACGACATAGATATATTAAAGGCACTTTCACGTGTCCCTAACTTAATTATTATCGGACCAGATAAAGGAAACGGTGTGGTTCTGTTAAACCGGGCTGATTATATTAGCAAACCAAAGATATCCTAAACCACCATAATAAGTTTAAGCTTATAACCCAACCAGCCAAAGATGTGTTCTTAAGAATGGAAGATAAAATATATAGATTTTCTCATGAAGTTGAAGTCCCAAGGAATTATTGATCAGAGCACCTATAGAGAACTTTTCGCTACAGGCACTGGCTTAGCCAAAGTGTATTGTCTGCCAAAAATCCATAAGACTTATATTCCATTAAGCCCTATTATAGCTTCATACCCTCTACCGACTTATTAATTTGCGAAGTTTATGTGAAACTGTTGTCTCCTATTAAAGTTAATAGATTTATTATAGGTTACTCCTATGAATTTCAAAAGGATATCCTAAAACATAAATTCACACATCATCATTATTTTATGAGTTTTTACGACAAATCACTTGTCACAAACGTACCTGTCAATCAAACCATTTGTGGGGGAATTCCACGTGGAATTTCTTTTCCAGCACGGAAGTGACGTCCATGCGTTAAATAAAATTCTAGAATTTGATCAGGTTTAAATTGGTAAGCCTCCTCCCCCCCCATCCACAAGCGGTAGCCTCGAACCGCGTCCACTCCGGACCACCTTTTCGCGGGTTAAAATCGCCTGGATGTGAAGGTTTGAGGCCATTCAGGAGTACCGCTAGCCAAACACCCCATGTTTCCCCCACCCCTGCGGTGGAGCCTCGGATATATAGGGCTCGTCTTCCAGGTTGGAGATACAGAGTTGAGGATTCCCGCCAGGATCCAAGAAGTATTCCCCCTATTTCAAGTCAGGTGCTTAACAACGAAGCAAACTGACGGCTGAACTTTTCGTGTCGTTGGAATTAGCCCAGCCTTCGAGATATTTCCATTTGATGATCGCCACCGAGCGATTTTTTCCGAATCCACTCATCAACTCCTGTAGAAGCCCTCCTCGCTTCCTCCTCGTCTTCGGGTGACCGAAATACTCTCCCCTGGACCGGACGTTGCCCCCTCCCCCATCCCCTGGAGAACCGTCATCACGTCAACTCCCCGCTCAAAAGCTCCGAGTGCCCTCGCCCTCACGTTTATTGCCTGCAGAAGACATCTGTAAAACCTTACCCTGACGTCTCACCCGGAATCCTCCTTAAGCTAACCCCTTCCCCGCTTCAGCAACCCATTTTGAGTTAATCCTCCCCCATTGGAATAGTCTCTTTCTGTAACGCATTAATTTCTAACTTCAGAGTCTGATGCATAACTCTGCAATTCCCCCCTTATTTACCAATTTAATTTTGCCCATTGATTCTATTATTTTATAAAAATGAAATTATATTTTTGTACATGCCTCTTTAAATAACCTTGAGCTGTGCCATTGCCTAAATTTGACCTGACCTCGTTTTGCACTCTATTCTCGCTGATCCGCGCGTCGAAACTCGTGGCGTTCCGCCCCTTTGTCGGTTCGGCTTAAAGTTATTAGTCCCTTCCCCGTAGATATAATATGGTATTAATATAATATAATGTCAAACCACGACACCATTGAAATAATTCTTAACAGAATTTTCAATCACCGACAAACTTTTCATGGATTTTCTAAATCTCTTTTCAAACAAATTTTGGAACTTATATCTAATGAGTCATACTTCTCTCACATGGAAATCATCCTTAAAACAGGGAAACACCTTAATAACACAGAACATTTTTCTATAACAGAGCACTCAATTAAATGCCAAACAATTCCATTCCTGAATTACTTTGAGATTTTGGACTCTAACTCTAATCTCCTGTCTCTAAGTATCTCCGAATCTATTCATATCAAAACACTATCTCCCTCACTCAGTTCTGATTTCTCTTCTATTACATTAAGCATCATTTAAACGAGCTCTGTTAGCAAAACTATTTCTTTTATTCCCCGTCACCTCTCTACCAGACTATATTCTCACACGATATCAAAGATACAAGGAATGTTTCTCATTGGATTAGTTCAGTTTTTATTTTTTTTATTTTTTGCTAGCCGGGATTTTTTGGTATATACAGTTTTACTTTGCCTCTTTCGATAAATCAT
This sequence comes from Ceratothoa steindachneri, assembly GCA_963969495.1. NCBI lineage: Eukaryota > Metazoa > Arthropoda > Malacostraca > Isopoda > Cymothoidae > Ceratothoa > Ceratothoa steindachneri. The sequence goes on along the minus strand of OZ018323.1, from coordinate 114,669,518 downwards.
CGTATTTTGACTCCCCTGTGTTTATAATTATCATTCACGTTTAACACTTAAATCTATTATATATGTCTCAATCAGTATTCTAGAGCCAGAAGATGAGCGCAATGTCGAAACATTGCGCTATTCAACCTGAATAAAGATTTTTAATGTTGGATTTAAGTTTGCTCCTCTTGCCATTGGTATTTTATTGAAAATTAAATTAAGTATGCACAACCGAAACTACGTCGATTATATATATATATCTATATATAAATATATATATATATATATATAAATATATAGTAGAGAGAGAGAGAGAAATGAGAAAAGAAACAGGACAGGTTTTGTTTTTTTGTTGTTTTTTGCGTTATTTGTCTTAGCAGTATGGATTGCCTTCATTGTACCTTCCTATGCTTTCTTTGATCCTTGTGTTTTTCCAATGTTCCTTTCTCTGCCTTTAAAAAATCAACTCTTTCTTGTCTCATTGCTCATTTACGTCAAATTTATGTTTTCCTTGTACTGTATTGTTTTATGGTCTGCAATACAAAGTTGTGGGTCTTTCTTTTTGTCTTCAAAAGTTTATTGAAAGGGAGAAATTAAATATGGCGAAGCCCTATCTATGGTGGTGGTTATTGCCACCCGCAAACTTGTATTTGCTCTTTCTTTCTGTATATATATATATATATATATATATCGAGAGAAAAGAGAGAGATTTGATCAAATGGTCCTATCCCTTAATCATGGATGTACGAGATGTCTTTCATTGTTTGTATGAGTATATAAATTTAAAGAGGATTCATAGAGATTTCCCGATATCCTATTGTCTCTATGATACGACTCTACATTCTTTTGAACAATCATTACCTTCTCGGCATTCAAACGGATATTCATATTTTGTATTGATTCCCAATATTCTTCTTTGTTTGAAAACCACACGCAAAAACCTACGCAAAATTGGATCCCTCCCGTCTCATTAATTACCATTAGTTTTAATTCAAAGATTGAAAAAATACTTTTGTTTATTGTCCTTAAATGTGTAACTGCGTTGGCTGTTGATAGCCAGTGTAAAATGGAGAAGATGGTCGTCATTGGAAGAATGGGCTTATATTCGTATCCCCTCCTATAATGCGGTCAAATCTTTAGAGTTATGTGATTCAACTCTTGCAGGCAAAATGGATTGCATTGTTAGTGACGGATCGGAGCCTGACCTGATATGAGCTTCACATAGTGAAACTTCTTAGCGTCGAGAGGTCACCTTCGTTTGCTCGCTCTCTTAATATCAGGCGAGATTATTTTCTTGGCTTTAAATTGGATTCCTTCAAATAAATTGCCAAGTTTCGAAAGGGATTTGGTCACATGGTCAGCCTTCTTCAAGTCTAAGAAATAAATCAAGATACAATTAATTTTTTTGCTTTTGTATCGATTTGACCGGATCTAGAAGGAGCCTCAGGAATATTAATTTGGCACCGGAACTCGTTGCTGTTAAACGTTTATTAAGTAACTGGAAAGAGGTTTACATCATAGAAGGGACGTACCATTTTAGTTTAAGCCAATACATACACAAAAGTGAAAAACGAAGATTTTTTTGTTGAAAGACCATATCAATGCGACATACTTAATACTTTATAGTAATTCAGCAATATTATTTAACTATTCTCTTAGAGTTAGTCGTTCAAAGGAAACACGCGTCCTTAGTTGGTTATTATTAGTATTTCTACATTGTTATTTGCACTATTATTCATTCACTATCACTATTATTATAACTTAGTAGTTTATTATTAACAGGTTTTATTATTCTATTATCATTATTTCGAATATTACTAATTATACCGCCTCTTATTAGTTCATTATTATTTTTTATTATCGGTTCTAGTTATTATTTCGTTATGATTATTTTATTAACCACTCGGATATAAATGAAGCACATTTATAAATCAATGGCAATCTGAATAGGCGGACACAATTATAGAGAACGTAAAGCTTTGTACTATTCTCCCGTCCTCTGCCCCCTTCCCCCCATGATCAGTTTTCCTGCAATTTTGACTCCTTAATTACCACACTCTTTGGATTCCTTATCCTGTGAGTACTGTCCTGAGTACTGAAATTTAAGATGAAAAATGATGACTTCACTGACACTAATTATCATCCAGTATCTGATATACAAACAAATCCTCGTGCGAGACGTCTCGCGGCCGCCTAAATTACACTGAAGATCTAACTATCGACAAAATGTATGAAAGTTGTCGATATGCTGTCCACATGTACTCAATATGTATTGCAGGAAGATGTAAAATAGTGTTACAAGATGCGGTAGCCAAGAGCTTCAGGTTCTGAACGTAACTTATCCCACCCACAATTGACTTGACCTCTTTCGTCCCCACACCCTAATGAGCCTTTATTTCAACCTAAGTCAACTTGCTCTCATCTAATTAATGGTGCTTAGAAATTGGTATCGAACATATTCTTTTTGTACTGAGGATCGGCTTAGGAGACCAAGGTGCGCCGTGGTACCTAATATCATAGTGTTTGTGAAAACGTAATATGCAACCTCCGATTGACCAGGAAATTAGAAGTTCCAAGCGCAGCATTTCTTTTCAAAAGAAAACGAATGCTATTCATAATTTTGACCAAATATATATTCATAAGAATGCGGAAGCATTTATATATATTCAGAAGCATTTCTAAAAGAACCTGGAAGATTTATGCCTTGCATCTCTCGGGTCAACGGAAGATCAATCGGACGCGAATGGAACGAACACTAGGAACTACTCGTGAAGGAAAAGGCTCTCATTGTTCTTGTTTTCTTAAAGAGGGAGTAATCAGGGGGTAGATAATTAGTTAGTTTATTTAGAATAAATAAATTAGAAGATATATTAGAAGATGGAATTCGCGTATAAGGTTTTAGAGCTATTAAGGTCGTTAAATTTGTATAGATTTGGGCACCGAAATTGGGAGATTTGAGTGACGAATTTGGGACGAGTAAGAGAATGGAGAGAATTGATAAGAAAAGTCTAAGATTAAAATTGGTAGAAAGACTTAAATGATGAATTGGAAAGTTGGATTAGGAGTTGGAATTAAGAGGGAAAACCTCAATCTTAAAACTACTTCCCTCGAATAAGTACCTCGTAGAAATCTGGGTTAGAATTCAGAGTTAATCGGGAACTAAGTAAAAGAAGCTCCTGTGGGATTGGGAACTTGGATTTAAGGTTGGGTGAGGAAAATGATAAAAAAGAAGGAAAGAAACTAATCTATCTCCGGCGACGTTTCCCTTAGAAAAGATTAATAAGACGCAGGGGCGACAGATAAAGAAAAGTAACTAGATAAAAACTAGAAAGTAGCAATTACTGACGATTCTATTGAACATAACTCCAAACTTTGTTAAGCTTATACCCTATAGAGAGAGGGGGGGAATTAAAATTTATCAGGCTATATCGCACAAAGAGCGTAGTCCTTATCGTAAACCAGTGAGTAACCCATTTTCATATCAAACATGAGCTGCGAGGACAAAATAATACTACAAACAGCAACTTATATCTAGTAGAAAGATTTTAATAAACAACCACATTACTTTAATGATTACCGATGCAAACAATGAACTGCTAAACCAATCCTTTGCTTTGATTTAACAGAGAAATGTGAAACCAAGATCTAATCATGGAGGGACAAATAAATGTCAAACTGTATCTAGGGGATCGGAACACAAGGTTATCAAGGTTCACTGACCAAAGGTCACGTGGTCTCACTTATTCTGATTTATGACCTTACGACCATCAAAACTTTCAAATATTCTCGGACTAACCTTCGGAGGACCTTGTAAATTATATCATTCTAAAGGGAATGTAAAACAGCATAAGGGCTTCAACTTTCGTTAGAATCGGCCGAATAGTTATGATATTATTGCGAAATAATTCCCCGGTTAACCTTAGGAGGACTTTGCCAATTTTATTTTTCGAAATAGAATATAAAACAACATAAGTTGTTCAAATTTCGTTAGGACCGGCCGAATAGTTACAATGTTATTGCCAAAACAAAAAAAAAGCAAAACCTACCGACCGACATAGTGAGATGTAAAGTCGCCCGCGACTAAGAAAAACGTAAGGAAATTTATTTGGGAGCAAGTAAAGAAAAAAGTCCCCAAGGCCTTAAGGACGTGGCGTATCTTAACTTAGAATTTTATGAGGACGCTTTTCTTAGCCTTAAACATTTGAGCGACTCTCTTCTTAGCCTAGAAGATTTGGGAGACGCTAATCTCTATCTTGATAAAATTGGAAGGAGCTTAGTATTTATACATTCAGAATAAACTCAAATCGAGAGATTATAATGAGATTAGCATTTTAGACGCACATTAGAAAAATTTTTGTAGGCAAACTATGTATTTCATTAACTAACCTAACATAGCCTAGCCTAACCCACAATTTCAACTCTCCATGATTCACTTACCCCAACTTTACCGCTTCGTTAAAACCCGGTATGGTAAGCAAAGTGGCTAAGCCGAAACTAACTTAGGAAAAATGTCAAGTGGATAAATAAACGAAAATTAAAGGAGGGTAAAGAGATATAATAACAATTTGCAAAGATGGATAATATAAGTAAACGCACAAAAGAAATATTTTAAAGTTTCCGCGCTGGATAACGCTTGTCATGGCCAAAACATTTGAGACTAATGTATATATTTTTATTTTTTTACTCGTTTTTTAAATTTACCCGATAGGAAAAAATATTCTAATATTTAAATTTTTGCACATTTATTAAAAAGTCAGCATTCAAAAAATAATAAGAAAAACTGCATTTTGTCCCTAAATACAAAATCGCGCTCTTGTTCCTGTAGGAGGTGACTTTCAGTCGCTGGAGGTTGGCTATTCGATCGAAAGGATGAATTCATGACAAATATGGGTTAAATTTTGTGTATTTATAATCTATTTCATAATATTTTTTGGTCAAAATAAATGTTGGATTTTTTTCAATTCCGGAAATCGTTCTTTCCAAAGAAAAACATGCAACCTTTGTTGGTCTGTACCAAAGGGGCCTGAAATGTAAGGAGATACTTGCAGAGGGTATTGGACGAAGTAGTAGCATCCTTAGGATCCTTAATGAACGCCAAGATCGCCTCCTGGTAAGGTACCAGCTCAAGAAACGGGTTTCCTCTAATGTCAAGTTTGCTCAGGATTGGAAAGAAGCAGGTGGGAACACTTCAGCGCAAGCGATGAGATGGTGACCTTTCGACAAATGTCTAAGGTCGAGAAGGGCTGGAGCTCATCGCACCAAGAATAATCACACGGATTGGTTCCCCTTTTGTAAGAAATATAATGAATGGACTTTTGAAGACTGGAAAAAAGTGATCTTAGGTATCAGTTGAAGCTTCCTTCCGCTTGTTAGGAGTTTCTGTAAGATCCATCGTTGGGACGGTGCTTATCATTTAAGGTAATTGGAACAGTAACAATTTTGCCCAAGAATATGGCCACGAATTCAAAATGGTACCAAAATGTTTTTTACCAGCACCTTTTCCCAATATTCCGGGACCTATTTGGAGATGATAACTATTTTTAAGCATGATGGAGTACGTTCTCACATAGCAAAAAACATGACAAAGATTTTGGCTGAAAAGAATATCTTGGCCCGAGAATTCAGCAGATTTGAAAAGAGAATTTGTGGGGATAATCGAATTGGCGGTTGATAAACAGAATCCATCCTTTTGTGAGTAGTTGTGGGCGATTATCTAACAAAAGATTCAGCAATTTTAGTTAAGATATCATGACAAATTTAGTTTCCAGCGTGCCAAAACAAATTGAAACAGTCATGAAAATCAAATGAATTCATTTTAAATATTGACTGCGCGCATCAATTGAAGGTATTTCTTACTCAAATGAATTTGGACTCTCATTTTTGTATATTCTCTTTCGAACGATGACGCAAACATTCTAAAACAAAATGCAACGTTTGATTATTCAATTATTTTTTTAATTAAAAACTTTTGACCATGACTGTACACAATATAGAAACGTACCCTACCCATCTAAGGTGTTTTAAAAAATTAAACACAAACATTTTACAGGTGTTAAATTATATAACAACGAAAACAAGACTACCTGATCTAAGTAAATCACCAGATTATAAAATACTCGTATTCAACCTAACAACGGAGTAAAAAAGCCAAATAATCGTTCTGTTATTTCCAAAAAGAGAGGGCAAACTAGACTAATCACAAATCCTAAGGGATTTTAAACTAATCATAATTGAACGTAATTCTCAGATGAACTTCACGAGTGTAATGTTCAAGGCAAACTGCACTAAATAAGGGAGAAGATATCTATCATAATTGAACGCAATGATCGTTTCGAGGGAAAATATCCCAATTTTAAAATCTGAGATGCTGATGCTCACATGTGAAGAAACTTTTAAATAAAAGGAGGAAAAACAGCGCCATTCCTCTGTCACAACTTGGACGAATTATACGAACCCGATAAGGAAATAAACATTAAGATCGAAATGCCAATAACTAGTAAGTCCTAAAGGGGTAGGGAGCCTTTCCTCAGAAGTGAAGGATAGATGTGTTTGGGTCGTATTATGTGTTTTTAACACCACTCTGCTTTAGTAGGGTCGTTCGTGGAACCACCAGGTGGGGAGCCCCTGCCGTGTGGGTGAGATGCAAATAAATGCCCCATGGTACCCCCAAAGAAGAGAGAGTGGATTTTTATGCCATGAAGGTGGTGAGGGAAGTGATAGAGGCGTTGGGATTGGCTATGTGCATGATGGTGTGTGTGGAGCTACTTACTCCCGTGGTGATGGGGAGTAATCAAAGCATCGGCCCAATGCGTGTTCAGCTCATGGCGAAGATGAAATTTCGTGTCATTGCTCGCTTGGATTTAACCTCTGTCGACGTCGAAAATCCAACACTGCTAGAGTAGGCGCGAAAGCTACACGAACCTTGCTCTATATGTAATAACTCTTAGTTTCTCCGAAGGAAGCGTGAAAGTAAATCGCCTATTTAAATTTAAATACAAACACATCAAAGTGAAAGTCCCGATCAGGTTAATAGACAAGGAGTTGAATGGTTAATGGAGGATAAATTAACACCAAATTGCGCTGAGAGCGTCCCATAACTTAATGAATTACTCAATTGAAGGTTAATCCGAACAAAACGTCGAATACAAAACACATAAATTAAATAAGTTAGACCAAAAGGCCGATCGCGTTGCAAGGTAATCAGCTAAGGAAACAGTTCCTGTCTAATGAACCCAATTAAGATTAATTTCTCATTTTCTATGAAATAAAGGAGTAACCAGCCCAAGTGAAAAATAACTTATCTTCTGGCAGAAATATTTTCCGCGTTTGACGGTTATTATATAAAATTAAAGATTCATTAGCTGGTGAAAAAGATGGCTTCTCCTAATCGATATGAAACCATCTCTGGCACACCCTGTTATATTTGCTCTTGCCGTCTCTTTCTTTGCCACTGCGTTAAATCTAAATGCACTCCTCAACTTAAGAAGTAATATAAACAAAGAAAATTTAATACCTATACTCATTCAGCTCGTATACATTAGAATTGCGCTTACTCTACCAAAAAATGTTGTTCTTTTAGTGAAGTCGTCACAAGGTAGAAGACGAGGGATGAGACAAATATCAAAGTTAAGGCAAACAAGTACGTAGACATAATGAGTAGAGCCACATGTTACAGATGGAGAAAATAGGTCAGAAAAGTAGAGAGAAAAAATTCGGTCAAGAAAGCCGAGAGAAAGAGAAAGAGTCAGAATAATTTAATCAAATATACAAATTCCATGATTAGGAAATAAAAACAAGGTGTCGGTCACAAAAATAGGCAAAGATAAAAACAGACAAAATAGATAGCCAACATATAGATAAATATAAGAAAAGTCATGCATGAAATAAATGGAAGTTAAATAAAGTGACAGATATATTTCTCTGTGTGGGTTTGTTATGATCAAAGTGAAAGGATAGGTGAGAAGAAAGAAACTTAAAATATAGTGGGAAAAACTGAAGGAATCATAGATATTTAACAAAAGCTGGTGGCGTCATACTCGATCTCACTATATATACTCGCTCCATTACTTCTCTAAATACTCCGCGTTTTCAAAACTAAGTCTCTTTTTCCTTTGGTATTATACGAGCATCTAACAAAATTCTCTACCTCCTCTGATTTTCTACCAGCATCAAACAAAATTCTTTATCTCTTATGATTTTTTACCAGCATCAAACAAAATTTTCTTTCTCTTCTGATTTTCTACCATCATCAAACAAAATTTTCTCTCTCTTCTGATTTTCTACAAGCATCAAACAAAATTGTCTATCTCTTCTGATTTTATATCGGCATCAAACAAAATTCTCTATCTTTTCTGATTTTTCTCCTTGCATCAAACAAAATTTTCTCTCTCTTCTGATTTTCTACCATCATCAAACAAAATTTTCTATCTCTTATGATTTTTTACCAGCATCAAACAAAATTTTCTATCTCTTATGATTTTTTACCAGCATCAAACAAAATTTTCTATCTCTTCTGATTTTCTACAAGCATCAAACAAAATTGTCTATCTCTTCTGATTTTATATCGGCATCAAACAAAATTCTCTATCTTTCCTGATTTTTCTCCTTGCATCAAAGAAAGTTTTCTCTCTCTTCTGATTTTATATCGGCATCAAACAAAATTTTCTGTCTCTTCTGATTTTCCTACCAGAATCAAACAAAATTCTCTATCTCTTTTGATTTTCTACCATCATCAACAAAATTCTTTCTCTCTTCTGATTATCTACCATCATCAAACAAAATTTTCTGTCTCTTCTGATTTTCCTACCAGAATCAAACAAAATTCTCTATCTCTTCTGATTTTCTACCATCATCAACAAAATTCTTTCTCTCTTCTGATTATCTACCGCCATTAAACAAAATTTTCTATCGCATCTGATTTTCTACCAGAATCAAACAAAATTTTCTATCTCTTCTGATTTTCTACCAGCATCAAACAAAATTGTCTATGTCTTCTGATTTTCTACCAGCATCAAACAAAATTTTCTATTTATTCTGATTTTCTACCAGCATTAAACAAAATTCTTTATCTCTTTTGATTTTCTACCAGCATCATACAAAATCCTTTTTCTCATTTGCTTTTCTACTAATATCAAAAAAATTATTTTTTCTACTTTGTTTCTTTAATAGGATTAAATAAAATTTTCATTCTCTTTTGCTTTTCTACCGGCATCAACCAAAATTCTCTTTCTCCTCTGGTACTTTAAAAGCAACAAAAAATATTATCTTTTTCATCTGCTTTTTTATCAGCGTCAAACAAAATTTATTTCTCCTCTTCTTTTATAACAGCATTAAACAAAACTATCTTTCTCTTTTGCATCTATTTCTGCGTCAAACAAAGTTATCTTTGGACAATAATTTTTTAAGGCATCAATCTTCTCTAACTACTCTGATAGTTTTGCAGCATCAAACAATATTATATTTATTCGTTCTTTTCTACCAGAATGAAACAAAAAAAATTTCTGCTCTACATCTCTACCAGTATCAAATAAAATTCTTTTTCTCCTTTGCTTTTCTATTGGCATCAAGTAAAATTATTTTTCTTCTATGCTTTTCTACATCATCAAATAAAATTCTCTTTCTCTTCTGGTTTTCTTCGGCCATCAATCAAAATTTTCTTTCGCCTGGGCTTTTCTACCAGGATCAAATAAAATTTATTTCTCCTTGCAATTTCTTCACGCATCAAGCAAAGTCTTTCTATACTCTGCTTTTCTACGAACATCAAACAAAATTAAGTTTCTTATCTGCTTCTCTACCAACATCAAAAATAATTCTCTTTGTCATCTCATTATTTACCAGCATAAAACAATATCCTAGTTCTCTGCTTTACTACCTATATGAAACAAATTTCTTTTAATTTTCTACTTTTCTACCAGCATCAAACAAGATTCACTTTCTCTGTTTTTCTACCAGCTTCAAACAAAATTGTCTTGCTCCTTTGCTTTTTTACCAATATTAAATAAAATTCGCCTCTACTTTTCTAAGACATCAAACAATATTCGCTTTCTCCTCTAACCTTATGTCAAGATCTACCTAATTTATCTTTTTTTCTCAATCTTTTCCAGCACCGAATAATTATTTTTAGTCTATTCTTTAACAAGCATAAAACACAAATATTTTACTCATATTATTTTTTACATGTATCAATCAGAGTTCCTTTTCTTCTCTGCTATTCTACCAGCACAAACAAAATTATCTCTATCCTTTGCTATTCTACTAGGATCAAACAAAATTCTATATCACCTCTGCTTTTTTACGAGCATCATTTAAAATTCTATTTCCCCTCTGCTTCTTTACCAGCATTAAAAAAATGTATTTCTTCCTTTCGTCTCTCTCTACCTACATCAAATAAAATTCTTTTTTTCTATTTTTCTAACAGAACCAATCAAAATTCTATTTCTTCCCTGATTTTCTACAAGCGTCAAACTCTTTTCTTTTTACCAGTATCAAGCAAATTTCACTTTCTCCTCTTATTTTCTAACAGCAGTGAACAAAATTCACTTTCACCTCTTCTAACAACATTAAAAAAATTCTCTTTATCTTCTTCTTTTCTACCAGCATCAAAAAAAATTATCTTTCTCCTCTGTTTTTTACCAACATCACTTAAATTTCTCTTTATCTTGAGGTTTTCTACCAGCATTATACAATAATTTATTTCTCTTCTGCTTTTCTCCCAACATTGACCAAAATTATCTTCCTTCTGTGCTTTTCTAGCAGCAGCAAACTAAATGACCGTATTCATCTGCTTCTCTCCTAGCATCAAACAAAATTATCTTTCTCCACTTTTCTACCAGCATCAAATAAAATTCTCTTTCTCCTTTGCTTTTCTTTAAAATCAAACAAGATTATTTTTTCTCTCCTTTTCTACCTACATCCAGCAAAATTCTCTTTCTCTTTCTCTTCAGCATTTCTACCAGCACCAAATAAAATTCTCTTTCTCATATCCTATTCGACCAGCTTCACTCAAAATTATCTTTCTCCTCTACTCTTCTACCAGAATCAACATAATTCTTTTTTTCTTCTGCTTTTCTACCATCTCCAGACAAAGTTTTCTTTCTCCACTAATTTTCTACCAGCATCAAACGCATTTTTCTTTATCTTTAGCTTTTGTCCAGCCATCAAACAAATTTCTCTTTCCCTTTTGCTTCACTGCAAGGATTGAACAAAAATATCTTGTTTCTCAGCTTTTCTAACAGCATTAAACAAATATCTCTTTCTCCGCTCCTTTTCTACCCCCACCATACAAAATTATGTATCATATGTTACTGTCACCTTTCAGACTCCATTATTCAAACGGGTTCCCAACCGAATAATCCAGCAAGTTTTAGTAGAGTACAAAAGGGGTAAACGATTGAAACAATATTATTGTTTCAATCATATTGTTATATGATAATAACAATATGAGATAATAACAGATAGTGAAAGAATAAATAGAAGGGAATAGAACATACGAGTAACCTAATATGAGTAAAAAGATAATAAAAATGAAACTCTCACTTCAAGGGACAGAACAAGACACGATATGTTTTAAAAGCTACAATGTGAGGGAAGACATCCCACCTAGGTGTTCAAGGTCGACCTTGTGTGTTGTTGCGGTTGTGATCGTGTCCTTACACTCGTCTCTAATAATATACCAAAGATTAAACCTCTGATGAATCGATGTTTTCTACAAACTCATTCCGCACACACACACACACACACACACACACACAAATAGACATAATTAGAAATACATGTGGCATTAGTAACGCTTACACACAGATGAACGCACCCTCTTGATTTGTATGTAATTTGATTGTAGGGATCATCACAAAGGTCAAGGGGGCATCATCACAGGGGAGTCCCCTTCTCCCCCCACCGTCCCAAAGTACATCGACCTCACCCCGAGGAAAAAGGAGGACTTGAAGGAAAACGATGAAGCGATGCCCATTGAGCTTCCATCGGTTAAAGGACAGCCTCTAGAGTTCCAGAGAGACCCCAAGATCTTGACCAGGTCATTCTTGACCGTGTCCCCAGAGCAGAACCCGGAGGGATACGTCTGTTTCGCCATGAATAGCGTCGGCCACTCCAAGGTCCCCTGCGTCTTCACCCTTGTTGTCATCGGTGAGTTCGCAGTTCCCGTTCTCACATTCGCACTTTTGTATTTTTGTTGCCCTTATGCAAAACTTTCGCTTTGGTTTAACACTACACTACTCATCGCCATTAAAATCATGCTTACCAGGGGTTTTAAGTTCCTACTTAAAGCAGGAGATGTCAATGAAGTATGTCTGAATAAACATCGATGTTCCAACCAACGAACACATTGCATTTTGCCTGTAGAAATGATTGAAAATTTGAACCTCCTTCGTACGAGCGCAGTGATGTGTTCTTTCATCCCGTCTACTTCCACTTCACCCAGAACCACAACTGTATTCGTACTGTCTATGTCGGGTGTTTCAATGAGCGAATTTCTCCCCGTGAGATACGTTCAGATAAGAAACTATCGTCTTTGCACAAGAAACCACTTTGCGTTAATGGGGTTTTCTAAACCGCTTTCATATTTCATAATCTCTTAATTTTCCATTATTCACCTTCTTACTTCACTCTCCTTTCCTCTATATTTTTTAGATTTTCTTCTTTATCCTTTATTCAACTCTTCTTTTTTTTCTTACATCCTTGATTTTTACTCTTTTCCATCCCCGTTTAATTATTTTAATTGTTTTCATTTTTTTCCTTCCTCTTCACCAACCAAACAGCACGCCCAACTTGACGAGCGCCTATCCTCTCTTTGAGGTATTGTGACCCATAAATAAGTGATTTATCTCCCTAATATCTTTCCAGACCCTCCTCCCCCACCTGAGGATTGCCACGTGGAAGCCATCAGTGTCGCTTCCCTCCGGGTGAAGTGTCGTAACATGACAAGGAAGAAGAAGCCTCTCCTTAGCCGCCATTCCCCGGATATCAGCCCAGTAAAAGCATTGGAAACTAAGATGAACACAATACTTGAGGTAAGACTCGTCCCTCGAAAGCTACAGAATTACAGAGCTGCAAAGGATCTAAGGTCCACTAGAGACAGTCCAGAAGAGGAAAGATGAAAGGGGAGATGATCAGAGTGGATGGAAATATAAAAATGAATCGACTCTCACTTATAGGCAATTTTTAACTTATTAAATTATATGTTAAAGTAATTATAATTATCTATTCTATTCTTAAACATATTTACTCATGTGCTTTCAGCAGCTTCCGAGATAAGTTATTCTATATTTGAGTATCCTTATATTGAAATAAATCTGTGCTATCGTAGTGTTGAATCTTTTGTTAAAAAATTTTAATCCATTACTTTTACTGGCTTCTAGATTAATTTTCTAACTCTAAAAATCAATTCATAATTTACCCTAGTTAAACCCTAAGGTATTTTAAAGACCTCCATGATTCTCGGAATACAGAGAAATATGATTAAAATACGACCGAAATCCCGCTACTACTAATCTAACCAGATGACGAATGAAATAAACTGAAATCAAATTATTTTAATTTATTAAGTTTTGAAAGCAGAAGAAAAATGATGAAAAACATAGAAAGAGAGATCTCTGTCGCCTTGTTTTTCTTTTGCAACTTATTGTCCCCCGTACCGCCTTTTCGATCTTGTCGCACATTGAAATTAAGAGCAATATTTTTAATCTTATTTCTGAGAATAATATTGACGTGGATAGAAGCGATAGATTCTCTCAGATACATTGAATGTTTTAAATGTACAGAAAATCAATATCATTTCAGAGAAAGGCAGCAACTTGTCTATCTTGTTTATTTTATCATTTTAGTTTGGCAATTCATGTATTTAATGCAAGTTAGTTATTTAATGCTTGATTTATTTATTTATGAGGTGGAAATAAACGGGAATATTTCAGAGAAAAAGTTTTAAAAAATGTTCATAAGCAAAGTGATGAAGTGAGTAGCAGTACAATGTTACAGGACAGAAGTAGCCAAAAGACGGAAACTACTAATAGCAGTACAATGAGAAATTATTTACAGTTAACATGCCCCCCTCCTACGAAGGGGGGCTAGTTCATTCAAACAAAGTGGATTCTCCTCTATCTGCGATGTTAGTTACAAAAATAGGTAGAAAGAAAATCAAAAGGGTAAATTAATAAGAAAACAAAATGAACAGATGTTTCAGTAGAGAAAAGAAATTGTAGAAGGAAAACATTTTTAATCCAATGTCTTTACCCGAACTTCTACAAATAGCCGTAGACAAAATATTTAGGTGCTCATAATTTTGCTCCATCTTGGCGAGAAAAAGATTTTTTCTTTAACATTGCTAATTATGTGTAACTGTGATCTAACGTTCAACATTGTAAAGCATTCCTACATGAACATAAATTAATGGCACAAAGAAAATGACCCGATCTTGACATGAAGGTTGAAAAAAGACGGTGTTGTCTGAGGCGTCCTCGAGGTTATGGAAGGTGAGTCAATTTGACCTTTAAATGGAAAACCTGAATTCGCTTTATCCTTAGCCATTTATGTCAACCCATTAAAAACACGTCACAAATTGTGGCTCTTCTTAATCTTCACATAAATGTTAAAGAGGTGGTCCTCGTACCGTTAACTCTGGCCAAGGACTTCTCTTTCAATTTTGGTTTTCTGCTCCTGATGGAGAAGGACGGCGTGACAAAGAGTTAGTTTGCAGACTGAGGTCGGACTAACGTGGATCGGAATGAGTTTTAAGGAAACGATGATTTCTGATTTTATTCTCTCCTGTTAATCTCCTGGTATTTCTCTATGCTATTCTAGATTCTTCTATTTTTTATGTAATTCAGGCGTTTAAATATGCAAGCAACCATTCGCGAGTGACGTGAGAGATTAATAAATTTACTTTTTTTTATTTTTAGTAAAATAAATCATAGCATTGTTCTTTTTTAAGAACAGGGACCTAAATTTCCCGTATACATATTATTAACTATATCGACAAAAGAAATGGCAATAAATTCATCGTAAAATTTAAAATAAGTGTCCTAAATATATATAACAAATGATTTAGAGTCCACAATATATTACACAAATTTTTGTTTTTAGAAAAGCATATTTTAGCATAAGAAAAATTACATTTTATATGATCGAAAATTAAGTTTTTTATTATCAAGGAGTACATTTACAAGTGAAACCTGTTTAACGATATTAAAATATAAAATAATACTAAGATGAATATATAAAATACTGTTATTTATCAGCTGTTATAAAATGTCCTAAAGAACTATTTGAAATAGAAGTATTGAAGAAACAAAAAATAAAAATTAGACTAACTAATAAAAGAAAGTTAAAAGAGATCTACTGAATATGCTATTTAACGAAAAAAATAATAGCAACTTTAGTTAAGGTCATAATAAAGAAGCTAAAAATTAAAGATAAGGACCCAATTGCAAAATAAATAAAAATATTATAGCTGATATTTTATAAGTGATGGCAAAAATGAGACAGGAAGGGCGGATTAAATTTAACAATAAAAATTATTGTGGTTTAGAGTGATCATAAGGAAACAGACCAATTCATCTTAACAGAAACTGATTAAGTATAGTATTTAACCAGAAACTTGAAAATTTAAATGAAAGTTCAGCTTAACGGTGGAAAAAACTCAATATCGTATCTTGAAATTAATTCAAATATATAGTAATGGTAAATAATTTCATAGAAAATCGGAAAAAATAAAGACATGGAGGCGAAAATAAAAATAATTGATAGTCGTGTATCGTTCGACCCAAATAACATCAGGCTGTGGAAATAAAAGTAAACAAAAACTCTAACCAAACAAGAAAACTGATGCAAATATTCCTTCGAATAGAGTAAAGAGACTCAATAATTATGACCACAACGACAACAAATATTGAGGAGAGAGAGAGCATCTAAAAAGGAAACAAGAGACAAGAAAGGTGAATATGCAGCAAAACATTCCTGAGTTAGGACTCAATTGTTTTCGGCGGAAAACCAAAACAACAAGAGGAGTGTACAATGAAGACGCTATTGGGCACACGGCAAAAATGCTGAGTTGTCTATTTTGGCGGTCAGGTGGGATAGTTTTTCTCAGTAATAGTGAATAGATTAATATATATATATATATATATATATATATATATATATATCCAAAAATAATCAACAAAAAATACGTGATGAAAGATGCTTGAAATATCTCAAAGGAAAAAATACACATAATAAGCCCAAGCGCTTTCGTGTTTGCATCACATTTCTCTGTTTATTAACTGCTTCTCTATTTCATTTTTCTTCTGCCCCTGATGATGTAAACACGTTATTTTCCTTTGGAATATTTCAAGCATATATATATATATATATATATATATATATATATATATATATGAATCCATTAAACCACATTGAAAGAGAAAACGGAATAATTTATTCTTGCAGTAATATTTTTATTACCTTTTTTCGAAAAAATCCGTGCAAGGAAGCGATTCGAACCAGTCACGCTGAGGCAGCGAGCATCGCTTTGATCCCAGTTAAAAGTAGGCCGTTAGTACACTACGCTACGCAGAAAACCAAAAAATTCTCTGAATAGAATAGCTTTTAAGGAACACTTTCGCAAGCTCGAACAGAGACCATGAAAGAAATAGAAAATTAATTTGGAATTCAAAGAATAAATGAGGAATAGTTAAACGCGTGGCAGATATACAAATGTATATATCTCTAAAAGTAGCGCGAGAGAATGATGAAAATGAATCCATTAAACCACATTGTAGCGTAGTGTACTAACGGCATACTTTTAATTGTGATCAACGCGGGGCTCGCTGCCTCAGTGTGCCCGGTTCAAATCGCTTCCCTGCACGGATTTTTTCGAAAAAAGGTAATAAAAATATTACTGCAAGGAAAAATTATTTCGTTTTCTCTTTCAATGTGGTTTAATGGATTCATTTTCATCATTCTCTCGCGCTACTTTGATAAATATATATATATATATATACATAGAATAACAAAATTGTATATATAAGAGATTAAAATGAGAGCAAAATGTTGGATAAATACATGAATCAACTGAGGTTAATGTAATGGAAGTATGAGTAATAGTAGTTTTGGAAGTCAAACTCATGGACCAGAGTAAGCATTTAAAATAAATGCTTTGGATTGCCTACATATAAAATAACTTGGCTTATATTCCAAAAATAAAAATTTCCTATAACAAAACTAAAAGAATAATATGAATCTTTGTATTGGATTTATTGATATCTTTCAAAAGTTGGGTTTTTAAACTGAGGTTTTGAATAATGATTTGTTATGGGATTTATCTTACAATTTAATAAATCAAAATTTAAATGAAATTAATTCCAGTAATAATACTATTTTTTCATCACTACAAATTGCCATTGGTTTATTAATGATTACTTCCTACTGCCTAGTCTGGTGTTTTTTGTGTGGTTTTCTTTTTTACAAAACTAAAAATACAGTTTATGATACTCGGTTTATTTCGAAGAGATAAAGGTGGGGTTTTTTGGTTCAATTGTGCAGAGGAATCCCCCCCCCCAAAAAAAAGCTGTGTGTCTTGATACGATCTCGAAAAAACTTGAAGTCGAAGAGGTAGATCGGGAGACGATTTTGATGGACCCCAGAGACGATGGTCAAGGCAAGTAGTGTGCCTTGATCGGCGACGAGCAAAGGGTAGACACGTTGTTAATGGGTGAGGTGTAGAAAATGCAGCTGCAGGTTTGAAATATAGTCCACTGGGATCGATATCAGGCAGATTGCAATGCCTAGGCGCACGGAGAGTGGGGCCCGTCACCGTTTCTGAGGACTAGGCTGCAGGGTACAAGTTGCACTGGATGATTTGTCGCCTAACTTTAATATAAAATAAAATAACACAGAAAGTTAATTTATACAGATATATTTACGAAAGTTACAAGTTAAAGACGTGAAAGATTGCTTTGCTATTCATTTTATTCAATGAAATCGCCGCTAGCCTCAACCACGGCGTCTAAGCTGTGTCGCAACCCGTTGCAGGCCTTTTCGAGGGTCACTTGATTCGAGACCTAAGCTTTACTTTGGTCGTACTTGGGCACTTGTTGGTCTATCTCAACCATGCCTACACATAATAGTCCTAGTGGTTGCAAGCTGGGGAATTAGGAGAGCAGAGGTCTTATAGCTAAGACTGTGTCCTCTTGCTTGTGTATGTGTAGTATGGTGCAGAGTCTTGCTGCCAAACATACGCTCTTTTAACTGCTTACTTCGAGGTCCTGAGTGAGACTAACTCTTCTAAGCACTTGATGTAGCCCTCTACGAAGATAAACGGGGGCATAACGTGGCCCTCGCTATTGACCACTCCAAACGGATCAGGATCTTGGTCTTCATGACTCCCGGTACAACTTTACGGGACACGTCAAACCAGCGGTTGTTTTGTGAATTCACCATCTGGTTCTGGCATAATTTTTCTCCTCTGAAAAGAACCAAAGCGTGCCATTCTTGAGTATGTGCTTCAGCTTGTTCACAAGCTTTTCAGCTCGTTCCTTCCGCTTGTCCTTCATATTCTGCGCCTTAGCTGGCATTTGCTCAACTTCTATGGTTAGTAGCGGATATCATCATTCAATATCTGCCTGCTAACACTCCTTTTCCCCTGGCTAAGGACCTCATTGACTCGCTGGAATCGTTGTCATTTTGGCTTGGATCTCTGCGACAACTTAAGGTTTTTTGTATCAGAACCATTAGATTGATGTTTCAGAGTCGCTGTACCCTTGTAATCACAGCCTGACTAATCCAACTCATTCCTGATCCTGTTTACCTTCCACAGATTGACACCCAAGCACTCGGACATCTTCACATTGTAGCTCTCTGCGTGAATCCCAAAAAGCACACCTTACTTTTTCCTAAATTTTTAGAGGATTGAATTTAGTCATGATATTGGTTCCGCCAAAAACGATGCACAGCTAAGTCACCTATGATATGAAGAAGAGAAAACCAACGCTAGACAACACACATGGCGACAAATTTCCCATTCTACCCTGTAAAAGTGATCTTTGGTGGCTGTGACCAAGTAGCAAAAATACTTCAAATGAAAAGCAGTTGGGTCCTGGTGAATAAAAGAATACTTCAATCCAAAGGCATGTGTGTCCTAGTGAAAGTTAGACCAAGTCGAAAAAATAATCTACATAATTAGCAGGTGGGTATTTGTGTGTAGAGAGACCACGTCATAAATACTTTGAACTATGATAATGGGACATATAACTCAAGACTAACGATCGTTTCTGATATGAACCTGTCCTGTTAATTTCCTTTACTCATCCTACTCCTTGTATTATCCTATGCTCTTCCTATTTGGGTCTGCAAATAAACCGGCAGATTTATCAAACTCAGCAGTTTGCTTTTGTAGCTTTTTTATTTTAAAGAAAAATGGCCAAAAATTACTTTTAATAATTTTGATATCTATTCATTGTTTCGAGGGGAGACCACAACCCTAACTTAACAACGATATCTGATAAAAATTATCATTATGCGAGGGTAAAGCTTTACTAATTTTCGCATCCTATTAAAAAAGCATTTCCGCAATTAGTTTGACCATAGTGAAATTTCGAAAATATTAGAGCATCGCAAAGTCTAAAATAATAAAATTTCCATGCATATTATATCAAATAATAACAATTAACTTTAGTGGTAAAAATAGTTGAAGAGTCTATGGATTCTGTAATGTAAGAAACGTCACAAAATAATTGAATTTGTACACAGACACGTTCAATACAATCAGCCAACCGAGCTTTTAAACTTGAGCTGAATCCTCTTCCTCAAAGGATTCAATTATAGGAATTGCTTTCTTGAGGACTCCATCGAATCATTCCCTTCACAGCATGAGAAAACATGAATAATGGAGTGAAGTTGCTCATAACTACAAAAAATTTAATATACTAACTATTGGATTTTATTCTAAGACCTAAATATTACTAGTATGGTTATTTTATCTCCAAGGAATGTGAAAGAGTGGAAATTTAATATTAAATGGTCTCAATAAATATTAAAATAAAAGTAATGACTTCACTGTTCTCTTTAAAATATGCTGTAAACCTTGAACTCGTAAAAACATAAGCATTGCAGCATTAAGACAAAATAACTGAAAAAAATATGCTAAAATGACAACATGGGTCGAGCCGGACACTCGCCCCTCAACGGCGGACTAGTTCTGGCAGTAAGACACTTGTGACGAATAGAGGAGAGGTCTCCAGATTAGACATTAAACCCTTGCCAAGGTCACTCTCGCTCATGCGTGGGCACCGATTTTCATTCCCAAAAATTCTGACTAGCATAGGTGCCGGAACAAATGGTTCTGTGGCAAATAAATATATGGATATTGTTCTAAATTCTTATATTGTAGCACAAAAATATTTTTACTTGCTGATTATTATTTATAGAGTGAGCGCAGATTCAGGAGAGTTACGCACTCTCTCTATCATATAATATAATATACTTACCATTGGTAAACGTTTCACCGCACAGTTAAGTGGGCAGGTAACGCACACTTGCGAATAACCGTTATTTATGAGCGAAAAACGATGTGGTCGCCAGAACAGATCAACTGTCTTATAGATATAAATAAAAGTAACCAAGAAGTTGCCAGCTTTTTCCATTTTACTTTCTACATATACATAGTAGCATTCGTATTGCTCAACCTGCACTTTCCTAAATGCCGTTTCCCAAATAGTTGGCTGATTTTCGAGTGTTTTCGCCTTTCATTAAATTATTTAAATAAAATGCGAAACATTGAGGTAAATTTATCAATAATTATTGATTCCGTTGAATAGCGATTGACACAGATTGGGATACAAGTGTTGAATCTTAACCTTTCGTCCCAGATGATCCCAAATAAATTGACTCGCTTTAGTTATGACTCTAGAAGGAAGTAAGTAACATTTTTTGTTTACGTCACATGAGTCAAAAGGTAGACAACCGATCATAGCGGTTTACCTCAGCTTTAAGTTTATCAAAGTCCCCAGTAGTTGCGCCACTTAAAACTAACTAATCAATCAACTAACTAAACTCCCCACCAATAAATGATTTCAATAAATACACTAATAGTTCCACATCTTTAATTAGAATTATCCATAAAAGTTTTAACAACTTTCATAACAATTGATATTAATTAAAAAATATAAACAGTTTTCATAGGCACTCACATGAATTCAAATATCTATCACGTTTCATTCCACTTCATTGAATAAACGCGTCAAAACTAGGGTTGGAAACTAGTTCTCAAAAACCAGTGTTTTATCCGGTTTTCTTTTTTTCTTTAGAACCAAGAACCGGTTTTGAAATTGTGTTTTTAAATTTTAAATTTTATCCGACCTTACGAGGTATAGACATTAAAACTATCCATTCTAGTTATTTTCTATTGGAATGGATAATGTTAGCCTTTATTTATACCTTGCTGATCTGTGTCCCGATTTGCGTATAATTGTTTCACTCGATTGTAATTGGTTGATTATTACTTCTTAACCAATCATAACTCAGTATTCCAATTATATGCTTAAATGAGTCGTAGATATTTATTATATTATGTTGTGTTTTTATTCATGTAAATTAAAAACAAGGTCTGTTGAGCAAAAGGTCGCGTGCTCTCACTTATTCGTATTTATAACCTTACCACCTTCAAAATTTTAAATATTTCCCGGATTATACTTTGGAGGACCTTGGCTATTCTACCATTCGAAAGAAAATGTAAAACAACATAAGAGTTTAAAAATTCTTTAGAATGGGTCTAATACTTATGACGTTATTGACAAAAGAAAATAATTTCCGGGGTAACATTGGGAGGACTTTAGCAGTTATATTATTCGAAAGGGTTTAAATTTTTTTTAGAATGGGCAGAATAGTTATGATGTTATTGCCAAAACAAAATAATTCCCGGACTAATCTTGGGAACACCTTTTCACTTACATATATTATTCGAAAGAGAATGTAAAACGACTTAAGTGTGTAAAATTTTGTTAGAATCGCCCGAATAATTACAATGTTATAATAAAACGAAAAAAAAAGCAAAACGGGGACCAACCGACCGATATAATGAGATGTAGAGTCGCCTGCGTCTAGATTCGCACGCGACTAATAATTAATAATATTACAACGTATATGATAAAGTGAGAGTTAATCATTATTTTATCTGTTTAAATTGATTATGTGTTTAGGTGGATCAACTTCCTGTTTGCCTGAACATATAAAGTCTACACATAATATCGATCCGGAATCTGGTATTAGTGATGAAAGAAGATCACTCAGTGAAAGGTCAAAAGTCCCTTGAAGACTTTGTTCAAAAGCGACCCATAAAAGCAGAGGTTTCCCGCATGGCTAGCGTAGACAGAATGAGTTATCATTGTATAGCGAATAGCAAATTTATCCAAGAAAGCTTCCAGAAATTCTTAAGATAGTTGGCAATTTTGTACTGAATTTCTAAAATAAAAACAAAATCCAGCTGTTACAAATGTTTTGTATACCAAAAACAAAGTGATTAATGTAGATGAATCCGCTCACTCCACTGAGGATCAAGATAATGATACTGTAGATTTTCTCATATGATTTCATCTAATGATAATGAAAATCAGTGTACAAATCCTTTAACGGAAGCTGATTTTCTTGTCAAATTATCCTCCTCTTAAAGAAAAATGCAAAGGGACAATTAACAAGTGAGAAGGATCTGCCAAATATTTCGAAAATGCCCTTTGAAAAATAAGACTTCAAAAGACCTCCTCATAGCAGAATTAAGAGGAAATGAAATTAAACTTATTCTAGATTGTAAAAAAGATGGAATAGTATATTTTTAATGTTAGAGTGTCTTTTAAAACTAAATATTTGCCATTCTAAGGCTCTTGTGTGATGGTTCAGCTGGAAATATTTCTGATGATGAATGGAAACTTCTCACTGATCTTTTTGAGGCGGAATATTAATTTTGCTCTGAAGATGCTCTGCCGTGAGGACACAACTCTGTTAAAAAGCCGATATGTTGATGAAAATCCCTCATAAAAAGTTTTCAGAATCAAAGCGCGTAAACACAAATTCAGGAGAACTTCTAAAAAGATATAGTGGCACTCCTTAGTTACTTGGCTAACCCAAGTTCAATCCAAGACCAGCCTAACGAAATGTTTCCGTTTGCATTTCCATCGCGTCAATACTAAAAAAATGTGCTTAACCATATTTCTAGGCTTTTTCCTAAGATATATTTTAAAAACAAAGAGTCAGAAAAGGAAATTTTAGTAAATTCAAGTGACTCAAGAGATATGGGTTCACTTGACTGCATTGATATTATGCAAGAATATATGAACAAGGTGAAAGAGGTTCAAAAAATTGTCACAAAAAATAATTCAGTAAGCTTTAATGTGACGATTGAATTTAAACTTTTCGAATCTACTCAAACTAAAAACAAGAATTTAAAACTATTACAACAAGCCCTACTGACCATGAAAGCAATTAGTGTGGAATCAGAACGTGCCTTTCCAGATGTAGGCTTTATATTAACTAAGATAGGAGCAAAATTGTCGGCTGAAAGCTTCAATGCTCTATTTTTTGTAATATCATATTTTCTGTCTAAAATTTAAGTGGTTTCAATTAGGTAATGTAGTTTCGTTAAAGGGTATTTTTTTTATTTAATAAGATAAAAATTTATTATAAAATCACTTTTCTTATTTTAAATGATCATTTCAAATATTAAAGAAATGTTTCCTTTCGTTTTTAAATAAATTAGAATTTTAACAATATTTAAATAAAATATGAAATTTCATTTCGAAACCGGTTCTACCTGACTTTGAATGAGGAATGCAATTGCAGAACCGGGTCTCGGATTTCCGGTTTTTTCCCAACCCTAGGCAAAGCCCTTTGATCCAAAAAGCCTAATTTATCTGCCTCACATCCTTGTCTTCTGAACAAAAGCATCCCATTAGAGGACGCCATGACTTGCTTTAAAGGGCAAACACCTCTTATTTTATTCGTCTCCTATCTTCCGTTCGCAGGTGTGGGCTATGGGTACCCTGGTAGCAAACTTGAGTAGCGATAAGGCTTCGTGGCACGTCCAAAACATGACTCCCGACACAGATCTTCGACTTCGCATTTACTCTACTTCCTTAAATGCTCACTCGGTCCCCGTCGTCTTCACAGCCCGCACAAAGAACCCCTATGACCAGGACTTGTCCAGTAAGTCCCACAACAATCAATCTTTCGGTATTCTTTTTTTAGTAAAAAGGCAAAAACCAATGGTGGAATTTCAACAGTAGAGTTTAGAGAAAAAGGGTTGCATGTGGTTAAGTTATGGAGATTGAAAATAGGTGGCAACGATTAGTTAAGGATGAATATGGGTGTTATGGCAGTAAAAAAGATATTGGTAGCAAGCGATGGTCTCATTCTGAGAACGTTGATTTAATACTAGTATTTGCATTCATAGGATTATTATATCAATCTAGATGTAAAATCAAGATCATCTTCATTATTTACATAAGATTTTCCAGCAGCTTAGGGTCAGCGTGTATCCAAGACATTAAATCCACCTCCACACCCTAAACTAAGCATCTTTTCGACGCGCCATTGGCCTTTGTAAAGATAAGGAGCTATATAATGCAGCATTACGCCCATTTATATATATATATATATATATATATATATATATATATATAGGTATAGATATATATATATATATATATATATATATATATATATATATATATATATATATATATATATATATATGCTTTGTAAGGAGGCAATGTTGTATATATGAATGGTTATATTCAACAGCAGAAGAGGCATTGTTCAGTTTCTTGAGAACTTTTTCAATTTCCATAAGTGATTATCCCTTGAGGAGAAAGGGATCATAAAGGATCATTGTAACTCATTATTTATTATTGTCACGAGGAACCTATCGACCATACTGGTCATCTTCTGGGGCTACACTCATAAATATAAAAGAAATTCAGCTATATAAATGCAAAATATCATTGCTGAATTTCTTTATATTTATCAGTGTAGCCCCAGCAGATGACCAGTATGGTCGAAAGGTACCTAGGACCAATAATTAATTATGCGCTACAATGATCCGTTACGAAACATTTCTCCCCAAGTGATGGTCACTTATGGAAATTTAAAAAGTTCTCAACAAACTGAACAATGTCTCTTCTGCTGTTAAATATAAACATATATATATATATATATATATATATATATATATATATATATATATATATATATATATATATATATATATGAGTTCGTAATAACGCGCCTCATGAATGGTGAATAATTGAATAATTACGTTTCACCAGGAATTTTATTGGTATGTCCTTCCTCACAGCTCTTAAGAGAGTTGAGGTTCGTTTTACTTTTAGCCTATCTTGGTTTAGTGTTTAGCGCCCTCGTTTCGCACCCTCAAGATTACTAGCTTGGATCTCGCTGAAGAATGATTTTTCATATTAATCTCTACAGAATTAATTTAGGAAATTATCTAATTTTAAGTTTTGTGAAACTCTATTGTAAAGATCATTGTGAAACTCCTCTTTACTGAATGTTAGCATTTTCCCCTAATTTTAAAAGCCTAAGAGTAAAGTTATAAACTTCACAATGACGAATCTTTCCAGCAAAAATATACTTCCACCATCTACTTTTAGTGGGAATTTAAGTTAGCGAAAATCTGAGTTTCCTCAGAATCTTTACAATGGATTTTGTTCCACAAAATTAAAAGTTAGATAATTTCCCCAATTCATTCTGTTGAGATTGATATGAAAAATATTTTTTCACCAAGATTCAATTAAACCATCGATAAAGCATAGTTCGTGTGCATTTCAAGGCGAACAAGGATTCTCATAAAGATTCTCTGTTGGCAGCGAGTACTGACAAAAACCCGATGTCGGTGGTGGGTTCAGAAACCAAACTGTGGACAAACGAGGATTCCCCAGACCCTTGGATCCTGATTGGCGTCGGTTTGGGGCTCTTCAGTGTCGTATTTCTGTGCATATTCGGGTGGGCGTTTGTGATCACCGTAATCCACAAACGCAAATCGAGATATGAAAACAAAAAAATACACGACAGAGGTAAGAAAATGGCTGGGAAATATAGTTATAAAATGCCTCGCAATTTATTTTTTTGACTACCGAGTATGAAGAGGAAATGTGCCTAATCTAATGGATTAGTGTTGATGCAGGTAAAGATTTAGCAAAGCAATAAACCCCGATAATGTGGCCTCCTGGAGCCTAGAAAGGGTATTTTATTCCTTTCAAACACAATCCTATGATGGATGCGAGCTCTCTAGTCTCTTTCCAATTTGGATCACTAAGGTGGATATTTCTTCCATCTCACTCTCAATACCTCGCTATATACTGCATCAACCTAGAAGAGATAATCATTAGGTGGTACATTAGGTGTTACATATTAGCAATCCAATGGCATAATCAAACAACGCTACTAACTCTCACAACATTCGAAAGGCTTCATTTAAAGAAGAAAATCAACTCCGGAGTCTTCGGAATTGTTTGTTTGCTCTTTTTAATTCTGAATTAAATGCTGTGTTTCAGGCTTCAGTGATAACTGGAGCGAACGTTCTTCCTCGAGTCAGCCGCAGCAAACAGTCTCGAATCTTTCAAGGGTGAGTGTTTTCACCTTCCATTATTTATCTGCTGTAAGAACTAAAAAAAAAAGAAAATACGTACATTCTCATGTGAACGTAATTCTACAACGTTCATTTTTGGAAAGAAGACAGAATGTGCTCGGGCACATTTAATTTCAGGCATAGAATTAGTTTAAGGCATAAATTAATTTAGGCTCAATCCGTAACATAAAGATGCACTTTAATTTTGAATAATTAATATCTGTGATGAAGGAAAGAAGAGGATACTTGTAAAAACTTTACGGCAAAGTTACCTGTATGAAAATTCAAATTTGCTTACAACCTTTATATTTAGTCTAATTTAAAAAGAATAACATAGTCAAGCTAAAATAGCAGAATTAAGCTAACAACGGTCCCCTATTAGGTTCCGCTTTGAAATTTGTCTCCCGGAAAAAAACGTTTCGAAATCGAGGATTTAATATAATTTTACATTACTAAAAGTTGACTTTAGGATATTGTTAGTTAGTTTGATTAAGGATAATTTGTTTTAATAAATCAACTAATTTCTATTATCTATAATTTTTTTCAGACTCCACTGAGAGAAAATCCTAGTACCTTACAGATACCAACTGCAGTTAGCTGAGAAAAGTGTATTTAGCATCGTGAATATATATATTAAAATTAAAACTTTTTGTGTTCGTTGAAGTTATGCAGATAATTTATTATAGAAACGTCCCCTGGAGTTCCTCAACCCTCTTCTGGGGCATTACATATATGACTAGGCAACCATCCATTTCTGTAGAAAGAGAAATTTCAAGAAGCGTTTTGTATAAGCTAACGTTTACTTTATCAGGAAACAGGAATGCAAATATCTCCGCAGATCATCGTCCTTCTATTCTTTTTTATAATTGAAAGAGATTTTTCTTTTAGAGAAAAAGATGGCAGCCTTGTCGTTTATGTGACGCTCCTGAAAAGGATTGAGAAACTCCAGGAGACTTTTCTAGCAGATTAAGAAATTTTTATTACTACCCTTACCTAACCGGATTGACTTGAACGTTATTGTTCAATTTTCAAATATATCTTTCTCTCTCTCTCTCTCTCTCTCTCTCTCTCTATATATATATATATATATATATATATATATATATATATATATATATATATATATATATATATACATATATATATATATATATATATATATATATATATATATATATATATATATATATATATATATATATATATTTATATATTTATATATATTAATTGTGTAAAACATTGAGCAATCAAATTATATAGAAGCCATTTATGTTTATATGTATATAATACAAAAAAAGTTAATTAATTACTTTGAGATGTTTGATTGTATATAAATAAAATTAGAGCGAATTTTAAAAAACGATATTGCAATAAAAATATTTAATTTGTATTTTAGTCTAAATTTATATTCGATTAACATAGAATATTTCATTCATTTCTGGTTTGTTTTAAAAGTTACATATTTATTATGCAAAATTACTGCTAGTAAGCAATGTACGTATGAGATAAGTAAATATTCATTAACTTTTAGGTGATTAACACATTTAAATCTCAAATGGAAACAAATCATTATAATAAGTCCAACGGACTTAAATAGGGTATTAGTCTCAACGGCTATGAGTACCTCGTAGTCGAGTATTCCATATCACAACTTAGTGAATAATTTTTAATGACTAAATGTATATTGTAAAACAATTATAACATTGTATTTGCATATATTCGCCTTTTTCCCTTAAGATATATGACACGATGAGAGCGATAAACTTTTTTTTGTACTTTCTTACATCATTACAGTGATATTCAAACTCTTCACATCTACAGACCAACAAAAATTAATTTCTAGAATATTTGTTTCTCTTAAATTCCCAAGATATACTGTAAATATCTCCCCCCCAGGTGCTTTTCATGTTGTTAATCCTCAACCCTAGGCGACTGAATGAACACCTGAAGGAGGATCTACAGGAGATACTATATAAGAATAGTGAACTATCATCAGCAATTAATCAAATAATGGACATTAAATGAGGAGGAAAAAATCTAAATGAGTCATCTTTTACACATTTGGAATCGGCAGTGGCGAGGACAGAACTGAATCTAAGATGTCAGAGTACAACAAGAGAGGAATTGGAGAGTCCGTAACCTCATGCCATGACCTCAGGATATTTGTAAAATTTCAAAGATGATTTGGTATTGATATTTTAGGAATCTTCAAGATCTTGTATAGAACTTGGCAGAATGTGAAAAGTCCATTGTGGTTTGCCACAAAGGAAAAAAAGCATTAAATGAGCGACCAAACTTTGGTTAGGAATTGTTATTGCGAGCTCATGAGAACCTGGTTTTCATTCGGCTCTAAGTTTAAGTGTTTTGTGTAACAGATATTTCAATATGTTAGATATTTTGTGTGTATTAAATATATTAAATTAATAACGAAATGATTTTAGTTTCTACCCATTAAAAACACCAATCTTTAATCATTCTAGTTCACTTTTCTTTGATATTCATCTTTTTTGTTCCATTTTTCTTTTTCAAATCCTGCTTATACTATATTTTCTGAGTGCTAATTAGTGTCCTTTTCTCAGGGACACGCCGTGGTATGTAACATCAGGCACTTAACGGAATCATACTTATACAGAGCATATTCATTATAAAATTCAAATAAGTATTCTTTATAACAAGTAACAAAATAAAGTTAAATACCAAGAATAGTGTAGAGATGGCACTTTATATTTGGACGCTTCGAGCTACAGTGGAAAATAGATACAATTAGGATAAGATAAGTATTAAAGGGCAAAATTATGCCTCTATGATACAATTTAGAGGGAGATTGTTGATTGTTTGAAATTTGAATTTGATTTTGTATTAAAATGAAGTGAAATTGTAAAATTCTTAGATCACTTGAATTTTGGAAACATTAAGTATTTTCAACATGTCGGTGTAAAATTGGGCTTACATATTTGTGCAGGTTCCCTAATAGGCGATGGGTCAGGTTTGCTTAGGATCAGTCCAGTAGGGATCGACCGCCTTCGATGTTGCTCTATGCGACAGTGAATCTATCTTATAGTCGATCCAATATACGATGAGTCACATGACTCACAACGCTATTTATAAATAACAGGAAAGCTGCATTTGGAGTGGAATTTGATCCTTATGATTGAAGTTCGATCCAATGGTATGCCCATTTTTAAGTATAAATTTTGTCCCAAGATATGAATAAAAGGCTCTTATTGCTTTTGTAAGTACATTATATTACCAAAATAGAGGATAATATCATCATAGTATGTAAATTAACTTTATAGTAGTACCATTGTATATTTTTTCGTAAATTTGATTAAGGAACCTATCAATGTGTTTGTCAACCACTGAGTCAAATTAGCCATTATTTTAATAAATATTTCTTCACAAAGTTAAATTCTAGGTAGACTAAATTATGAGTTGGACAAATGTGGTCGGCTCAAAAGATAAGCTTTTGTAAAGAAGTGAATTTATTTTTTCTCGGATAAAGATGAAAAAGTTATTACATAAGCCTGTAGAGATTGGTTCTCTATAAATTAATGTTTTGAAATGTGTTCCAGATCGACTTATATTGAAATCCAGAAAAAGGAGTCTACCATCTTTTTCGATCTCCAAATAGTTGAGAAATTCTTAGGCATTTTTACCTAATTGCATCAGAACAAAATCATCGTCAACAAAACGTCTCATAATAAATGCGTCAAAATTCGGCTGAGCAATTTCAAGGCAAATTTTATATTAAAAGTGAAATAAGAATTTAGGAAGATAAGTTCTTTAAACGAGTAAAAGTTGCTCAGTAATTCCTAATAATTTCTCCTTTAATTAAAAGAGAGATTATACAAATATCGATCGCTTATTTAACTTCGATATTATGGAATAAATTCTTTACGCCATAAATTACCAAATAATTTGATAATCCATTCACGTTAAGAGCGGAAAAGATGCAGCTGAACGGAACGCCTTCCTTATGGATTTTGGGTTTGAAATATAATATATCTGTTAATTAGGTCCTTTAAGATATTTAATTGTAGATAGATAAAATTAGAGCGAATTTTAAAAAAACGATATTTCAATACAAATATTTAATTTGTATTTTGGTCTCATTTATATTCGATTAACATAGAATATTTCATTCATTTCTGGTTCATTTTAAAAATCACATATTTACTATGCAAAATTACTGCTAATGAGCAATGTACCTATGAGATAATTAAATATTCATTAACTTTTAGGTGATTAATACATTTTAATCGCAAATGGAAACAAATCATTATAATGAGTCCAACGGACTTAAATAGGGTATTAGTCTCAAAGGTTATGAGTACCTCGTAGTCGAGTATTCCATATCAAAACTTAGTGAATAATTTTTAATGACTAAATGTATATTGTAAAACAAATATAACATTGTATTTGCCTATATTCGCCTTTTTCCTTTAAGATATATGACACGATGAGAGCGATAAACTTTTTTTGGTACTTTCTTACATTATTACAGTGATATTCAAACTCTTCACATCTACAGACCAAAAAAATGAATTTCTAGAATATTTGTTTCTCTTAAATTCCCAGGATATACTGTAAATATCCCCCCCCAGGTGCTTTTCATGTTGTTAATCCTCAACCCTAGGTGACTCAATGAACACCTGAAGGAGGATCTACAGGCGATACTATTTAAGAATAGTGAACTATCATCAGCATTTAATCAAATAACAGACATTAAATGAATAAAAAAGAAAATATGAGTCATCTTTACACATTTGAAATTGGCAGTGATGAAGGCAGAAATGAATTCAAAATGTTGAAAAAGTATCGGTGTACAATCAACGGCGTTGGATTGCATGCAGAGTATAGACTTAGTTGATAAAAGTTAGCTGAAATGGAGACTGAAAGCCATCTGAATATTGGGAAAGAGTTACTGGCATCTTTATTACTCGTGCTGAGTATCAAAGTTCCGAGATCTTTCGTGGTGCTCAATGACTAAGGCAAAGAAACTCATTAACAAGTGGAAGCTTCCTGTTGAGCTGGGGACGTCTGGTGATTTTCAGATAAAAAAAATTATCTTCTTTCAACACCAGTTACACAACACAGAGAACAACAGGTGGTTTGCTTACAATTCATACGACGTTTCATGTATCATGGAAACAAAGTTCCGCCAAACTATGATCGTCTGTGTGTGTCTCCAGTGAGGGCGACGTCATTCTGCCCCACATCATTGAGCAGGGTCTTATTCTTAATTCAGACGACTATGTGAAGCTTCTGGAAACGGGTCAAATCCTGAATGGAGAGGGTTGCTGTTGAAAGATTATACCTCCGGAAATAGTCAGAAGTGTTTGTCGGAGAATTTCTACGAGTAGACCAGTCCCAGTTTCTGGCCTCCTAATTCCCCCGATTTTAATCCTATTGATTAATTACTATGTGTGGGACGCGGCTGAATAAGTCACAAACCGTTCTACTTGTTGCAACACATCAAAGCCGACCTCGTGGCCAAGATCAAGGAAGTATTCGAAGATCCTCCCATGGTACAGTAAGGAATGCATGCGCCATGTTCCGGAGTCTCCTTCAGGCGACTGTTATCTCCCAGTAATAATCTAGTTTATTTATTATTATTTTTTTTTTTAATATATTAATTTTGAGCTGAGATATTGCGGGTGGGGTGAGGGTCTTTTATGCAAACCATCAAATTTAGCCAGAACACCCTGTGTAATACTTGTATATTTTTCCCACTCCTTAGCCTTCATAGATACATATGTATCCAGGCATTTAGTCGAGTCAAATTAATTATTGATTCTTTAACATTTTAAATTTTAATTCCTGTCAAGAAACCAACCTTTACAGGCTTATGTACTAGCTTTTTGACCTTTATTACAGGAAGACTGAAACCAGCAAACCTTTTTTTAAAGACTACTCCGTCGAGCCTAATACATTTGTTCCCTATATTTTATTACTAGACCTGAAATATAAGTTTCTGAAAAGCCGCTTTAAAATTAATGCCTACTAGGTCTCAGTGGTAGACAAAGACATGGATCGGTTAGTTAAGTAAGCACGCTCACTATTTTTCTTTATTAAGATCTACAGCAAGAATTTTTCTTGTTGCCTCAAGTCAAGAAGTTTGAAGCTCGCGTTGATGAAGAGCTTTCTTGGAGGTCGATGTGAAGGCTGGCACTTCCAGTGGAGCGAGGATGGCACCGAGCGAGCGGGTTGTGTTAATAACAATTCTTGCCTCTCCTGTAGATACTATAATTAATAGGCCATGTATGGCGTAATATTGCCAGATGTTGCCATCAGTGGCGAGCCAGCGGTCGCTGGCTGCACTCGATACTAATAGGTTCCTGATTCAGATTTACAGGAGAAAACAAATATTAGTACAACTCCAAAAATAACTCTATATTAGTCTCCCATACTTTAGTAAAAAAAATATCCTTTGTAAATGATCTCAAAAAAGCAAAAAGGAAATTTTAATCATGCCTCGAATCAGAATTTATACTTAAAAATCAGCATACCATCTGCGTGATACGCCTTGGTTGGCACAACGCTTACATTCGAGGAAAAACTAAATTGCACTAAAAACTCTGTATGCCTTTCCATACATTCCTAACAAAAACAATTTATTCTGATTTCTTTTTTAACTAGAAGTACATTTATTTCTGCATATCTTAACATTATTTTGTGCTTTATTTTACTGATTTAATTACGTGCCTGGGAGCAAGCAAACAAAAAATTTATGTACCTATAGGAAGCTATATAAGTTTATACATGGTAGACCCTATTAAGAATATGGCTATTTTTTTAAACATATGGATAAATTATTTTGGTTCAGAAATTTATCAAATTTATTTTTCAGGACTTTGGTGTTTGAAACGCTGAATATTTCTTGTGGTAGACTATTCTACCCTTGAACGATGAGGTTGGTGAAGGCAAAATTTTCTGTCGATATTTTGAATTTCCACCCCTTCTCTTTTTGTAGTGTCCGCTCGTCGCTGTCATGCCTAAAAAATGAACTGATTTTCTGCAATATCGGGCATGTTACTCTATAATATATGATTTTATTTGTTCATCGCCTTTCCTCCTATTTTCTAATGGAAAGAGATTGAGTTCTCTAAGCTCCTCCTCGTAGCAAAGATGCTTCATTCCACTTAGCATTTTTGTATACCTTTTCTATTATATCTAACACACTAGTTAATTGTGGAGACCAGAACGGAACACATAATCCAACATAAATGTGACTAACGACGTGTATAGTCTTGAAATAGTATCTGGTTTACGTGTTGAGATGGAGTGCCTATAAATGATGCTACTCTTGTTTCGCTGTTTCTAATTGCTATGCACTAGATCTACTTGCTCCTTTCCTTCTTTAAGATCAGTACCTTCGATATAGTATTTAAATTTAGGATTATTTTTTCACGGATATGTAAAATTTATAGTGTTTACGGAAATTAAAAATAGGGGTAGTCCTAATATGGAGCCTTGAAAAAGTCCGCATGTGTTTGCTAGTCAATCGGATGTCTTTCCATTTAAAAGCACCCTTTGCTTCGATCATTCAACCAGCTTTTACTCCAACTTATCGTATTAGCGTGTATGCAAATAGCTTTGAACTTTGAAAGAAGGATACTGAGTGTAAGTTTATCTAAGGCTTTAACAAACTCTAGATATATAACACCGTACCTTGAATTTGAATTGAGAGCTTTCCCCTCAAGGTCATAAAATGCGACCAGACTAGTGAAACAAGATCCCCCTTTGGTAAAACGGTGTTAACTATTTACTAAAAGTTGATTACTCTCCACAGGATTGCGTACTTTTATATCAATAATTGGCTCCATTATTTTACATAGTGTGAAGTTAAGCTTACTTGCTTAACTTCTATAATTTAAGAAGGGGATTTTTTTGTGTATTTGAATAATAATTTCATCTTAGTTTGGTTATGACTTATGTTTTTTTATCAAAGTTATTTCTAATAATTATTTTATAATATCAAAAAATAAAATGGTGAAGTTCAGAAATAAATATAAGTATCGAAATTTTGTGCATTTTTTAAAACCCAAAGAATTACAAATGGTGAAGTTCAGAAAATTTATTTTTATATATCTTCTTCTATAACTATATTTTAGCAACGTGATATTTTGAAAGGGGGGAAATTTAGTTTAGATTTCCTTTTTAAAATTATTATAATTGGTGAAGTTCAGAAAATTTCAAAAAATTTAACTACGGATGCTTTTTTTTCATATTTTAAATTTTAATCTTAGTAGCGAAGCGCAAGCTCCCCCCGTAGTGGGGAGTGGCGAAGCCATTGCCTGGTTTTAATATAAGAACATTTGTCAGGTCGAGTCCATGGAAACAACATTTACTTTCAGAGAAGCATAAACGCGAGTATAGCAAAGATTTCTTTCTTCAATTCCTTAATACTTCGTGTATATATCTCGTCCGTCCACGCTATGTGCATTATCTGAACATAATTTATTAATTTCATTTTTTACATCGTAGCCGTATCTATTATTCCATTCATCATTGGACTGTTTGTATTTAAGACTTTCATTATTTAAATTCGGATTAGGTAATGAACTTTTAGGGTTTAATGAAACAGTTTAAAAATTCAGAACGAGAAGATTTGACTGTACATAGAAACAACGTAAATAACTTTTTGCTCACTTGTGCATTTTATAATATTAAATTTTATTCATTTACTAATATAAATTGAGAATCTCTATTAACTGGGAACTAAATTGTAATAGTGATAATAAGAGTCAATATTTTGTATGGTACTTTTCAAGGCTACATGCCTCTACATAGTGGCGCCTTTCAACTAAGAAACTAAGAAAAGATTTAAGAGAAAAGGTTTATCTTCAAGGCCGGCTCGAGGCCAATAAGGAAAGGGGGAGCATGTAGCAACAGGCAGATCAAGGCACATCCTAGGAATGAAAATCGAGAAGGAACGATCATCTCCCCCCTCCCCCCTGCAGCCAGGAAGATTGCTTGGTACAAAAAAACGAATCGGCAGAAGCTAAATCTCGAGCTCTCAGCAGCCGAGCTGCAGCATTTAAGACCTGGTAGTTAGGAAGAAAAATCTTGAAGTCGATGCTAGTGGAGCTCAGGGGTCAGGGGAGTTGTACAAGACAAATGTTCCTTGTGGGAAAGAAAAATAACTGTGTGAGGACTACATAAAGGAAATAGAACGTTGTGGGAGGGCAATAAGGGAGTAACAAGGAAGAGGAGTAACAAGGAAAGTAAGTACCCTAGGAGACCTTACGGTCCATTCAAAGAGGGTACCTTTGGACTAGCAATCGAGCAGAAATCATGGCTGCTCAATTGGTTTGCGTCCCTAAACGGCCACTTTTCAAGACTTTGTCTAGTCTTGACTTAAACTGGTCAACAGATTCACTGTTGACAACTTCCACTGGAAGTGCGTTCCACGTACCGCAGATACTGTAAGTGAAAAATTTCCACACAGATTGCGGTTGTAACGCTTCAGTTCAAGTTTGAAGCCGTGATTGCGCGTTCTGTTCTCACTCAGTGTGAAAATATCCCGGTAGTCAACATTGTCAAACCCTCGAAGTATTTTGAAAACTTCGATGAGCTGACCAGGCAGTCTACGGGTTTCCAGCGAGAACAGATCTAATTCCCTTAGTCTATCCTCATAACTTTTATGTCGGATAGAGGGAATCAGTTTGGTTGCCCTAGCTTGTACGCGTTTCAACCTTGCAAGGTCCTTTCGCAATGAAGGACTCCAAAATTGTACGGCATACTCCAGGTGCGGCCGAACGAGGGAGTTGTACAGACAAAGGACTATCTCCTTGTTACAGTATCAAAACTGGCGCTTTATGTAGCCTAACATCCTTTGGGCTTTCTTCTCTGCCTCGATGCACTGTTTCGAGAACTTGAGGTCGTTAGTGATAGTTACACCCAAGTCCTTCTCAGTGTCACTCGATTCAAGAGCAGTGCCCTTAAGGATATACTGAGATTGGGGGTTTCTGCGGCCGGTATGCATTACTTTGCATTTCCCCACGTTAAAAGGCATTTGCCACGTGTCCTACCACTCCCCAATCTTCCCAAGATCTTCCGGCAGGTGGGCAGTATTTCCATATTTTGCAACGTTCATACCAAGCTTGGTATCGTCGGCAAATTTGGAAATCTTGGCAACCATGTCACCGTCCATGTCGTTGACGTAGATGATGAATAGTAGTGGTCCCAGGACAGAACCTTAAGGCACCCCGCTAGAAACGGGCACCCACTCAGAAGCCTGTCCATTTACCACCACCTGTTGCCGTCTGCCACTTAGATAGTTCTCGATCCAGTCGGCTACTTTTCCGTCTATGCCCAGCACTTGCACTTTCCGGAGAAGGCGGCAGTGTGGTACCTTATCAAAGGCTTTCTGAAAGTCTAAGTACACCACATCCACCGCCTTGTCCCGATCGTGCTCACTGAACACGAAGTGGAAGAATTCCACAAGGTTCGTCAGGCATGACCGTTGCCTTCCGGAAGCCGTGCTGGGAACTCCTCAGTAGCAGTTTTAACTCTAAATACGACGTCATTTTGTCCACCATCATGTTTTCCATGAGTTTACCGACTATCAAAGTCAGACTGATAGGTCGGTAGTTTGACGGTTGGCTTCGGTCTCCTTTCTTGAAGATAGGAGTCACCTCCGCTTCACGCCAGTCTCTGGGAACGCATTCGGTCCGGAGTGACATGTTAAAGATTGCGCTCAGGTGTCGTGACACTTGATCGCGCACTTCTTTCAACACTTTAGGTAGAAACCCATCCGGGCCAGGTGACTTATTCGTCATAAGGTCACTGATCTTCTTTTTTATTTCCCCTTCGGTGAGGAGTTGACTAGGGGAAATTGGCGCAAATACAAGCTACGAGTATGTGACGAAACATTCAAAGAAGTAGTAACATTAAGAAACAGGGAAATTAAGGATTGCACCTAACTACAAACAACAATTAATACTCGTGAGTAGAGACAAGATGACGCAAATGCGGGCTAATAGATTGTGAGATGAAGTCGCAAACACATCAAAGGTTGAGATAAGCAAACGGGATGTTCCCTCAAAAAGCATTAATTACTTGTATATCACTACCACAAAGAAAGAAGTAACACAAAAATACTAAAAGCTATAACAATTAAAGCAAAAATATAGCAAAAGGATGGGGGCATAAGCATAGACAACCTCAACAAATAGAGATTTTTAAATAGATAAAAAAGAACACTAAAAGAAAGTCAAACCTATGAAGCACTCTATGAAACTTTCGTAACTTTTTAAGTGCTTAAAATGAGTAAATAGTGGGTGTTAATTTAAAAAAAATATTTAAAGAAGCTGTTTCAATATTTGGGAGCCCACTAGGGTTGGGGGAAAATAAAACAATGAAATCACAAAATAAGTTGATTGTATTAAACCTAGGAAATATTTCATTAAAACCTAAATGCAGTACACATCATTTGATATTCTATTACTGAAATTCATAAGTGTAAATGGTTTGCATACGATAATGTTCTTTTATTGGTTTGG
The DNA here is from genome assembly GCA_963969495.1 of Ceratothoa steindachneri. NCBI lineage: Eukaryota > Metazoa > Arthropoda > Malacostraca > Isopoda > Cymothoidae > Ceratothoa > Ceratothoa steindachneri. Next base: position 114,631,412 of record OZ018323.1, on the reverse strand, counting down.
CTAAATTCTACCCTCACCCATTATAATTTAATCATCTTCCTACCACAGTAAATGCAACTTATGAACCACTTTACGTAACCAGTTCAGGATACATGATTTACAAGCCAAGTATAAATGAACCATTACAGAAGAAGAAAGTTAAGAAGCAAATGTTACTTACCATCAAGAATAAATAAATTATTTTAAAATGCCAAAAATGATTGTGTTAATACAAGGTCACCCCCCAAAACCGGCCCTAAGTTTCGATAGGCCTCATTTCTTAATTTTCTGTAAGGATTGAATAAAACTTTGGTGATAACTAGTTTATTGTGTTTAAAAACATCATATCAAAACATGAGAGTCTTTGGACTTTTCTTCCTTATTCTAGAGCACGTGTTCGAGATGATCTCCATTTACCTCTGTGCATTTCTTGAGGCGCAGCACAAAGTTGTCCATGCCCTCCTTACAAACCGACCGACTAATGGTTCTGATCTCTTCCCTGATGGCTTCCTTGAGTTCCGTTATAGCCCTAGGTCTCCCTGCGTACACTCTCTATTTAAGGTAGCAGTCCCAGAGAAAGAAATCTGGATGGGGGGGGGGGATAAGGTCTGGGCTGTGAAGTGCCCACTCAAAATCAGTCTTGAGACTGATCACACGGCCACTAAAGTTCTCTCTCAGCCAATCTCGGGACAGGTTTATAACAAGGAGTAACAACAAGGAAAGAAGGTACCCTAGGAGACCTTACGGTCCATTCAAAGAGGGTACCATTGGACTTGCAATCGAGCGGGCACAAGGTTGCTCAATTGTTTTGCGTCCGTAAACGGCCACTTTTCAAGACCTTGTCTAGTCTTGACTTGAACTGGTCAACAGATTTACTGTTGACAACTTCCACTGGAAGTTCGTTCCACTTACCGCAGATACTGTAGGTAAAAAAGTTTCCACAGAGATTGCGGTTGTAACGCTTCAGTTCAAGTTTGAAGCCGTGATTGCGCGTTCTGTTCTCACTCAGTGTGAAAATATCCCGGTAGTCAACATTGTCGAACCCTCGAAGTATTTTGAAAACTTCGATGAGCTGACCACGCAGTCTACGGGTTTCCAGCGAGAACAGATCTAATTCCCTTAGTCTATCCTCATAACTTTTATGTCGGATAGAGGGAATCAGCTTGGTTGCCCTGGATTGTACGCGTTCCAATCTCGCGATGTCCTTTCGCAATGAAGGACTCCAAAATTGTACGGCATACTCCAGGTGCGGTCGGACATGTGAGTTGTACAGGCACAGTACAATCTCCTGGTTCCGATAACCAAACTGGCGCTTAAAATAGCCTAGCATCCTTTGGGCCTTTTTCTCTGCCTCAATGCACTGTTTCGAGAACTTGAGGTCACTAGTGATTGTTACACCCAAGTCCTTTTCAGTGTCACTCGATTCAAGAGCAGTGCCCTTAAGGATATACTGAGATTGGGGGTTTCTGTGGCCGATATGCATCACTTTGCATTTTCCCACGTTAAAAGGCATTTGCCACGTGTCCGACCACTCCCCAATCTTCCCAAGATCTTCCTGCAGGCGGGCAGTATTTCCATCCTTTGCAACGTTCATACCAAGCTTGGTATCGTCGGCAAATTTGGAAATCTTGGCAACCATGTCACCGTCCATGTCATTGACGTAGATGATTAATAGTAGTGGTCCCAGGACAGAACCTTGAGGCACCCTGCTAGTAACGGGCACCCACTCAGAAGACTGTCCATTCACCACCACCCGTTGCCGTCTGCCACTTAGCCAGTTCTCGATCCAGCCGGCTACCTTTCCGTCTATGCCAAGCGCTCGCACTTTCCGGAGAAGGCGGCGGTGTGGTACCTTATCAAAGGCTTTCTGAAAGTCTAGGTAGACCACATCCACCGCCTTGTCCCGATCGTGCTCACTGAAAACGAAGTGGAAGAATTCTACAAGGTTCGTCAGGCATGACCGTTGCCTTCGGAAGCCGTGCTAGGAACTCCTCAGTAGCAGGTTTGACTCTAAATACGACGTCACTTTGTCCACCATGATGCTTTCCATGAGTTTACCGACTATCGAAGTCAGACTGATAGTTCGGTAGTTCGACGGTTGATTACGGTCTCCTTTCTTGAAGATAGGAGTCACCTCCGCCTCACGCCAGTCTCTAGGAACGCATTTGGTCCGGATTGACATGTTAAAGATAGCGCACAGATGTCGTGATACTTCATTGCACACTTCTTTCAACACTTTAGGTAGAAACCCGTCCGGTCCAGGAGACTTATTCGTCTTCTGGTCAGCGATCTTTTTTTTTATTTCTCCTTCGGTAAAGTCCATTGCCTCCAGCTTTTCCCCCCGAGTAGGAATCCGTGGGCTGGGGAATGGGACCACACTCTTCAGTAACCCCTGAAGAGAAGTAGTCGTTGAGGAGGTTAGCATTTTCTGCATCTGAATGCTTTAATGTCCCCTCCTCATTCCTCAAAGGGCCAATCGTTCGACGGATTGGTTTACGGCTGTTCACATATCCAAAAAACTCCTTGTGATTCTCTTTACAGAGTCTCGCCACTCGGAGTTCCTCAGACCGCTTAGCTGCCCTTATGCTGGACTTCACTCTCCTGGCTAGCCTCCGGTATTCGTCAGAGTCACCCGAGATCTTCGATTGCCGGTACACATTTCTCTTCTCCCTAAGCAGTTGCCCGATTTCTCGATTAAACCACTTTGGTTGAACAGAAGACCGACGGGGGCATTTCAGAGGGATAAAACCCGATTAAAGACTCATGAATGTGGTTTTGAAACTGTTCCAAGAGTCTTCAATAGCATCGCACTCTTCTAGCCTTGTGTCAGTCAGTCCCACGCGTAGACCTGCAAAGTCTGCTCTTCAAAAATCGAGTTTCCTTGATTTACTAATTGCACGCTCTGCCTTGGGGACTTTGACTACAAATCTAATTAGTCGGTGGTCACTGCCACCGAGCTCTTCGCCAACAGAGAGGTCCTCATCGATGTCATCCTCAGAGGTGAAAACCAAGTCGAGGATATTGTCTCCTCTCGTTGGCTCTCTCGCCCATTGAGTGAGGAACTCGTTGTTCGTGAACTCCAGGAGTAGTGCGTTCTCGCCACAGGGTTTTCTGATTTCCCAGTCAACTTGTGTGTTGAAATCACCCATGACGATACACACTCTGTTTTCGACAAGTTCTCCTAGTAGCTGGTACAGATCTCTGTCCTTTTCAACGAGTTGGGCAGAAGGTCTATAAAGCACCAGGGTCCTGTATTTGGCAGGACCTATCTCTAGGTCAACACCTAGTAGTTCATGGTCGGATATATGTTGCAATCCGTCGAGTTGAGAGTATCCTTGACATACAACATCACACTGCCACCCTCTCTGTCTGGCCTATCTTTCAGGAAGAGCTGGTAACCGGGAATCGTGAATTCACCTTCAAAATCTTGGCTTGAGGTTTTTATCCACGACTCCGTTATGGCCACCATCTCAGGTTCCTCTGTTACTACGAGGCCAGGGAGCTCAAGAAACTTATTCCTGATTGACCTCGCATTGAACAGAAGCACTTTGAGGGAGTCCCCTAGTGTAGGACTCCCTACGCTCTTCCGTTTCTTGGCTTCTCTGTTTTCGTGGTCACACCCTTTTTGACGACCTCCGAGAAGGTCGTTCCAGGAGTGACACGGGCATGCTGGCGCACGTCCGCTTTCGCTCTGTTTCGAACGCTCCTTTGGGTGCGTTCTACGACATCTTGAATTAGATCTGCGAGAAAGGCCTTCCCTTTAAAGGAGAGATGTACCCCGTTCCTTTGGTAGAGGTCGTCTCTACCCATAAAGGTACGATAGGGGTCCACGAAAAAGACTCCTTCTGCCGTGCAGAGATCCGCCAACCTTTTGTTCACTGCGACGTTTCTTTCGTGAGCGGTTCGGGATGGACCTCTTCTCGGAAGCATCCTAACCACCACACATTTGCGGGTTTTAAGCCCTATGTCGTCCACGGCTCCCATCACTGTTTGGATGGTCTTACCACTGAGGCCAACCTTACCCCCTCTGAGGTAGAGGTCGTTGCCACTCACCATCAGAGCAACAACAGAATTTTCAGAAATCTGAGCTTTCTCTGCCTCTACTGTGATGGTGTGGTTACCTCGTCCTGACAGGCAGCTAAACCTCACGCTAGTGCGAAGGCGGGCCGCTAGCAGCGGCTGCAGATCCCGTGTTTGCGAGTCACCAATGAGGGTGACCTTCGGACACTTGGTCTCTGAAGACGGGGTCTTCCCTTGTGGAAGAGGCCTCCTCTTTTCCTCTTTACTCTCCACATTCTTATCTTTCTTTTTATTCTTCTTTATCTGTTTTTCTTCTATTTTGGGTTCTGCTTTTGTTTCAACTATCTTCTTTTTCTTTTTTTCTTCGTTTCTCCTTTCTTCTTTTTCTCCTTTTCTCTCGCCTCAGCTGGCTTAGCCTCAGATGATGCCGGAATGTCCGCTTCATTACCAGGGGATTCCGAAACGTCAGTGGGCGGCGCCTCTTCTAGGCATCGAACTTGAGCTACGTTAAGGGCTTCGAGCTTCTCCAACTTTCCCTCAAGGACCTTAGCTCTCTCCTCTGAGGCTCTATAGAGGTCTTTTAATTTTTCAACCTCTCACATCAATATGCAAGTAGTGCAGATACTTTCAGGGCTGCATTTTGAGTAGCAGCCCTCCGGAAAGTCAACGCACCACTTTTCTAACTGGCATATTGCACAGTTGTGTTTGAGACGAACGGGTCATTTTGAGCGCTTTCTCTCTCTCTTTGAGGTGTGAGAGCTTGCTCCATCTTGCTGTAACCAGAACTTTCCCATAAGCGACGGGAACAGGGTCTGCAGCTCCCTCTTGAGGGTTTTGAGGACTTCAACATACCGCTCCTTGGTGACTGTCACTATCACGCAGGATTCCTCGAAGAAGAATGGTCCGATGATGTTCCTGTCTGAGATTGCAGTTCACACCGTGCACTTAGGAGAGTGTAGAGGCTTGGTGGCTACCTCATTTGGTCTGGAGGTCCCTCAGATATCATTTGTCTTCGAGTTTACCTTTCCTTCAAGATGGAAGTGAGCTTCATCTGAGGTCCAAAGGAGGTTAAGGAAAGTTAGGGTCCTCTGAATCTTCCCCAGTATCTTGATTGCCATAGCCTTTCTCTGTTACTTATCTGAGTCTGTAATGTTCTGCTTCGTATGTATTTTGTATGGGTAGGACTTTATATCCATTACTAGCACTCTCCTGCAAGTCTCACGGGATATACCAAGGGACTGACTTTTCTTGCCCACAGGGCGTTTTGGACTCTGCTAAATTGACTCTCTCACACTCTCGACCAGCTCAGCTGTACGTTTACTAGGGCATCCTGAATGGCTTAGACGGTTGTCACTGGCTGCATTCAGGTTCTCCACTGTCCCATAGTTCTCGAAGTGCTCCACTCAGTGGGGAATTCTGCTCTTGGAGGTTTTTTTTCACATTCGAACTGATGCATCTAAGTTTCCTGCACTTTCTTCAACGAGCCTGTCTTGTACTAATGTTTGACGTAGTATATTCTTGGCTGGAACTTCCATTAAGATTTAATGTAGTTGTGTTCACAGGCGTTGCTTTTGTCATGTCTTGCAAAGTAAGGGTGATTAGTGAACGAATGAATGAAGGAGATATCATAAAAAGTGTGCGCAGGCCCTTTTTTGTGTGGCGGAGGGGTGACCCTGTAAAAAACAAAACCCAACAAAGGCATCTACTGGGAAAGTTTGTCAGGAGAAATTTCTTAAAAATTGGTAAAGTAGAGAAAGCGAAAATCTGGGCAATATACCTATGCTATACCTAGCAATGTATTGAGGAAATGGGGCGTGTTAAAATGTGTGGAATGTAAAAGGAATGTATTTGGCAATAAATTGAAAAGCTATGAAAAAAAAGTAAAAGTCCCCTTCCTTTCTAGCTCAAGTAGTAAACAGAGGAGACTGCTTGGGGAGTTCTGGAGCGGGAGGGACAATTCAAATTGGATATAAAGCAAGAAAACGCATTTTTGTGATGAAGTAAAGAATATGTGGAGAGAGTAACATTTGAAGAAATAAAGACAAAAGAGGGAACGGAATAATAATCAACGAAAGTTTAGCGGTAGACCAAAAGTCTCACCCGAAATGTCTCTCTTAGAACCCCTGGCTTAGTCGGACTTTGAGTAAGCGAAAGGTAACTTATGTTTTACAATTTTTACAACAATACTACGATATTTGTAGTAAAGTTTCATTATGTATCGCAAAGTTAATGGAATTGAGAAAACAATTGAGGAAGTAGGTGGAAATATCATTAATCATACGTTTTAATGTATTTTATATTCTCCATTAAGTCTCAAATGAGATAAATGGGTGAGCAAAGCGGAATTATCTGTTTAATTTTATTTTCAGTTGGGTAACTAATGCTGATAATTACCTTACCATTAGCAAGATTAACGCGTTCAAAATATATCCTTCATTTTCTTGCAAATTACTCTTGATGTGAGTTTTCTTGAGACTTTTACTGTCCTGACCACAGGTGAGTATGATATCTTTGACTATCCAATATACCATTTAATATCTCTGATATCACAAATGTTATCCCTATACGTATCTGAGCTATCATCTAAATTCAAGAGCATAAATGGTAAAGATATTTAAATAAAAAATATCACTCTTTCTTTGGTGAATAAGAAGAAAGAAAAACCTTCGAAAGAGGAAAAATCTATAACTTAATTAAATTGGTCTTTTAGTTCAAATTCAAAATTGAAACCGAGAAATAAAACGTCATTAACGGATTTTTACGAAGAAGCAAACTTGGGTGATTTATCAATTGTATCCTGAGACCAAAATCCATTCGTAGCCATGAATTCCAAGAGTTTCTTCCGGGTCATTTATTTCAGGGAAAGGAAATCCGCAAAAGAGGTGACGCTGAGAGCTTAGGACGATGCCGATGGAGTAATCTCGAGGCCAAAGGGATATATAGAAAATTGGTAACGGTGATACGTACGCGTGTACGTATCACATGATTTCACATAATCATACACACCTGGGCGTGGCCATATCTGGTGCAAAAGTGAAGGAGAACGCTTGGAGGCAGTAAATGAATGGGACAGCGAGAGGCACACACCCACGAAAAAGACCAGAACAGATAGCTACTCTCTTGACCGTCCGACGCACTCCAAGCCTTTATACAATTTTCCTGGATTAACATTTTTAGATAAGCAGAGCCATTTAAGCAATTCATCACAGTCAATAAAAAATACTCAGCCTACTTCCATTAGCCTGAACTCCGCCTTGTTCTGAAGGGGAATGCTCTTAACTTATCAACTGCATTGAGGAAGAAAATATATTGAAAGTGGCTATATGACAGCTTTTCCCACTAGAATAACAACGACCATATTGCGGCAATTTGAGTAGCAAACCATACCCTATCCCTCTTACAGTCCTACTCTTCCTCTTCCTGTCTTTCAGCTAGAAATTTAAGTAAACAAGGTCAGCTGACCAAAAGGTCGCGTGTCGTCACTTATTCTAATTTATGACCTTACCACTTTGAAAACTTTAAATAATTCCCGGAGTAACCTTGGAATGACCTTGGCAAGTCTATCATTCGAAAGAAAATGTAAACACATTATGGTTTCAAATTTCGTTAGAATCTGCCGAATAGTTATGATGTTATTGCAAAAAAGGACCAATTCCCGTGCTAACCTTAGGAGGACTTTGGCAATTATATCATTCGAAATATAATGTGAAACAACATAAGGGTTTCAAATTTCGTTAGAATGGTCGGAATAGTTATGATGTTATTGGCAAAAGAAAATAATTCCCTGGCTAGGTTGGGAGGATTTTGGCAATTATATCATTCGAAAGAGAATGTAAAACAACATAAGGGTTCAAATTTTGTTAGAATTGGCTAAATTGTTACAATGTTATTAAAAAAAAGGCAAAACGTGGAGCGACCGACCGACCAACTGATCGTCGAACATAGTGAGATGTAGAGTCACCCGCGACTAAAAAGTCACAACTTTCTAAAAGCTTCTTAAAAAGCAAAAATAAATTATATTAAAATATATATATTTTTTTATTAAAATGGCAGGCCTTACCTTTTGGTCAAACCTCATTATTGAATTGGAAAGGGGAAAAAATGGTTACACACTAATTGCATAGTAAAAAATAGTATAGCATATTATTGTATAGTGGTACTTATCATATTATATCATAGTATAACATGGTATAGTATATTATAGCGTAACAAAGTATAGTATAGCATAGCATAGCAAAACATAGTATAGTAAAGTATAATATAGTATAGTATATATACTTAGTATAGTATCTCCTAGCATAGTATAGCCTAGCATAGCATATCCTAGTATAGCATAGTATTGTCTAGAATAGTATATTATTTTATAGCATAGCCTAGTATAGTTTCGAATAGTAGCCTGGCAAAACCTAGCTTAACGTAGGATAGCCTACCATAGTAGCCTGGCAAAACCTAGCTTACCGTATGAGAGCCTACCATATTATTACCTCACCTAGCAAAATAAAGCCTATCATAGTATAGACTAGTCTAGATTGCCTAACATAGTAAATCCCGTCTAGCCTAGCATAGCATAGTATATCATTACATAGTATAGTATAGGATAGTATAACAGAGTAGATTATGTCATAGCATAACCTACCATAGTATAGCCTAGCATCGGATAGCCTACTCTAGCCTAGTCTAGCCTATGATTCACTATAATAGTATAACTTAGCATAGCATAGTCTAGCGTATCTAGCATAGTATAGCCTAGCCTTACATAGTATAGCTTAGCCTGGCATAGTATGACTTTTCCTAGACTAATCTAGCTTAGCCTGCAGTGAATGTACAGTATGGCCTATCTTAACTTAGAAACCATAGTAAAGCCTAACCTAACTTCACTTAGCATATATAGGATAGTAAAGCTTACCATACTATAGCTTATCATAGTATAACCTAGCCTAGAATAGTATACTAACGCATAGCCTAACCTAGTATAGTTTAGAATAGTTTAACATAGTATTGCCAAGCCTATCCTCGTATAACCTAGGCTAGTCTAGCCTAGCCTTTTAAAGCCTAGCATAGTATAGCCTATCTACCATAGTTTATTTCTCTTACCTTAATCTAGCTTAGCATAGTATAACCTAGCCTAGCCTAGTAAAAACTAGTCTAGCATAGTATATCTTATCCTATTCTAGCAGGATATATCTTGGCATAGCACACCCAACCATAGTCTAGCCTATTTTAACCTGCCCTATCCTAGCTTAGCATGGTACACTATAATTTATCTGAGAGGTACACTATAATTTATCTGAGACTAGCGTAATATAGTCCAGCATAGCCTTGCATAGCATAGCATACCCTTGTATAGCCCAGCCTAGTATATCATAGCATAGAATGGCCTAGAATAGCATAGTATACCCTAGAGTAGCCTAGCATAGTATATATTAAAATAACCTAGCTTAGTATAGTATACCTGAGTCTATCACAGTGTATCCTAGCCGAGCCTAGCCTAGCTTATCAAAGTATAGCCTAGCCTGCCTAGTAGAGTATAACCTAGCCTAGCTTAGCGCAGTCTACAAGTGTATATTAAAACGTAGCCTAGCTTAGCTTACCCTAGTCTATAAAATCCTATCTTAGTATAGCTTAGCTTAGCCTAGTTCACTGGAGCCTAACCTAGTATATTCTATCCTATCCTAGTCTAGTTAGCATAGCCTGGTATAGTATATCATAGCCTACCTTACCTTACCCTACCCCAGTTAGTATAGTTAGTATATCATAGTATTGCCTAGCCTAGACTATTAGATCTTAGCTTAGGATTGCAAAGCATGCATAACATCGCCTAGCCTACTCTAGCAAAACCTCGCTTATCCTAGCCTGGTAGAGCGGAGACTAGCCTAGTGTAGTATAGCTTAGTATACCATAGCCTAACCTACCATACCATAGCGTGGTCTATCCTAGTATAGCCTCTCATGCCCTATCTAGTCTAATATAGCTTAGCCTAGCCTAGCATAACATAACCTAGCCTATCATTAACTATCCTAGACGTGTATAGCCTATACTATACTATCTTACCCTAGCCAAGCATAGATTATTATTGTCTAGCCTAGCGTACTATATTATTTCTTAACATAGCATATTATAGCCTAAATTAGCATCGTACATATATATTACCCTTGTATATTATATCTTAGCATAGCCTATTCTAGGCTTGCCTAGCAAAGTATAGCATATTATAGCCTAGTCTAGTCTAGCAGAGTATCGGCCGAAAATTATGATGTTATTGCCAAAACAAAATAATTCCCGGGCTAACCTTGGGAGGACTTAGGCAATCATAGCATTTGAAAGAGAATATAAAACAACATAAGGAATTCCTATTTCGTTAGAATCGGCAAAATAGTTACAATGTTATTTAAAGAAAAAAAAAGCTAAACGGGGACCGACACACCGACATAGTGAGATGTAGTCTGTCGCAACCTGACTCGAACGCGACTAAAAATGAAGTGATACCGAGAGACATGTCGAAAAACACTGAATTATTCAGGGCCTAACTAGAAAGATGGAAGCACCATTTTGAGAAATGCGTTGACTAATTGCATGAGTTTATAGCCGGTGGTACATGTACATTTAGGGATGAATTTAGAATTCTGAGGGGATACAAGAATTTCCGTCAGGACACCAACTCTTTTTAGCGTCAGTACCTCCTCTTGCTTTTGTAACGCACTTCTACAATATTACAATAATGACATTGGAACGATTTGCGCAGAAAGAACTCAACAAATGTTGAGGGAAGTATGAATATACATTCAAAGATATTACTCAATAGGAGTTTAGTGAAGGTATTTTGTCCAGGAAGTTTGATTGGTAGGTCTGTCAAGAAAATTGATAAAGATACTGGAATTGGAAATGTGAAAATGTTATATGATTGCAGATCAATGAAGCTGGGGATATTGGAATTAAGAAGGCAAACGATCGTTTGATGGCAGCTGCAGCATTGTTGGCCAGGTTACTTCCACACCATCTTGCAGAACAATATAAAATACATGCTTTGAAAATACACGGATACTTACTTGTGTGAAGAAAAAAATAAATCATCTATTTAAATAAATCAGAATTAGAATAAAACAGGCTACCAGGCTACATAGAATATATATATATATATATATATATATATATATATATATATATATATATATATATGATGAAAATTAATGCAATATCGCAAGAAAAGATGAGGAATTAAACCACATTCTCCGAAGACAATTTAATTCAGAACAGTTTCGGTGTATCTCACACCCTTTTTCAACTGACACTGGATGGAAAATATTTGAAAATGCTTACATACATAACACAGTCAGGTCGTGAAAGATCCCCTCATTTTTCCCCAATCCCCTACTTGTGGCTAATCAGGGGGAGGTAAGGCCTAAACATATGAAGGGCTGACATTTTACTATTTTGTTTATTTCCTTTCGTATTACAGGATTAAAAGAAAATTGACCCTCAGATAGATTTAAATTAGGAACTGACGATATCAAGCTGATTCTACGATTCTTCTCTTAACATAGTTAGCCGATTTAAATACCATTTTACTTCCATTGAAATCGATCGAATGATTCAAATCTCTAACATGACAAAATATTCCACTGCTTTGACTGCCCACTCTAATATCTCTTTCGTGTTCATACAATCTCTTGTCTAGATTTCTCCCCGTTTTCCCTATATAAACTTTGTGGCAATCGTTGCATGGTATTGCATATACTCCTATGTTATGATGTTCTTTCGGTTTCCTGGTCATCATCAATTGGTTTAAGGAATTATTATATTTAAAGGTTTGATTAATGCCCACTTTCCTAAATATGTCCTTTAAACTATTTAATTTATTATTAAATGGCAATGTTATACATTTGTTGAAGTCATTTTTGCGGGAAGGCTTATTGCCATAGAATGTTTTTCTAACTGCAAAATGGGCAAACAATATGAACCAATCGGGGTAATACAAATTAGAAAAAATAGTCCTGATAATGACAATTTCTTCATCTAAATAGGAAGGATGATATATTTTATATGCTCTTAGGAAAAGGTTAGAAATTACCGATTTTTTAACAGTATTATCGTGAAACGAAAAATAATGTATTTAGGCATTCGAGTGGGTTGGTTTTCTATAAACGTCAAGTTTTAATTCATGGGGATCTTTATTAATGAGGACATCTAAAAAGGGTAATCAATTATCATATTTCCATTCATATTTAAATTTGATGGAGACATGCAAATTATTCAAATTATTAAAAAAGTTATCAAAATCATGGCCATTAGGCCATACAGAAAATACATCGTTAATGTACCTTAACCATATAAAGTTAGGGGGAGAAATTGTGGGAAGGAGTTCAGTCTCAAAATATTCCATGAAGAGACATGCCAATATCGGAGAAAAACTATTTCCCATGCTAAGGCCAAATATTTGTCTATAAAACTCATTATTTACTCGAAACACATTGTCAGAGAGACATAATTCAACTAGATCGATAAATTTGCTCGTAGAAATGGGAAGATCCAAATTAAGTCTAGGCATGATTTCACGCAGCCTGAGGAAGTTGGTAGAGAGCCAGTCAGAAATGGAGGAGTAGGCAGCCAGGAGGTCAGTGATAGAGTAAGCAAGAGACGTGGAGGATGAGGAAACGAAAATATGAGTGTCATCAGCATATAGGTGGAAGGATAGACCGAAATTACGGAGAAGGGAACTAAGAGGGAGAAGGTAGATACGAAATAGTAGAGGACCAAGGACAGAGCCTTGTGGCACTCCAAAGCGAATGGGGTAGAGTCGGATGAAACGTCATCAATCACAACGGATTGGGTACAAGACGAGAGGTAAGAGTGGAACGAGTCAAGCACGGTGCATGATATGCCGAGGAAAGAGTGGAGACGATCAAGTAGGACGGTATGGTCAATAGTATCGAAGGCAGAGGAGAGGTCGAGTAGAACGAGGATGGAGACAAAACCCCTGTCCGTGGCTCTTCGTAAGCAATCGGACACATCGAGAAGGGCGGTTTCTGTGGAGTGACCTGATTTGAAACCAGATTGATATGTTTTATCAATGTTACAGGCCACCATGTGACTGTTGATGCGTGAAGCAACCACTCTCTCCAGAACCTTAGAGAGGAAAGGAAGTTGCGAAATCGGGCGATAATTGGAAGGGTCAGTGGGGTTCAGTTGAGGCTTTTTAAGAATCGGACGGATGTGGGCACGTTTGAAGGAAGAGGGAACAAGACGATTTGCAAGTGAAGTGTTAAACAGGTGAAGAAGCGTTGGGAGGATAGCAGGCAGAATTTTACATAACAGTTTAGGCGGAAAAATGTGCTTTGGAGAGCCCGATTTCTTAGAACGCGAGAGCAGGGCCGTAAGCTCCAACGCGGTCACAGCGGAAAAAACGATAAGCGGCTGAGGCGGGAAGTCAGGGAGAATGGCAGGAGCCGGGACAGAAGGCTGAGGGAGGGAGGCACGGAGGTTAGTGACCTTATCTGCGAAGAAATTCGAGAGAGTAGCAGGGCTAATGGGTGGGGAGACCTGGTCTGGGGAAGTACGACGGGAGAGCAGATGGAAGACGGTTTTGGGATCATTCCTCTTATCAGAAAGAATGTCAGAGTATGCAACAATGTGTTTTTTTTATTTCTTTTTAACTTCTGAAAATAAAAACATAGATATAAAACTTAGGTACGAATTAGAAAAGGCATTCAGACGTTGGCAGCTCGCAAGGAAAGCTGCAGTACGGAACAAAATAAATAAGTTAATTTATTCTGGACATTTTCATTCGTGTTGTCCCTTTGGGAGAATATAAATTAAAAGGAAATAAATATAGAATCCATTCACCTATTTCATATGTTTCAGACCGTAGCATTCCCTCACGAGCCACCACTGCATTCAAAGGAATTGTCATTTATAGTGAAACATGTCAATAAAGGTTTTGAAGAATTTATTATAATACAATAAATGCTAAATAATGAAATAATTCATCTGAAATCATTATTTCAGTTGATATGGCGAACATTATGTCAAGTTTCGCACGAAGATTTCAAAATATTTAAGAAGACAATAAATTCTATCCCCTGATTCATTACTTCTCTCCATATCTTGGGAATTCCAAAAAGCAAAGATGTCATTCTACCTTTAATTTATCGTCTCAAATCTTTGATGCACATCTCGACATTAATATATTATAGAACATTTTGTTCTGGTAGCCCTAGCTTAATACCAATTATGGCCAATACATTGTATTCACAGCTTTTGTGATTTGGCATGTTAACCTTCCCGCAGATTAATAATAGCGATTTGGATATTTTTTTAAACTTACACGCTATATTCATTATAAAACATTTTATTTATATGACTGAAAAGTAAAAAAAATATATGTTATAATATACAATTCAAAGAAGCGAAACAATTATCGAATAAAGTTTATGGTACCTGATATTCGTAATAAAGATATTTATTTACTTATAAGACCTTAGCCGCATAACTTGAGTTGATATAAAATAACGAATTTCAGATTCAAAGCCATTAGAAAACACTATAATAATCACGTACAAAAACCTTGGACAGCAAAATTGAAGCATACCAGTGTTATTATTTGTCCCCAAGTGGAATAAGTTATCATTTAATCTTTGTGTCTACTATAACAATTATAAGACTCTTTAATACAGCAATCGCCACGCTTGATAGAAGCAAAAGTCTCCATCCCATAGAGGTGAGAGTCTAGACCAATCTAAGAGATCCCTCCAAACAAAAACTGATTGGTTTTAAAATCTGTTAGATTTGTTGTTTAATTCAATCACTTACTTGTCGTGGATGAGCAGCGTGTAGTAGCATATCTACCACACTAGTTTTCAAAGGTAAGTTGTTAAATATTATTGGTTTTAGTGTTTTTTATTGCGCCTCGTTGTTTTGCGGGTAGGAACTGTTTTAAATAAAGAACGTAGGTTTTTACATGCCTGCGCTACATAAATTTATCTACTTATGTATATAAATGTATGCTAAGAGATCATATAAAGATACTTAACTACATTCAACTATAATCTAGTAAACTCGCCAATTAATTTTTAAGATCAATATTACTAGGATTTTTATATATAACATTGTCAGAGAGAGAAGGTTACACCACCACGCCTACAACCCAACGTCTACCTGTAGCGCCTGAGAAAATAAACATGCACGTCCAGACAGTCCCGAGAGAGCAGTGTGAAGTTTGTGCGGTTGTGCGACCCGTGTCGGGTTCCCTTTCTCGCCGTCGCATAGTCTGATCCTGGCCAGAGCTACGGCGCCAAGAACCTTTGCACAAGGCTGTGAGGCTGCCTAGAATATCCCTCCTTTCCCTGGCGCGCCAAGTCTAATGGAAAAAGCTTTGAGAAAATAGTAATATACATCTCCGTCTTGGTTAGCAGCCTGCAACGGCTTCCAGCAACGAACGCGACGCATCATCTCTACCCGGCCTTGCTCCTGCATAAAGCCAGAATTCCTGCTCGACAGGCGATAGACACGGACAAGCATCTATCACTCGGGTATCTACTTCGTTCATGAGTGGAGTATCTCTCTTTTATTTCTCAGCGAGATTAAAGAAGAAGGAATCTTGTAAGTTAAACCTTGCAGCGCCCCGCCTACTTGTCGTATCCAAGCCTCCAGTTAATCAGGCTTTGCGTTAGTCTCTCCACCATTTGCACTCTCACACATTTCCTTGAAAGCTATCACTGTACATCCTGTCTCGGACTCTCCTACCCGTCGAGTAATTTGTATCCCCCCCGTTTGGTACCCCGGGCCTCATTATATTTATTGTCATTTATTTAATTGTGTTATTAATATTTTCTTTGTATATAGTAAAGTTATTTTTCTACCATCCGTTTCTCTAATTCCAGAACCTCTGAGAATTGGTTATTTATGCTAACCGCACTCGATTTTGTTTATTTAACCCTCGCACTGGGATCTGTATCCCAATTTTGTGGCGTGCCCTCTTCACGGTCACCCTTACGAAATCTATATTATATTGTGCTGTCAAGTTTTTTAGTGTCACCCGCAGTATCTAATCTCATTTCTTTTAGACCTGTGACATTTTAATGGGTGTTATTCTTGTATATTTAAGGTTCTGGTATTAGAAACTGTAGAAAAGACTTTACCCATTTCCCATTTTCCCTTTCGTGTGCATATTTTGTATTGAATTTTGCGACCGTATGAAACTTTAACCCTTTCTAGGCCTCATAAAACGTCTGCCATATTGTAAAGGAATTAATCTTATTTCTATTTTTTTGTATTGTGTTGCCGTTTTCTTTGTGCATATTGGGCACACAGGCTCTCGCTAAATTCTGGAGTGAATATTTCGAGTAAAATTAAAAATTCGTGCCGTGCGAAATAATAATCTCTGTGTTTGTTGTTTTTTTAGTGGAGAATCATAGGTCCTAAAAGCCTAACAGCACTTCTCCTGTACTTCAAATAATTCTTCCCCTTTTTTGTAGTGCTTTTCTTGAAAGTTCGTTGAACTCGATAAAATGTCGTCATTATTCAACAACGTTTAAGTTGCAAGGAGAGTCACATGGGCTCAACGGCAAGGACCTCTTAGCTTATATTCGAGAGGAGGAACGGATCAAAAGAGAATGAGAAAGAGAAGAACGAGAAGAAAGGGAAAGAATCCGCCTTCATGAACTTGAAATGAGTAGGACCAAGAACGAGACGCTGCCCATCAGCTCGAGGTCCGAAGCTCCCCCTACGGCGTCTGTTAAGCTTCCGGTTTTCAAGGAAGGCGAGGATTTCTGAGCCTAATCCACTTCGAGAAATTCTTCGAAATCAACCCTTGGGACATCGAAGCAGATGGAGTGGCTAAACTCCGAGATATATTCATATCACTCCCTTTGGAGGCAACAATTGATTATTCGACCTTAAAATCGGAATTACTTGCAGTAAATAACATTAACCCAGACTTTTACCGATCAAAATTTAGATATCTCCATCTTAAGCTAGGCCAAACATACTGTCAGTTTGGGTGCACCCTCCAGCGTCACCTCAACTTTTGGCTCGGTGCTTCTAAAATCCCGCATGACTACTATGCCCTCGTTGACTTCTTCCTGAGAGACCAGTTGTGTGCTGCACTTCTGGCTGAAGTTAGATCTTTCGTAAAAGACCGGTGGTCCCTCACGTTCAAGGAATGCGCAGAAGAGGCCGACATTTATTCAGCAAGCAACAACTTTTATCTGAAATAAGGGAAGAAAACGCCCCCCTTTCCCTAAAACCTAAGCCGAACAAAAGTAAATTCATCGCGCAAAATGTAAACAAGTTTGCCAAGGTAACTGACCCGTCGAAGCCGAAACCACCCTTTTCGTCCGAACACCGGGATGTAAAACCATTTTCTTCAGGCCCCCTCTACGTCATATTTGCCCAGTAGACTCATCATTTGTTTTTCCTGTGGTGTGGAGGGCCATGTGAAAACGAACTGCCCCCAGAATTCTCAGTCAGGAATAAGTCTTCTCACTAGTTACAGCAGATATGTGCCACGTCTGCGCCTCCGTCAACACCATCGGAATCTTCTCCCTTCCCCTTCCTGTTTGATAGGAATACCCCCGGAGGCCTTAAGCTCGAATCCGGAACGAGTAATGGTTGCCGTGTCTCCACTTTTGTGAGAGATACCCGGTGCACCTGCATAGTGGTGTCGGACAAGCTGCTTCCCCCAGTAGCCCCGGACCATAATAAATTCTCCTTCGTGCACGACACTTGTGGCGCGCCAATCGGTTTCACATCGTTAAGTGCTACATCGATTGTGCGTACTTCACTGGCTGGGCAGAAGTAGTAGCAGCCCCTACTAACTTCTGCTCTGTCCTCATTGCCCAGTGCCCACGGGTCTCCCCCAACTCCGTGGCCCAACCCGTGGTTACCCGTTCGCAAGTGGTAAAAGATTCGAAGATGCTCTCGCCCCTAGAATCCTTACGTTCTTCAGAATTCAGGGAGGTCATGAATGAAGACTTCTCAAGAACTGTGATTCCTTCCGACCACTGTGGGCTAAGGCCCAGACAAAAGAGCAAGTAGCCACTCGAGGAGACAAGGTGATTTCCTACCAAGTTACGGACAGCTTACTTTACCGTGACCAACCAGAAGATCCTTCGCTACTGCAGGTCTTACGCCATCTGCCAAAAAACTGCCGTCAAAGGACGAGTTAAGCCTGCACCATTGCAGAGAAGACCCCTAATGTCAGAGCAATTGATCGCATTGGTCCGATATAACCCCTGTCGAGTGAAGGACACATTCACGGGCTAACTTTAGTGGATTTGGCCCCCGGTTCCCCAATGCTGTGCCGTTGAAGAATAATTGGATTACTTTTGTATATATTGCACAAGAATTCTTGTATTTTGTGTAATTCCGTATAAGAATATGTGTCATTATTTGTTTTTATTATTGTGTGTATATTTTTTTAGGAGTTACCCCGTTCGTATGTACCTTTTTTGTGTGTTGTGGGACCTTTCCTTTTTTTTAATATCCTTGTATGTAAGCCCCTGGTTATCGAGACTATGATGACCCAGGCTATTGATAACTATTCATGCCTATCTTATAGTATTATTATCCTTGTAGTTTTATGTAATGCCTTATAAGAATATGTGCTATTATTTTTATTATTTATTGTGTATATATTTTTTAGGTATGTACCTTTTTTTTCGTAATGTTGGACCTTTCATTTTTAGGGGGAATATCCTTGTATATAAGCTTCTGGTTAACGAGATTATTTTAACCCCGGTTATTAATAACTATTCTGTCTGTGAAGCCTACGAGACTATACCCCATCCCCCTTGGCGAGCCAAGTCTAATGAGATCCCCGTCTCCCTTTGGGTGGACCCCGGCGATCCACTTCCGCCGAGGCAATATAAATATTTCGAGAAAAGCTTTGATAAATTAGTACCATGCCGCCCCATCTTGGTTAGTAGCCACGTAGTCTCGTAAGCCTTGCTTTGCCTCTCAACGGCTTCCAGCTACGAATGCGATGCATCATTTCTAATCGGCCTTGTTCGTTCCTAAGGTCAGAATTCCCGCCTGACAGACGATAGACACGGACAGGAATCTATCATTCGGGTATCGACCTCATTCACCACTGGAGTAGTCACTCGCTCGTTTCTCAGCGAGGTTATAGAAGAAGGAATCGTGCAAATTGAACCTTGCAACGCCCTGCGTACTCGTCGTATCCAAACCTCCAGTAAATTAGGCTTTACGTGAGTCTACCCATCATTTGCACTTTGCCCTATCTACCTGGAAGCAATCACCGTATATCCTCCTCGGACTCTTGTACCCGTCGAGTCAGTTGTATAACCCTCCCCCCCCCCGCTCGTTTGGTAGCACGGGTATCATTTTATTTATTGTCATTTATTTAATTGTGCTATTAATTTTTTATTTGTATATAGTAAAGTTATTTTCACTACCATCCGTTTCTCTAAACCCAGAACCTCTAAGAATTGATTATTTATGCCAACCGCAGTCGATTTTGTTTATTTAACCCTCGCACTGGGATTTGTATCCCAATTTTGTGGCGTACCCTCTTCACGACCACCCTACGACAAACATAAACATTGTCAATTTAATTTAAAAACTAAGATTAAAACCATGGCCATTCGAACACAATTTAAAGACAACCACTTATAATTGTAGATGGGAGAGACTACTCTAACCGGAACAGTCCCAGCCAAATTATACGTGTAATAAATCTAATTTCCCCTTTCTAAAAAAACTCTGGTTCCTCTCGAATCAATCCTTTAGTTAACCCTCCCATACACTGATTATTTTTTCCATACAATTTACTTAAACCACCAAAACTTAACCCACTGTGTTTCTGCAGTCCCATTTCTTCCTTTTACCTTTATACAGCGCGGCACAATTACTGCGTTTTTGCAGTCCTCAAGTACTTTTTTCACCTTCAGTCATCCTCCTTATATATGCCCTTAATGTTACTCAGAGTCAAAGTGACCGGGGTACCCTAGTTACTATGAGTAATATTTGTGGAAAAATGACAAATAAATTTAGTCATTTAAACTAATTTATATTCAAAATGACCTAAAATTAAATCACTGCATTAGGGATACATTACTTGCTAGTCTTTGTGCAAATCATTTCATTAGCAAGATAACAGAAGTCCCGTACATGCATTTTAATGACTAGACCTCGTCTGAACTCTGGTTTAGACCAATCTGTTTGCGCATAAACTCGAGGTACCTAATTTACACTGACCACGAGGTCATCACCTAAAGGACGTGCATTTAAGCAAAATTAGAGTGCCAAAATTTAGGGCGGGAGATTCTGCAAACTAAGTTGTTTTTATTAAAACAAAATCGTCTATTGGCAAGCCATTAAAGCCTAGTATTTTAATACAACTATAATGTATTTCAAAATTTAAATTATCATAGAGATGTAAAATTCATATTGAATATACATACACATCAGCAATTCGTGT
Source organism: Ceratothoa steindachneri (assembly GCA_963969495.1). Taxonomy (NCBI): domain Eukaryota; kingdom Metazoa; phylum Arthropoda; class Malacostraca; order Isopoda; family Cymothoidae; genus Ceratothoa; species Ceratothoa steindachneri. The sequence continues at coordinate 114,610,978 of OZ018323.1, read as the reverse complement.
ATTAATTCTTGTTAATATACTTATAAAGTCATAATAGCTATTAAGTAGTCCATAGAAAAATGCCAATCAACACAATATTTCAGGTGTCATTCATGCTTCGTAAAAAAGTGATATTTAGAACTAACATTTCACTGTGAAAGAATTCTAGAATCTACGGGGGAAAAAGATGCTCATGGTAACTCCGGAATGATGGATCAATTAAATTGATAGATATTCGAGCAATAACCACTATAAAGCTCTAAGATCAAGAATTATATATATATATATATATATATATATATATATATATATATATATATATATATATATATATATATATATATATATATATATATATATATATATATATATATATATATATATATATATATATATATATATATATATATATATTTATATATATATTTGTATAAATATATATATATTTGTATAATATATATATATATATATATATATATATATATATATATATATATATATATATATATATATATATATATATATATATATATATCGTGATCCATGCACATAAAAGTTGCTCACACTTACATATTCTGACAGCAGCGACCATTTGATCTCGCCTTGGTCAGTTATCTTCCTTTAGGTCAACAAACTCTGTCACCACAGAAGTCATTCAACCATTGTTTATTGACGCCAGGTTGTAACACTGATTTTTTGTTTTCTAAACTTTGTTATCATGAATTCCTTTTCTCACCACCTATCTATCAAATTCGTTTAAAAGACAATCTCTGCTCTCTCTCTCTCTCTCTCTCTCTCTCTCTCTCTCTCTCTCTCTCTCTCTCTCTCTTTCAGTCGTTGCTCTGATGGTTGGAAACGACCTCTACCTGAGAGGAGGTAGGGTAGGCCCCTCAGATAAAATCCTCCACACGGTCATGGGTGCCGTGGACGACTGTGGGCTGAAAACCCGCAAGCGTGTTGTAGTCGGGATGCTCCCGAGGAGAGGTCCAACACGGACCGCTCACTCGATGAATATCTCCTTGAACTGGCGCCTAGCAGATTTGTGTACGGCAGAGGGGGTCTTTTTTGTGGACCCGTACCGCACCTTTTATGGTAGAAATGATCTCTACCAAAGGGATGGGGTACATCTTTGCTTTAAAGGAAAGGCCTCTCTGTCGAACATGATCCAGGATGTCGTAGAGAGGACCGAAAGGAGTATCCGGCCCAGGGTGAGGGTGAACGTACGCCAGTACGCCCGTGTCACCCCCAGGAACGACCTTCCCAGAGGTCGCAAAAAGGGGTGCCTCGCTAACAAACAAGCCGGGAAACGGAAGATCGTAGGGAGTCCTACAGTCGGGGACTTCCTGAAAGTTCTTCTGTTTAATGCGAGGTCAATCAGGAACAAGTTTCCTGAGCTCCGTGGCCTCGTAGCGATGGAAGAACCCGAAATGGTAGCCATAACAGAATCGTGGATAAAAACCTCAAACTGAGACTTTGAAGGCGAATTCATGGTTCCTGGCTACCAACTCTTCCACAAAGATAGGCCAGACAGAGAGGGTGGCGGTGTAATGTTGTATGTCAAGGATACAATCAGATCTACGAACTCCAACATTATATCCGATCACAGGCTCCTAGGCGTTGACCTAGAGATAGGTCCTGTCAGATACAGGACCCTGTTACTTTACAAACCCCCTTACCAACCCGTTGAGAAGGACAGGGAACTGTACCAGCTGCTGGGTGAGCTTGTTCAAGGCAGAGTGTGCATCGTTATGGGCGACTTCAACAGACAAGTTGACTGGGAAACCAGAGCAGCCTGTGGCGAGAGCGCGCTACTCCTGGAGTTCGCCAACAACGAGTTCCTCACTCAATGGGTCAGAGGACCGACGAGAGGAGACAATATCCTCGACTTGGTTTTCACCTCTGAGGATGATATCGTTGAGGATGTCTCTGTAGGCGAAGAGCTCGGTGGCAGTGATCACCAGCTAATTAGATTTACCGTCAAGATCCCGAAGGTGAGGTCGGTTGCCAGTCAATCTAGGAAACTTGACTTGAGAAGAGCAGACTTTGCAAGCCTTCGTGCTGGGCTGACTGATGTAAGGCTAGCGGTATGTGAAGAGGTTGAGGATTCGTGGAACAATTTCAAAAATATATTAATGAGTCTTCAATCAAGTGGCATCCCTCTGAAATGCCTCCGTCGGTCTTCTGTTCAACTAAAATGGTTTAATCGAGAAATCGGCCAACTGCTTAGGGAGAAGAGAAATGCGTACCGGCGATTGAAGATCTCGGGTGCCTTTGAAGAGTACCGGAGGCTAGCCAGGAGATGAAGTCCAGCATAAGGGCGGCTAAGCGTACTGAGGAACTCCGAGTGGCGAGACTCTGCAAGGAGAATCCCAAGGAGTTCTTCGGCTATGTAAATAGCCGTAAACCAATCCATCGTAGGATTGGGCCCTTAGTGGACGAGGAGGGTGCATTAACTGAGTCAGATGCAGAAAATGCTAACTTTCTCAATGACTACTTCTCCTCAGTGTTTACTAAAGAGTGTGGTCCCATCCCCCAGCCTACGGATTCCTATTCGGGGGAAAAGCTGGAGGCAATGGACTTCACCAAAGGAGAAAAAAGAAAAATATCGCTGACCTAAAGACGAATAAGTCCCCTGGACCAGACGGGTTTCTACCCAAGGTGTTGAAGGAAGTGTGCGATGAAGTATCACGACATCTGTGCGCTATCTTTACCATGTCAATCCGGACCGGATGCGTTCCTAGAGACTGGCGTGAGGCGGAGGTGACTCCGCTCTTCAAGAAAGGAGCCCCCAGCCATCCGTCAAACTACCGACCTATCAGTCTGACTTCGATAGTCGGTAAACTCATGGAAAGCATGATGGTGGACAAAATGACCTCGTATTTAGAGTCAAACCTGCTACTGAGGAGTTCCCAGTACGGCTTCCGAAGGCAACGGTCATGCCTGACGAACCTTGTGAAATTCTTCCACTTCGTTTTCAGTGAGCACAATCGGGACAAGTCGGTGGATGTGGTCTACCTAGACTTTCAGAAAGCCTTTGATAAGGTGCCACACTGCCGCCTCCTCCGAAAGGTGCGAGCGATGGGCATAGACGGGAAGGTAGCCGGCTGGATCGAGAACTGGCTAAGTGGCAGACGGCAACGGGTGGTGGTAAATGGACAGTTTTCTGAGTGGGTGCCCGTTACTAGCGGGGTGCCTCAAGGTTCTGTCCTGGGACCACTACTATTCATCATCTACGTCAACGACATGGACGGTGACATGGTTGCCAAGATTTCCAAATTTGCCGACGATACCAAGCTTGGTATGAACGTTGCAAAGGATGGAAAAACTGCCCGCCTGCAGGAAGATCTTGGGAAGAATGGGGAGTGGTCGGACACGTGGCAAATGCCTTTTAACGTGGGCAAATGCAAAGTGATGCATATCAGCCACAGAAATTTCAATCTCAGTATATCCTTAAGGGCACTGCTCTTGAATCGAGTGACTTGAGAAGGACTTGGGTGTAACTATCACTAGTGTCCTCAAGTTCTCGAAACAGTGCATTGAGGCGGAGAAAAAGGCCCAAAGGATGCTAGGCTATATTAAGCGCCAGTTTGGTTATTGGAATCGGGAGATTGTACTGTGCCTGTACAACTCACTTGTCTGACCGCACCTAGAGTATGCCGTACAATTTTGGAGTCCTTCATTGCGAAAGGACATCACGAGATTGGAACGCGTACAAGCTAGGGCAACCAAACTGATTCTCTCTATCCGACATAGAAGTTATGAGGATAGACTAAGGGAGTTGGATCTGTTCTCGCTGGAAACCCGTAGACTGCGTGGTCAGCTCATCGAAGTCTTCAAAATACTTCGAGGGTTCGACAATGTTGACTACCGGGATATTTTCACACTGAGTGAGAACAGAACGCGCAATCACGGCTTCAAACTTGAACTGAAGCGTTACAACCGCAATCTGTGTGAAAACTTTTTCACCTACAGTATCTGCGGTAAGTGGAACGCACTTCCAGTGGAAGTTGTCAACAGTGAATCTGTTGACCAGTTCAAGTCAAGACTAGATAAAGTCTTGAAAAGCCGCCGTTCAGGGACGCAAAACAATTGAGCAGCCATGTGCCTATTCGATTGCTAGTCCAAAGGTACCCTCTTTGAATGGACCGTAAGGTCTCCTAGGGTACTTACTTTCCTTGTTACTCCTTGTTACTCTCTCTCTCAAACAAACATGACTTCAAAAAAAGCTCCTTCCTATAATACATTGGTCACGCCTACATTCTCTGCAAATATAAACCAAGAACTCATTCTCACATCGAGAGATACTGTGAATTATTTGAATATTTGAATCTGATTTATTTTAAAATACACAAAACTAGTTTCAGCATGATACCATTGTTAACTGTGTAATGAAATGTAAGGCAAGCGACTCCAGTATATTAAGGCGAACAAAATATTAAATAAAATGAAAAAAGAGGAAAGGACCTGGAAAACATAAATAATAAACCACAATATTTGAATCTGATTTATTTTTTTAAAAAAAACTAGTTTCGGCATGATGCTGTTGTCAACTGTGTCATGAAAGGCAAGGCAAGCGACTGCAGTATATTAAGGCGAACAAAAGACTAAATAAAATGAAAATAGAGGAAACAAACTGCAAAACATAAATATTTGCGTGGATCCTGGTCCAAATTTCTAATCCTCGGGAAGGATTGGTTCCGGCGGCTTATAGAAGAGTTTGTAAACATTATTCGAGATATATATCTTGAATTTATATTGCCTTTCAGATCAATTAAAATTATCGACTTTGTTAATGATGAATGATTGTGCAATTCTACTCTCAATATAATTCTTTGATTTATAATTAATTTTTGCTTGGTTGAAGTCAATTTTATGGTCATAATTTTGCATGTGCGCAAAGAGATTTGAGGAAATTGCACCCCTTCTTATATTTGCTTGCTGTTCTTTTATCCCCTTACTAAAGTGACCAGACTCTTCGATGTATAACAAATTGCAATTTTGGCAGGAGATAGATATACGCCTGCGTCATGGTTGGTGGGACGAGGTTTGTTAATGATTTTTGGATGGTATTTGAATATTTAAATGTAATATTTATGTCATTTTTATTCGCACACGATTTTAAAGGGGCTACGGCTGGAGCATATAGGAAACTAATTCCAAATCCATTTTTTAAATTCCTTATTTTGAAGTGTGGAGATGGAATAGAAGTTTTTCTGACCCTAGAATGGGATCTGTTTATGAAATAAATTTGGTATTTTAGTTCGATAAAATTGCAAATAAGGTGGTTGAATTCATCCTAAAGGAACATTGGGTCACATGTTCTGTAATGAGAAGAAATTTATGTAAGCATTTGAACTTGTAGGTTTAGGAAAGACTGAGCACTTTATCCGATAATTATTTAAACAGTGGATTTTACGGCCAGAAACGGTAAGGAATTGTTTTATTCCCATTTAACTTTGAATTTATCGATGGGTATAACAAATTCAGGTTGTGGAAAAAGTCATTGAAATTATCATTATTTAAGGGTCATGCCAATAAGATGTTGTCTACATATCGGAACCAGATAGGAGGTTGGTGATGGATTCTGGGAGGAGGGACGTTTCAAAGTTTTCCATAAAAAGATTACAGAGAATAGGGGAAAGAGGGTTCCCCATTCCTAGACCATATTTTTGGCAGAAAACACTAATTTCAGCTGAAAAAAAACATTTTCAGTTACGCATAAGCGCAGTGTTTTCAGCAAAAGAAAGGTTTTTAATAGCGGTTCCAAAATAAAAGAAATAATAAGACAATGTCGAAATATGGCCAAGTGTACGGGAATATGCGCACACAGGCTCTAAGGTAGGCCAAGCAAGGCAACAACTGTTATTGTTCTAACAGTGCGATTTGAATAGATAGCTGCAGCTGCGTGACCAAGGAATATTCCAAACACAACGACAAAAATAGATTTTAATGCACACTAAATATTAAGCACAACAATAAATATAGATATATATAAGTACATGAATAAGACGGAATTAGGTTCCGAATACTAATTGGATAATCAGGGTTATTGAATGGTTTTAATAGGAGATTTAGGATAGTGAGTGATTTAGTTCCTTTGAACCTCGAGAGTAAAGCGTGGAAAACTCAGTGGAAGGTCTTGATGACCTGGATTACTCACAGGGGTAGCCGAAAACCAGCAGCAGGTGGGGCTACTTTCTCGAAACTTGTGTTTTGCAAGATGCGGGCCTCTTGTCCTCAATAGGTCACCGGACGAAATTCGAAGGGGAGAAAGTGACTTCTCCAAACTCAGGTCGAGCGAGCTATCGGGCCTTTTGTCCTCAAGAGGTCATTGGTCGAACTTCGAAAGGGAGGGGGGGGGAGATGACTTCTCCACACCGAGCTTGACCGAGTTATCGGGCCTCTTGTCCTCAAGAGGTCACCAGAAAAACTTTGGAGGATGGCTTCTCCAATCCTTCATTCGAAGGCGGTTGAGAAAGGCTGACATTGCCTCACGAGACTCTTCTTCCCTACATGAATATACGGGTTTGATGTCCAGCTCTTCCGTGGCTTGCGCCCGTCATTTACATTCTCGGGAGAGAGCTTCGTTGAATCGAACTCCTTTCGGGTAAATGTCGTCTGACCAAGTCTGTCTGTAATCCTTGGGAGGGTGCATATATATCCGGAGTTCTCCAAAACAATGAGAGAGGGGACCTTCTCGAACCCCCGTTATCGGCCGTGACAACCGAGCGTCTCCTTGCGGGAAAGCGTAAGAGGCAGTGATCAACGGGCCAGACGGACGACCAGCGGCTAGAGCTATAAAAGGTGTTCGCGGCAAACCTACAAAAATTGATGAGTAATCTCCCAACCCGAGAGGGGAGGAAGGGAAGATTGAGACGGCGGGGAGGTAGACTTTCATTTCAGCGTCATGCCTCGGTGTGAATTTTTGCAGTGACCAAGCGGCAAGTCCAAAGAGGGTAAAGTCAGAGGGGGAGGGTGGGGAGTAACGGCTCGCTTTCTCTCTCGAAGTAATATCTTAAGAGGTGGGGAAATACTATTATTCTAGGGGATCCCTCTACAGACACGTTTAGCAGCTGTCAATTTTGGCCAGCTTCAACAAAAGTTCCTAAAATACCCATTGCATTTTCGCTAATTAGTGTCTTCATCCAATATGCTACCTAAGTACGGTTGTTGCCAACCAATCATAGCCCTTGCATGTTGCTATTTAAATTATCCAATGAGAGTTGAGCTCCATTTTATCTTGCCCCTCATTCACATCTAAATCCACTCTATGGCTGCCAAAATTGCTACATTCGTACAAATTTGATACTTTTTGGTCAAGAAGTTTTGTTTTGGTACGTTTAGTACTACGGTGATGATTTTTTGTACATTTTAGAATTTTATGCTATTTATTAGTAAATTATTATTTATTTAATAAATTATAAATAAAACTATAACTTAATTAGTAAATTTCGTACTAATGCATACTTTGAAGTAATAAGTTATCGGTCAGTTCATATATACTCGTAGGTAAACACCTTCACGAAGAGGAAGAATGCGGACAACTTCTGGAAACTTTGAACTAACGTACGATTACCTAGTTACCACCATGTCTTTTTTATAAGTAAACTAAAAATTTATTGATATATGGGAATAAATTTGTGTACATATTTTTTATATATCTCTGGAATATTTTTAGAAATGTAGTTCAATACATTACTCATAGTCACTAATTACATATGAAATAACCTGCAGATCAAACAAAACTGAACATGTTCGTTCGTTACATGATTGATTACATCATTTTTGCTCCGAGTCTATGTCTTAGTGACCTACTTAAAGCCAGTTAAACTGTATGCAACTGCCTTGCAATACGTGTTTGTGCAATAAGTTATGAAAAGTAAGTCTACTTATGAAAGAAAACTTTTCGCTAAATTATTAAATGATGAAACATTTTTAGCATGGCTACAGGTAAGAAAATTGGAAATTGTAAATATCTGATAGCTTAACTTAACTTCAAAGACATGAGAAAGAAAACAGAAAAGCAAAAAAATAATATGAAAACCGCAAAATATCGGCTAAAGTCATTGATTTCATGAAGGTTAGCCAGTCTTTTCTCACCTAACAAATGTAGCGTCCGAGGAACTTAAACTTTGTGGTTTCATTGCTGAACATAACTTGCCCATTGCTCTTTTGGATCATTTACCTGTTCTCATTTCTAATGTCTATCTAGAATCGAAATTTGCAAAAGACATAAAGTGCGCAAGAACAAAGGGAACTAGCATTTGTTTCTAATGTAATTGACCCGCATGCTTTAAATCATCTGTTATCTAAGTTGAATGATACAAAATTCTCCCTCATCATAGATGAAATAACTGAAATATCGACCTGCAAGCAACTAGTTCCAGTTGCTCGATATTACGACTCAAAGATTCAACAAACTGCGGATGAGTTTTTAGCGCTCCTGGAAATTAAAGACTGTATTACCGCGGGAATCTTTACTTGTTTAAAGTTATTCTTTGGTGAAAATAAAATCCTTTACCCAAACCTCATCGGATTGCAAGTGATAACGCAAGTGTAATAATCGAAAGTAAAGGAGGTGTTCAGCATTTTTTAAAGCAAAGAAATCTCATTATATTCATAAAACGTGCATTGCATTTGTATATATCTAAAGCCTGTACTGAATTGCTAAATTATTTGGAGTAATTAGCAAGAAATATTTTTTCATACCTAAGCAACAGTCCAAAACGTCTAAATGAATAGAAAAAAATTCAAACGTTCACAAATATCAGTCCACATAAAATTCTTCATATAAGTTGCACACAATGGCTTTGGTTGGAGAAAGTAGTGCACAGAATTTTGGAAAAATGGCCTCCATTTATGCTGTTCTTCACGTCAGCATCGCTAGAATATGGCATTCTCACGGCTTCTGGAATGTTGAAGAATCTGCATAATCCCATTACAAAAGTGTATTTTGCCTTTCTTGCTTATATTTTGCCAGCAATAAATAAGCTAAATTTGGAGTTTGAAGCAGAGGGATTTAGAATTCACACTTTGAGACGTTCTATTAATACTGGAATGAAATCCATCTTAGGTAATTTTCATTAAAAAAGATTTGCTGAAATCAAATAATATCAGTAAAATTAATGTGCATAGTCCTTCGAGCTACCTTAATATCGCCGATGGATATTTTGGAGCTACTGGCGAAAGCATTGCGAATGAAAACTTTGGAGCTATGTCTCGAAACGAGCTGCAACAATTGAAAGTAAAAATACTTAATTTTTACGTGTGTTTAACAGAATAAATGATATAGCGCTTTCTTTATTATGGTATGTTCGCTAACTTAGAACATTAAAAGCTTTAAATTCAGTTCATGTTTTCGAACATAAATCAACGTAATTAATACCATTGGTAATGAAATTTCCAAATCTTATCGATAAGGACTTCTATGAACAGCTAAACACTGAAGAGAAGTCTCCCGAGAAATATCGGTTTCAAGTTCACCAAGTAAAGTGTAAAGATCAGCATCGTTATTATCTAAATTTATGATAGATCTCCTGTTGCTAGAGCATTCTTCAGCCGTTGTAGAAAGAGTATTTTCTCTTTTTAATAACATCAAAATGAAAACTCAAAATGACATTAAACTCATTATTGCGATCAAAATCATTGACTAAAAATATAAACTGCACTTCATGGATTCCACCTAGAGTTTTGCCTCAGACTACAGGAAAAGCATTGGTATAGAAAGGCAGATGAAGAAGCTGGAGTTTCATTTTAAATGCAAAGTCATATAAGTAGTTAGCAAAAACGGAACTGTTAAAAATTATTGTAATCAAGTTTTAGGAGCTATTAATTATTTCATCCTATTTGAATTAAAAGTAATTTTAATTTTTCTCACGATATTTACAGTACTTTATTGGCATTGTCATTTTACAATGTATTTTTATTTAGTTAGTACATATGTCTCATTTCAATTGATTTTTAATATTTTAAATAATATTATTTTGATATATATGCAGGTATTTATGGTTATCTGTCTGTCATTACTATAAATAAGTTCAACTAAATTGATACAATAATGAAATATATTGAAAAAGTAGTTTTCATATCCTATTCTGTCTAGCATATACAAACAACGATAACAACTGTTTTCTCAATGGCTGTATATAATATTTAAAGAAAGTACTTTTCTGAGTTATTAAATTAACAATTAAGAACTCGAATAAATATTTTGACTTCTGATGATATCTGAATGAAAAAAATAATTGATTTCTCCATGAATTAGTTAAGAAAAAGAAAAATAACTATTACTTTTACCGTATCAATTTTTCTATATTTGACGTGTTTTTTGTACCATCACTAAAATCTTTCGTGCTCTATCTATTCGTCAGCCAACTTTAGTTCCCAAATGTTCCTGTAATCAATAATTATCGCATGCCTAGTGTCCATCATATAATTTAACTTTCTTCTTGTTAATTCCGGTCCCTCGTGTCTCTATACCTCCCAATCACCATTATACACTCAATCTAAATTATACCCATAACTAATCAAGATTACATTCTTGTACTTATTCAAATTCAATTGCTACTCTCAACTGTGTTTCAATCTTCACCCGTTCTCTTAAATATATCTATTTATCCTTTCTGCGCAAGCAATTGCAGCCCATATAATATATATATATATATACATATATCGAGGGGTAACCACAAAAAATGACGCATTTTTCAAAAAATAATATCTCAGTAACCTCCTTCCTATTCATGACACATTTCAAATTGCAAGATACTTTCAATGTTCATTTTATGAATGCAAAAAAACTAATTTAGATACCATTTATGGTTTTCTTTCACTTCAATAAATAATACTGGGTAAAAAAACGAATATCAAGATAAAATATTATTTTATTGTGCAATATCATACAGAATTTTCACGTTCTTACAAAAGCCTACAAGAATGAACATGTCATATTATGGATATCTTTATTTACAGTTCCTCAGTACCCATAATGACGTTGTCAGAAGACTGGAAGAGTAGTGCGAGAATTTTCTGGAAAAATGTGTAAAATACGTGCTGTGGAAATACAAAAAGATTCGGGAAACAGGGAGCGATAACAGAAAACCAGGAAGTGGTAGATCTAAAACAGCTTCAGAACCTGGAAATATGAATTACATTAACGATAACATCTTCTCTCAAGAAGATAAACCAGAAGTGATTTATCGCATAGAACAATTGCTAAAAACTTAAATACTGGAAGGAGTTCTGTACAAGGAAGAATAATTAAGACACAAAGGCTAAAAGCCTTCAAAAGAATAGTATATTCTAGAAAAGTGGTACTGTTAAGGAAAAAATAAAAATAAGATGCAGACAGTTGCTGATGTTAAAAATATTGTCTTCGCGGATGAAAAAGATTTCACTTTAGAAATTCCGCGAAACCGCCAAAATGATGTTGTCTACGGGCGTGGTAAAATCGTAGGCATTCCGATAAACAGATTGTATCATGAAACTTCAAGATTTTCCAAAAAGGTTATGATATCTGCTAGGGTTTCTTGGAATGGTAAAATAGATGTTCATTTTAATGATAGTAAAAAGACTAAAGTGAATTCTGCTAATTGCGTTAAACTCCTGAAAACAAAGTTAGGCGATTGTCGTCGCTTGTATCAAGAAAATGACTTAATTTTGCAACAAGATGGAGTACCTTCGCCACACAGTCGTTTACAATTAGCAATACGCCAAGATTAATAACAAAAAATGAGTGGCCACCGCAAATTCCAGATTATAACCCCAGGGATTACTCAATTTTGAGAGTTACTAAAAGAATTGGTTTACCGAGGCTGGAAAGAAAAATTCACTGAACCAGAATTGCAGTGGTGAGCAGTCCGTCAGTCCGTCACTGACGGATTCCCGTTTCACTGACGACTGACGGAAACATTATTTTCTGAAGGTCGTCTTTGCTTTTCGGGGTAGTGACGGTTCGGGTGATGGCCGAAAATCGCTTCCGTCGGTGCTTCTTCCGCAAGTGTTTCAAAGTTCCGTCAGTCGTCAGTCCGCCAGCGAAACGGGAGTCCATCAGTGACGGACTGACGGAGCTTCCGTCATCGGTACTGACGGACTGCCCACCACTGCGGAGAAATGAAAAGCAAAATTCGTGAATCTTAGGCAAGAAGTTGGCATTAATAAAGTAAGAAAAGATTTATTTTATGTGGAAAGAAAAAAACTCCAGATTAGTGATACATCAAAGTGATGTTCCAATCGATCATTTACTGTAAGTTAAATTTCTGATTATTTATTTCTTTACACTCGATATTCGGAGGGTTTGACCCATGTTGTTATTTTTGTAAAGGGTAATAAAACTATAAAAGGTATCTAAATTCCGTTTTTGTATTCAAAGAAGGAAGATTGAAAGTATTTTGCATATAAAAATTGTCATGAAGGGAAAGGTGGTTTTTGAAATATTATTTTTTTTAAAAAATGCGTCATTTGGGGGGCCACCAAATATATATATATATATATATATATATATATATATAGATATATATATTAAATATATATATATATATATATATGTATATATATATATATATATACATATATATATATATATATATATATATATATATATATATATATATATATATATATATATATATATACATATCAATCTCCTATGTCACCCACGGGATGCAAAAGGCCGTAATAAACTTTCTCCACTTGTGCTTATCCTGAGTCATCTCGTGCCTTTCTCTTCATCATTCTCATCCATGTTTCCTTCGGTCTACCTCTTCCCCTTCTTCCAGCTGCCTTCCACTCCAGTGCATACGGCACATATCGTCCATCTCGTCTGTAAATATGCTCCATCCATTTCCATCGCGACAATCTCACATACTCGTCTACCGGTTGTACTTTTGTAATTTCTCTAACTCTCTCATTTGTCACTCTATCCTGCCATGGTATACTGAATATTATTCTCAACGTTTTATTTTCAAAAGCCTAAAATTTTTCATCTGTGATCACCGTAGCACGATTCATGTCCATATATAAGAATTGGTCTCACCATACATTATAAATTTTTATCTTAGTGTGTCTTAAAAAATTATTATTATTCCACACAGATTTCAACATACCAAGTGCTTGGTTAGCTTTCCTAATTATTTCCTTAAACTCATTTTTTAAAGAACTTTCCCTTGATACAATCGTACCCAAGTACTTCAAATTTTCTACTTCATTAACATCCAGATCATTTATTTTGCACGGTGTCGGGTTTTCCCTATTCATGTTTATTATTCCTGTTTTCGCACAATTTATTATTAGTCCTATCTTTTTTCCTTATTTATCTAAACAATTTACAGCTCTCTGCAATTAAAAAATATCATTTGCGTAATCCAAGTCGGCCAACTTCATACCTCTCTTCCAAAATATTCCAGTATCAGTTTCTCTTATGACTTTTTCGTTAAAAAGTCAATGATCAAAATAAACAGGAATGGAGAAAGAATTCCACCCTGAATTACTCCGGATTTAACTTCAAAACTTTCACTCAAACTTCGAATCTACCAATACTTGGCAGAAGGTATCTTCATGCACACTTTTGATTATGTCAACAAACTTCTGGGGTATTCCATAGGTTCTCATTACTGTAAATAGAGGAGGCACATTTTACGCTGTCAAACGCTTTTGAAAATCCACGAAACACAGACACAGTGTCATTTTCTTTTCGTTAGCTTGTTGCATCAAGTGTCATGCAATAAAGATTTGGTCATTGTATCCACGATGTTTCCTAAATCATGCATGCTCATCTTTCAAGATCCTTTCGACCTCTGACTCCATTCTATTCAAAAGAATCTTGCTAAAGATTTTTTAAATAATAGGCGACAATATAATACCTCCCTAATTTCCACAATCACTCAGATCTTCCTTTTTAGAATTTTTATAATCACCCCTATTTCCACTCTTCCGGCACCTAAAAACTATTCCGCACTTCATTGACAAACTTCACTACAGCATCCTTAACTTTAAACATCTCTGGATTATCTCATCAATTCCAGGAGCTCTTACTTTTCAAATCTTTTCCTGCCTTCTTGGACTTGATCCCGTCGTATTTCTCTGGTACCTATATTTAATTCATGCTCTGCTGGTACAATTTAATCATCATTAGCTGTGATTAGTCTATTTAATGTAGCTTTAAAATGCTCTTTCCATCTTTCCTTTATATCAGTCTTTCGTATGTACTTCACCTTCTCTACTTTTAATCGGTATCTCTTTATTATTTTCTTTCTTTCCAGCAAGTTCCTTTATGTTCCTATAAGCAAGTGTCGTACTTATTCCATCATGCTTATTCATGCTTATTTATTGACTATCTTTGAATTTCTGAATTTAGGCTACTGTACTCTGTCCTCGCCAATGCCATGTCTTAATTATCGCTACCCATACTTTCACATTTTAATTTCGCTTCTCTTCTCTTTTTTTATAATATCCCAACATTCACCCATCATCCACTTCTTCCTTTTCGTTCTCTTTCTGACACCTATGATAATTTTTGCAGCTTCTTCAAAAGCACTTCTCACTTCTTTTCATCTAGTATTTATATCCCTTTGTTCGTCTTCATCTAAAATGTGCAGAGCTAAAAACCGATTTCTACATTCCATTTTTAACTCATTCTTTGCGTTTGTATCCGTACTTAATTTTTCAATATCAAACTTGTTATTTACACCATTATTGTCATCTTTCTTTTTTAATTTCATTCTTAGTTTAGATACAATTAAATGATGAGCACTGCCAATATCTGCCCCTATCTGACAAATTGATTTGCTAAACATAAATTAGTAAACCTGGCGCCATTTTCATTCATTTTTCCACAACCTTCCTTTCCCATACAATCTTCAAATCCTATGTTACAACCACCTGCAATCGCATTAAAATCACCTAAACAGAAAGGTGCATCATCCCTTGCTAACCACACTTTGTATTATATTGTAAAATTCATTCTTCCTGTTATGGCGCATAACCTAACCACGTTGATGTTATTACCATAAACAGATTTAAAATGTGCGAAAATTAACCACTCATCAACATATTGCCATTCGCATGACGCCTTGATCGCCTGACTACTAAGCGAAATTCCCTCTCCGCGATAGTGTCTTTCATCATCTCTTCCGGATGTTAGCAATATCAATCCATTTTCTAGCCTCATGTTATCAATCCAGTTAATTTTGTTTCAGTTCAAGCAGATATATTTAACTTGTATTCTCTGAAAGCTTCCAATAATCGCTCCATTTTTCCCACCATATTTAAACATCGTACATTCCAATTTCCTATTTTTAAATTCTTTTTAGGATTTATAAAATTATTTCTATTACACCGTGAGATTCTTCGCATCCTTTGTCCATCTAAGGACTGCACGCGATTGAGGTCGATTTGCACTGGTTGTGTGTGTGTATATAATGAGCTGATGGGCAGATTCCTCAGAAAAGGCAAGCGAAAAACGAAGGGTAAAGCCAACCCGACGAATTGAAACATTTAATAGAGATACTCGTATCATTAACAGAGTTTTAAAGTTTTTCCGTAGTTTCTCCAAGCAGAGAAAACGTCTATGACTAGCTTCATTGTAACATGATCTTACAGTCGAGCTCATTGGCCGATTCCTCGCTTTTGGAGAAAGTACGGAAAAAAATGTAAAACTGTTGATGTACGAAACGTTCAGATATCTCTATTAAATGTTCCAATTCGTTGTGTTAGCTTTACTCTTCGTTCATATATATATATATATATATATATATATATATATATATATATATATATATATATATATATATATATATATATATATATTGATATAGATTATTCTCCTATATATCTAAATGCCCAATAAAACAGTATAGAAATATTCACAATTTATTTATTTCTTAGAAATATTTACCCGGTTTCTCTTCTCAAAAGCTTTTATTCCCCTGAGGCTCGTTCGATTTTCTTTTTGTATCATTTCCCTTTTTAACGAAAGGTGTTTTCGAGGAAAGTAATATCCCCAAATCCCATTAAATCAAATCTAAATTGGAAGCAGGTGAAGGATTTAGTTATCTAGGCTAACATACTCATCACCTGTTTTACACGTTTGAAAGGGATATTGTTGCAACTTACTAAAGCAGAGCAATCTTGAAGAGCGAATGATGGCGCTAGAAAGGGATAGAAAGGTTGGGGTGGGAAGACAACCAACTAACTAACTGTAGTTAAATTTATGTAATTAATGAATGCACTTAAATCTTCATTGAGATTAGGTTTCTAGTATTTAATATATGATGTTTCTAGAGTTCTTTGGTATTATTGTTTTTGTTAGAGGCTAATACTTTAATTTTTTTAATAGAAATATCAGTTTTAAAATTAATGGTGAGTTCCCTAATTGAAGACTTCTGCTTTCGACCCAATATTTTGCTTGTGCACTAAATAATCCCTTAATGAGCAGAGAGTTTAGTTACAAAAGACCTAACAGTGCTGCCAATGTAAATTTTGCGTTTAATTTGGGTAAAGTATCTTTTCAAAATAATTAATTTTTCTTTTAAATCAATCGTTTAGAAAGCCTATCTTTGAAATTTGAAGATATTAGGCATCTTAGGAACATTTATGTAGTTTTGAGAGGAGTCAATGCGTTTATCAAGAAGATTTTTTTAAGGGTCTTTCGTACAGCTAGAAAGTTTTATCTGATTCAACGGAAATTTGTTCAGCAACTCTTACCAAAACGATTTTCGTGTGAAGAATCACCGAAAAATCTAGAATGTTGGGCAGAAAATTGCGATCGTTGACCGTCTGTGACAAAAGACTAAAAATAAACAGTCTTCATTGCCCTGAAGATACTGGAACCATGTGAATAGAGTTCCCTCAGTTCCTTGTAGATACTCGGAATCTATCAACGCTCATCTTTTTCTGCATCGTGGAAAATTATATGCAGGAGTCTCCGATAAACTGAAATGGCCTAGGAAGTCTATTGATAATAATGATGGTGGTAAAGAACGACGAAGAGCTATGCATATTTGAGTGTGTAGGGAAATCGATATCCCACTCTCAAAACTGACGCCCTTTTCGGTAACCGCAACGTCCTGGCATTTTTGGACGCGTAACCCTATTACTTAACCCCCCCCTCTCTCCCCTCGCTTCGAGTATCACCAAAAAGGCCTTCGCCCAACCACATAATGCACTAATCATCACATTTCGGGTCCGGTGAGCATAACATTGGTTAAACCAGCAATATTTCCCCTAAGATTCAGTATTTAATTTCACTTCATATGCGAAATTGGAGGAGCGACAACCAAATGAAAGAAGGTGCCCTTAGGGCTAGGTCTATTTTTCTTATAAGTATTTAATTCAATCCTCGAAACGCTGAGCATGACACTAGAAACCCTCAAAGATTCAAATTAACGTAATAATAATAAAATATAGCACTCTTAGAGAAAACTTGATCGCGGAGTTTTTGAAGTACGTAACAAACCTATACGTACGTACACCATCACTCGGTCCTTGCAATATCACGACAGAGTGCAACTGCGATCAAAAGGGGTTGCCGAGCAGGTTGGAGACTAATCATCTAGCCCTAGGTTCTTTGTCAGAATTTTCTCACCCTTTATCACAGGTTAGAACCCGCTTGCAGAATGCATCCTAAACGAATGGGGTAACTTTTTGTTGCACAATACTTACTATTTCCTTTAAGTCAAACAGAAAAGAGACTTTGGAAGAGTCCCAGTAAAAACCGGCGTTTATTGCAGTTCCTTCAATACTACCACGTCCAGAAGCGATGTTTGCAGGGTGCCTTATTTTCTCAAAAGGAGCAAAGCAAGAAGCACTTTTAAAAGTTCTCCTTGAACCTATAATGATAGCAATATTTACCATTACACCTGCAGCTGATGGATGAGAAACTTCAACTGTTGGCGAAATGGCAACAAAAGTGCGATATTGGAGGACGTTTTTCAGCCTGGGATGTAGATGCCAAGAGTGTATCAATATTTTTTGAGAGAAGTAACAACTATCGATCAAAGGGGTAAATCTCACCTGATGGGTGGAAAAGTTAACTGAAGCTACCTTAGACCCCGACAGTTAAGTCCCTTATGGCTGGAAAGAGGGGTTCAAATTTATTCAAAGAAACGCTAGAAATAAGGTAAACAAAATCTGATTGGTCGGTGAGGCAAAGCAAAACATCTCCAGATGAAAGTTTTCACTAAAGAAAGCGTCAAGGAATTCAGTTAATAACTGCCCTGAAAAAGACCTTACTTTGTGCTCTAACTGCGCCGGCAGCGACCATTTTTTGCGTGACTGCAAAAGTAACTCCCCCAAATGCTTGAATTGTGAAGGCACCCACCAGACTATGTATATGGCATGTCCGGTTAAAAGCAGGAAATTCAAAGACAACCCCAAATGAAACAGGAATTCGAAGAGAAAAAGGCCAACTCAACATATGCAAAAGTAGCCAAAGCCGCCATTGCAGAGACTAACAAACAAAATACATTCCTCCACATAGAAAATGAGAATTCAACCAAAATAATGTGCTGCATTTACTATGCGCATATTGCAAACATTACTCGCCCAGGTACCTTTGCACGGAGGTCAACCGCATACTCGTAAAGAGCAGAATGCTAGAGATTTAGGTTCCAGACAATCCACCCTCGGAGGAAGTTATGCGAATTAGCGTAGTCCCCCAGTGCCAAGATGTATGCCAGAAGGTTAAAATGCTTCAAAACACAGCCAATACACGCGATCCGCGTCTTAATAACCCAGCAGACACGCAAACAACAAATATGGCGCCAACTTCACCCAGGAAAAATACTACCACTATAAACGACACACACCCAACACTGAAGCAGTGCGTCCCAAGGAGACCAGGTCCCCAAAGTCGAGAACCCCCTCAAAAACCCGCCGCCCAAGGTAAACCTCCTCCTCCTCGCATGGTATAGAGCACCAGCTCAAATACCATGCCAGAGGATTCAACCTAAAATTCTTTGCCCCCGAGTGGGTTTCCTTCCCAAAGGAGCTGGATTCTTGCGAAGTAAGGGAAGGTCTCAAGACCGGAAAGTATAAGTGGGAATGCTTGGATGAGGTTCCCGAGTGGCAGGTCGAAGAGCCTTCGCTCAAAACATGGTGAAATTGACAACGGATTGCTTCATTACGATCACGGACACGGAATACAGAAAAAAAGAAAGTGTAGGGAGCGCACCACGCTCAATACACCACACGGGACTAAAGTATAACGCGAATAAACGTCTTCTTTAATCCCACACACTAAAGAACCAACACTACACAAAATGGCAGACAAACTTACGATAATACATATGAATGTCAATGGGTGAGACGGAAAAGGTTCCATTTATGGCAATATTATGCGACAGAGTGACCCTAATATAATACTTATTTCTGAACAGGGACTGACAGCGCAAAAACATTTTTTAAATTTTCAATACGATGTTATTAGCAAACACAGTCAGGAACGCTATGACGGCTGCGCAATAGCCATCAAAAAAGGATTAAAATACAGTACCCTGGCAGACTTAGATGAATCTTACCTTACTACTGAAGTGGTTAGTGCCCTAGGGGGACTGGTCGTGGCCACGGGGTACCAACCACCAGGACGCGGCTATGTGCCCATGCACAACCTGTTGCAGGTATTTAGCAACCGGAATAACGTTATTTTGCCGGAGATTTAAACACAGAGATGCGCAGCGGTAGGTTATACCTCCTACAACAATGCAAGTAGAAACATCGAACTACTACTCGACAGAAAATACATCACAAGGATCGGACCCGAATTCCCGACGTACATATCTGAGACAGCAGCCGCGAAACCCGATATAGTCTTATCTAGTATTAGGTTTCCTTACAATTACTACATTGTAACGGGCCCCATCATTCCAAGCGACTACGAGGCTATCAAAATTACAGTAGGAGTAAATATCATTCAAATTAAAATCCCAGAATACAAAAGCTACAAGCAAGCGAACTGGAAAAATTATAGAAATTACATCCCTAACCCCTTATATGATGCTAAGCTAGAAGAAATAGATGAAGAGCTGGATAAACTTACTGATTACCTAATAAAAGCCGATCAAAATAGCATTCCCCGTATCAATTATAAAACAATTCCAGCTCCTCCCAAGACCCCTTCCATGAGAGCCCTGGCCCAAGACTATAGGAACCTGTCCAATGTAGTAGCGCTGATAGACCCCAACCAAAATACCTACAGAAGACTGAGACAAATTAAGGACGAACTCCAGACACTAATTATGGACCAGCAAATACTACTATGAAACAGACTAATAGACAGACTCGACATAGAAAAAGACTCACACGTTCTGGCAGACCGTTAAACGTCTTAAAGGAAAATGTTCACAAATAAAAATCACAATTAATCACAACGGCCAAACAATTACTGAGACGGAAGAGATTAAAGAAAAGTTTAGAATTTTCTGGTCTTAAATCTTCAAAATTATCCCGGAATAAAATGTCAATTACGACCTCGAATTTAAGACAGACATAATACAACAGTTAAACCCACAAATACACTAAACCTCTCATCACCACTGTGTGTCGCAGGAAAGATTGATAGAGGGCTATGGCAGCAAAATAACTGCTCTAGAACTCTCCGTTAGTATAAAGTCCTTTCGTCAAAGAGCTCCGGGTATTAGGGGCTGACCTGCGAGAATTTCATCCAGGCCCAGCCTAACGTTTGAAGTGGCCTTCATGAACGCCGCTCTGAACACGGGCTATTTCCCCGACCAGTGGAAATTAGCCAAGATGATTTTCATCCCTAAAGCGGCGAAACCCAGGACTGCGCTGCCAACTTTCGACCGATATCTGTCTTAGAATTTGCTGGCAAAGTCTTCCAGAAGATATTGGCTAACACAGTCAACTCTTTTCTCGATGAAGCCAACTTGCATAATGAGCAGCAACACGGCTTCAGAAGGAAAAGAAGGACTGACACAGAAGTAGCCGTTGTTACTAAAAAGCTTGCGAAAATCAAGGCAGAAAAAAAGGCATGCCGATCTGGTGCTTTGCGATGTCAAAAAAGCTTTTGACAAGGTTTGAAGGAGAGGCCTACAATTTAAGATCCTTCAATTAAGCCTCAACGCAATTCTTGAGAGGATTTTGTGCGACTACATAATAGAGAGAAGAGCATACATACAAACCAGAGAATATAAAGGCCCAGAATTTGAACTCGAAGCAGGGGTCCTTCAAGGGGGCTGTCTCAGTCCCCTTTTATACAACATTTATACGCGTGACCTACCACAACCTCCCTCCGAGGGTACGATATACGTGCAGTTCGCTGACGATATATTGGTTGATGGAAAATATCAACCAATGCCCCCAAAATTCAAAATAATTCCTATGTTTCGCAGGACCTTCAACGATATACGTGTGGATGGAAAGCGAATCCCGTACTGCATGACTGGGACGGTTCTGGGGTGAGAGAATGAGAGAGAGGGGATAATTGGATCATTTGGTATACTCGGAGAGAAAGAAAAATATATATATATTTGTATGGAGCTTGACCGTAAAGCCTGCATTTAATACTGAGGATAAATCCTAGAGCCACTAGAAACGGCTGTAACATCTTTTAATTTTTACTACGCCTCGAAAACTACAATCTTTCATCTTCAGGCTAGAATACAAGGTTACTAAAGTTAATACATATGAACTAAACATGAAAAGGTAGTGTTCAATAAGACATTGAATTGCTTTAAACGGTGACCAATTATAAAATATCAATAAAATGTACTATGTTTTCAAATTTAAAATATGACTTGGCAATAATTAAATGTGCTTTAAAACTGACTCAAAAAAGGAGTTAATAAATTTAAAATTTATTTTAGAAATTTTTCAAACTAATTAATTAAAAACTATAAGAGTAGTTAAATTTGCTTTAAAAATAGTTAAGATAATCAACTATAATAATAAATTTTAACTTTGTTTTAAAATTTTTAAAAATTGTAAGAGTAAAAAAACATTTAATAGAAAAATGGGTTTATTTTGGCTAACGTTTCAAGCTCTTGGCCAGTCTTCTGGGCTAGAACAATAAAAACACACATAAAAAATATTCGTTTTTACAAAAAAGAACAATTACGAGAGCTAAGGGCTAAATGTAAAAATACTAAAAATTCAAACAATGAATTTTTTTTTAAAAATCAATATGAAGGAAAAATTACTGTAGTTTGAGTAAAAAAATAATGGCGGTAGAAGTGGATTAAGAAGCAAACGCAATTGATACAGCAGCGCAAATTAGCCTAATTCGGAAAGAGTTGTTAACTGACTGAATGAAATTTTAAAAATTTTTAACTATTAGGTTGAGGAATAAGTTCTTGCGGTTTTATCAAATTTATTCATTACAATTGACAATTTTAGGAAAAACTTCATTTTTAATTGATAACAATATGCAATTTAATCAATAAAGTATTCTCCGTTGTTATTTACGACTTCTTCCCAACGTTTAACTAGTTTTTCGATGCCTCTGCAATAAAAATCTTTGGAATTTGACTCGAAGAATTCTTCTAACCGGGTTGTTAATTCCACATTAGTATTGAACGAAACGCCGCGCAAATTGTTGCAGAGCGATCTGAACAGGTGGAAATCCGATGGAGCCAAGTATGGCGAATATGGAGGATGCGGCAGGATTTCCCAATTAAGCGTTTGGATTACGTCTTTTTTTGTCATATTGGCAATGTGAGGACGAGCATTGTGGTGTTGCATAAGGAGTCCATAACGTCGATGAGGGCGCTTTTCACGAATAGCTTCGGCGAGTCGATACATTTGTCAAACGTAGAGTTCTGCATTGACAATCTCGTTGTTCGCAAGGAGCTCATAAAGAATGATGCCTTCGCAATCCCACCACATATACAGCATCGTCTTTCGTGGATGAAGTCCTTGCTTTAATTGCAGAAGTGGTTTTTTATTGGGGCTAAGCCATTGTTTTTGATGGTTCATGTTGACATAAAAACACCACTCTTGTCGCCAGTAATGATGCGGTGAAGAAATCTGTCCTTATATCCACGAGTAGCATTGTGACGAGCAAGCAAACCTGCAGAAATTGTGGGGCGTTGAAGTTTGTTGCTTTCGCTCAAAGCGTGCGGAACACATGCACCGAGTCTTTTAACTTTCCCCATCAAATGAGGGTGATTCACTGCAGTTTTCTGATCACACACCAATTGTACAGTCAATTCTCTAGTCGATTGACGAGGATTTTCTTGAAGAAGGTCGTTCAATCAATCTTCATCCAACGTAATGGGGCGACCAGAACGTTCTTCGTCATTAAGATTGAAATGACCGCTTTTGAAACGTGAAAACCACCATTGAGTTGTCCTTTCTGATAAAGCATTTTCTCTGTACACATCACATATATCATGACGAGCTTTGGCTGCGTTTGCATTGTTCCCGTCTTGATTGAAAATTAATAACAATAAGTGTCAAAAATGCGCCTTTCTTTCAACTTGACATTCCATTTTGAGGGTACAGAACAAAAATTAAATTAACACAACTTTTAAATAAACCGCAATGACTTATTACTCAACTTCAAGACGTAGCCTAAGCAAAAGCCTAATAGTCTACGCTGTTAAAAGACGTAGCCTAACCTTTCCAAATTTTGCTCTTATTATTTATTATTGTTTCTTAATATGTGCACAAATCACGTCAACAAAACTTAAATAAACACTACATTAAAATAAACGCAAGAACTTATTCTTCAACCTGATAGGAAAACTTTATTTTAGTGTTGGTTAGTTTTTAAATTCTATGTAATTGGTTGGTAGAAAGAATATATTGTTAGCTAGTTGGTTGTTTCAGGGGTAATTAATTAATGGAAACTAGTTAAGTAAGAGAGTGTCTTTATTTTTAATTAAGCAATGTATAACGGTGTGGAACTCGAGTCTTGATTTAACTGAAGCTAATTGTGCT
Source organism: Ceratothoa steindachneri (assembly GCA_963969495.1). Classification (NCBI taxonomy): domain Eukaryota; kingdom Metazoa; phylum Arthropoda; class Malacostraca; order Isopoda; family Cymothoidae; genus Ceratothoa; species Ceratothoa steindachneri. The sequence goes on along the minus strand of OZ018323.1, from coordinate 114,587,110 downwards.
TAATTAATTAGGATTCAATTATGAGAAGGTCAGATTTAGATTTTGATGAAGACAGGATTTTAAATTGATTATAATATATAGGGATTTTACATGAGTTACAATGAGATCGGATAACAGAATTTTCTTTTACAGACAGATCAATTACTGTTCTGTAGCTGACCCCACGGGGAGGATCGATGCGAACTTTGAGACGGCTTTACTTACATCCATTGTACGTTCCCAAGGAACACTTGAGACAAATATATTTATATATACTACTCCTGAATGCATGATGTGAGGAGTGTGGTCTTTTACAGTGAACAAGGAGCCAATTTTTAACGGGCTAACAAAGATTGGCGTTAAATTAAAATGTGGATACGATCTTTTAAAATATTCAATAATTATTATTAAAAAAAGGTGAGAGTTTTTCCATTTCCAAATGGAATAGGGTCCATTCAGAATAGATATTGAAGGCGCGTTGGATTAAGGTTTTACAAATATTAACTTTAAATTGAAATGTACCAAAGCTATAGAAGTTTATACCAAAGTTAGTAAACGTTGGCTTTCGAAAAACAGAACAAACAGAGTAACCGTGGTTTTTTTTCTATTTTAACATTCAAAAACGATAAACTGTCATTTGCCTCTTGCTTCATGGTACACGAAATGTTAGGGTTTTTGGAGTTTATAAGGTTTTTAAAAAATTCAGATTTAGTAGAGTTATTGAATAATGCGAAAGTGTGATCGATGTATCGTTTATAAAATTTAGGTTTAAATTCTATTGGACAATTATAAGTCGCGTGCGAGTCTAGACGCGAGTGAATCTACATGTCACTATCTCGGTCAGTCGGTCGTCGGTCGGTCGGTCCCTTGGTCCCTTTTGCTTTATTTTTTTTAATAACATCATAACTATTCGGCCAATTCTAATGAAATTTAAAACTTTTGTGTTGTTTTACATTCTATTTCCAAAGATATAATTGCCAAAGTCTTCCCAAATTTAGCCTGAGAATTGTTTTGTTTTGGCAATAACATCCTAACTATTCGGCCGATACTCTGCTAGATTAGACTAGGCTATAATATGCTATACTCTGCTAGGCAAGCCTAGAATAAGCTATTATCGGCTAGGCTATACTATACTGAGCTATGCTAAGATATAATGTACAAGGGTAAGATATACTATGTTAATTTAGGCTATAAAATGCTATGCTAGGATAGCATATAGTATGCTAGGCTAGACAATACTAATCTATGCTTGCCTAGGGTATAATAGGATAATATAGGCTATACTTGTCTAGGATAGTTAATGTTAGGTTAGGTTATACTATACTAGGCTAGGCTAAGCTATGCTAAGCTATCCTAGGCTAGATAGGGCTATACTATGCTATGTTATGTTAAGCTGAAGTATAATAGGCTAGGAAGGGCTATGCTAGGTAATACTGTGTTACGCTACTATAGGCTAGCTAACCAAGGCTATAATAGGCTAAGCTATGCAAGGTTATTCTAGTCTAGGATATATTAAGGTTATATTAGGCTATATTATGTTAGGTGTGGTCATGCTAGGATCGGCTATTCCAAGCTAGCTTATAGTATGCTAGGCTAGGCTAGGCTATCGTATGCAAGGATATATTGGCTAGGCTATAGTAGCCGGTTCTAGCTTGGCTATGTAGGCTAGGCTACACTAGGCAATGCTACATTAGGCAAGGCTATACTAGGCTAGGCTAAGCTAGGCTATACTATAATATGCTTGGTTAGATAGGGTCTACTAAGCTAGGCTAGGCTAGGCTATACTAGGATACGATAGGCTAGTATATACTAAGCTAAGGTAGGATAAAGTAGGCTATACTATTCTAGGTTATAGTAGGCTAGCTAGATTATACTAAGCTAGGCTAGGTTATGCCCGGCACAGCTAAGCTATTCTTTTTTAGGGTAGGCTATCTTATGTTTGGTTTGGCTAGGCTTGGTTATACTAGGCTAAAACAGGGTAGGTTATACTATGCTATACTTGGCTATGATATGCTATGCTATACTAGGCAAGTTTAGGCTAGTATGCTAGATAATACTACGCAAACCGTATAAGGAGCACAGAGAAGAACCAAAAGAAAAAAGTGACTGGTAGATCACTTCTGAAATCAACTTCTGGCTTTTAAGTGAACTAAGAGTTCTATTTATTCGATCTTCTGTTCTAATGATTAGTTTAAACGGTCGAGTTTTAACTAGTTGGAATTTTGATTCAGCAAAAATAATTGTTTCCATTTTGGAAACATAGTCATAGCGATTCATGAGGACAACTCCTTCAGATTTATCTCGTCTAGTTACGATAAGTTCTTGGTTTTGAGCAAGTTTCTTTAAAATACTAGGGCTGGTCAATAAGTTTTGCGAAACAGTAGTGCAAAACAGAGGAAAGGGGATCGCTGTTTGTGCGGGTGTTAAGACAAGTTAGGACAAGTCAGGACCTGCAGCCGCACGCTCATGCCTCGTCTATTTAAGAAGCAGTAGCTGATCGCAGATCGTCAGTCACAAATTTTTCAACAATGGAGAAGGTTGAGCACCGCGCAGTGATCAAATTTTTGACCCGAGGAAGGCAAGAATGCAAAAGAGATCAATGAACGCATGGTTGCAGTGTACACCGACACCGCCCCTTCCTACTCCACCATTGCTCGCTGGAATAGGGAGTTCCACCATGGTCGTGAGTCCCTTGAAGATGCCCCCCGTCAGACGTGACCAACGAAGACAATGTGGCCCGTGTGGAAAGGATGATCCTCGAAAATCGACGGGTGAAGGACGGAGAAATCGAGCGAGAACTTGGAATATCACATGAAAGTGTTATTAACATCATCCACGACAATTTGGCCATGACTAACGTCTCTGTCCATTGGGTCCCTAGAAACCTCACGCCCCACGATCGACTTCAAAGTCGTCAAAGTTCGGAGGAGCTGCTGCTCTTGTACAACTAAGACCCGGCGGGATTCGAGTCACGCATAGTGACAGGTGATGAAAAGCGGGTCCATCGCTGGGATCCCGAGACCAAGCTCGAAAGCATGGCCTGGAAGCACAGTGGCTATCCGACCCCCATCAAGTTCCGGACCCAACCCTCAGCCGGGAAGATCATGGCCCCCATTTTCTGGGATTCTGAGGAAGTGTTGATGGTGGACTATGTGCCTCGTGGAAGGACCATCACAGGCCAATATTACGCCGAGGAACTGGCTGGGTTGACGAAGTGCATCCGTCAGAAGCGGCGCGGCAAGTTTACACGTGGTGTCCTGCTCCTCCACGACAATGCCATGTCGTGGAGCTCACTCAACCATCCCCCCTACAGTCCAGATCTAGCCCCTAGCGACTACATTTTATTCCTCTAGCTCAAGGTTGCACTGCGTGGACGCCGGTTTGGGGACGAGGAAGATGTCTCCAGCTCGCCGTCCAGGAGTGGATTGAACAGCAGTCGGGAGATTCCTGGTTGTCGGGGATTCGAAGCCTCAGGGACAAGTCGCGCAAGTGCATTGAAGTCGAGAGTAGTTATATTGAAAAATAATAAAACACTTTTCCTCATATCTCGTTTCTTTATATCCGAATTGAAAAACTTATTGACCGCCCCTCGTATTAAAGTCTGATTTTCTGAAAAAGGAAAATGATTCTTATAGAGTAAAAAATGTCTAATTTTCTCTTTAGATGGGAGGGCACAGGGATGATACGGATAAAGATTATGAACACTATTTTTATAATCTGAAAGAAAAAAGTTCAAATTACTCAAGGTAGCATTCAACGATAACAATATTTTCATACATTCTTCTTAAATATCTAAAACACTTTCTTTTACAACGAATATAATAGGCGCTACTTTAATATACTATCTAAAACATTATTTTATAAAATCGGACATTAATTTGGTTCCAACCTGTAATGTTTATTGATTTAGTACTAAGAAAGGAACATATGAGAAGGAGAGAATGGGTTGTAAGATTGATGAGGAATGGATTCCTTACATTTTGCTATATGCCGATGCCCTAGCGGTGGTGTCTGAGAGTTAAAGATTTGAAAAATTGATTGTAGCTTTTGACTTGGTGTGTAAGAAGAAAGTGCAAAAGCAATGCAGAAAAGAGTACTGTAATGGTATATAGTGTATGGGTGAGAATGTGCTTGACTGTACTATCTGAGTCCGGGGAGTCACCCTTGAAAAGTGCGAAGTTTTAAGTATCTAGGATACAATTCAGATAATAGTAGTACAGATGAACCAGATTGCATTAACAAGACTTTAAATTGTAAAACGTCTCTGGGGCGATCAGAGCATTAGTGAATGCTAAAGATTTGAGTGTGAAAGGTTCCAGGAAGATGTATGAGCTTATGCTGGGGCCAATGTTGGTATATAAGATTAACACTATCGTACGAATGAAGAAGAAATGATATCGAATGAGGGTGTTGCAAGTGAACGAGTTGAGATGGATGGTTGGTGTAGAAGGGTGAAAAACTAAGGAACAACTGTGTAAAATATATTTATGGTGTAGTGGAAAAGGGTGTGAAAGAAAGTGTTTTGTGTATTTAAGAAGAATGTATGGAAATAGACTTGTCAAGAGAATAAACTAAAGGGAACCTCTGAGTGTGAGACGGGTTGGATATTTCTTGAAAGCAGTTCAGAGGATTATGTGAATGATAAGGCTAACCGCGGACAAAGTAGATGATTGTGTGCTAGAGCACGTAGCACCTCCATCAATGTGTAGCGTCTTTGACGTGGACAAAATGATGGAGGGCGGACTTGTGGATAATAGTTTTAGGGGCGATAAAGCGAGCAGAACCCACGATATGGGAAAGTGGTTACTGATGATGATGAGATTTACGTATATTTGACAGTCAAGTTAGCGTTGTTCAATTTTATTTGCAGCTTCTCGAATATTTGAAAAAGTCTTTTCCTGAGATTGGAGAGAACCTAGTAGAATCCACATGTTTTTATCCATTACACAATGTACACAATTTTTGTTCCTGGCCAGTAAATGTTATTTTCCAACTCCTTTTGTTGCATAACAACAGTTAATAGCCATTATTTGTAATAAATTTTTCTTTTGTGGCTTATAAGATGAAATATTTACTTTTAAAAAAAGGCAAATTTTAGTTCCAATTTTAGTTCTTTCAGACATTGTAGGGCTAAGCACAAAAACACAGAGTTAAATTTATGCAATTTTATCGAAACTTCTACAAGAAATATATAAAAACAGGTAAAAAAGTTAGAAGTGAACAGATTTCCTTGATTTCCGTTTGTAATGTAAATCATTTTCCCAAACAAGCCCCCAAATGTAGCCTCCCCTCGTGTTTTCATTGTCTACTCATTGGTATCTATATTCAAAGATCAGTGTATATCTTGATGGAAACGCTCCGTTTGCTCCTCTAAGTATGCTCCCATATTCTCTTTGAACTTGGCAAGATGGGCATCAAGGATGTGCACCTTCAGAATCATCCTGCAACCCATTTGCCCATAGCTTTTTCACGGAGGTCTCAACTAGTTCCATGTAATTGTCAGCTTTGTATTCTCCCAAAAAGCCCTAAAACCAAAACAAAACTCTTCCAGGCTTCTTTTTCCTTTTAATAAGCTTTTCATGGAATTCTGAACACTACGATTTTCCTGATTTGTATTTCAACAAAGACATTAGCTTTCATCTTTGCCTCAGAGAGTTTAAGAAAGAAATTTTAAAGGTACTTTGAGTACTGAAGACTCTTTGTTAAGAGCTCTAACAAACTGATTCATGTGACCTAGTTTTAAATGCAATGGAGAAAAGAACACCTTTTGCCTGTTCAGCAATTGCCTATGCTTGACATTATTCTGCCCAAAATATAACTCAGTCCTTTGTTACAAGTGCTTCTTTGTGGTTATGTGTTGTGGTATCCCTATTGTCCCAAAGAAAGAGATGACATAGACACTTGGTACAATCTTCCTGAAACCCATCAAAAATGTTACAATTTTGAAGTCTCCAATCAATTCCCATCTATACTCCTTATAATTTAAAGCTTGTAGCATAAGCTTAACACTGTTGTAGTACCCCTTGAGATATACTCAATGGGCCAAGGGAACGGTTATTCCAACTATAGAGAAGTACAGCTTTAATGCTTCTTGAGGTGCTGCCAATGGAGAGCCTCCACTGATATGGATTACATGTAATTCCAATTGAATCAAACAGACCAGATATGTACATCAGTGCAGTAGCATATCCCAGCTCGATAAGTAATTATCTGAATAAACGTTTATGAAGTTTCCTTTGGCTTGTGACTTGCAAATTTTCATTTAACACTTTTCATCCCACTCTTTGAGTCTAGAAATCCAAAGCTCAGCATTTTACTTTGACAAGCCAAGTTCTCTGGCAAGGTCATTGAGGCCTCTTTGGTTAAGATAGTATAGATTCCTCTCAACACCCATTTCTCTGCCACTGTAGTCTACATCTTCACTGATGTTTTTCAGCTTCTGAATTGCTACTTTCTTCTGAGGATGACTTATTCGTTTCTGGGAGAGTAGGTACAGGAAGATCAGTACCCTGGTACCACTGGTGTAATAGAGGATGGAAGATAGGGATAGGAAATAGCAGGTTCATTTTTGCCACTTCAACGTTTGTAAGGGTCCACCATGACAAAGTAGCAGTTGCTTGAGTCTTCAGTGGGTTCACGTCAAATCCTGGGAAAAACAAACTTCATGGTGCTTCTTTTCCCTTTATATAATCCTGTAAAAGTAACAAAATATACTTTAATACTCTTTTCGCTTACAAACAAATATTTAGCTTAAATACTTGTAACATTTAATATTTTCCGAGGGCAATCAAAAGTTGTATGCCCTCGTAGCGCCGGTGTTCGTGTAGACTTAACCCCCTATTCCTCGGCAGCTTATGTTTGCTTTCTGTTTTCCTTGAATCAGGCCGACTCGCGGGACGCAGCGTCATTTTGTGTAGCTCTCCACTTTACCTTACTGCGACGACTGTGTGGTCATCCACACTTTCCGGCGCATTTGTTTGGATTATTCCAGTCTGAGGGATCTTCGCACCCGTCACCCCTCCTGGTAATGGGGCAAGCTAGGTTGCTACCCCATGTCACTTCTACTCGAGATGGTGTAGCGGGCCAAAAATCTACACTAACCCCAATCAATCCAACCCGCTTCCTACACTAATCCGGACGTGAGAAATCGAAGGAGAATGAAACGGATTGTATGTACAGTCCTTTACTAACAAAAAAAATACAATATTTACAAAAATATGGGTAAATATGCACCCAATGAGCTTATATGTATATATATATATATATATATATATATATATATATATATATATATATATATATATATATATATATATATATACTAAAACAATCCTATCTTAAAAACTCAATCAATCAAAAAATATATATATCTATACTAAGAGACAGCAAATACACAAAAGGACAACCAAAACAAGAGACAGCAAAAAGAGGAGTTTTTTTACGTGGTACCACGGTTTATGATTTGCCGGCCTCCCCGGGGAATAAATCTTGTCGGCAGTAACTCTTGTGACAAAATTGGGTGTGCGGGTCTTATGGGGCCTGCCACCCCCGAGCTCAATTTTCTTCAAGATCTAGTCAACTACTATTAGAAGACTTCTTAAATTTTATTTAAATTTCTTCAAAATGTTTTCATTCCAGTTGCTTTTGCAAAATGCAGGCAATGTTTTTTTGTTTTTTTTTATTCTGGTACTTGAATGCTGTTTCATAAAAATCTTTAACATTTAGTAGCTAATTAAAAAAACATGAGATGTTAAATAACCTTATTCATACAGCATGAAATCAAATACATATGTACAAAATAAAATATAATAAAAAACCCATTCTCACTCACACACACATTCTTACAGAAGGAGGGAGAGTGTATTGGGAAAAAGGGTAGGAGAATGGCCCCTTATACACACACTCACATTCGCTCCACCACACCCCTCCCTCCTTAAGCCATTCGACCACAGTCACTCAAAATACACTCTCAATCCTTACTCACAGTACCTTTTATACTCAATCGCACCCTTATGCACCCATTCACACTCGTCTACTGGTCCCTGGCTACGCGTAGCAATTAGTCGGGGTTGTTCATCAGTCGTCCTGTCAGCCTCATCGTCACTATTGATCATATCGTCCACCATACTCTTAGCTCTCATTACCAGTTCTTCCATCTCACGACAGAACTCTTTCATACTCTTCCGTTCAGAACCTTCACTCTTCATACCCTCATTCATCAGCTCCTCACTCACAGCTCTCATGCAACTCAAGGTACACTCTTTCGAAACAGACAGATCACTCACATCCCCTGTATTCTCTACAGGCATACCAGAAACCCCTTCGACTGGTTCCAACCAGAAACCTGAAAAATCAGCCACTTCATCATTCACTACAACAAACTCACCCCTACTATTACCATTCATAAAACCTGAAAAATCAGCCACACTAGGTTCATTCTGCCCAAACACACTATCATTCATACTGTTCCCAAAACCAGAAAAATCAGGCACAGGCAGCTCACTTACTCGTCTACTTATACCAGCCAAATCACTCACCTGTTTACGCAAAAACTCAATCTTCCTTTCAAGATCCCCCATACCAGAAAGACTCTGCTCGGACTTACTTTCATTCGTACTTGCATTCTTCCTTTCACTCTTCTTTGTACTCTTTCTACTCCTCGAGACTAAGACTAGCTCTTTCCCAGACAGATCCATACTATCACATTCAATCTCATCTTCATGCACTTTACCTCTCTCTCTACACAGTCCATACACCGGATGGCTCACCAGGTAGTCAGGAAGTTCTCTCTATCTCCTTAACTGACTCTGATGAGCCCGCAATCTCTCAGTCATACCGTCATTCAAACTCTCCAAAACATACGTCACTCCATTTTCGCAAACTCTCACAACTCTATAAGGTCCATCAAACTTCTCACTCATCTTTGACACATTCAACCTACCCTTCACTTCTTTCACCTTCAATACTTTCGCACCCAATTCAAATCACCGGAACTTTTCATGTGCCTCACGCCATACACTCTGCTCACTCTCACTCAATGGAAACCTATCTTTCACTTGCCTTTCAAAATTCATCACAAACTGACATGGGGACATTCCAGTTGCACTATGCACAGTCGAATTATATGCCCACAACACTCTCCCCAGACATACATCCCAGTCATTCACTGTCGTACTCATCATTCTTAACATCTCACACAAGGTTCTTATAGTACGTTCAGCCAAATCCATTTGAAGACGGTACATACGGAGTTGTTCTAACATGCTCCACACCATTCTCTCTCAACATTTGTACAAACACTTCTCCTACAAATTCAGGCCCATTATCAGTCAGACATCTTCTAAGCTTCCATACACACATAGGAAAAAACAACTGCTCAACCACACACGCAACAGTCACACTCCTTTTATCTTTCCCAGGTGCTTCATACACAAACTTACTTTTATGATCAACCATCACAACCATACCAACATTCCCAGCACTCGTACGCAGCAAAGACACACAATCAATCACTACCAATTCAAACGGTTCTTTCTCATCAACTTTCAACATCAGTGGTTTCACTTGCACACCTTGCACCTTTCGCTTCTGAAACCTTTCACACGTAGTTGCAACATCATTCACAACAGTTCTCAGAAACGGATGGAACACACGCTCCCTTATACACTCCCACAGCTTAAACTTGCCCATATGCCCATAATTATCATGTACAACCTTCACCAGACCAATCATACCAACCAAGGACATCACAGGTACATACATCTTATCACTACCCTTCACATGCCTCAAAAAATATACAATATCCATACAAACAACAAAATCCTTAGCATACCTTTTAAAATCACTTAAACTCTTAGGCCATTCATTCAAATCAACACGCGTCATTACGCAGCTCTTCAACTCACTAACAAAAGGACACATCTCTTGCATCTCTAGAATATCATCATCACATGAAAACTCATTCTCATCATCCATGACAAACTCAATCATACCGCAAAACTTGACAACATTCTTTGCACACTCATTCCACTTCATCACCTCACATTCACCTTCCATAATACAATCCTTATCAGCATCCAAAGACAAATCATTCAATTTCATAAAATCCACACCAAGCAGAAAACAACATGAAATTTTTTCATCTTTCAGAATCACAAAGTCATGCTTCACATTCACACCATTACCCAAACTCAATTTCAGACTAACCTGTTCCCATGCCACTATCATGCCATTCCCTAATCCACTTATCCGTAACTTCCCAGGTTTATGCTCGCAACATCTAAACTCATCATACTTACTCAGAATACTCTCATTCACTAAAGACACTTGCGCTCCAGTATCAATCAAACCACAGAAAAACCTTTCACCAACTTTCACTCTCGCTTCCATCATATCAGGTCCACCATGTTCGCAATACACAGAAGGAACAAGCACACCAACATCAGCACTGATATCCACACTGTCATCAACTCCCATATCATCGCTCACCACACACTCATCTTCATCCAGACAATCATTCTTCTCTCTCATATATGACCACTTTTCAATCACCCAATTGTAGTGCACACCGCTCAAACATTGCAGATGTACCACATTAGGATTCAAACCCTTCATCTTCTCATCTTTGTACACAATCGGCCTCTCACCACCAAAGTGCACATAAACAATCACTCCATACAAACGACTCACTACAATCAACACTTGCTGAAATGGCGCGACCCCTTGCATACACATCGCTCTCAATTATTTCATGAAGTTCCGCACCTTTGCCATACCAATGCTTTCAGGCTTCCTACATACTTCATTCATTACCTCCTTCCTTAAGTCATCCACACTATCGGGCACTCTCACGTCTACTCTATCACTCTTCAAATCTTGCAAACCATTCTGTACACTCTCAAACAAGGAATCACCACCACCCTTACTCTCCTTTCTATTCATAATCCCTTTCGACAAATACTCAGGATCACTCACTCCAAACACATTTTCATCATTCGTACCAGGATACCTTGACATCAAATCAGCCACTCCATTCTGTTCACCAGGCACATACTCAATCACATAGTCAAAGTCACTCAAATCTTCCAAAGTCCTTGCAATCCTACTATCAGCCCACTTTATACGCTGCAGATACACAAGAGGTTGATGATCTGTTTTGATCACAAACCTCACACCTTTTAAAAACAGACGCAACACTTTCAAACAATATCTTATCGCAGCCAACTCTCGTTCCACAGTCGAATACTTTTGCCCTGCCGCATTCATAGCCTTGGATACATACCCAATTATTCGCCTGACATTCTCTCCCTTCAGACGCTGCTCTTGCATCAGAAAACCTCCCATACTATATCCACTCGCATCTGTATACAATTCAAGCATTTTAGCATTCACACTATAATCTGGATACGCCAATTCAATATCTTCAGCCGCTGCCTCTTTCAGTTTCTCATACGTCTCATTCATCTTATCATTCTACTTGACAACCATACTACCTTTCTTGCCCATCCACTCAGTCAGAGGCTTACTCACACCAGAACAATCACGTATAAACTTTCGCTGAAACTCAATCAAACACAAAAACGACTTCAGCTGCTTCACAGTCATCGGTTTCGGAAACATTCGCATCTTCTCAACATACTTCGGCGACTTTCGTAACCCATTATCACTCACCATATGACCAAGGAATTCCACTTCTTTCGCAACCCATTCACACTTCGCCACTTTCACCTTCACACCAACACTCTCCAACGTTCTCAACACATCATTCACCAATCTCATATGCTCCTCAAAAGTCTCAGTCATAATCAAAATATCATCTATAAACGCAATCACATTCTTACTTGCAAACTTACTCAACACAACATTCATTGCCCGCTGGAAGGCTCCGGGAGCATTAGCCAACCCAATTCTGAGGTTTCGGAACTGGTAATGCCTCTTTGTGGAAGAGAAGGCAGTTACCGGCCAGCTCTCCTCAGCAATGGGCATCTGGTAATACCCCCGTACCAGATCCAGCTTCGTAAACCACTCCATCCAATGTATACTATACACACACTAAGAAACCACACACATCTGAAACCTTTCTTTCACAGTTCTTTCATTCACCTTTCGATAATCCATACACAGACGCAATCTTCCATCCTGCTTACGTACAGGCACAATTGGACTATTCCATGCACTCTCGCTCTCTTCAATCACCTCCAATTGCCCCAATTCTAACCACTGCTCCTCAATCTCATCAGCAACCGGACGTGGGAAATGCCTCGGCCGCTGATAGAGTGGGGAGTCCTCCTTCAGGACAATCTTGAATTCCGAGAGCTTTGCAACCCCGAAATCCAGATCACCCTTACTGAGGGCTCCCTTTCGTTTAAATATCATTCAATACACATCCTCCTTTTCATACTCAGTCAAACATCCATCCAATTTCACCATGCCCTTCACCTCATTATACATCCATTCACATGTCTTTTCATTCGCAACATTCACCCTGATATCCGTCCTATCATCCATACCTACCTCAGTGAGTTGAGAGGTGTCCTAGTACATCTCCGACTTGGATATCCCTTACCTGTCCTTTCACCCTGGGGTCCGCCTGCACGCATACAAAATGATCATTCATTCTCATCAAGCCATCAAACACACAAGCAACACGCCTCACCTTATAACACGCATCTTTTCCATCAAATATCACAGTGTTTTCACCAATATTCAAACTAACATCCTTACTCCAACTCACTCTAACAGACACCCTTTCACCCTTCACAAGCCTTACATTCTCAATAGAAGTCACCTCAATACCGGTAAACACACTCTTCAAAACGCTACCATCTTTCCCTACATATAACTTATACACCCCATTTTTACCAATCTTTCTCACAATCTGATCACTTGCAGGATGCACAACCATACGATTCATTTTCACAAAATCATATCCCAAAATCACACCATACTCACCTCTCACCTTATCAATCACCAAAAATTCACATTCATTCATCGACATACCATTCATTCGAACAGCTGACATCATTCCAATCACAGGCACTTTCATATTACCAATACCTACCAAACTACCCTTGCACTCAGACAGGAGGGCTTTCTCGCTCACCTTGTCCTACACATCTTTATACACCAAGCTCGCCTTACACCCAGAATCTATTAAAGCCAAACATTCAATTCCATTCCATTTCACTTTCACACTCAGACACTCAGACTTCCTACCAAACAGCACTTTCACACTAGACAGACTTACCAACACATTACTCACACTCATGCACCCAGAGGATACTTCAGCAGATACCCTCTTACAATTCAGTTTTCCCCTTCAGACTTTCCATTCACACCTTGCGCTCTCAGTCTAATCCAACACTTTTCACTCGAATGTCCTTCCATCGCACAATAGCTACATACATTTCTCTGGTCACGACACATCCTCGCACAATGACCAGCCTTTCCACAATTACCACAAGCATACTTCACACTCTTCCCAGCAGTTGCTCCACCATTCAACCTCGGACAATCTTTCTTCAAATGGCCTATTTCTTTATACTCGAAGCACTCTTTTACACTTTCCTGGCAATCCTTTATCATATGCCCTTTCTTACTACACCCAAAACATGCACCAAACGTCCACCTACATTCTGTCAACATATGACCTTTCCTTCCACACCGATGACATTCCACAATCTTTCTCCCACTATTCGATCTCTCGTTTGCTGGGACATACCTCGGTTTTTCTCTCATATATCCATTCTTACGCTTGAAATTCAGCTGTCCCCTTCCGTTCGACCACTCTCCATTTACACATCCATTCTGCCGGCCCAGGAAGTTCGACATCACTCCAGCTGGCGCAGCCTTCAGGGCATCCCTGTAGCTGACAAACTGCTGGGGTGGATGAAAGCTCATGGGCTTCTTACCCCCAACATTCACACTGTACCATCCACCCTCTTCTAAATCACTTTCATCATCAAATCGTCCATCTTCCAAAAGCTCCAACACATCCTCCCACATCAACCGTTCACTTGTCAGTCTCATTCTCTCCTTTCTCTTTCCACTCAACCATTCACTCACCTTCCACGTGATCGTGTCCAAAAACTTCCTTATCAGTGGTTTACATTCATTTACATCATCATCACCATACCTCTTTCTTGCCATACTCTCAAGCCTATATGTATACATGTTCACACTTTCACTCTTCCCCATTCGAGCCTTCTCAAATTCATTCACCCTTTTCTACTTCACACTCTCTTTTATTCGTTTCACCTGCCCAATCAATCTCTCCTTCACCACATCGTACCTTGGTTCCCATACACTTGTAATCACGCAGAAAAACTCCAATACTTTTCCCTCCAAACATTCCCCCAAAATATTCATCCAGTATCCCTTATTCTTCGTATGCTTGAGCTTACTATATTGCTCAAATTCCCCGGAGAATTCTTCCACACTTTTCCCACCATGTAACCTAAATCTATCTATCTTTAGCACTTCCCTTATCAAAATACCCTTTCCCACATTCACTTCACTCTCACTCATATCAATCATACCATCATTCTCTCCTTCATCCGAGTACAATGAGTCCACACTCTTGCCTCTTACCTTCTTATCCTTCCCCTTTGCACCACTCTCCCTTCTTCTCTTGCGTTCAACTCTCTTCCATTCTCCGTCCTTCCTATCACTCATAATCACTCTATCCTCTCTAGACTCGCACACACTCCCATTGATCCCATTAGTCTTATCCCCTTTAGTCGGAGCAGGGGTCAAGGTCGAGGTCCTGGGGCCGGTCCTGACCCCTTCATTATGTCATACAAGTCCTGCATCCGTTAGTCGACATGTGTCTGTCTCTCGTCCATTTCTTTCCTCATCTTGTCTGTCTTCTCATCCATACTCATCACATCTCTCTTCAGTCCATCAATCACGTTCCTCAACATCATACATTCATCCTCTTTCTGCCTCAATTCCAGCCTCAGTCTCACGATCTCATCATGGAGGCAATGTTCTACAGAAGCCATCCTTCCAGGTTAGTAACAGTGATAGACAAA
Source organism: Ceratothoa steindachneri (assembly GCA_963969495.1). NCBI lineage: Eukaryota > Metazoa > Arthropoda > Malacostraca > Isopoda > Cymothoidae > Ceratothoa > Ceratothoa steindachneri. The sequence continues at coordinate 114,572,099 of OZ018323.1, read as the reverse complement.
GGTGAAAAACAACCAAACTACCTGTCACGCTAATTGGGTATGGACTGCAACCCAATCCCGTCACGCTCCCAGTTTCGAGATCTCATTTCCCTATTCGGGCGTCAAATGTAGCGGGCCGAAAATCTAGACTAACCCCAATCGATCCAACTCGCTTCCTACACTAATCCGGACATGAGAAATCGAAGGAGAATGAAACGGATTGTATGTACAGTCCTTTACTAACAAAAAAATACAATATTCACAAAAATATGGGTAAATATGCACCCAATGAGCCTATTCATATATATATATATATATATATATATATATATATATATATATATATATATATATATATATATATATATATATATATATATATATATATATATATATATATATATATATATATATATATATATACTAAAACAATCCTATCTTGGAACCAAATCAATCAAAAAATATATATATTAATACTAAGAGACAGCAAATACAAAAAAGGACAACCAAAACAGGAGACAACAAAAAGAGGAGTTTTTTTACGTGGTACCACGGTTTATGAGTTCCCGGCCTCCCTGGGGGAAAATCTTGTCGGCAGTCACTCTTGTGACAAAATTTGGTGTGCGTATCTTATGGGGCCTGCCGCCTGCGAGCTTAATTTTCTTCAAGATCCAGTCAACTACTATTAGAAGACTTCTTAAATTTTATTTAAATTTCTTTAAAATGTTTTCATTCCAGTTGCTCTTGCAAAATGCAGGCAATGTTTTTGTTTGTTTGTTTTTTTATTCTGGTACTTGAATGCTGTCTTATAAAAATTTTTAACATTCAGTAGCTAATTAAAAAAACATGAGATGTTAAATAACCTTATTCTTGCAACATGAAATCAAATATGTACATATGTACAAAAGAAAATATAATAAAAAACCCATTCCCACTCACACACACATTCTTACAGAACGAGGGAGAGTGTATTGGGAAAAAGGGTAGGAGAATGGCCCCTCATACACACACTCATATTCGCTCCACCACACCGGGTTCGTGTAGACTGACTTGTGGCTTGAAGGACTATCTGAAGGAGGTGGATCCACATTTTGTCTAACTAGTAAATATATTAGCTCATGCCCAGAGGCCGGAGGGAGTAGGGTTCCGCTCGTACACCTGAGCCTTCTTTTCGTTTAATTCTTAGGGTTTTTTTCTTTTGTGGGTTTAACTGTTTTTATGCTTTTCCTTTTTGTTGGCTTTCTATTTCGGTTTCTTTTTTTTATATGTAGCGCAGTTTTTAGGCTAATTTAGTTTTGTCACCTATGCCCTCGGTGAGTTAAATTGTATTTAGTCAGATTCTTAAATGCTTTAGTGACTTGAGAAAACGTTCTTTATATTTCTATCATTCTGCCTCAAATTTTGCATTTCTAAAAGACCAAAAGAATTGGATCAGTATCTTTAGGAGGTGAGGTGGTGGAAATTTGTGGTCGGGATCATAGTAATGAACGCTAAATATAGTGATATTTTACCGTTTAGGAAATCGAGGCTGGTATAAAGGAATCTATTCTCGATAAATTGCATATATAAACCAAACTTTACGGGTTTGGTTTAACCATGGAAAATTCTTTAGCATCTGTGAATTATTGGTGACAGACAGGTGTTCGCACCTGAAAGTCTTAGTCGCAAACCAGCGCACAGACGGCTATTATGCTATGCAGTCGTTCTCGACTCTAGCTTGACTGAGCAGTTCTAATTAGGATAGCATTACTCACTCCCTGTCATAAGGAAGGGGCTGAAAAACGTGCCCCAAACATTGCTTAGACTATACTCAGCCTGGCCACCTCACCGTAACTGACGGGATACCATTATTGCGTTCTATCAAAGCCAGAAAAGATAAAACTAAGGATCTAGTCTCTAAACTTTTCCACACGAAATATCTGTACTCTCCTCGATAATAATAGTTCTAACAAACGTCAGAGGCACAAAGCCTTAATTATGAATTAAATCGCCCGATATAGCATCGATATCACTGTTTTACACGAGAACAGGCTGGCTGGTCAAGGTTAGCACTGCAAAGAAGCTCTTGCCTTTATCATCTTGTGCATATACGGAACCGAAGAATGTCGTGAAGATGGAGTTGACTTTGCAAGCAATTCAACTCATGTGGGCAAGCTTGCTGACCCCTTTAAACATTAAGCGATGGCCTATTTAACCTGAGACTTAATGATTGTTTTGTTAGAAATAAATACTTCAATGCATTTTGAATATATGGCATTTTTTTCATATAATTTTCTGCGCATTTGGAGGATCATATATTTTCCCAGAGGGTATTCAGTCAGTCAAATTGGCGTCGCGCAACGAGTATATAATTTCTTCACCTATCTTTTTGTTTCAAAATGGAGCATGCATTAGCATTCATTATTTTTTTGCTTTTAAATATACCATATCATTCATATAACAACTGGGGAAAATGGAGAATTGTCATCACTTTAGATTTTTTTATCGATTTATATAAATTTGGAAGATTATGTTACATAAAAGCAATACTAGTCGCTTGTATAGTCAGAATTAGTTCCACTTTAAAATCTGTTATCTTTGTTTGAATTTAATTTATTTGATGGAAACTTTTTATTCTAAATTATGATCGCTTCTTCATTTGACACATTTCTAGACGTAACCAGCTCTTATCTTATTTTGAAAAAATGGCACACAAACATATAGTCAATTTACTACCTATGTTCATTCTACTTTTCCATAAAAAAAATCGAAATTTGGAGTTATGTTCATGCATTTGTTTTTCCTCATCAGTAAGTTTATGGTTAAAAAAATGTTGAATAAATTCAAGGAAGAAGGAGACTAATGAACTTGAACAGGTCTGATCTGAACTGCCTATAAGCGGTGTTCCCCCACTCTAATACATCTGATGAAGTTGATGGTGGCTAGGTAGATAATTTTTCAAGTAGCCAGCTTCGTTCATACGCAAACGCTTGATTTTGTACTGAAAGGCTTATGAGCGAAAAAGATATCGCACCAAAAAAATATTGAAGAAAAGAAGAAAGAGAAAAAATCAATTGGGACAAAATTGAGCTTGAGAGCACCAAAGAAGTCTTTCCTTATCCTAGGAAATCACATACAAAATTGTTTCAAAGATTTTTTCAGGAGAGAGTATGAAATTCAATTCTAACACAGCACTTTTGCTATGTCTATTTTTTAAAAATCTGCCTTATGCCTAAATTACCAGTCAAGAGCAAAGGCGGTTTATTCGCATTCGTATATTTTTCTGAATGCAACCCTAAAACCATAAGATGTAAGAAGTGCATCAAGGGTCACGACAACTTAAAATGTACTTAATCAAATCTAGTACCGTGCTTCACTAAGCAGAGGAACTGTTTATTTTATTAAATACCACAAAAGATAATGCTTATAAACTACCATTAAAAACTAATGCTCGCAGCCATACAGAAATCAAACCATTGATAATTATAATTGATGGTCCAATATTCGACCATGTCTTATTTTTCGATTTACTAACATGTTTTTGTTCAGCTGTTCTTGCTTGCAGTTATCTTTCTTTTTTCTTTATGATGTCATTTCTTTTATGCTATGACATTGTCATAGTCTGGTGATGTCCTCTACAGTTGATACATTTTTCGCAGTGTTCTGGAAATTGCCGAAAGTGTGCCCTTCTAAGCCACATTTCGAACACATTACGAGGTCTTTCTGGAGTTATTTTGCGGTAGTATGTTCTTCCCTTGCGTAGCAACTCAAGAAAGTCTGTACGTTGAGGAATGTGCCCCTATGTATGTTGGCTAGATGGATCCTCAAACAAAACGAAATGAGTCCCTTTTCTACATAGTATTCTGGATGCCATTTCTATATTTTTACATACGATTTTAAAAACGTGTGTATATTCCTTAAATGTGATGAGCTCTTGAATTTTTGGCCATGGTTGTCTTTAGTGAAACTCTTCCTTAATTTCTTGGAGAGGGGGATGGGCGACTCAGGACTCGAGTTGGCAGTGATTTGGGGTTACGTTTTTGTTTCTAGGTAGAATGTTTTAAGGAAGATGCTTCCTGCTGAGGATAGTAACTGCTAAATATCTTTGTTTTCTCGGTACATTACTCTAAATCACTTCGGTACTTTTTATGATGCATTTGATAAGAAGGGCTTTAGGTCGTTGAATACCCTCTGGGCTAGTTCCTGGCCTAAGCCTCAAGGGAAGTCACTTGATAAATTCGAGATGGTCCATATCTGTAGGCATTCCCCCAAAACTTCAGGGAGGAGGGGAGGCGTGTCTGAAAAAGATACCCTTTTTCAATAGTCGGAGAGCCATTCTATTTATCATTTTTCTAAATCACCTATCTGCGCGATGTGCATTCTCCTTGGTCTCGCTACTTGAATAAACTTAGCCCTATCAGTAGTTTTCAGTTCGGTTCGAGGCCGACCCCTCTCTTTTCTCGACCCTAACTAAGTCTCTAGCAGGGTTTTATATACCCTAATACAAACTACAACTCAGACTTTGCCGGCGACCAAGTTATCTAGTGCAAGTATGAAAGAAGGAAATAGGCGAAATTTACAATCAACCCAGTGAGCGCATATTTTCCCCAATACCTCTTGCTGATTTTTCCTCCTTTTCCAGTTATGAGCTTGAGCAGAGCGCAGTACGAGTGAAAGCAGCCATACGATGTTCGTAACAATAGTTAAAATGCGACTTGGAAGATATAGATGAATCACCCATAGGGCACCCCACACTTTCTGTCTCTGGTGGGGAAGGAGGGGAGAAGACTAACGATTGGCTTCTCCTTGTCTCCCGTCGCCCGCCTCTCCCAGGTTACACCAAATATGGTGGGCGGAGGGCGAAAGGATGATCGTTGCCAAGGAAGGTCAAGAGCTTATCATAGATCGGCAAATAGGGACCCCTAAGAGGATAGGCAATTAGGTAGCGCATCAATTTCAGGATAAGTAGCACAAAGAAGAGCGCCTAGGCGCTTGCAATAAAAATGGGAGGAACCCCACCCCTCCTACTTGGGAAAGGAGGCAGCCTAGAATTCCTCAGAGTACCACTACTCACCACAATCATGACAAGAGATCTGACAAAGGGAAGATCGATGAGACACTTTACAGACATTTGAAAGTGCCTCTAATAAAGATTATTTGCATCTAATTTGGCTATATAGAAATATGCAACGTTGAGAAACAAGTCGAGAAATTAGTATTAAACCAAAGGATCGAACCTCTATAAAAGATAGGCTTTGTACCGAAAATCCACCCCCTAATCTCAGCAAATAAAGTTGTGATCTGCTAGAAATTCAATATCTGGGTAGATCGCATGATAAAGATGAAAAGAACCAGACCAGCATCATTGTAAATGAACTAATTAAATTTGGGAAATACACGCACGTTTTCAAGATAGCGTGTGCCACCAACGAATGACAAGCAAGATCAACCAAAGAGGATTACTCATTTTCAACATGATAATTCTTCCCGAACACATAGAAGTGAGATGTTAAGATTACAGCCTTTTGCACCGTCTAAAACATGTGCCATTGCGATCGTGCATGAACGTATGGATGTCAAAGGAGGATAGCTTGGGTGGCTTCCTCCCTTAGTGGATTATACCCCCCCCCCCTCGCCCTTTCTCTATGGCCCACCTTTTAGCGATCGAAGACTGACCATCCATTTGGGTTATGGTTATACAATGGAGAAAGGGAAGTTCCGCGCTTGGGGGCATCATAGGCCTCGAGACGAGACGTCTACTTACTGCCACTTCCCTCATCCTCTAGATCAGATGCTGGGCAGGACCGTTTTGAAGATTGAAGATAGAATCAAACGTAAAACTCTCAAACTCTTAGACTCAGCCGAACAAAACTTCGAAAGTGTGCGGCACCGTGAAAGACTCTAACTCGCAAGTAGGTCCTCGCCCGGGTTATCCGACCAAGGTAAGCTTTATACCCTCTTTCTCGCACTGGTTCTTCGAGTTCCCTCGAATTTCCATCAAACTCTCCCCCCCCCCTGCCCCCACACTCTGGCGCCTAAATTCAGTTAACCATCGGTGCTTCAAACTCTTATCCTTTTATCGATTTCAGATCCATCAAACATCTTTCAAATTTTCGTCAAACTACCTGTCGTAGAATGACTCCCAACGATACCATATATCACTATTCGTTGAGGGATCTTCCTTAATTATCTTTAGATTGCGTTAATGTCTGGCAGCCGATATTATGTATCTTCGATATGCTTAAGAAGTGGAACTGAGCTCAAGGATAATAATATTGCTATCATTAATAAAATAGAGTTTTATTAATAATAAACATCAACAAACACAAAAACGGAAAATATTGACATAAACAGAGAATGGAAAGGGTCGTGGAGACTCGGACTAATCCGAGGATTTAAAGGATTTAAAAAGGTAAAACAAATATAGAGTTAAAGAGATGGGATGGTTCGATTAACCATTTAAAGCACAGGATAGAATTGACAAAAGGGTTAAGTACTCAAAGGTGACGTTTTGCTTACGTAACTTTACGCCAGTGGTACAGTGGAAGGTGGCTTGAAGGAATTTCGGTCCGCTGGCGAGTTCCAGCCGAAGGGGGGGAATAAAAGGATCCTGACGTGGCGTCTTGGGAAGGAGAACCGTTTCTCGACGAACGGCTTGAAGAACAATGGCTGTTCTACGTTGTTCTCTACTGAACAAAGGGGGGGTTGAGAACCGTCTCTTGTCTACGGGCTCAAGAAAAATGGCTGTTCTGATGCTGTTCTCCTCTGAACAACAAGGGGAAAGGGTGAGAACCGTCTCTTGTCTACGGGCTCAAGAACTATGGCTGTTCTCCTCTGAACAACAAGTGGGAATGGTGAGAACCGTCTCTTGTCTACGGGCTCAAGAACAATGGCTGTTCTGATGCTGTTCTCCTCTGAACAACAAGGGGGAAGGGTGAGAACCGTCTCTTGTCTACGGGCTCAAGAACTATGGCTGTTCTAATGCTGTTCTCCTCTGAACAACAAGTGGGAATGGTGAGAACCGTTTCTTGTCAATGGGGCTTGAACGAACAATGGCTGTTCTAATGCTGTTCTCCTCTGAACAACAAGGGGGAAGCCTTTTGGACTCGGCGTCGCAAAGGCTCGAACTTTGGCACTCAAGGGATATTGTCCTCCTTCTGGACAAGTGATGGTGAATCTCGAGGTCGAGGTCCCTTGGCGCACAAAGGGAGAGAGGGTCGTGGTGATGTTTCGTGACGAAAATCTGGATCTCCAATCTGATCTTAGTGGTAAAGTTTCCATATAAATAGCCAGGACATCTCCTTGGCGTGGGGGACAATGGAGTGGGAGCTTCGAGGGAACGCCCAGCCGAGCCGGAGAACAATGCCTTATCTGCCCATAAGCCTAACTCAATCTGGAGAGGTCGGCGTATGGGGCGAACGGGGGGACGATAACCTCCTTGTTTAAACATTGACATCCGGTTGCGGCGATAAGGCTCCAAGCTTCGAATCGAAGATGCACGTGGGCAGCATCGTGGTTTTAAATAATATGGGATAGGAGTTGAAATTAACGCAGCTTCAACTCGTTCTATCACACTACCCTTAAACTAAACTCTAAATAACGAGGGCATTCGGAACTAAACATAGTTTCGAATAACTTCTCTGGAGAGACCACTGTAACTTTCCAAATCAATTGGAGACCAACGTCTCTCATTTAAGCGTTACCGACTTTCTTAGCCCTTCCCTGCTTTCGAAGTAATAATTCTAACAGATAAGCATGTTAACATCTAACTATGCTTCAGAGGTTACAAAATGGAAGATCACCTAACAAGAAAATGTACTTAAAATACATATGTTCGGAATGTAGACAAAGGGACGTCGAATGGAGAAACTGCAGGAAAACAATGAAAAAATGTATTAACTGCAAGGGGCCACACAGAGCAATTGCTATGTTTTGCCCCAAATGTAGGTAAATAATGGGAAGGAAGGAAAGAGAAACAAAAGACTAAGGGGTAAGTAAAATAAACGCAAATAATGCAGAAGTAGCAAAAACCAGTCAAACAAATGAATGAAGCACAAACTCAAGGAACATCAGCAGAACTACTGACGTGCATCCTATATTCGTACGTTATAAACATAGGGAAACCTGAAATCTTCCCAACAGCATTCAATACTATGCTAGAAAAGAACATGATGAACAAAATGTGGCTCCTACAGAACGATCCTTCTTCCGTTACTCCCCAGATAAGGTATAAATGAAGGTAAAACATAAAACAATAAAGAACCTCCCAAAGAAACGATAGAAGATGGAAAGGGAAACGTCAACGAGAAGACCATAGAGGCAAGGAGATCAACACAAATTGTACGTTATCAAAGCATTTCTTATTCCAAGGCCATGAAAGAAGAAAAATGCAACTGGGCATTTAAAAGCAAAAGAGTCAAAGAGGATGAAATGAGATAGCGACAATTCTACTTAAGAATAGGATAATAATATATCCTAGAGACTACATCTCTCTCAGACAAAGAATCTTCAAGGAAATAAAGTCTGGCAAATTCAGAAACTAATCCGAAGTCAATAAACGATCAACGCGTCAGAACACTAAGGATAAATAAGAACTTCAGACCTAATAAACAGTGAACGCTATGAAGAAAAGAAAGCTGAGCATACTGCAAACAAATTCACAAGCAAGGCTGAATCAGCAAAATGACAACGCTCGCAATCATATTAGAGAGACCGATCAAAATATTATACTAATATCTGAACACAAATTGAACCCAGGAATAATAATACTAATAGGTATTTATAATGCGCCCTTTAGGGCTGTTAGCCTTCCCAGAGCGCAGGTTGTGTAGCGAGTAAAGAGAAAGTTTAGAGAGGAGAGAAGGCAATTCTGAAAAGATGAGTCTTATGGAGACGTTTAAAAGTAGCAAGGGAGGGAGAGGATCGGACTTCGGCAGGAAGAGCATTCCAGAGTCAAGGAGCAAATGAAACTATTCAATTACACCGTCATTAATGCTAACCTTTCAGGTGAGAATCATAATGGGGCAGCCATATCAATCAGGAAAGGCATAAAATTCACAGTATAATTCACAGAGATCAATAAACTCGATGAGGCGTTTTTGGCCTTTAAAATTCAAACAGAAATGATGCCAGTAATAGTTGCCGCAGGATACCAAGCGCCTAAAAACAAAAATATTTTCCTCTTCACAATCTAATGGCAACCTTTTGCACAGGTATTCTTACAATATTCATAGGAGTTCTCAATGCTGGGTGAAGAATAAACGGCTAACACACAAGGAATAACAAAGGAGATAATTTAGAAATGATGTTGGAAAGGAATATTTTCAAGAGAATAGGACCAGACTTTCCAACATACCTATGTAACAGGCACTACTGCGACGAAATTTTATCTCCCTTTAAGCATCTACAAATATACTATGTAACATCGATGTAGAGGCGATCACTATTACATGCAGTAACCATGTTGAAACCTTACTTTTCATGAATCAATACCAGATACAAGTCCCAAGCTAGGGAAAAAATTCTACAGAGGAGTTAACTAGGAAGTTGTAAAGAAGAACTCCGTAGTTTCATCCCAAAAGATCTCTCAGACGTAAACCTGCAAGAAATTAACGAGGAAAACTCAAGATTAACAAGCGCAATCAACATGTCGGACGAAATTCCTTATGTCTCCCCACCCTCGATTTACATAAGAATTGAAAAAGCAAAATAAACAGCTAGGCAGAATATACAATTAAATAAATCTCCTCAGACCGACAAGAGAAGGATCTAATGTGCTCAGGAGGAGGAAAGAGGAACTAAGACATTTCATAGAATAGTAGCAAGGTTATCAGGGTGCAAGGGGCAATTTATCGCTTAAATTTAACATAAAATAAAATATACAGAGTACTATTATACATATATATATTTACCCATGTCACATGTTAAAAGACTTGAACGATTGTATTATCATTTTATTTAATCAAATCGCCGTCAGGCTCAACCATGGCCTCCAGGAGGCGCCGAAACCTGATGCACGCCTTCTCTCGACGGTCCGCCAGTTTAGGTGGGTAAAAACTATGGTGATCTTGTACCTAAGCTCCACTTTGGCGGTGCACAGAGACTTGTTTGTCTCTCTATCAACCACGCTCCGCAAATAATTGTCCAGGGGTGCAGTATGGAAAGTAATCAGGCTAGATGTTCTGAGCGATGTGGTCAAAGATATTATCTAACATCCAAGAGTGGGACTTCCTGCTTGTGTGGCATGATGCAGAGTCTTACTGCCAGGCGTACGGCTTTCTCGCGGCCAACTCTTGGATATAGGACAAAACCAACTCTTCCAGGCACTTGATGTACCCCTCCATATTGAGTTTGAAACCCTCCGGGAAGAGAAACGCGGAAATAGCGTGGCTCTCGTGGTTTCCGAGCCGTGGTACCCTCGTAATCTTAGCCCGAATCATCCTGATCTTATGCACCGTCCTCAGGTTGACATGACAAGCAATCAGATATCTTGGATTTGCGCCTTTTACTTCTTATGTCGTTATATTGGCAATTTTACCTCCTAGAATTTCGTTTCTCTGTTGCTGATGGGGGTATCTTGTCGATGTTGTTCCTCAAGTAAGTGTGGACCATTTGGTCTATTTCTGGATTGGAACCCAGCACAGTTTTCCTTTTCTAAATATTAGCAAGATTGAATTTAACCATGGTATTGCTTCCTTCACAAAAGCACAACTGAGATAAAGAACTAAGATAGAGAAGAAATTATGGATACAGAAGTCAAAATAACAAAAAAAAAATAAATAAAAGGCACAATATATTCATTCAAGTAAAAAGCGCTAGGACCGAATGGAATATCCAGAATTTGTCTTATCAAGGCACCAGACAACATCATAGAAATATTAAAGAACATCTATAATTCTTGCATAAACATTGGTTACTTCCAAGATAGATACAAACTAGCCAAAATTATTTTTGTTCCGAAACCAGATTAACCAAGTAGTCACCTCAACAGTTACAGACCTATATCGCCATTAAATTTCTTAGGCAAAGTATTCTCAAAAAAATACTCAATCAAAAACTGACAGAATATCGTCGCGTAAAAGCAAGTCAACCGCGTGCCACACGCATTTTTACACGACCCCTTACGGCTTCCAACTACTATTACCCAACACTCGGCCGCTTTTACCTCCATATTGCAATACTATATAATTTTATGATTTATGTTTGTTATTTATGTCTTGTCCCTCGCTCTTTGTCCCTTAGTGGTTGATACACGGAGGCATTTGAACTTACCTCCATTCCCATTTGCGGCTGTCATTCCTCCCATGGCTTTTCGAGCGTCAGGGAGCTTTTGTCTTTTCTTATGCTATTTCTCGATTAGTTCGGTACTGCTCACTCCTCGTCTCTATCTGGAAAAGAAAGATGGGTGGATGGTTCCTACCCTGTTAAATGGTTTATGGGTCCATGTTTACCCTCCTATTAATGTTTCACTCTTCGACCTCCCTACCTAAATAGACCTATTTCTATTAGACACTTCCACTAAATTTAGGACTCGTGGTTCTAAGGACTCCCCTTCCTCGTGCCCCCTAACGGGGCTTCTTTCTGGGGTTTAATAGTCTGTGCATTAGAGAGGTTTTGAGCGTGGTGGTGGTCGAGTTATGTTGTATTTAGTATGTGAGAAGTGTCCATGATTAGTTGGAAAGTAGGTGAAAAATAAGTAAGACTGAGTTTTTCATGGTCACCCTTTGGTGTGGAAGATATAGATGAATCGGCCGCAGGTCCACCCTCCCCCTGGCCTATCAGGACCAAGAGGAGGGAAAATGACCCCTGGTCCCACGCCACCTTCCTCTCCTAGGTCCCACTTTGTCTTGTGGGCAGGTAGAGAAGGAACGGCGGAAGACAATAAGGAAGAATATGAGGAGAAGGAGATGAAAGAGGGTGCAAACGAATTTATAGCAGGAGAGAAGAATTTTATCTGAGGTGACACTCTTCTTTTTTGTTTCACTTCACTTTAGTTTAGAACTTTATTGTTTCACTTAACTTTAGTTTAGAACTTTATTGTTTCACTTCACTTGAGTTGAGCAGTTTTTTCACTATATTAGCTTTGTGTTGCAATGAATTTTTTTTTACCACTAGAGTACACTTATTTCACTATCAAGTTTCTACTCTGTTTCACTTCGTATACGAGTATGTTCACTTTTTTGTTAGGGAGAAGAATCACTTTGTGTGTTTTATCCGGTTAGTTACTTGAGATATCACTTATTGGGGTGATTTTTGTCATGTATGGTTAGGGGATGTTACGTTCGGTATAGTTACTTGGGATCTGGTTAGTGTTCTTGATTCGTTGGTAATATAAGTTATGTGTACAATGGTGTTTCCAATATTCTTTTTTTCATTCTTCCAGTCAGAAAAATAGAGTTGAAAGGATGGGCGATGATGGTTTCTGCAAATATCGGAGGGAGGTTGTTGATTTTCTTCCAGATTTTTACCACTCTTTCTGATGACGATGTTGAACTGTTTGTTATTAGCCTCTCCATATAGGGCTCTCTGAGTTATCTATTGTTTCTTCTGTTGTTGGTGATTAACTTTCTGGCGTTCCCTTTTTCTTGATTTTTCTAAGGTTTTTGGTTACATGGGAGAGTAGATGATCGCCTCTCATTTCTTAGAGTTAGATATACTTTTCTTTTGTTCTTAATGCTTAAGCATTTTAGTTAAAACTAGCATATATACCCGGCGTTGCAGGAGATAAAAAGTCATATCATAAATAAATACACATGTAAATTGTTTGAGACTCTTATATTGCGGTGTAAACATATCTTTACTTGCTGAATATTATTAATTTTATTATTTGTGGCGTGAAGGCAGTTTCAGGAAAGTTGCACACTCTCCCTATAATGTAATATTATATAATATCATATATCGTATAATTGCATGTAATATCATGGAATATGCTTACAATGAGTAAACGTTTCACCAGGTGCGGCCGCCAGTTTACGCACACAAGTTCGTTCTTATTTTACAGTCCCTCTAGAGTTTCTGGGCATTTTCAATCTCAATAGCTCTTGTCTGTGCCTGGGCTCTCTCAATCCTGTATTGCTTAACTATATTTGAGTGATGTCCTCAGTAAACTGGATATTGATTCATTCAGACATTCTAGTTGCTGGCAGGTTCGCTATATAGTTCGAATACAGCCCCCCTCTTGGAGTCCAGCTTCCAGATTATCATTCATATGTAGATTGAAGTTCCTTTATTGCTTTTCCTCTGACTCAGGCTTTTTCAAAGGCTTGACAAAATCTTTGAAATTTTTCTGCTTTGGATTTGGCAATCAATTCTGTAATGATGCCAAAGGCCATTGTAGTATCTCTGCCTTTACGAAATTTTAACTACTATTCGGTAACATATTCTATAAGACTTTTCCGGATGAAGTTATTAAAGTGATATAGGCCTTTAGCCTGATAAGAGATCTGGTGGTTTGCCTGGTTTTGGAACGTAGATAATGTTGCCCATTTTGAAGTCGTCTGGGAAGAATTTGGTGTCAAAGGACGCATTTTACATGTTCTTTATCGAATTAATGATGTTGGCCGTTACCTTGATAAGTATAAATCTGGTCTTTCCTTTAGGGACTAGCATTTTCTTTTGGAAAGAATATATAGTACCGCTCTTTATTACTTCGATGTTTGTTTTGGCTCCTGATCCCAGTTCCTCTTTACGTAGATGTTCCATTACAGAAGCTGGTTGTCGAGGTGATTTTTGTGGACCATCTCTTCTATTTCTGAAATAAACTCAGGATTTACTTTTGCAGTTAATGAAGACACGGTCTTATTTATTTTTTGATGGTGTTGTTTTCTCCATTTTGTTGATTTTTTGTTGATTTTTCTACGTCAATCTCTATAGTCAGGCTAACCCATATGTTTCCTTGTTTTTCTTCTATGAGATGTCGCATTTCTTCTTTTCTTATTCTTAGCGCCGTTTGTCTTTCTTTAGTTGGTCCAGGTATCGCTATTTAGTCAGAGACATTGCTTAGTTGTCTGTTTTTCTCCTGATCTCTTTTCTCCATCATGAATGAAGAAGGAATGTGCGTTGTCTCGTTGTCGGTATATTTCTGTTTTCTGCCACAATGACAATTAATTTCATACGCTCAATTTCTTCATCTCTTTCTTTCAGATTTACTTTTTAAAGATCAAAGCTAATAAGATCATGTTTGCATTTGTCCCAATTCTCTCTGTTGTGGCACTTCCTTTCCAGTACCGGTACCGGGATCGGGTTCTAATTTAGGTACAGTAGAATTCCTACGTGATTATTATATGCAATGTTGATGATCTACATATGGATGTGGTATGACATGTAATAACTGCTTAATGTAATATCTTGTTTTCTAGCAGCATTGCCAGGAAACCCGAAATGTTTATTTCAATTAACATTCGAAGTTTTCTACACCATAATTACTATCATGGTAGCCATTCGTTCTGCACCTTGCACTCAGATCTCCCATGAACAATCTTTGGAGTCCTGTGCCGAAGATAGTCATAATATTTTGTGTATGAATGAAGTTCCGGTTTTAGCAGTTGATAGTTTCTGGATTTTATTATTAGAGATAGCTCTGTTTCAATTCTAAGGCCAATTGTAAGGCTCCATCTAAGCTATTGATTTCTTTAAAATATGCACATGTCTTTTCTGTTCGCTATGACCGACCCGTCGAGCTCCCCGCCTGTTTCATTAGCGTTCACGACGGGTTGTTGAAGATTTTCATATTTCTTCTCTTTGAGTTCAGTCCAAGCCCTGGTATTAGTGTGATTTCAGTGGCGATTTCCTTGTAGATGTTGCTTAGGGATGATGTTTTCATGATCCATCCAATTGTGTTATTTTGCACATTTCTGAGTTTTCTTCTCCTCCAGTTTTCGATTGTTCACTAGTTGTAAGTTCAGCCATTTTGTTTGCATCGTGAGTATTTCGCTTGCAAGTGTCTGTTCCACTTAAATATTTGCCACTTTGAAGATCGGTGAACATGGGATGGTTGAGGGCATGCAGTCTTCAGTCTCTGAATCTATCATGTAGAACATCTGCTCGGTTAATTTTCCTCGCGTCTTTTCCTTGAAAGCCAAATTTGCATGTGCCTTCTCTTAAAGCTTTTTCAATAACCTGTTTCTTTCCTTTGGGTCGAGGAAAATCTTCACTAATATATATTTTGAGTTTGAGTTCAGCTCAATAAATCCCCTAGTTGGTGTTTTCATTATTTTTGGTTTCTTCGTTCGAGTTTTCTTCGGTTAAGTTGGTATTTTCATACCTTTCTTCTCAAAAATCGTATTTAGCATCTTTTTAAAATTTCCAGATTTACTGATATTCTTATTTGTACGTAAAACATACACGTCAGTACCTACATTGAGGTACCATTGGGGAGTTTTTGTCTCTTTCATATCATACGCCACTCCAGCGTATTTTGCGTTTCTTTTCTTTTCGAGAATTTCTTTTTCTTTCTTATCTTTACTTTCTATTATTTATTTGTGTTTAAGGCATGTCAGAGCCATAGTTCCATGTAACCTTCCGCAATTGAGACATTTCTCGTGGCTCTTCATATTTTTTCAAGCAATTTCAAGGAAATAGACCCTGAGATCACACTAATACCAGGGCTTTGACTGAACTCAAAGAGAAGAAGCTTTTGAAACGGTTCCATATATGAGACTAGTTCATAAATTAAAAATGCATGGGATATGTGATAAAATTTTGAATTGGCTAGCTTAATGGCTGATGGACAGGAAACAGAGAGTTGTACTGAATGAAGTGAGGTCACAGTAGAGGGGGGGGGGGCGTTATCAGTGGCATGCCTCAGGGATCCATTCTAGGCCCTTTATTATACATAGTTTATATAAATGATCTTGGGGAAGGGTGTAAATAGCAAAGTGTCAATTTTTGCTGATGACACTAAATTGGCAGCTGTAGTCAAAGAAGTTTAGGGTAGCTTCAAAGTGCAGAGTTACTTAAATAAGTTATAAGTTATTAAAAATCAAAGGTGTAGGTTAGATGTTAGAAAATATTTTTTCACCAATAGATTAGTAGATTACTGGAATAGTTTGTCACCTGAGACAGTAAACAGTCCAAACTTGAATCTTTTCAAACGCAGATTAGAGGATTATATGAGGAAGGAGGATTAACTTCTTTTGGGGGGGTAGAGGTTATTCTGGACTCATTCCTGTGGATGCAGGTTTTTTTTATTTTTGTATATTATAGGTGATTTGGATTTTGACGAGCCTTGATGAGATGCCTTTTGTTTTTGATGCCTTCCGACGGATAGTTTAAATTGTATATTAGAGATGCATGATCTGACACAATCCTATGGATGCATTTTGTGGGCGGATTTTGACAGATGCGGATGACCTTTGATAGGCCCTTGTGGCTTTTGTCATCCGTAAAATTATGTTACGTTATGTTTCAGCATTCTGAACATATTGGCTCTTTCTGTTGTAATTGTCTTTGTTGTGTGATGTATCTTCCATTTGGTAACAGTTGAAACATATCTGAATAATGATATGCTTCTCAATTTCCATGTGTTATGGCGGGCTTCGCATGTTGAAATTTAAGAGTCCATTATGTGCAATTTTGTTGGTCATTTATGACGCTGCCTTAATTTCTGCTCCTTAATATCCTCGTATATAAAGGCGTGTGAATTCTTAGACAAGAGTATTGAGGCAGCTTAGTTCGACCTCAAAGTAAATTTCAGCGATGCCTTTTCCCTATCTAAAGGAAAGAAACAAATTGACATAAAAACACTGAAAAAACAATTGCAAATGGGCCTTTAAAGGAAAAGACTAGCAAAGACGAGCGTGTGATCGAGAATATGCTCATACAGGATAGAATCAGAGTATAACAACCATAACACGTTTAGCGGTCCCCGATTTGGCAAATTTGGAAGTGAGACAGATACTTCCAAACATAACACCGGCCATAAATACAAAAACGCCTGAACAAAAGCCAGTGAAAATTTGAAAGTGAAAGGTAAAGGAAACTCAAAATTTTGAAAATTAACACAAATAAATGGATCGGGAAAACATACCCGATAAGCAACATCTTCAGGGATACTGATCCAGAAATCATACTTCTATCAGGGTATGGAGTAAATCCAGAGAAAAGCTATGGAAATCTTCAATTATAGCGATCAGAAAAAGCATGGATTAAAAAAATCGACGGCTCAGATGGAGCCTATTTGAACATTAGAGTTGAAACAGAATTATGTCCCATGATAATAACCGCAGGCTATCAACCGCCAAGACAGAAATTTCATTCATATGCACAATTTAATTATCATCGTCAGCACAGGACTGCTAACGATATTCATGAGATACCTGAATGCTAGACGAAGAAGTAGAGAGGACTTCCTAATGTTGATCGAAGGGAGCATATTCAAAATAATTTACCCAGATTTTCTTTTATTCATTACTAGCATGGCTGCTACAAAACTAGATGGCTCATTAAGCAGGCATTTTATGCCATACAACATCAACATGCAGCCAGTGAACATTGAATGTAGTGATCATTTGAGAACAATACTAAAAATCAATCAGGAGAAAATACAGGTACCAGAAAGAAAGAGGTAAAAAAGATAATTAAAAATGGAGGCTGATCAACAATATCAAATGAAAAACACCATAAAGTAAAATATCATTAACAAGTGAAACGGGGGAAAATACGATAAATAGAACCATCGAGAAAATTTTCGACGCCATAGGGGGACATTGTTTTCAATAAAATCAGAAAACTTTAATCCAGAAATAAAAATTATGGTTCATGAAAATCCCCGTAATAACTAGGAAAAAATATTCTCAGCGCTCGTCATCGAACAGCAAAGGAAAGAGGATCTGGAACCAGGAGCCACAACAAATTGAAAAAATAAAGAACACTATATACTCGCTCAAACATAAAGTGCCAGGCCACTCAGGAATTACCAACTTCACTATTATCAAGGCACCAGATAACATCATTAGATCAACGAAGAAGATATTCAATGCTTGCCTAAACAGAGGATACTTCCCAGACGATTTCAACCTTGCCAAAATCATATTCATTCCAAAACCAGGTAAACCACCAGATCTCCTTTCTAGGTATAGACCTATGTCACTTCTAAACTTCATTGGAAAAGTCTTCGAAAAAATCCTCAAGCACAATAATTATAGAGTAGACCTTCCTAAACAATATCTACAGCAAATACCAGTTCGGATTTTGCAAGGATACAAACACCCAATAGCAGTAGAGATAACATTTCAGAGGAGGTAGCCTAAGCAAAAGCAGATAACAATTACATCGATTTGGTCCTAAGAGATGTAAAAAAAGCCTTTGGGAAATTTGGAGTCAGATGGATGAAACACTTGATCTTAAACCTCCAGATGAATAATAGTCTAGAGAGAAGAGCATACTTGTAGTCGACGATAATAGAGCACCCAAGTTCGAATTGGAAGAAGTAATCCCACAGGGGGTGAGGCTACCTCAGGCTAACGCTGTAATTGATCTATACAGCGCATATGCTAATACCTAGAATGCTCGAACGTCTCGTCCTCTCACGACAATAGTTCACTCGTTGACAGTCAATACAGATATGAGCGCGTTCAGGAACGGACAACAGCTATAGAGATTGATAACATCAAAAAATGGAAGCTGGAGTCTCACACGGAATGGGGTATCAGGGCCCACGCTGTATTCGATATATACAGCGGATATGTCAACACCTAAAATGTCTTAATATCCAGTTCGCTGAGGACATCAACGACATCGGTTAACAAATTGTCAGTCAATAGAGGAATGAGCGAGTTTCACCACAGACATCAGCTATAGAGATTGACATTGACCAATTCGCGAGGGACAGCAAAATAAGAATAAAAAAGAGAAAATTTACTCTAGTCCCGATCTCGAGACAAAAGGTAACGATATCAAAGTAGTAAGAAATTTCTTCCGATATCATCCGCAAGACAAAGTACTGTGACTAAAGATAACCTCAAGAAGCTACATACGACACATGCCCTAAAGAAAAATAAGAGTTATCCCTGTACTAAGCATCATTTTTTCATTCATTCAAGGAAAAACTATCTAGGAAGAAAAGCGCTCATCTACTCACCCATCCTCGTGAACAGCATATCAAAACCAGGAAACAAGTGCTCTAGTCATCAACATAAGAAGAATAGAGGAAAAAACCTAGAGAACCCTAAATAGAGAAGCAAAGATCGAACCCATCAACATTGTCCTCAGAAAGAAAGTGGGAAAAATCGGTAAGAAAATCGATAATCATCCCAAGGCCTTAGCAGACAATAGCATCACTTCAGATTTCTAAGTGAAAGAATTCAACAGGGAATAATAATAACACCATTGTACACGTAATCAAGAGTAACATCGAATCAGACAAGTAAATAGCTTACATGGATCACATTCGAACGTGAAATACCCTAACTAAACATGAAAAAAAAACAATAATTCCAACATGAAAAAAAACCTAAAGGTGATCATCTGAAAAATACATCTAAAATGACCAAAATACATAAAAGTATACATTAACCAAAGTAAAACCGAGAAGAAATTAGATAGTGAAATTAGTGTAGTATAGTGATAAAAAAAAGAATATGCAGAGGGTTACCTAATAGTTTAAATTTCTAAGTTGAGAATGGGAATGCCAGTTCCGTGAGACCAAATTACTTAGCTATCCTGCATTTTAGTTGCATCCTGCTTTCCTCATAAATACATTCATATAGGGTGCGCTTAGTATAAAGCAAAAATTTACAATCGACAGTAGATCAGGTCCTGAGGGCCGGGCATGGTGCATCGCTGGGAAGGGTTTTTTCAAAGAATCTTTCTAACGAATCCAAAACGGAGTGAATCAATCGATTCTCTAGAGTAAACCTCATTTACCGTACAGGGAAATTGCATCGTTTTCATTGATTTTCACTGTAGTCTTCGCTATATAATTACGATACCGTTTTCTGTGACTGTACACTCCGAGTCACTAGGCTTATAGGACCACGACGCAAATCGCCAGATCTACCATCCTCTGGCGATGAGCGTTGTGGTCATCGTATAATAGTTTGCCCTATCTTTCCGTTCTTTACATCTCCCATTTTCCTTCTTAAGCTTTAATTGGTTCATGTAATATTCTCCTTAGCGTTTTTCTGGGTTATGTTACAATTTCCATTTCTTTAAGCCTTTAAATACATCTATATATCACGTGTCATCTGATTTTCAATTATATATATATATATATTTTTTTTTTTTGTCTTCCGGCGTTATTTCTGGCTTCTCGGTAAAGGATTGCATTCATTGTGCCGCCTTCTGCTCTCATTGATTCTAGTGTTCTTCTAATGTCCCTTTCTCTTGCCTCGAAAAAACTCATGTTTCTTGTCTCGTTGCTCATTCGCGTCCAATTTTCTCTTTCTCTTGTACTATATATATATATATATATATATATATATATATATATATATATATATATATATATATATATATATATATTTCCTAATTCTCTTTGGTTCTTTACTTATTACACTTGGCATATTATTTCCTTAATTTATATACATAGATATTTTTAGGATTTGATAAATCCACCGAGCGTCCATTTGTGGAGTTCCTCGCTGGGCCTATTAAATCCTGCAATATGGTCCCTTAAGCAAATCCATTTTATAGAATGAGCCCTACAACCTGTTTTCTGTCGTAAACCTTGGTCAGGATGAGGTTCAGCCGATGAAGGAAGCAAAAAAACTATTTTTGCGAGTGGAAATTATCGCATAATATTTCCGAAATTTAGACAAATAGCCATTTTTATGATTTAATAGATCTACCGATTGTCCATTTGCCATTATTATCTCTGGTTCCTGTAGAGGTGTCTCGTCGACTTCCTTTGGCATCATTGTCTTATGTCCCATGTACTCAAAGAGGTGAAGTGCAACCGGCTCTCCTCCTGTTCTCTGCGTGAGTTCTTGAGCGTTACTGACTCCCCGCCACGTTATCACTATACGAGGGAGGAAGTCTCGTCGGTTTTAGTATGTCCACTTAGACAGTGTCCTTCTTGCCATCAGGGAATTCTTGTTTGTAAACCTTGCGTCGTGCTCGATCACCGGAAAAGGGCCAGCATATGGTGCTTCCAGTGGTTTGCAAACGCGGTCTATTCGGACCCACACGTGAGCTGCCTCACAAGAATCTTTGGGTACGAAAGGCTTGGGCACCGAGTGCAAATGCCCTAGGGATACCTGTATGAAATCGACATGTGCCATGGTTTAGGCTAATTCTTTAATAAGCTTTGAATGAGTTTTCGATGACGATGACGATGACGATGACGATGACGAAAGTAATGGTTGTTCCCATAACTGCCATGAAAAGGAAAATCCCGAGTTATTAGGCAAGGAGCGAGTGCCTAAAAGGATAATTGGAAGAGCCGTCAGCCAGCCTTGTCGACAGGCCATTATGGAGCACTTCAAAGTCCTGTGTGCCTTTTCCACCATCCCGTTCGTTTACGGTCGATACGCCGTGGTGAGAAGATGATGAAAACCAATGAATGCAGACAGTTCCTTGAATAGCTCGGATTCAAATTTGGCGCCTCTGTCGGTCACTACGTAAAGCAGTACTCAAAATGTGAAAATTCACCTGTCTAGCAAAGCCAACGAGACCGTTGCGGTCGATTTTGCGATAGGTAGGATTGCCCAAGCAGTGTACACGGCAGAAGTGGTCCAACTATATCAATATGCACTGTTTCTAGAAAACCATGAAGATGGAATATCAATGGGCAGGGTCGGGGATTTCGTGTTGCGATTAATTTGGGAAGATTGACATGAGAGGCACTCCCTTCTCCAGGGGCAAATATCCTTGTCTATATTAGACCAGAAATATCGAGATTTTATAAGACAAAGTGATGCTTTGACTCCAAAGTGTGACAGATTATGTAACTGATTAAAGATAGTCTTTCTGCTCGCCATAGGGACAAAGGGTCGTGGATATCTCCAAAAGCAAAACGAGTAACTAAGTTCTCTCGGCTAAAAGAACAAGAAATAAAGATGTCTACAGGAAGGTGCTTAGATATCTGCGAGGGTATAATAATACAATGAATGATTCAAATGTACTAAATAAATACAGTGCACAAAAGGGTAACATTAAATACAACGCGTTAAATGAATACAGTGCTCAAACGCATCACATCAAATTCAAACGTATCAAATAATGAATATAGTTCACAAATGGGTGCATTAAATTTGTCACATGATTAAACCACCAACAACAACACGTCGTTACAAAATAAGCACTGCTACTCCGGACAATCGGTACAGGAACGGAGTAATTCTCCCCCCCCCCCCTTCCCTCCTCTCTTACGTCTTTTATAAATAGCTGCAGGTCTCGACAACGAAAACCTGAGAATGGGGCGTAATATGAAAAGAGATATTCCAAATCCCTATCACGGAAGTAGTGTGGCAATACACGGATGGTGTTTGTCCTGAAAACGGGGTGAGTCATACGAGCCCAAGCGTATTCCGATTTTCTGGTGAGAGCGAGAGAGATGAGTAAATCGGGAGCTTGCAATCGGTGCAGTGGTAGGGGAAATAGCGGCAGATGCTGGCAGGGATCTGTAGGTATCAGCAGGTCCACGCTGTATGAAATCCTGGTCGACTCTACTTCTTAGGGTTAGGGGGTGCCTATTTATACTCGTCACCATGAACGCCTACGTAACAAAATTCAGCCGGCTTTCAGTTCGTCGAGCCTCGCTCCAGTCGCTACGGCATAAACTAGGTAGTAAGTTATTGAATCCGCTATTCCCAGAAATTATGACGTAAGTTACAAATTGGTCGTAAAGCATGTGGTAGATTATCCTTGCAGTATCTTGATGTTACTTCACACCATAGTTGAGCTTCCCTTGGAAAAGGGAAGATTTTAAACGCGAGGGAATTTCTTTTGTTGCTTCGTCATCATCTTGCGCTGCCACCAAAGCTCGGGGATCAAATGAGTCAATTTGGACCTAATTGACCATCCTCGAAAGGCAGTCAGCGACTATATTGTCCTGACCCCGCACGTAGGTGATATTGCTGATGTATTCCAAAATGGCTATCCAATGTCATTGCTGCCTGCCTGTTTTTGCACTTAATTGTGACGAAAAAGCGGATACTAATGGCTTGTGGTCCTTGCACAATGTAACAAGGCGACCTTCAATCATGTACCTGAAGTAGATAACAGCAAGATACGCCACTAGGAGCTCTATGTGGTAGGTGGAGTATGGTTACTGTGTCCGGCTTAATTTACTCTTAAAGAAGGCCATCGGTCGTTGCGATCCATTTGCCATTTGGTGCAGCGCAGCACCTTTCGCGTATTGGGAGAAATCCCTCACTAGCAGCGGGTGACAGAGTTTGACGGAGTTAATTAAGGCCAATTTAGTATTCTCAAATGCCCCTCGGGCCACATCGTTCCATTCAAGCTCACTAGCCTTAGGTTGCAGGCGTGCAAGTTCGGTCAATGGGGCTGCAATTGCGGCAAAATTAGGAATCATCCCTCGGTTGTATCCCAACATGCCCAAATATCGTCTTAGTTCCTTGTATTCCTTTGGTAAGGGCATGTCTCCATGTAGCAGAATGGGGTCAAATGGGTGCCACGTGATTGTACTCACGTGGATCCGGAGATCACCGCATGGAGCTGGTGAAAGCAAGGAGGCGGCTGACACTGTTATCACTCGCCCCAGCCGTATTTGCCTAGGGACCAATGTCACCCACCCCCCTTCCCATCCCTCCTCTCACGTGGCTACCTATCCGCGAGCATTCAGGCCTTTCTGCTCAAAGATTTAAATCCGTTGGACATTCTAACGAGCGTTATCAAGATTCCCCCTTCCCCAAAGGAATCGCCAACTTTTTCCCAAGATTGCGCGCGCGTTTGGGGGCCTCCTTACCAGGCGCCTATATAACGCTTCGACTGAGTTTAGAGAGCAGCACTGTCAGATTTCCACTTACTCCGACGAACGAGCTAAATGACGATCCCCCATCCCCCCTCAGCGGCGATTTGTGATTCAAGTGAAAGCTAAATCGATCTGTGAACTCTGCTTTAGTCAATCGGCAAGTTTCGACATCAGTGAACTCTGCCCTAGTCAATTGGCAAGGACTGACAAGGATTCCTAACTCCAAAGACGACTAGTGCTCCCTCATATGAAGCCAGAGGTGAAACCAACTTCTTTCATCGCCTCAACCATAACCCAACTGGCCCCTTTTTTGTCAACGAGCACATCAGGTATTCGTAACCGTTGCCACCTGTAGATTGATCTTAAATCTGGCTTAACCAATTCCTCCATTATAGGTGTGTACGCCTCAGTTTAAAATCCCCCTTTAAATCACCAACTGTATCTGACCTCTTTAATCCCTTAATTAACCTACCTGATCGCATGTAGATCTTTAACCCCGTCTGGGCGACCGTTCCATTTTAACCCAATTTATATGTAATATATATATATATATATATATATATATATATATATATATATATATATATATATATATATATATATATATATATCCTTTTTTTGTTGTTAGTAAAGTTATATTTTAGTCATTGTCTTTCTTTTGCAACCCCAGCGCGTACCAGCTACCTGTTAATCTTTGGCCAACTTGCAGTCTGAAATATTTGTTTAAAAGGTCCCCCACTTCGGGCCAAGCCCCATAGTACCTACGTATATATATATATATATATATATATATATATATATATATATATATATATATATATATGTATAGTTTAGCCATTCCACGACACTCCAATTTCCTACATTTTCTTGGCTGGTGGGCAAATTCTTTCCACCAAAATGTGATGCCCTAAAAATCAATCCCTCCTTTGTGAGTTCGCATTTCTCCAGGGATATCCTCAGACCGTTTTCGACCAGGATTTTATAGACTTGATCCAAATGCCTCAATTGGTCGTCCATATTGTCTGATAATATCAGGATGTCGTATATGTATACATAAACGAACCCTAATCACCGAAGTAGGTTATCCATGGGTTGTTAGAATGTGCAACTTGCATTCAGGAGGCAAATGGAAGCTTCACGTACTACCATGATCCAAATGGCGTTATCAATGCAGCCTTCTCTATGTCCACCGCTTTCATAGGGATTTGATGGCAAGTACAAGCCAGGTCCAACCTTTAAAATTTTGGGGGGCCATGTAGGTGGTTTGCCATACTTTAAATTCGCGGCAATGGATATCTGTAGGGCTTTGTGATCGCATTGAGCGCTCGGAAATTGCTAACCACCCTGTTTTAACCGGGTGACTTCCTCGGTATCACGAGAATCCGCGAAGCCCACGGTGATTTGGATGGGCGCACGACTCCCTCCTTCAATATTGTTTTGAAAGTTGCTTTGTCAATCTGCAACTTTTCCATTGAAAGAGGTCTTGGCAGGACGAATGTCGGTAGAGCACTTCCTGGCCTAATTGTGTGCGTCACTGAGTTGGTGAAGATAGAGAGAGATTAACGGGTCCCAGACTTTAACAAGCCTCATACCTCTCTAATACGGCCCAGCAACTTGACGGTAGGTGCAGTAGGTCATCAATAATTAAAGCTAACGTAGGCTCCCCCGATAGTTTCAGTTCTGGTAAGAATTTAGTTTGTTCGTCGATAAGTATGCCGCACGCACAGTCCATTAAGAGATTAAAATGCCTTAGAAAGTCAATTCGTAATAATGGTGAAGTGGTATCTGCGACCACAAAATGACCACCTGAATGATCGGCGAAGACTAGAGATAAGTATATCCGTGTGTATTTCGTCTTTCACTTTTATTTTACCACCATTAGCCGTCATAATATTTTCACTGGACTCGCGCAATTTTCCCCAATTCACCAATTATCAACACACTCACCCCCGTATAAATTAGAAACTCAAATTTATTTTTATCCACTTTAGCGGCGACAGTGAAAACAGATGGCATATCAGTGGACGCACTTGCAATGACATGCCCTGCCTTTTTTCCAGTGGTGGGCAGTCCGTCAGTACCGATGACGAAAGGTCCGTCAGTCCGTCCCTGATGGACTGACTCCCATTTCGCTCACGGACAGACGACTGACGGAAACTTTGAAACACTAACGGAATAAGCGCCAACGGAAATGATTTTCAGCCATCACCTGAACCCTCAATAACCCGAAAAGCAAAAACGACTTTCGGCAAATAATGTTTCCGTCAGTCGTCAGCAAAACGGAAGTCCGTCAGTGACGGACTGACGGACCTTCCGTCATCGGTACTGATGGACTGCCCACCACTGCGGTTTTCCGCCGGGGCTGGCGAAGATGGCCTGGAGGAAGATTGCATCTGCAAGTGCTCTCCTCTCTTTGACCACCTGCACCAGGGTTTTCAGAATTTCGCATTCTCACCAAAATACAAATGTGAACGGCAGACTACAGGTCTTTGGTTCATTCGAAAAGGTCACGATCCTACTGTTATATTATAAGCACTGTGATCATTATTTCGTTGCATGAAATTGAGACTGTCCTCATTAGGGCACGCATCCATGGGCACTTACCGCGCATTTCCCGCCTAATTCACACTATTTATATAATCATCACGACATCACTTGTACTGATATTTACATTAGGCCTAAACACATTGGACAATGAAACGGAACTACGATCTATTGGCTCACTGCAAGTATTTACATTAAGGCACTGCGCTCTATAAAATATCATTAGTTCATATGCCAGTCTTCCTAATTGTGCCAGGATTAGTTCCTTTTATATGGCAATTATAGGCCCGATGTTGACCGGCAAGGATTGAATAAACTTGTGTCTCACAAGCTCCTCACCAAATCCTACCTGTAGGGCATTTCTTCTTAATTCCTTTAAATTGGTAGAGGGTCGACCTTATTGAGAGTGAAAGATGAAATGAGCTTCTCAAAGAGCCCAATCACTTCAGTCCTTAAAAGCTGATTATTTGGGGTAGATATGATGGCCACTGGAAGACGGTTGACGGTCTCGGGAGGAAGTGCAGCCAATACATGAAAGAAATTAGTTACCTCCTATTATTCCTAAAATGTGAAACTGCGCCTCCATATATATATAGACTAGCAGTCTATATATATTCAACGCGGAGTATTAAATTCAATTCTGGAGTGACAAGAATTGGTGAATTTAAAAGGGGATCCGTAAACGCTAATACGGGTATGACATACTTAATAACAAATATAATGCTTAATTCTAAACTCTTGTATTTTTCTCATTGCTCGCCTATAAATAAGGTTTCATTTCCCGGGGGTCGCGACCTAGACTTGCCTGCGGGACAAATCTTTGTCTTCGAGGTTCATTAGTTCCACCCCTGGGCGGAGTTTTGAACGGCTGTGTATTACAATTTACTTACATCTCCCAGGTTTTATCTATAAAACAGGAGATGCTTGTCGCAGCTTAGTGTTACAATTCCCTTTAGTCACTAAGTGTACTTAGCAGGTGTTCCGTAGACTTCCGTCTTTCGAGAAATCTATTCTGAGACGTGAAAGTTTATTTTGCACCTTGTCTTATTTACACAAGTGATTCTGACCTTTCGCACGTTCGTACATTATTTGTCTTGCGCTCACTTCCAACTCTCGGTTGCCTTCTATTCATATATATGCATATTAACAAATATATGACATTCCTTATTTTGTATTCAAATTCATAGATGTAAATTAATCTATGCATTCTCAATTCCTTATTCCAATTTTAGACATTTATTTTATATGAGTGGAGTATGCTGGGATTTAATAAGATTATCGCGCGTCATTTTGTGTAGTGAAATTGTTTGGTGGTCCTAATGAAACCTGCATTTTGGTGCCAGTAGCCTACCTATTACATAATCCGGTCACTACGCTACTCCCCAGCCAGTAATGGAGTGGGTGGGAAAATAGCGTATAACATTACATAGATAGATACATATGAACTACTTATTTTTTTTGCACACTTAATATCTGACAGGATTTACAACATACACCCAGGGCATTGACACTTACGTAAATGCATGCCTGTACTAAAGGGGTATATTTAGGCCATGTTCTATCATATAATACAATAATAGTAAAATCTAATGCAATTATATACAATTTATCCACAATTTTGTCTTATCCTTCTTTAGGTACATACATAATATAATTACGACTCTTAACAAACACGTAATAAGAAATTGTCGTAGAATGGGATCCAGGTCGACCCTTAATGTGTACTCAGCTGAGAGAGAGGAAGGCTGTTTGAGTGGGAGACTTATAATACAGACAGAGTGCAAATTATCCGAGTTTTAGGCTGGTCAAATAGTCAGGTATCTTGGAGGTTCCAGGACAATTGGAAAACGGGTACAAAAATAACTTTGCTAATATGCAAATTAATATTCTTTTTACAAAGGTTAAAAGTGGTTTTGAAGCAAGCTATACAACACATTAAATGTACACGATTCTCAGCGTCTTAAAGATGGTTGGGGGACTTGACGGGGACGGTCGCCGTACACACTAACGAACAATACTGACCGAAGGGTCGTTCGAATCACCCTAAGCGTACACGAAGCCGACAATGGAGGCTTACACTGGGAGAAGGAGAAGGAGAGCACTTGTACAGGAGAGTTTCGCGTTGCTGTTACCTCTAATATTTGGTCAGAAGTAATCCTTGCCTTGGCGCAATGTTCAAATAATAGTCTCTTGACAATGACTATTAACGGGGTGAAATTAGATCTTGCCTTCAGTTCAAAACACTAAATCGAGACTGGACACGTTCCGTTTGAGGAGTGGGTAACAACGAGTACGGGCTAGACTCACGCGAATTAGACGAGAATACATGGAGCTTAAGGCGTTCTGCGAGAAATTGTGCAGAGTCCAACGGGGCACGACGAATAGCGGGTATGAAGGGGCAAGTGCAGACGGCAGGTACTGACGGGGCGGGCAGACAGCGGATTCTGACAGGGCAGGCAGGCAGCGGATACTGCCTTCCAACTCTGCCACCGGAGTATGTATAGTGATGTTGAATGAGGCCCCCCCCCCGCCCCCTCCTCCCGAAGGGAAGGTTTCCAAGGTCTGACGCATCGCCAGCCGACGGTAGTCTCGCCCTATTAGCACGATTGCTGGGAAGGTCCTAAGCCGACGAGGCGAAACTTTGCCCGACTGCTTATGGGGCCCTCCAAGCTGATAACAGCTTTCCGCGATGACGGGCTTTCAGGCCACTGTGACATCTGGTGATTTTGCACCTTTATTAGCGCAGACAAAAAGGGTCAACCAGGTGTCTGTTCTCTCTCTCTCTCTCTTTCTCTCTCTCTCTCTCTCTCTCTCTCTCTGATCTTGGACAGGCATGTAATAAAGTTAAAGAGGCAGTGAGGCGCGAAGATAATTATGCCTCTTCCTCTTTCATTAAATATATGAACGACGGATCCCAGGCAAACTGCTTGGCGATGTTTTCGGTGCCGTTACAAGGATATCAAGTACAATACACCGCTATATCTTTCATTTTAGATTATTCGTATACGCGTACTAATTACAAGCCTTTACAGAATTCGCATGACACTTATCTGTGAGGCTTCATGCTGAATCTATTTCGCCTTGCAATGGACGCTACGAGACTTGCGTGTGCGTACCATAACACCTCACTTTTAGCTGTACTAAATTTAAGGCATACATAGACTATGTAAACCAACAGGAGTTAACTTTATATTAACAATTAACCGACTTTGTACATTATTAAATTGCTCGGACTGATATCCTTCTCACATCACCGGACATATATAAAAAAAAATATTGAATTTGAGCAGCTAAATTGATCATTCCTACAACACAACATGTTATTTATAAGTTTTATTAAACTGTACCAGAACGTATGGCGTGAGTTTGTCTCGCGTCATCGCGTTCTAGTCTTGATTGCAGTGGTCTGGCGTGTAGAAATGCGTCCTTCCACCATCCTTACTGCAGCTCTTTCGAAAGGGTAGGCTAACGATGATGGAGATAGCGAGGTCCTCTTCTTCTGGGGCTTAGAGTCGGCTTAGGGTCGGTGTCCTTGTTGATGACTCCCGTATCCCTTCGTCCGGCTTGGCGTTGGTCCGCTGTAATGGCCGGCGGAAGACGCTCGATGGTCTCAGAATGAAATGAGGCCAATGCGTGGAAAAGTTTAGTCTCCTCTTTTCTAATTTCGGAGATCTGAAATCGAGCCTCCACAATTCTGAACCAAACTATAACTGTTGTTTCATAAAGATGGGCTGCGTGAGGTTGACAGCGTTGACGAAGTCCTCTTCACCTTGTCTTGTCTGACGATGGCTTATTGCGTCCATTTCTTCTATACCTTCACTATCCAGTCAAAACAAAGAGTCACCAGTTATGGGTGAGTTATTAAAGGGGCAAGCGAATCGTCACGAAATTACTTTGCGGGTGAGTAGCAGTCTGTATATATTCAACACGAAGTATTAAATTCTTGAGCGACAAGACTTGGTGAATTTAAAAGTGATTCCGTAAACGCTAATACGGGTATGACAATACTTAATAACAATTATAAGGCTTAATTCTTAACTATTTTATTCTTCTCAGTGCTCGCCTATATATAAGGTTTCATTTCCAAGGGGGCTCATTAGTTCAACCCCTCGGCGGAGTTTTGAACGGCTGTGTATTACAATTTACTTATATCTCCCAAGTTTTATTTATATAAAAGAATACCCTTGTCGCAACTTACTGATACAATTCTCTTTGGTCACCGAGTGAATTTAACAAGGTGTTCCGTAGACTTCCGTCTTTCGAAAAGAAATCTATTCTGAGAGGTAAAATGTCTATTTACCTCTTGCCTTATTGACGCAAGTAATTCTGACCTTTCGAACGTTCGTAAATTGTTTGTCTCGCACTCACTTCTAAATGTCGTTTGCCTTCTATAAATATACATTAACAAATATATTACATTCCCTATTTTGTATTCGAATTCATAGATGCAAATTAATCTATGCATTCTCAATTCCTTATTCCAATTTTAGACATTTATTTTATGAGTGTAGTATACTGGGATTTAATAAGACCACCGAGCGTCCATTTTGTGTTGTAGAAGTATTTCCTGGGCCAATTGAATCCTGAAATTTGGTGCCAGTAACCAAGCTAATACATAATCCGATCACTGGAGATTAAACCAGAACTCATCATTGAATTATATTGATTGAGACTATTAATCTTTTATTTTCTATTTGCTAAGTTCAAATTTAGAACGGACTCAATATATCATAAGCAGTGGCGGCTCATGTATAGGCAATGCGGAACGGCAGTACCCCTTACTTCCACTTAATATTATCGATTATATTCAATATAATGATTCTTTTTTTCTTTCATTCTTCCTTTATACCTGTCAGTAGCCATCACCTAATTTATGAAAAGAATACAAAATCCTCATATAGATATGTACGCTTCACAGTTTCAGCGACGTGGTGATTGGCTGTTTTGCGCATGACTCACAAGTTCAAGATAGGAAACTGCGCGCTAGGGAAAGACCCTAGTGTGCTGGTGTAAGATAGTGTTATAGGAGATGAAGTCACCAGTTAGAGGAGAGGCCCAATTTTATAGGTATAAGGGAAGCGACCACTGGTTACCAGTTTGTTTGTAGAGACGTAGAGGTTGACAGTTAAGGTTGAGGCATGAAGGGAACGGTCCCGATAGGTTTATAGCGTGATGTAAGAACGAGCACGGGTTACCATTTTACGGTAGGAGGAGAGAGGCCGTGCAGGGATGACGCTCTATGGTACAGACGGGTAAAGCTAACAGTTCCAGTTATGGTTAAAAATGACGTGGATATTTCGCTACGTCCCTACTGTACCGAGGTGAAGTGAAATGTGACGTAAAGTTTGTATATGACTCCAAAGATACTCAAATATATATATATATATATATATATATATATATATATATATATATATATATATATATATATATCGGTTTGGTTGCGGTTATCGAAGGCTGGTGATAAAGATAGGATTGAGAGAAATCACGTAAAAAATATAAGGTTTAATTCAAAACGAACAAATAAGCTAGATAAAAAATGATGCTCGCGTTTACAGAGTACGGTCAGGGCAATTTCCTACTACCGGTCAGGAAAGCGAGAGTAAGGAGAACAAGACTTGGGCGGTTAAGACGGGGGTTTCACTATATTAAACGATACGTAATTAATAACAGCGCGACTCTGGAATAGAGAATTAGAATGCGGAATGAGGATGCGTCCTCCATTTTTGTTCTATAAGTAGCGCAGGAGAAAGGCGTGGCCTCTTCCGGCCTCCAGGGCACGCCATCTTTAGCTCTGCCGGCAGGGCAGGATTTCCTAGAACGACGTTAATCCCTTGTCCCGTGGTTATGGATCCATGGCGTCAAATAATTGACGCTCTCTTGATATAAATTTTGTAATACCCGGACGCGGCTTTCTGTTTAAATATATATATATATATATATATATATATTTTTCTATATATATATATATATATATATATGTATATATATATATATATATATATATATATTGTTTTAAACCTACAAACCTATAACTTCACCGTATCTATAGTCTGCCAAAAAAAACCAAAGAGGAACGTCACTCCCACCTATTATATCGTGTATTGACTCTCACGCATACAACTCTCGAAGTGGTTAGCCTCCCTTCTTGCTGACGCTGTTGGATTGACCTGACCTCCTTTTCACACATAATCTATTCCTCTGATTTTATTGAAAAATTTAGGAAAATCAACATAAAATGAAGCCGCTTAATAAGCTTTGATGTAGACATCCTGTTAACTAATGTCCCAGTTAACGAAGCTCTTGATGTTCTATCTAAGGTATTAGATAATCAAAAATTAAACCTCACTCTAGGCAAAAATAAAATTATAAATCTTGTTAAACCTTATGTTACTGACAATGTATTATCAGCAATATGGGTTTTTTCCGTCAAAAATATGGTCTTAGCATGGGTAATCCTTTATCGCCCATAATATGTAACCTTTTTATGGAGCATTTCGAAGTATTATTACTCCCTTCTGTGATTCCCCATCATATTTTTGTATGGTATAGGTTTGTGAATGATGTCATATCGATTTGGCATATAAATAGTTTAAACTTATTTGACTGTCGTGGGTTAGCCGAGATTATAATCTATATTTTTATTATGCTTAATAAAGTGGATCGTACGTTCATACTTCCAGTGATCGCTTCAGGATCGATCTCTAAGAGAGCTTCTTTTTTTATTATTGTATTGAATGAATATAAAGGGAAGTTCTCTCTTTAATATACTAAATATTGCCAACGCAACTCATTCAAGGATAATTTAAACACTTCAACCAAAATACACTTTTACTGTACATTAATCAACTCAAACAAAATTTATATATACACGTACAAAATACAAGTTAAAAATTGTTCTTAAGTCCCGTTACCGACACTCGGTTTCTGGTTGCTTTAATGGAGAACAATTTACTTTAAAAAAATTTCGTCTTTAAGATATACAAAATAATCTACGTTAAACGCACGGAGACATGAAAATAGAATTGATTACTCAAATAAGGTATTTGTGTTTACCAAGACAATCCAAACGAAATACCTTCACTCGAATCTTGTCCGGAAAGGCGTCGTGAGTGTAGTTTATTTGCTTCTCAATAGAGAGCGTTACTTCGAACGAGGGGTGGACTAGTGACGTCACGCTGAATTTCTAGGCGCCGGGGAATCAAGAATCAAAACAAAAAACGATTGAGAAGGCGAAGAGTCGGACGTTTATGACATTGAAAATGTGTTCTCAGACGAGCCTTGATGATAGCTGTATGATTTTCTAGCGCTTTGGTTTCGCTTGTAGAGCTTTTCTTTTGGGCGAGAGATCTATCTAGTTTGTGGTGTCAAACTCAGATAGGGTAAGATCACTTGACGATCTTTGGTAATCGAACTGTGCCTAAGGTACTTGCAGGTAAGATCGCTTGACGATCTTTGGTAATCGAACTGTGCCGATTATACTTGGAGGTAAGATCATTTGACGATCTTTGGCAATCGAACTCTGCCGATTACAATTGGTACAATCTGGTATTGCCCAAGAAATTGAGAGTCCTTCTTAACTTGCTGGGGGAATTCTATCCCGGCAAGTTCTTATCGATGTCGTGACGAAACGAGAATTGTCCTCTTTTTCTCCTGACGAACGGTTTTATACTAGAATTACTCGCGCGTGGTAATGGGAAGGGGAGGTGGGTAGCAAGGGAAGACCCGAAGGTGCCCTGCCTTTTAGGCGTCTGTTATTTCTCTTCCTAGACATGTTGAAATTAGGGAAACTCGATTTCATGTTAAAGCGGCAGAAGTGGATATCAATTCAGCCGTGCTTGGCGTCGTGTAGCTCTGGGAGAGCGTAATACGAGATCGACAGTTTGAAATTTTGAATTGTTTTTTTTTATAAATACACCCTCGGATGGTAGGCCTTTTGAGCACAGGACAGGAATAACTGTCTCCTAAATTTATCAATTTTATCGTACTTGTATGTAACCGAAGATTGGGTAGAGTGGTTTAGAGAGACCCAGGTGGGTTTCGTTTTTCTTTCATTGGTTTTCTTCACTATGAGAAAGACCTCGATATATATATATATATATATATATATATATATATATATATATATACGTAGGTGAGTCAAAAAGTTCTCAGACAAATGCCAGATTATTGAAATGTTCGATTTTGTACAAGTAAATACAGGGTCAAACACGACTTTCATGTTTTCTGAACAATTCCTACAAAATTCGTCATTCAATTTTTCGAGACTCTTTGTATTAGATGTGCTTCAAAAAGGTTACTTTTTTGAACCCATAAAATGGCAAATTTTGAGATAAGAGCGAACATTAAATTCCTGACTAAACTTGATTGGAAGCCTGTTAAGATTATTGACGCTCTACAACAGGTTTATGGTGACTCTTCGCCATGTAGAGCGGTAGTTTACGACTGGATTAAGCGCTTCAAGGGGGGCAGAGAAGAAGTTGAAGATAATCCACGTGAAGGGAGACCCTCCACCTCCATTAACCCAGAAAATGTCGAGCTTGTGAGGAATCTAGTGGATAAAGATCGCCGTATTACTATTGATGAAGTTGCCAATGCATGTGAAATCTCTCATGGCTCAGCATTTGGAATTCTAACTGAAAATCTTGGCCTGAGCAAGCTTTCAGCACGTTGGGTCCCAAAAGCGTTGCGAGAAGACCAGCTGAATCATAGGGCCAACCTTTCTTTGGCTATTTTGACCAAGATTGAAGCAAACGAGGATAGTTTTTTTGAGCGCCTCGTAACGGGAGATGAAACTTGGGTGTATCAGTTTGATCCTGAAAGTAAAAATCAATCAAAAGAGTGGCACCCAAGGGGGGCAGCAGGGCCTATCAAGTTCAAGACAGAGAGGTCCGTTAAGAAGATAATGGCTACAGTTTTTTGGGATTCGGAGGGAATTATTTTAATAGACTTCTTAGAAGGACAAAAAACTGTTACATCCAGCTATTACGAAGGAGTTTTAAGGAAGCTGAAAACTTCAATAGCCAAAAAACGACTAGGAAAGCTCCACAAGCAAATCTTGTTCCACCATGACAATGCCCCTGCACATTCGTCCAAAGCTGTGAGATCTCAGCTACGGGAATTTCGATGGGAAACTCTTGCTCATCCCCCTTATAGCCCTGATTTAGCACCCTCTGACTTTTTTCTGTTTCCAAATTTAAAGGGACACCTAAAAGGAACCCGGTTTTAATCATTAGATGAAGCAAAAAAGCAGGTCATTACTTGGTGCCAGAGACAACCCCGTGAATTCTACAAAGATGGTCTTTACCGTTGGATTCATAGATTAAGAAAGTGTATAGATGTTAATGGAGCTTATGTAGAAAAATGATTACAGTATTATTACAAATAAAAATTTTATGCCATTTATCTGAGAACTTTTTGACTCCCCCTCGTATATATATATATATATACACTCGCAACTTCTTAACTGCCTCGGTTAACTCGTATATTGACAATTTCCTTAAAAATCTTAACGACCTCCATCCAACTATTAATTTTAAAGTAGAGTGAAAAAAGATAATGGTATATCCTTTCTTGATGTAAAAATTGTTAGCCATTGACAAAATTAGCTTCACTGTGTACCGAAAATCAATTCATTCAAACTCTTATAACCATTTCTTTTCTCATCATGATATTAACATTAAGCGAGCCGTTACATCTGGTATGTTTTTGAGAGACTTAGGATACGCGATCCTTGCTTTCTAGAAGACGAGATTTCATATATAACCTGCAGTTTCATTGAATTAAATTATCCCCTCAACGTGATCAATGAAAGTTTATCTAAAGCAAAATCTACTCATTACCGTTCCAAGGATGAAAACAAATGTAGTAATACGAAGTGTCTATCCCTTCCCTTATCTCCCCTCCTCAAAGCAGTGAACAAAGTTATTTCTCCGGGCCTAACCACACTTAAATACCCTTTTGCTATCCTTAAATCTCTTTCTTTTACCAAGCCCGTAGATCAGCCAAATGAATCAGGTGTATATTTAATCCCGTGTGGCTCTACAAACTGTGCCTCATATTACATAGGAGAGACCGGAAGAACCTTAACAAAACGAATTTATGAACATAAAGGTGATGTCAGACGAGGCAGTACCACATCCAGTATATTAAATCATATTTGCAATTTTAACCACCAAATTGACTATACAAAGGCACAAATCATATCTAATTGTAAATATTTTCGTAAAAGAAAAATAGTAGAATCCATATTAATAGGAGAAATTCCCAATTTTAATTTGTCAGATGGGCAATTGAAATGCAGCCCCAATTCCCGTAACCTCATCGGAACCTACACGATCTTAGACTTGCACCCCCTGATTAATGACTTTTTTCCCTCGTTTTGTTTCTTTGTGTTTTTGTCTGATCTGTACACTATTTATAACCTTTAGTAACAATTGTATTCTCAGTATATGACTGAAGAGGGTATTATAAACTACATACTGAAACTAGTCTCGTAAATTAAACCTTTGGCTCCTATAGAGTAGTTCCACTATATATATATATATATATATATATATATATATATATATATATATATATATATATATTTATATAGTCGTAAGTATTGCTGCTAATCAGGCTGATTTTTAATTTCACAGAGAAGGCAAGGGCGCAGAAGATAGTCAAGTACATATATTTATTTCAATTTTGGAAACAACGTTTCGGGCAACATCCCCATCTTTAGATTCTAAGATTAAAATTGTAAAAAAAATTAATTATGATGTCATTAAAATAGTGAAAAAGAAAAGAATTTGAACTAAAGGTTTAAATGGAATAAGAAAGTTGAGCTATTTTTCCTATAAAAAATATTAAGAGTATACAGCTAAAAAGATTAAAAGATACACAAAAAGACATAAACAAATAAATCGATAATTAAAAAAATGAAAGAAATAATATAATTACTAAATTAATTAAAAGAGTAATAACCAATTTTAGGAAAAAACTAAAAGGCAAAAAGGCAATTAAAAATATAAATTAATTAATCAATTCAAATAAACTAAGAAATCAGTGAGTAAAATGACAAAATAAGTTTAAAAACTGAATGTATAAACTAAAATAAATACTAATCTGAACCAAAGGGGTAACAATTTAAATGTTTGAAGATGGTGGAAGTCAATTAAAGGTATAAATAAAAATAAAAATTCAAGAGTTTAAAAATATTAACTAAACAATTAAGAATGAAGTGCTTACCAAACGGAGTTGGAGATAGAGACCAGAATGAGAAATTAAGTAATGAGGAAGTTAAAGAACCTTGGATTTATGTTAGGTGGTTGTTTGGTGTAGGGGAATAGGTTGGTAAATACACCAGGAATATATAATTAAGTAATTAGAAGGGGGACTGAAGAATTATCGTGGATCAAGGTGAAGAGATTTGATTTTTATAAGAAAAGATTCTAATATTCATAGGCTATATTCATTAGTGTTACAACCTATAATTTTAAAATTGTTTATCGAGCATTCAGTGTGGTCTCTATCAGAGACCAAACTATACAATGCAAAACTGAATGCTCGATAAACAATTTTAAAATTATAGGCCGTAACAGCGTAGACTTTTAGGCTTTTGCTTAGGCTATGTCTTGAAGTTGAGTAATAAGACATTGCGTTTATTTAAAAGTTGTGTTAATTTCATTTTCGTTCTGTACCCTCAAAATGGAATGTCAAGTTGAAAGAAAGGCGCATTTTCGACACTTGTTGTTATTCATTTTGAATCGAGACGGATCAATGCAAACGCAGCCAAAGCTCGTCACGATAAAGGTGCTGTGTACGGAGAAAATGCTTTATCAGAAAGGACAGCTCAATGGTGGTTTTCACCTTTCAAAAGCGGTCATTTCAATCTTAATGACGAAGAACGATCTGATTGCCCCATTACGTTGGATGAAGATCGATTGAACGACCTTCTTCAAGAAAATCCTCGTCAATCGACTAGAGAATTGGCTGTACAATTGGCGTGTGATCAGAAAACTGTAGTGAATCACCTTCATTTGATGGGGAAAGTTCAAAATCTTGGTGCATGGGTTCCGCACGCTTTGAGCGAAAGCAACAAACTTCAGCGCTGCGTGGCCGCAGATTTGCTTGCTCGTCACAATGCTACTCGTGGATATAAGGACAAATTTCTTCACCAAATCATCACTGGCGACGAAAAGTGGTGTGTTTATGTCAACATGAACCATCGAAAACAATGGCTTAGCCCCAATAAAAAAAAACACTTCCGCGATTAAAGCAAGGACTTCATCCACGAAAGTTGATACTGCGTGTGTGTGGTAGGATTGTGAAGGCATTACTCTTTATGAGCTCCTTGCGAACAACGAGATTATCAATGCAGAACTCT
Source organism: Ceratothoa steindachneri (assembly GCA_963969495.1). Taxonomy (NCBI): domain Eukaryota; kingdom Metazoa; phylum Arthropoda; class Malacostraca; order Isopoda; family Cymothoidae; genus Ceratothoa; species Ceratothoa steindachneri. The sequence goes on along the minus strand of OZ018323.1, from coordinate 114,533,355 downwards.
ACGTTCGACATATGTATCGACTCGCCGAAGCTATTCGTGAAAAGTGACCTCATCGACGTTATGGAGTCCTTCTGCCACACGACAATGATCGTCCTCACATTGCCAATATTACAAAAGACGCCATCCAAACGCTTAATTGGTAAATCCTGCCGCATTCTCCATATTCGTTAGACTTGGCTCCATCGGATTTCCATCTGTTCCGATCGCTCTTTAACAATTTGCGCGCGTTTCGTTTAATACTGATGTGGAATTAAGAACCCGGTTAAACGAATTCTTCGAGTCAAAATCCAGAGATTTTTATTGCAAAGGCATCAAAAAACTAGTTGAACGTTGGGAAGAAGTCGTAAATAACAACAGAAAATACATTATTGATTAAATTTCATATTGTTATCACTAAAAATAAAGTTTTTCTAAAATTGATAATGGTAATGAATAAATTTGATAAAACCGCAAGAACTTATTCCTCAACCCAATACTTCACATCCGTTTTTTATATCATTTTTCTATTTTGGGTACTTTCGTTGTACATGGGGGTGGGGGCATTGCTCTTCTGTTTCACATATATAGACCACCTTTGTAATTTTTTCATTATTGCTTGATAATGAAATTAACAAGTTCGAAAAAATTTGGAATCTGCCTTAAACTTTCCTGTGAGTTTTTGCCATATATATATATATATATATATATATATATATATATATATATATATATATATATATATATATATATATATATCGTGGTATGACCAGGTGTAGGGTGTTATACGCAGACTGGCCTACTGGCCGACCGAAATTAAGGCTCCACCTAGGGATGGCTCTAAGAGTGATTTAAATACACAGTTGCTAGGCCAAGGAATATACTTTAATAGGAGTAAAGATTACATACACATATAGGGCAAGTTGAATGACAATGCAATTAATTATTGACAGATCACGGCTAAGATGATTGACACTATCAATTAAGTTTAAACCGAGGGATAATTAATTAAGAAATAATCTTACAATTATCCAAGATCTAGAGCAAAGAGTATCCTTGAGGTTCAACGCGGTAAAGGGGGGAGAAGCGTGACGAAGCAGGAGTTAAATCCGTTTTACCTTTATGTGCGGCGAGTAAGACCTGGGAGGTAAGTTCGACCTTGAACTTGTGGGGGTCTCACGAGACTCTCAATCCAACTTTGGGAAATTGAAGATGGGGCCTCTTATTCTTAAGAGGCAAACGTAGGATGCTTCGGGGCTGGCTTTTTCGATCCTTAAAATCAGTAGTCGTAATGAGAACGGTTGAAGCGGACCTTAAACTATCTCCAAGAACAACATTAAGTGACGACTAGCTCTTCTTTGGTTCTTCGACAATCGCTCAATTCTTCTCTGGACGAGAATGTAGTCGATTCCCTCTTAACTAATGAAGACGTTAACGGCTAACGTACTAGACGGCGGCTTCCGACAAAATTTGCCTGTGAATTCCGAAGTATCGAATATATACTCCGAAATTATTTAGACGGGGAGAGAGATTCGTCGCCAACAGACTTCCTTAATTGCCTTGGGTTGCGATAAGGTCCATAACGGGAAGTCGCGATGCCGCTTAATGATCTTTTTATTGTTCTAATTTTCGCAATTTATAGGGCAGATAAATGCAGCGCTGCTAACGGGACATGAAGCCGACTAAATTCGTCTGCGACAATGGCGTTTCGCCCTCGCGCGAATTGCTTGGGGCAGACGGTCAACAGCAAACTGGGGAAGTCAGGGAGTGGGGGAATGACGGAGAACCAAGGTACCGAAGAAGATAAGAGGAGAAAAAAGAATTCCTTTTCTCTCTCCTTATTTTGACACAATATATATATATATATATATATATATATATATATATATATATATATATATATATATATATATATATATATATATATATATATATATATATATATATATTCCTGCTAGGTACTTTGCTGGCAAAACTTTAATGCCCGGGCCATGCTCTTCACAGAGAACTCCACTCGCAGTAACGTAGTTGGAGAGAGAGAAAATTACACATTTTACCTAGACAAGCAAGTACATTTTTAAAATACTCAAAGGATAATGATATTAGCATCACTCATAGATGGTTACAGCTCTGCTTAGAGAAGGTCTGTACAACTTGCACCCCTTCCCCCCAAGCAAATACATGGCATATCACTACATTGTGGCAATATTCATTACATTGATAAAAGTTACAAGGCAAATATGGTTCAACGGGGCTTGTATATATATATATATATATATATATATATATATATATATATATATATATATATATATATATATATATATATATATATATATATATATATATATATATATATTATATATATATATATATATATATATATATATATATATATATATATATATATATATCTATATGCTTCTTTTAACATACAACTTCTAATGTACATAACACAAATAACATGTATCTTATAGAAGAGTGGCAATCTATTTATGATTACGTAAAGCTCAATAATAATAATTCAAGCGGCTCCTGGCAAACGAGATCCTTCTCCCGGAGCGCGTGGCCATTCCCGGCTGCATGTTTTCTTCCCTGGTTCTCGAGGTAGCATCTTGCGCGTTGCCAGAGGTCGCATCTCAAGATAATAACAAATGAGCAGACCCCATACCCTGAGAAGCTCTCCCCTAAGGAGATATATCAGGGAATCCGGGAAAAAAATTCAAATGGCCCTACTCAGCACCAGACCTAGATTCAGACGTTGAACATGCGATTCACGAAGGAAATGTCAAACTACACAAAGATTCCTGCCTCGCCTTAAGTGATGCAGAGTACAAAAAGATCAGAAACGACAAAATCCACAACCCTTAAGACTCATCAAAAGAACAAAAAACACACTGGAACAAGAAAACATGGAGAACATCAACAACACTAAAAATACTCACACTGAATGTGGATGGATGGAAGGGAAAGTCCATTCCTTACGGCAATATCTTCCGTAAAGTGGACCCAGACATCATCCTCATGTCAGAACATGGCGTCAACACAAACACGGACACTACAAAAATACATAATTACACTGTAATACAAAAGAACCACACACAAGTAAGATACGATAGCGCAGCCATCGCGATCAGGAAAGACAAAGTTCAAAACGCTACCGGGCTTAGACGAATCATTCGTGGCTGTCCAGATCCCGACTCTGGTTAGAGGCCTAACTGTGGCGGCAGTCCCTTGGCCGCTCAGGCAATAATACCTACTGGTCAACAACTTCTTCACCCTCTTCGGGTACAGAAGTCTAGCGTTGCTAGGCGGAGACCTAAACGAGAGCTTATTTCAAAGAAATAAGCTCCGGAGAGTTGGACCAGACTTGCCAACTTATCTAACACTCTGTTCGGCGACAAAACCGGACATTGTGTTAGCAAGTCCAGAATTCCCCTTCAACATCGTCAACGTACCAGGTCCAGTAGTCCCGAGCGATCATATCCCAATCATCACCACCATTTCGCTTGCGCCAATGCTCAAGCCCGTCACACTTAGGAAAAGTTACGCAAAACCTAACTGGGAACAGTACAGAGGAATGTTCAGCACCTATCAGCCAGCTGGCCTGGGTGAAGCAAATCTTGAAGAAATTGATGAGGAGATTTAAAAGATCACTAATCTCCTCATTCAAGCTGATAAAAGATGCGTCCCCAGATTCACGTACAAAATGCTCCCACAACCTAGGTGGAGGGACAAAATGAGGGAAATCGCTAGGGAACACAGGAACATATACGAAGAATTTGGTAGGACAGACCCAAACAGGGAAAGGGCAGCCCGAATGAGACAGCTAAGCGATGAGCAAGAACATAATTCTCGAGAAACAAAAAGAAATCTGGGACGATATCGTAGGCAGACCAGACAGGAAGAGAAATCCTGTAAGTTTTTGGAATAGCATTCGAAAACTTGAGGGATTGCCTCCCAAGCCTAGGACAAAAATAAAAGAAGGCGACAACATCATAGAGCCTCCGGAATCTCCTGAAAGGAGATCCAGAAGGCATTGGAAAGAGATCTTTGCAATATCACCTGAGGAGAACGATGATTTCGACCAGGAATTCGAAGACCAACTGCTCGAAGAACTTGGAACGATGATACATAGGACCCACCCACACCCACAAGTATCTAGAAAAAGAGAAATGGTTAACCACGGGCACCCTATCACCATTGAAGAGACCATGAACACCATAAGGTCCTTCAAACAAATGGCACCCGGTTGGTCTGGGCTAATAAAGAACAACCTAGTGAATGCCCCACAGCAAATCATTCAGGGCAAGGTGAACACCATGAACGCATCTCTTAATAATACAGGCTACTTCACAGCCGGGTATAAGCTGGCAAAAATCATCTCTATCTCGAAAGGAAATAATCCCCCAGAACAAGTGGCTGACTATCACCAAATCTCTCTCCTCGAACTACCCGGCAAGATCTTTGAAAAGATTATAGCCAACAGGCTACAATCTCAACTCGACGAGTTAGGACCGCATAACCCGCAAAAACATGGGTTCCGCCTAAAAACGGGCACAGCAACGGCCGTGGCGCTCCTAACAGAAGAGATCGCACATTGCCGAGTGATGGGTCACTATGTAGACATCGTGATGAGGGACGTGCAGAAGGCCTTCGACAAGGTTTGGATTGTAGGACTACAATACAAGATCTTAGGCCTTTAGCTAGACTCAGTCCTTAAAATAATCCTTTGTGACTTCGTCATGGACAGAAGAGCCCGTATCATGATCGAAGAAGACAAAGGACCAGAATTCGAGCACAAAGCGGGCGTTCTCCAGGGAAGCTGCCTGAGCCCTCTGCTTTACCTGGTCTTCACCATCGACCTCCCTACTCAAATCCAGAGGGACACGATGTATCTGCACTACGCAGATGACGTCACGCAGATCGTTTAAACTAGGGTGAAGAAAGCAAGGGATCAGGCGATCAACACTATTGCACAGATCTCTAACATCGACCAATACGAGAGAAGATGGAAAATCCGGACAAATAGAGACAAATTTAAAATCCTTCCTCTGTGCCGCAAGTCGACGTGGCAGATTGTAATAGATGGGATGAGATATGGCTACTCCGCTGAAGGCACCATCGTGGGTCTAAAAATCTCCGACAACGGATACTCAAGTCACTACAAGGAGAGGCAGAATATGGCGAAGAAAGAAATTTCTAAGCTATATAGGTTTAGAAATCTTAGCAAGGCGAATATCAGGAAAATATACCTGATGTTTATCCGGGCTAAGCTCATCTACCCTGGAGTAGTGACTGTCGTAGAATTGCTCATAGTCTGGTCCAATAATTATTCTAGTCCTTGATCTGGACACACCGCTTTTGTCTAAGTCGATGGTATTGACCCTATGACTCAATCTACGATTATATATATATATATATATATATATATATATATATATATATATATATATATATATATATATATATATAGGTAGGATTTAATTCCTACTGAACGTGTGAAAGCTGGTTAGAGGACGGTTGTGCCGTAGCTAGGATTCTCACTATAAAAGTCACACTTGTTACTGGGTGAGGTTTGTGATTGTTAAATTCTAAGAGTCATGATACAGGGTGAATAAATTAGCCGAAGGGATGCTTAATTAAAGTCTTGCCAAGGGTACGTCAAAAAGGAGGAGCCACAAATAAACACACGTACAAAAAATAAACTTTACTTTACACAAATATAATAATTAGCAATAGTTACACGGGAAAAAATAAGGATTAAATATTAAACACTGACGTTAAGCGTCTAGATTTATAATGACTCAATGGGAGTATCAATCACTGTTAATTAAATTGGTAATTTAAGAATAGAGGGACACTGGGTTTACAGTTTACCATTAATTGTGATGGATTTAAGAGACGATTACTCAGGTCCAGATGGGGTGGTTCGGGTGGCGTTAACAGGAGTTCTTGGGAAGAGGGGGGATATGACGACGGGTTCGTGGGGCTGCTGGCTGCAGTTCAGGTTAGTTCACTCCTTACAGTTTACCATTAATTGTGATGGATTTAAGAGACGATTACTCAGGTCCAGATGGGGTGGTTCGGGTGGCGTTAACAGGAGTTCTTGGGAAGAGGGGGGATATGACGACGGGTTCGTGGGGCTGCTGGCTGCAGTTCAGGTTAGTTCACTCCTAACTGGATGTCAACACTAACAAATAGTAACTTCCAGTAACTATTTGGATGTTCCTTTTCTGCGGGGCGGGAATTACTTCCAGGAACACTTTGAGACAGAGACCAATTTGACTTGACGGCGCGTTGACAGTCGATACGTTACGGCAACGACTCTCGTTTAACGTGAGGAATACGCGTTACGTGAGTTGGTTTGGGATACTGCTGTAGAGGGATGAACGGCGATATTATTTTTACCGAGGATTGTGGGAAATCGAGAGAGAGATTCCCTTCACGACAATTCGCTTATCGCAGCGCCTTCTGGACAATGTCCATGGAATCATAAAGAAAGCAAATAGAATTTAGGCTTCTCTGTGAGATAGGCCTTCTTTCGTCAGACTTCCTTTCGCCAGTTGGGGCAAGGGTGGGGAGAGTTCGAGAGGAGCCGAAGGTCAACTTAAACGACAAATTTCTTTCGTTCCCACGATTGTCTGGCGGCATGTGAGTATGTACGTTCCATACCCTTACACGCCTACCTATTTCTAAGAACATTATTCTGCCATGAAATAAGGAATAATGTGAAAATTAACTTCACCGGGGGAATTTGTAATTATCTTCCTCGACTCGAACAATTCAATCGGTAATTTTATCAAAACCGTTAGGAATTTACCTTAGAATCTAATGGCTACAAAATACTACTGCTACGTCAGTTTCTCTAATTTACATATACGAAATAAAACAAAACACATACAGAGTACAGGCAAGAAATAATTATTTATACAAAGAGATACACACAAAAAAAAACAAATAATTGACTATTAATCACTATCTGAAATTGGGTTTCTCGAAAGGCTATCTGCGAGTACATTGTCAGAGCCTTTTGGATACCTGATTTCATAACGGTACTCCGCTAGCAATAATGACCAGCGCATTAGCCTGCCGTTTCGGTTTTTACAAGTTTTTAAGTATGCTAACGGTCTATGATCAGTCTCTATGAGGAATGGACGACCCACCAGATATATCCTAAATTTTTTAATCACCAAAACAATCGCTAGAGCTTCTAATTCTAGCGTAGCGTGTGCCCTTTCGCGAGCCGTCAGTCGGCGACTCGCATAGCTTATAGGAGCCGGTTTTTGGTCCTCGTCGTATTGGAGTAATACGCAGCCAATACCCAATAGCTTCTCTGTGAGTTCTTCAAAGTGTGCTTCGGCGTCGGGGTTATGGAGCAGATCGTAAAATGACGCAGCACTGAGGAATGATCGTAATTGCTTCTTGGTGCGTGGTAGGGGCATATTTACAATAGCCTTTACCTTCTCTTTCTGTGGGACCAGATGACTTTCGCCTATTTTAAATCCAAGTTATTCTATGGATTTATAAGAAAAATGGCATTTTGAGGGTTTAATCGTTAAGACATGATGCTTTAAGCGTTCTAAAAAGCGGGTGGAGGTACAAGATATGGTTGTTCATGAACGTGTAGCCACATACACGTTATCAAAATAAAAAGAAACGTTTTTTAAACCGTCTATTACACGGCGCATTATGCGGTTGTTCAATTCCATTAAACCTTTGTCTGTATGAAAGGCTGTTAGTTTCCTCGCTGATGCCTTTAGGGTGATCTGATAATAGGCCTTACATAGGTCTATCTCAGTGATGTAGGAGATGTAAATTTTGGTCAATTAGGGGGAGAGGCTCGGCGTCGACGGGCGGACATCCTAAAGGACTGGTCTGGCTTGTGGACCATGACTATTGGGGAACAGTAGTCGGACGTAGATGGCTCGATAATCCCTAATTCCAAAAGATTGTCGCTCTTAGGTGCACCGGTACGCGATAGGGCTTACATCGCACATGTTCGAGCGTAGTGAGAGCGATATCATATGAGTTCGAACTGAGTTGGGCAGCGTGGTGAATCGGAAATGACGTCACTAAATTCTTCCAAAAGCGCCATCATTTAGTTCCTTTGGGCAGGGGTGAGGTCGGAGTTTACATCCAACTCGAGGAAAGGTTCTTTTTTTAGGGGGGGGGGGCAGCTTGGACGGGAGGACGGGGAGGGGACAATCTTCGCTTGACTCTACGCAAATTGAATTAACAATATTTAGGGGGTTGTTTGGGTGGACGGCGTCAATTACTCTTTCTTCGTCGATGGCGACTATATTGTTTATACAGGCCCGTCTATGATACTTTTTTAGCATGTTTATGTGATATAACTTATCACCTGCGGGTGTCTGTATAACGTAATCGACCGATCCGTGGGTTTTCTGAACGGGGTAGGGGCCTTTCCATTGGGAGAGAAGTTTATGGGAATCCGAGGGGAGTAAGAGTAGAACTTCATCTACGGGCTTCAGTTTTCTGTGTTTGGCCTTTAGATCAAAGTATGTCCGATACTTTTCCATATAATTTCGGAATTTCTGACTGTTATGTCAGAACACCTTTTTAATCTTTCCCTTAGTTCGAGGATGAAGGAATAAGTGTTCCTTAATTCTGGACACAAACGGGAATTTGTCCATAACTCCTTCAAAATACTGAGGGGCCTCCGTACGATTCTCCCGTACAGGAGCTCAAATAGGGAAAATACGATGGTCCTATGAGGAATTTCACAGCATGCGAATAACGCAACTGGCAAATATCGGTGCCATTCTTTGGGTTGTTCCATGCAAAGCTTCTTGAGGACGTTTTTCAAGGTCGCATTAAACTTTTCGCACATGCCGTTCGCGCTCGGATGGAAGGGGGTGGTAAAAATAGGTTTGATTTGGAGCAGGGTGTTTACGTGTTCCATAAGCTCAGAGGAAAACTGGCGGCATCTATCTGACAAGATTTCTTTAAGCAATCCTACTCTAGAAAAAATGGAAATAAGGATTCAGAGCAAGAGATACTATCGATCCTTTTTAGAGCGACAGCGTCTGGGAATCGGGTAGAGCAGTCTATCAATGTTAGTACATGCGTATGACCTTCGGCAGAAGGGGGGTGAATTAGCCTGATGAGGTCGATGGCGACTCTCGAGAAGAGCTCCGAAATGACTGGGGTTATTTGCAGGGGAGCTGGGTCTATTCGAACTTTTGCAGTGGTTTTCTGGCACAAATCGCACGTTTTGCAGAATTCTGCAATATCTTTGGCTGCACCGGACCAAAAAAAGTATTTAAATACTCGCTGAGAAGTCTTGTTATGACCGAAATGACCGGCCATGGGACTTTCATGTGCTACTCGCATGATTTGGTCTACATGTGTGCGCGGAATACACATGACCTTGGAAGGTGGGTTCGACTCATCTCGCGAGGTGCGAAATAGAAGGGAGTCGTTAATGATGTACCTTATAGGTCGGTTCCCTCGAAAGATCACCTGTTCGTTCTTTCGGGCCTTTTCTCAAAGGGATTGAAGTAAAGGGCAGCTCAGCTGAGCTCTGAGGAATTGTGCATTACTCGTTGGGACCTCTAAAGGGGCCTCTGGGGTGAACAGGCGCGTTGGGGCAAAGGCCTCGTGGCTAGCTTGCGCTCGAGTGACGACAGCTTGAGTCACTTCACTCGCGGAGAGTAGTGCGCTCTGGCCAATGAGTACCGAGCAAAATTTGATGGGGGCTGCCACTACGTCGGCCCAACCACTGAAATATTTACACTGTACATGGCAGCGGATTACCGAGAATCTATTTTCTCGACAAAAGAAGTCCTGTACAATTGCGTACTTCTTATGTTGGGGGTCGACAGGGGGGAGCAATTTGCCCGACACCACAATGCATGTGCACCCTATGTCTCTTACGAGGGTGGACACTTTACAGCCATTGATCGAACCGGTTTCGAAATTTAGTCCTCCGGGGGCACTCTTGTTGAACAGGAAGTTCACTTGAAATTCCTGTGGGGTTGGAGACGAGGGGGATGACGTAAGCGCGGCCGGCTGTTCCGGGGGAAGGATAGCAGTTACTTGGTGGACTTGTTGGCTCTGGGTGGGACGTAGCCTGGAATTCTGTACACATTGGGACCCATAATGGCCGGGGGAACCGCAGGAGTAGCATATAACCTGCTTATTCTGGTGCTGGTTATTGTAGGGGGTATTGAAGACTGGGGGTTTTCTGTCTTCGTGGGCTACAAAAGGCTTATTCTTTGGCCTGAACGGAGCTGTGGTCTTTATCAATGGAGGGGGTTTCCTTTGTTGGGATTTCCATTGACTAAATTTATTCTTTGGGGACGGGGGAGTATTCTTCCGGGTATCCTGTGGGTATAGGCGATGATTTGTCGCATGGAGATCAGCTTCCTCAAGTCATTCTTGAAAGGTAAGTCGCTCGGCGGTCTTGCACAAATGCTCGGATCTCCTGGGGAAGGGTGTACAATAGCTTTTCTTTTAACATAAAGTCAATCAGGGCCTCATACTCCGATTCGACTTTAGAGGATTCTAACCAGAACTGGAGGTTTCGCTTCAGGATATATCCAGAATGTCGGTAAGTTTGACCAGGCTGGATTTTAGCCGATCTAAACTTAGCGTGGTAGAACTGAGGGTTCAAGTTGAAGGCGAATAGCAATTTGGCCTTCAAGGTGCTATAGTCTATTGTAGCGTCATGTGGTAACGAGATGAAAATTTCTCTTAAGCGCGGACTGAGCAATGGGAACAATCTACTGACTCCTTCGGATTCTAGGGCCCATCCGTTTACCTCGAGGATCTTTTCAAAATGTGTTAAGTATGAGCACAAATCTTCTTTGTCTTTATATTGGGGAAGTTTCATAGCGGGGGCCTGGGGTTGATGATCACGGGATCGAATAGAACTGACTTCAACTTGGTCTCTGCTTAATTCCCTTTCATGTTTTCGAATCCTTTCTCTTTCTTCAAATTCTAACGCTTCTTTTCTTACTTCCATTGATAACACTTCTTTTCTTCTCCTTTCTTCCAATTCTTTTTTCTTCTCCTTTCTTCCATTTCAGGTGCTCTTTCCTCTCGCTGTTCGCTTCGGACGAATTCCTTTAGTTTCTGTCCTGTGAGACCGATAGCTTGTCCTTGCTTGACGAAAACTTCGAACGATTGTGAAGCCATTGCTGCTCTTGCTGACGCAACTGGTGACTCACGAAAGAACTTACGCACCTGGTAAGAGAATTAGAAGCTGCGATTGTTTTACCTGATACAATCTAATAACTAACCACCAAAATAATGAATATTTTCCTAGCTTTGCTTTTGTTATCTGGAAAGGATTATTAATGGTTATTATTTATATTCCTTTGGGGAATAGACTAATTATTAAAATTTACGTTAGTTTATTTGGGCTTCGTTGGACGTTGCAAGTTTTAGGCTATATGAGTTCGCTTCCTCAAAAATTTAACACCTTAAAGCTGATACCACTTTTATATATGTCGTAGAATTGCTCATAGTCTGGTCCAATAATTATTCTAGTCCTTGATCTGGACACACCGATTTTGTTTAAGTCGATGGTATTGACCCTATGACTCAATCTACGATTATATATATATATATATATATATATATATATATATATATATATATATATATATATATATATATATATATATATATATATAGGTAGGATTTAATTCCTACTGAATGTGCGAAAGCTGGTTAGAGGTGGGTTGTGCCGTAGCTAGGATTTTCACTATAAAATTCACACTTGTTACTGGGAGGAGGTTTGTGATTGTTGAATTCTAAGAGTGCATAATACAGGTTGAATAAATTAGCCGAAGGGATTCTTAATTAAAGTCTTGCCAAGGGTACTTCAAAAAGGAGGAGCCACAAATAAACACACGTACAAAAAATAAACTTTACTTTACACAAATATAATAATTAGCAATATTTAAACGGGAAATAATAAGGATTAAATATTAAACACTGACGTTAAGCGTCTAGATTTATAATGACTCAATGGAAGTATCAATCATTGTTAATAAAATAGGTAATTTAAGAATAGAGGGACACTGGGTTTACAGATTACCATTAATTGTGATGGATTGGAGAGACGACTACTCAGGTCCAGACGGGGTGGTTCGGGTGGCGTTAACACGAGTTCTCGGGGAGAGAGGGGATAAGACGACGGGTTCGATGCTGCTGGCTGCAGTTCCGGTTAGTTTACTCCTAACTGGATGTGACACTAACAAATAGTAACTTCCAGTAACTATTTGGATGTTCCTTTTCTTTCTCAAGTTACGTTGAGCAACAGAGCGTATTCTTCTAGTCACAGATTCTGCGGGGCGGGATTTACTTCCAGGAACACTTTGAGACAGCGACTAATTTGACTCAACGGTGCGTTGACATTCGATACGTTACGGCAACGACTCTCGTTCAACGTGAGGATTACGCGTTACGCGAGTTGGTTTGGGACACTGCTGGTGAGAGATGAACGTCGATATTATTTATACCAAGGATTGTGGGAAATCGAGAGTGAGATTCCATTCACGACAATTCGCTTATCGCAGCGCCTTCTGGAAAATCTCTATGGTATCATAGAGAAGGCAAATAGAATTTAGGCTTCTCTGTGAGTTAGGCCTTCTTTCGTCAGACTTCTTGTCGCCAGTTGGGGGAAGGGTGGGGGGAGAGAGGGATAAGCCGAAGGTCAACTCAAACGACAAATTTCTTTCGTTCCCACAATAGTCTGGCGGCATGTGAGTATGTAAGTTCCATACCCTCACAGTGACTCAAACGACCAGCAAGACCGCTATGAGGAGGCTCCAGCGAGTGCAAATTCTGCATCCCTTTGCATAAACAAAACCAGACGAAGAGAGTATCTTTGGCAAAGGGACCTGCACCGCAGACAGCGTCTGGAGCCTATTAATGTCGCAACGCAGAAACTGGCCAAAAAGGTCTGTCAACAATGCCAATGCTATCATCCAAGAGCTAAGAAGAAGAAGAAGAACAGATGGCAACATAAACATCCTCCCTGTCAGATTGCGTGGGAAGGTCGACGAAATCAACTTTTCCTAAGAACTACACTGTGCACCGAGGAAAACACTGAACCACTTTACTCATTGTAGCGGGCCGAAAATCTATCCTCTAATCCCAATTGTTCCAACCTGCTTCCTACACTAGTTCGAAAGTGAGAAATCGAGGGAGAAATGAAACGGATTGTATGTACAGTCTTTTACTTACAAAAAATATGGGGTAAATATGCACACAAAAATATAGATAGCTAATTTTTCTATATACACAATTAATATTATCTTATGAATACCAATCAAAATGTAAACCAAAAAAAACAGCATTTAATTAGACTATATTTACAAAAGGAAGATACGTTAAGTCAAACAAAAAAAAAATATCGGCCAGGGCAATATCAACCAACCGATAACACAGTAGACAAGAAGTAAATAACAGGAGCCCTAAAGCAAACAAGCGGCCTAAAGCAGACAAGAATACCAAAAAAAAAGAAGAAAGGACTCACCATTTACCCAGGTGGGTATTGGCGTCTCGAGCGTTTTACAAAAAAAAAAAACTGGCGTCTCCGAGCTCTTACAATATTGTAATCTGGTCACGTCTTGAAGCTATCAAAGCCCTCTCTGTCCTGGCGGACTTACACTCTCTTATTGGTTATCTCAACCCTACAGTCTCTGCCACTCCTTACAAATGGTGGCGATTAAGTTTACTGGAGTGGTCTTTCGAAAAACTATTTAACATTTAGCTGAGGAAGAGAAAAAAACATTTTATACAAAACATGAAAATCAATTTATATTATATATAAAATCTTCTTTTTTTTTAAACATTCCCATTCACACACACATTCCTACAGAGGGAGGGAAAGGGTATTGGGAAAAGGGGTAGGAGAATGGCCCTCCACACACACTCACATTCGCGCCACCACACCCCTCATTCCTTAGGCCATTCGACCACAGTCACTCACAATACACTCTCAATCCTTACTCACGGTACCTTTTATCCTCAATCGCGCCCTTCTGCACCCACTCACACTCGTCTACTGGTCCCTGGCTACGCGTAGCAATCTGTCGGGGTTGTTCGTCAGTCGTCCTGTTAGTCTCCCCGTCACTATTGAACATGTCTTCCACCATACTTTTAGCTTTCATCACCAGTTCTTCTATCTCTCGACAGAACTCTTTCATACTCTTCCGTTCAGAACCTTCACTCTTCATACCCCCATTCATCAGCTCCTCACTCACAGCTCTCATCCAACTCAAAGTACACTCTTGCGAAACAGACAAATCACTCACATCCCCTCTACTATCAGCGGCTACACCAGAAACCCCTTCAACTGGTTCCCACCAGAAGCCAGAAAAGTCAGTCGCCTCCTCATTCTCCACATCAAACTCACCTCTACCCTTACCATTCGCAAAACCAGAAAAAACTCAGCCACACTAGATTCATTCTGCACAAACACACTATCATTCATACTGTTCCCATACCACTATCATTCCATTCTCCAATCCACTTATCCGTAACTTCACAGGCTTACGCTCGTAACATCTAAACTCACCATACTTACTCAGAATCCTCTCGTTACCTAACGATACTTGCGCACCAGTATCAATCAAATCACAGAAGAACCTTTCACCAACTTTCACTCTCGCCTCGATCATATCAGGTCCATTATGTTCGCAATATACAGAAGGAACAACTACACCAACATCAGCACTGACATCCACACCGTCATCAACTTCCACATCATCACTCACGACACACTCATCTTCTTCCAGACAATAATTTTTCTCCCTCATATACGAACACTTTTCAATCACTCAATTGCAATGCACACCGCTAAAACACTGGAGATGCACCACATTAGCATTTAAACCCTTCAGCTTCTCATCTTTGTACACAATCGGCCTTTCACCACCAAAGTGCACATAAACAATCACTCCATACAAACGACTCACTATAATCAACACTTCCTGGAACGGCGGGACCCCTGGCATACACATCGCTCTCAATTCTTTCATAAAGTTCCGCACCATCGCCATACCAATACTTTCAGGCTTCCTACTTACTTCACTCATTACCTCCTTCCTTAAGTCATCCCCACTATCGAGCACTCTCACATCTACTCCATCACTTTTCAAATCTTGCAAACCATTCCATACACTCTCAAACAAGGAATCACCACCACCCTTACTCTCTTTTCCATTCATAATCCCTTTCGGCAAATACTCAGGATCACTCACTCCACACACATTTTCATCATTCGTACCAGGATACCTTAACATCAAATCAGCCACTCCATTTCGTTCACCAGGCACGTACTCAATCACATAGTCAAAATCACTCAAATCTTCCAACGTTCTCGCAATCCTAATATCAGCCCATTTGATACATTGCAAATACACAAGAGTTTGGTTACGTATTTTGATCACAAACCTCACACAACACAAAAATGGACGCAGCACTTTCAAACAATACTTTATCGCAGCCAACTCTCGCTCCACTGTCGAATACTTTCGCTCTGCCGCATTCATAGCCTTGGATACATACCCAATTATTCACCTGACATTTTCTCCATTCAAACGCTGCTCTTGCATCAGAAAACCTCCCATACAGTACCCACTTGCATCCGTATACAATTCAAGCATCTTAGTATTCATTCACACTATAGTCTGGGTATGCCAATTCAACATCTTCAACTGCTGCTTCTTTCAGTCTCTCATACGCTTCATTCATCTTATCATTCCACCTAACAATCGTACTACCTTTCTTGCTCATCCACTCAGTAAGAGGCTTACTCACACCCGAACAATCACGTAAAAACTTTGGCTGAAACTCAATCAAACCCAGAAACGATTTTAGTTGCTTCGCAGTCACCGGTTTCCGAAACATTCGCACCTTCTCAGCCTACTTCGCCGACTTTCCTAACCTATTCTCACTCACCATATGCCCAAGAGATTTTACTTCTTTCGCAAACCATTCACACTTCGCTACTTTCACCTTCATACCAACACTCTTCAACATTCACAACACATCATTCACCAATCTTATATGTTCCTCAAAACTCTCAGTCATAATCAAAATATCATCTATATACACAATTACATTCTTACTCGCAAACTTACTCAACACAACATTCATCGTCCGCTGGAAGGCTCCGGGAGCATTAGCCAACCCAAAGCTGAGGTTCCGGAATTGATAATACCTTATCGTAGAGGAAAAGGCAGTCACCGGCCGGCTCTCCTCAGCAATGGGCATCTGGTAAAATCCCCGTACCAAATACAGCTTTGTAAACCACTTCATCCCATGTATACTATACACACACTCAGATACCACACACATCGGAAACCTTTCTTTCACACTCCTTTCATTCAATTTTCGATAATCCATACACAGACGCAATCTTCCATCCGGCTTAAGTACAGGCACAATCGGACGATTCCATGCACTCTCACTTTCTTCAATATCTATCAATCGTTCTAATTCAACGCACTGTTCCTCAATCTCATCAGCAACCAGACGCGGGAAATGTCTCGGCCGCTGATAGAGTGGGGTGTCCTCCTTCAGGACAATCTTGAATTCCGGAAGCTTCGCAACCCCGAAATCCAGATCGCCCTTACTGAGGCCCACCTTACATTCAAACAGCATTCAATATACATCCTCCCTTTCTTACTCAGTCAAACATTCATCCAATTCCAACATCCTTCCCACTTTATTTTACGTCCATTCACAAGTGTTTTCATTCGCAACATTTACCCAGACATCCGTGCTATCTTCCATACCTACCTCATTGACAGTGGAGAGGTGACTCAGTACATCTCCGACTTGGATCTTCCTTACCTGCCCTTTGAGTCTGGGGTCCGCCTGCACACATACAAAAGGATCATTTATTCTCATCAAGTCATCAAACACACAAGCAACACGACTTACCTTATAACACGCATCCTTTCCATCCAATATCACAGTGTTCTCATCCACATTCAAACTCACATCCTTACTCCAACTCACTCTAACAGACACCCTTTCACCCTTGACAAGCTTTACACTCTCCATAGCAGTCACTTCAATACCGGTAAAAATACTTCTTAAAACACTACCATATTTCCCTACATAGAACTCCATTTTTACCAATCTTTCTCTCAATCTGATCATTCGTAGTATGCACAACCATAAATTCACTTTCATAAAATCATACCCCAAAATCACACCATACTCACTACTCACCTTATCAATCACAGAGAATTCACACTCATTCATCAACATACCATGCATTCGAACAGCTGACCTTAACATTCCAATCACAGGCACTCTCATTCTACCAATCCCTACCAAACTACCCTTACACTCATACAGGAGGGCTTTATCACTCAGCTTGTCATACACATCCTTATACACCAAGCTCGTCTTGCATCCAGAATCTATCAAAGCCAAACACGCAATCCCATTTAATTCCACCTTCACACTTAGACACTCATACTTCCTACCATACTGCACTTTCACACTAGACAGACTTACCAACACATTACTCGCACTCATGCACCCAGAGAATACTTCACCAGGTACCCTCTTACAATTCAGTTTCCCGCTTCAGACGTTCTATTCACACCTTGCGCTCTCAGTCTAATCCAACACTTTTCACTCGAATGTCCTTCCATCGCACAATAGCTACATACATTCCACTGGTCACGACACATCGTCGCATAACATAATGATCGGCCTTTCTGCAGTTACCACAAGTATACTTCATACTCATCCCACCAGTCGCTTCACCATTCAACTTCAGACAGTCTCTCTTCAAATGGCTTCTTTCTTTGAATTCAAAACAATCTTTCACACTTCCTGGCAATCCTTTATCATATGCTCTTTCTTACCACACCCAAAACACGCACCATACGTCTACCTACATTCCGGCAACATATGACCCTTCCTTCCACACTTAAGACATTCCACGACCTTTCTTACACCATTCGGTCTCTGATTTTCAAGGACATACCTCTGTTGCTCCCTCATATATCAATTCACACGCTTACCAGTCATCTGTCTCCTTCCATTTATTAATCCTCCATTCGGCCATCCAGCCTGCTGGCCCAGAAAGCTCGACATCACCCTATCAGGCGCAGCCCTCAGGGCATCCCAATAGCTGACAAACTGCTGGGGTGGAGGAAAGCTCCTGGGCTTCTTACCCCCAACACTTACACTATACCATCTATCCTCGTCTAAATCACTTTTCTCATCAAATCGCCCATCTTCCAACAGTTCCAACCCATCCTTCCACACCAACCGTTCACCTGTCAGCCTCATTCTCTCCTTTCTCTTCCCATTCAACCATTCACTTATCTTTCGCGGGACCGTATCCAGGAATTTTCTCATCAATTGTTTACATTCATTCACATCATCATCACCATACCTCTTTCTCGCCATACTCTCAAGCCTATGTGCATACATGTTCACACTTTCACTCTTCCCCATTCCAGCCTTCTCAAATTCATTCACCCTTTTATACTTCACACTCTCTTTCATTCGTTTCACCTGCCTAATCAGTCTCTTCTTCACCGCCTCATACCTCATACTTGTGATCACAAGGAAAAACTCTAATACTTTTCCATCCAAACATTCCCCCAAAACATTCATCCAGTATCCCTTATTCTCCGAGTACTTGAGCTTGCAATACCGCTCAAATTCCCCAAAGAATTATTCACACTTTTCTTACCATGCAACCTAAACTTATCTATCTTTGGCACTTCCCTTATCAAAATATCTTTTCCCACATTCACTTCACTCTCACTTGAGCTGCCCTAACTCTCACTCATACCAATCATACCATCACTCTCTCCTTCATCCAAGTGCAATGAGTCCACACTCTTCCCTCTCACCTTCCGATCCTTCCCCTTTGACCCAGTCTTCCTTCTTCTCTTGCCTTCCACTCTCTTCCATTCCCCATCCTTCCTATCACTCACAATCATCCTATCCTCTCTATACTCACACACACTCCCATTGATCTCATTATTCTTATCCCCTTCAGTCGGAGCAGGGGTCAGGGTCGAGGGTCCTGGGGCAAGTCCTGAGCCCTTCATCATGTCATATAGGTCCTTCATTCGTTGGTCGACTTTCTTCTGTCTCTCATCCATTTCTTTCTTCATCCTGTCTGTCTTTTCATCCATACTCTTCATATCACTCTTCAATCCCTCAATCACGCTCCTCAACATCATACATTCGTCCTCTTTCGGCTTCAACACCAGCCTCAGTTTCACAATCTCATAATAGAGGCCCTACAGAAGCCATCCTCTCAGGTTAGTAAAAATGATAGAAAAAGGGGAAAACCAACCAAACTACTTGTCACTCTAATTGGGTGTGGACTGCAATTCAATCCCGTCACGCTACCGGTTTCGAGATCTCTCGGTTCAAATTAATTGATAGTGTCAATCATTATAGCCGTGAACCGTCAATATTTAATTGTATTGCCATTTAACTTGCCCTATATGTGTATGTAATCTTTAGTCCTATTAAACTATATTCCTTGGCCTAGCAACTGTGTATTTAAAGCCCTCTTAGAGCCATCTGTCGGCTATAGGCCAGTGTGCGTGGTCATACCACGATATATATATATATATATATATATATATATATATATATATATATATATATATATATATATATATATATATATATATATATATATAGAATTAGGTAAAAGGCCATGTTATATGCACGTTTTATTGAAGTCCAGAGCTGTGGCAGCGTTATTAATTTTGACTTGCATTTTCTTAATATTTCTTACAAGTTTTTTAACGGGGCCTTCTAGGCGAGAAAAACATCCGCGAATGACATTCTTTATTCCTAGACGTCTTTTGACCATGTTAGGTCATATTCAGGGAATGAACAGAAATGGAATTATTCCAAAATTGCTACATTATATATAGTATTTCTAAGCGAACATAAGTATTACAAAAATTGGCTAATCATGGCGCGGGAATTTTTTAAGGGAAAACTAAGCGCTACAAGAAACATATAAAATTGGAAGGCTCAGATTGACGCTCCGATCTAGTTCTCTGGCAAAGGAGACAAGGGAAAATAAAGTTTTAAAACATGCTTCATTTAACGACAGTCAACTCAGAGACGCTGAGACGTCGGGAGTATGATTTCCGGCTGAAGTTGCACGTTAATTGCCGGTTTCTTCATTTGAATAATGACGGCTTCGGCCATCCTCAATCTTCTGCGGTTTTTGGAGTCTCAGGATAATGGAGGTGTCCTGATTCAGTTTTTGACGAGTTGGGGTAGTGCCATGAGAGTAGGCGTGTTTTTTAAACGCGCCATTTTGAAGGTGAGCTGTCAGTCGCCTTGACAGGGTTGTGGAGGTTACGCCGATTTACTTTGAAATGCGGTGTTCGCAGTCACCGACTTTGCACGGATATTCGTACATGACGTTAGTCTCCTAAAGTTCGCTCGTTGGAGGGAGACAGCTGTTCTTCATGATACAGCTACTTGTTTTCTTGGTGTTGTAGTCTATAATGTGATAAATATCCGTATTAGGGTCGGTTGGGGTTACGTTACGATGGAGAATGGCTTTGAGAGCCTTTTTGTCTTCACGGTAGCAGGTGTTCATATTGGCCTTGTAATAAACGTCGATATTACTCTTCTTCGGAGTAGACCTAATGCGAAGGCTAGCAGCCAATTTCATTTTCTCTTTTATAATGGCGTCAAAGGATTCTTGTAGGTAGCCGTTGTTAACGAGAACTCGGAAAACCCTCTTAGGTTCGTGAACAACAGCCGGCCACGAGGATGAATGAGAAATTGCCCTGTTAACTAAGGCATTGATGACTGATCTCTTGTAACGTTCAGGACAATTAGAAGAACTGTTTAAGCAGAAGCCCAAGTTCGTGGCCTTAACGTATACTTGGGTCACAAATTTAGACTCCTGGGCACTTAAGAGGATATCAAGGAAGGGAAGGGATCCTTCATCTTCCACTTCGTGGGTGAAATTCAGACAAGAGTTCTTCTTGAATGTTTCAACTAGGCCGTTCACTTGTTCAAGGTTATTCGTATTCAAAATTATGTCATCGATATAGCGCGCGTAGATGGGAGGCTTGGGCTATATATTGCTCTTGAAAATCTTGTTCTCAAATGAGCCTGTGAGAGTATGGAACGTACATACTCGCATGCCGCCAGACAATCGTGGGAACGAAAGAAATTTGTCGTTTGAGTTGACCTTCGTC
Source organism: Ceratothoa steindachneri (assembly GCA_963969495.1). Classification (NCBI taxonomy): domain Eukaryota; kingdom Metazoa; phylum Arthropoda; class Malacostraca; order Isopoda; family Cymothoidae; genus Ceratothoa; species Ceratothoa steindachneri. The sequence goes on along the minus strand of OZ018323.1, from coordinate 114,512,167 downwards.
TCCTCTCCCCCCCCCCTTCCCCCAACTGGCGACAGGAAGTCTGACGAAAGAAGGCCTATCTCACAGAGAAGCCTAAATTCTATTTGCTTTTTTTATGATACAATGGAGATTGTCCAGATGGCACTGCGATAAGCGAATTGTCGTGAATGGAATCTCTCTCTCGATTTCCCCCAGTCCGCGATATAAATAACATCGCCGTTCATCCGTCTAGAGCAGTGTCCCAAACCAACTCGCATAACGCGTAACTCTCACGTTGAACGAGAGTCGTTGCCGTAACGTTTTGACTGTCAACTCGCCGCCGAGTCAAATTGGTCACTGTCTCAAAGTGTTCCGGAAGTAAATCCCACCCCGCAGAGTCTGTGACTAGAAGAATACGCTGTGTTGCTCAACGTAATTTGAGAAAGAGAAGGAACATCCAAATAGTTACTGGAAGTTACTATTTGTTAGTGTCACATCCAGTTAGGAGTGAACTAACCGGAACTGCAGCCAGCAGCCCCGAACCCGTCGTCTTATCCCCCCTCTCCCCGAGAACTCGTGTTAACGCCATCCGAACCACCCCGTCTGGACCTGAGTAGTCGTCTCTTAAATCCATCACAATTAATGGTAATCTGTAAACCCAGTGTCCCTCTATTCTTAAATTACCTATTTAATTAACAGTGATTGATACTCCCATTGAGTCCTTATAAATCTAGACGCTTAACGTCAGTGTTTAATATTTAATCCTTAATTTTGTCCGTTTAACTATTACTAATTATTATATTTGTGTAAAGTGAAGTTTATTTTTTGTACGTGTGTTTATTTGTGGCTCCTCCCTTTTGACGTACCCTTGGCAAGACTTTAATTAAGAATCCCTTCGGCTAATTTATTCAACCTGTATTATGCACTCTTAGAATTCAACAATCACAAACCTCCTCCCAGTAACAAGTGTGAATTTTATAGTGAGAATCCTGGTTACGGCACAACCCGCCTCTAACTAGCTTTCGCACGGTAAGTAGGAATTAAATCCTACCTATATATAAATATATATATATATATATATATATATATATATATATATATATATATATATATATATATATATATATATATATATATATGTATATATATATATATATATATATATATATATATATATATATATATATATATATATATACATATATATATATATATATTTATATATATATATATATATATATATATATATATATATATATATATATATATAATTTTAGATTGAGTCATAGGGTCAATACCATCGACTTAAACAAAAGCGGTGTGTCCAGATCAAGGACTAAAATAATTATTGGACCAGACTATGAGCAATTCTACGCCATATATAAAAGTGGTGTCAGCTTTAAGGGGACAAATTTTTAAGGAAGCGAAGTAAGAAAAGAAGCGTTAGAATTTGAAGAAAGAGAAAGGATTCGAAAACATTAAAGGGAATTAAGCAGAGACTAAGTTAAAGTCAGTTCTGTTGAATCCCGTGGTTATCAACCCCAGGCCCCCGCTATGAAACTTCCCCAATATAAAGACGAAAAAGATTTGTGCTCATACTTAACACATTTTGAAAAGATCCTCGAGGTAAACGGATGGGCCCTAGAATCCGAAGGAGTCAGTAGATTGCTCCCATTGCTCAGTCCGCGCTTAAGAGAAATTTTCATCTCGTTACCACATGACGCTACAATAGACTATAGCACCTTGAAGGCCAAATTGCTATTCGCCTTCAACTTGAACCCTCAGTTCTACCGCGCTAAGTTTAGATCGGCTAAAATCCAGCCCGGTCAAACTTACCGACATTTTGGATATATCCTGAAGCGAAACCTCCAGTTTTGGTTAGAATCCTCCAAAGTCGAATCGGAGTATGAGGCCTTGATTGACTTTATGTTAAAAGACCAGCTACTGTACACCCTCCCCCAGGAGATTCGAGCATTCGTGCAAGACTGTCGAGCGTCTACCTTTCAAGAATGCCTCGAAGAAGCTGATCTCTATGCGACAAATCATCGCCTATACCCACAGGATACCCGGAAGAATACTCCCCCGTCCCGAAAGAATAAATTTAGTCAATGGAAATCCCAACAAAGGAAACCCCCTCCATTGATAATGACCACAGCCCCGTTCAGGCCAAAGAATAAGCCTTTTGTAGCCCACGAAGACAGAAAACCCCCAGTCTTCAATACCCCCTACAATAACCAGCACCAGAATAAGCAGGTTATATGCTACTCCTGCGGTTCCCCCGGGCATTATAAGTCCCAATGAGTACAGAATTCCAGGCTACGTCCCACCCAGAGCCAACAAGTCCACCAAGTAACTGCTACCCTTCTCTTGAAACAGCCGGCTGCGCTTACGTCATCCCCCTCGTCTCCATCCCGACAGGAATTTCAAGTGAACATCCTGTTCAACATGAGTACCCCCGGAGGACTAAATTTCGAAACCGGCTAGATCAATGGCTGTAAAGTGTCCACCCTCGTCAGAGACATAGGGTGCACATGCATTGTGGTGTCGGACAAATTGCTCCCCCCTGTCGACCCCCAACATAAGAAGTACGCAATTGTATACGACTTTTTGGGTCGAGAAAATAGATTCCTGGTAATCCGCTGCCATGTACAGTATAAATATTTCTGTGGTTGGGCCGACGTAGTGGCAGACCCATCAAATTTTGCTCGGTACTCATTGGCCAGAGCACACTACTCTCCCCGGTTGAAGTGACTCAAGCTGTCGTCACTCGAGCGCAAGCTAGCTGCGAGGCCTTTGCCCCAACACGCCTTTTCACCCCAGAGGCTTATTTAGAGGTCCCAACGAGTAATGCACAATTCCTTAGAGCTCAGCAGAGCTGCCTTTCACTTCAATCCCTTTGAAAAAAGGCCCCAAAGAACGAAGAGGTGATCTTTCGAGGGAACCGTCCCATAAGGTACATCATTAACGACTTCCTTCTGTTTCGCACCTCAAGAGATGAGTCGGACCCACCTTCCAAGCTTATCTGTATTCCGCGCAGACATGTAGACCAAATCCTACGAGTAGCACATGAAAGTCCCATGGCCGGTCATTTCGGTCATAACAAGACTTCTCAGCGAGTATTTAAATACTTTTTTTTGGCCCAGTGCAGCCGAAGATATTGCAGAATTCTGCAAAACGTGCGATTTGTGTCAGAAAACCACTGCAAAAGGTCGAATAGACCCAGCACCCCTGCACAGAAACCCAGTCATTTCGGAGCCCTTCTCGAGAGTCACCATCGACCTCCTCGGATAGAGTTACAAGGAGTTACAAGGAAAGAGAGTACCCTAGGAGACCTTACGGTCCATTCAAAGAGGGTACCTTTGGATAAGCAATCGAGCAGGCATATGGCTGCTCAATTGTTTTGCGTACTTAAACGGCCCCTTTTCAAGACTTTGTCTAGTCTTGACTTGAACTGTTCAACAGATTCACTGTTGACAACTTCCATTGGAAGTGCGTTCCACTTACCGCAGATACTCTAGGTGAGAAAATTTCCACATATATTGCGGTTGTAACGCTTCAGTTCAAGTTTGAAGCCGTGATTGCGCGTTCTGTTTTCACTCAGTGTGAAAATATCCCGGTAGTCAACATTGTCGAACCCTCGAAGTATTTTGAAAACTTCGATGAGCTGACCACGCAGTCTACGGGTTTCCAGCGAGAACAGATTTAATTCCCTTAGTCTATCCTCATAACTTTTATGTCGGATAGAAGGAATCAGTTTGGTTGCCCTAGCTTGTACGCGTTCCAACCTTGCGATGTCCTTTCGAAACGAAGGACTTCAAAATTGTACGGCATACTCCAGGTGTGCCCGAACGAGGGAGTTTTACAGACAAAGTACTATCTCCTTGTTACGGTATCCAAACTGGCGCTTTATGTAGCCTAACATCCTTTGAGCTTTCTTCTCTGCCTCGCTGCACTGTTTCGAGAACTTAAGGTCGCTAATGATAGTTACACCCAAGTCCTTCTCAATGTCACTCGATTCAAGAGCAGTGCCCTTAAGGATATAATGAGATTGGGGGTTAATGTGGCCGATATGCATTACTTTGCATTTGTTCACGTTAAAAGGCATTTACCACGTGTCCGACCACTCCCCAATCTGCCGAAGATCTTCCTGCAGGCGGGCAGTATTTCCATCCTTTGCAACGTTCATACCAAGCTCGGTATCGTCGGCAAATTTGTAAATCTTGGCAACCATGTCACCATCCATGTCGTTGACGTAGATGATGAATAGTAGTGGTCCCAGGACAGAACCTTGAGGCACCCCGCTAGTAACGAACACCCACTCAGAAGCCTGTCCATTCACCACCACCCGTTGCCGTCTGCCACTTATCCAGTTCTCGATCCAGCCGGCTACTTTTCCGTCTATGCCCAGCGCTTGCACTTTTTCGAGAAGGCGGCGGTGTGGTACCTCATCAAAGGCTGTCTGAAAGTCTAAGTAAACCACATCCACCGCCTTGTCCCGATCGTGCTCACTGAACACGAAGTGGAAGAATTCCACAAGGTTCGTCAGGCATGACCGTTGCCTTCGGAAGCCGTGCTGGGAACTCCTCAGTAGCAGGTTTGACTCTAAATACGACGTTATTTTGTCCACCATCATGCTTTCCATGAATTTACCGACTATCGAAGTCAGACTGATAGGTCGGTAGTTTGACGGATGGCTGGGGTCTCCTTTCTTGAAGATCGGAGTCACCTCCGCCTCACGCCAGTCTCTAGGAACGCATCCGGTCTGGATTGACATGTTAAAGATAGCGCACAGATGTCGTGATACTTCATCGCACACTTCCTTCAACACCTTGGGTAGAAACCCATCTGGTCTAGGGGACTTATTCGTCTTTAGGTCAGTGATCTTTTTCTTTATTTCTCCTTCGGTGAAGTCCATTGCCTCCAGCTTTTCCCCCGAGTAGGAATCCGTGGGCTGGGGGATGGGACCACACTCTTTAGTAAACACTGAGGAGAAGTAGTCATTGAGAAGGTTAGCATTTTCTGCATCTGACTGAGTTAATGCACCCTCCTCGTCCACTAAGGGCCCAATCCTACGATGGATTGGTTTACGGCTATTTACATAGCCGAGGAACTCCTTGGGATTCTCCTTGCAGATTCTTGCCACTCGGAGTTCCTCAGTACGCTTAGCTGCCCTTATGCTGGACTTCACTCTCCTGGCTAGCCTCCGGTACTCGTCAAAATCACCCGAGATCTTCGATCGCCGGTACGTATTTCTCTTGTCCCTAAGCAGTTGGCCGATTTCTCGATTAAACCACTTTGGTAGAACAGAAGACCGACGAAGGCATTTCAGAGGGATGCAACGTGATTGAAGCTCATGAATTTATTTTTGAAAGTGTTCCACGAATCCTCAACCTCTTCGCATACCGCTAGCCTTACATCAGTCAGCCCAGCACGAAGGCTTGCAAAATCTGCTCTTCTCAAGTCAAGTTTCCTTGATTGACTGGCAACAGACCTTACCTTCGGGATCTTGACCGTAAATCTAACTAGCTGGTGATCCCTGCCAATAAGTTCTTCGCCTACAGAGACATCCTCAACGATATCATCCTCAGAGGTGAAGACCAAGTCGAGGATATTGTCTTCTCTCGTCGGTTCTCTGACCCATTGAGTGAGGAACTCGTTGTTGGCGAACTCCAGGAGTAGCGCGCTCTTGCCACAGGCTGCTCTGGTTCGCCAGTCAACTTGTCTGTTGAAGTCGCCCATAACGATGCACACTCTGCCTTGAACAAGCTCACCCAGCAGCTGGTACAGTTCCCTGTCCTTCTCAACGGGTTGGGAAGGGGGTCTGTACAGCCCTAGGGTCCTGTATCTGACAGGACCTATCTCTAGGTCAACGCCTAGGAGCTCGTGATCGGATATAATGTTGGAGTTCGTAGATTTGATTGTATCCTTGACATACAACATTACACCCCCACCCTCTATGTCTGGCCTATCTTTGTGGAAGAGTTGGTAGCCAGGAACCGTGAATTCGCCTTCAAAGTCTCGGTTTGAGGTTTTTATCCACGATTCTGTTATGGCTACCATTTCGGGTTCTTCCGTCGCTACGAGGCCACGGAGCTCAGGAAACCTGTTCCTGATTGACCTCGCATTGAACAGAAGAACTTTTAGGGAGTCCCCGACTGTAGGACTCCCTACGCTCTTCTGTTTTCCGGCTTGTTTGTTGGCGAGGCACCCCTTTTTGCGACCTCTGAGAAGGTCGTTCCTGGAGTGACACAGGCGTACTGGCGTACGTCCGCCCTCATTCTGGGCCGGATACTCTTTTCGGTCCTCTCTACGACATCCTGGATCATGTTCGACAGAAAGGCCTTTCCTTCAAAGGAAAGATGTACCCCATCCCTTTGGTAGAGATCATTTCTCCTATAAAAGGTGCGGTAGGGGTCCACAAAAAAAGACCCCCTCTGCCGTACACAAATCTCCTCGGGAGCATCCCGACTACCACACGCTTGCGGGTTTTCAGCCCACAGTCGTCCACGGCACCCATGACCGTGTGGAGGATTTTATCTGTAGGGCCTACCCTACCTTCTCTCAGGTAGAGGTCGTTTCCACTGCCTATCAGAGCAACGACTGAGCTCTCAGAAATCTGTGATTTCTCAGCCTCTACTCAGATGTGGTGGTTACCACATCCTGGCAGGCAGCTTACCTTTACACTAGTGCGAAGGCGGGCCGCTAGCAGGGACTGCAGGCCCCGTGCTTGAGAATCACCAATAAGGGTGACTCTTGCACATTTGTCAGCAGGCGACTTATTCTTTCCCCTCGGAAGCGACTTTCCTCTTGTATCTCTACATTTTTATTTTTTTTCTTCATCTTATTTTTCTTGTATTCATTTGTTTTCTCTCCTTCCGTTTCTCTTTTCTCTTCTTCTCTTTCCACTTTCCCTTGCGCACCAGTAACGCTCGAATCCTCTAAACTGGGGTGAGCTGCATTAAGTCGTTTTTCTTCTTTTTCTTTTTCTTCTCATTGGCTCCGCATGGCAGAAGTGGGACTGACAATGCAGTTTCACCGCCTTGGGTTGGAGTTACATCGGCGGAACCACCCAAGTCAGTGGAACTTTCGTCTCGAGCTTGAGCTGACTGGGCCTCTAGTTTAGAGGCAAGCTCTAGGATTTTTTCCTCGAGACGCCGAATCTGAAGCGCGTGCTGCGTTTCTAGGGTCTGTACTTTACTTTCCAGCGCCCTAGATTTTTCTTCGGAGGTTGTGAAGAGATCCTTGAGTTCATTGCAGTATGCCACTGCCTCTCGGACCTCTCCTTTAAGGATGCATTCGGTGCATATACTTCCCCGGTGGCATTTCTAAAAACATCCTTTTGGGAAGTCCACGCACCACTTATCCTTCTAGCATATCGCACATGTATATTTGAGTGCAGCTGGACCTTTTTTCCTGTCATTTTGAACACTTTCTCTCTTTCAAAACTTTGTGCCCCCCTCAATAGAAAAAAGGGGGTTGGTGAGTTCTCCCCGCGTGAGTCGCTCCCGCCTATCGATCGGAGACGTTTCGGAGTCTTCCAGAAGGCACGCTCCATGTGCTGCTGTTCGTCCGACCGATTCACCAAGCCTCACAGTGCCGTGGCTCCCAACGAAGCAGCACAGACGGTCCCCAAAGGGGCCATCGATTTGTCAACAGGTGAACAACAACGAAGCAGGCCCCTTACTAAACTCCTACTAGTTCCCTTCACAACGGCCAGGATCTCGGAGCAGCGTTCAATGGATATCCCGCCCCACCAAGAGACTCGACCCAAGGCTTTTTATTGGCCTGGCAACCAACCTGGGAACAAAGGGCCGTCACCTCGGACCGATGCTACCAGAGGCACCCGTCAACGGGTACTGGGAACGGTCAATAATTACGCGCCAGGGAAGGGGTTAACGGGGCACTACCCTCATCCCATTCATCATGCCCCAACGCCTAGGACACCTATAGTCCTAGTCTCTCGCAACCAGTGAACGTCGATTGGCGTTGTTCATAGAGGTTCCAAAGCCTCTCTTCTGACGCGTGAGGTATCTGCCAGGTCCTTATATGTAGATAGAGGAACAAAAGGGAAATAGTGACATGATAGGAGTAGGCTTTTTTTTGTTTTTTTATTTTTGTATAAGTGGGAGAGATAGGATAAAAGTTAAAAAGGAGAAGGATAGAGTAGAAAAATGAATGAATGACGCACTTAGTCTGGAACCTCGTTTCCGACCAAATCGACAAGGCGAGCCCTACCAGGGGTACCCAGAAGAGGTACCCCCGCCGACATAGCTCGAAAAGTCAAAGGTACACACAAGCTCTCTTTCCGCGACAAGGGGGCGTAACCTCTCCCTCTACTTTCTTTAAGAGAGAGAGAGGGGGGGGATAGAGGGGTGATTAGCTAAAAATATAGGGGGGAGGGAAAATGGTGCAGAAAGGAAGGAAGTGTTTGATTAGTAGTTTAGGTTCCCAGTGAACGGGCCATCTCCATTGTTTTTTTTTTCTTTTGTTATTTCATGAACTCTTTCTTGTTCTTTCAACTTTTTATTATTATTTATTATTAATATATATATATATATATATATATATATATATATATATATATATATATATATATATATTTATCTATATGTATATATATATATATATATATATATATATATATATATATATATATATATATTTTTTTTTAGTTCATTCACTTGAATCTTGGGATTAGCTCGGCACTTTTGGTATTTGGAAGGTAATTTTTATACTCTCCTCTTTTGTAGAGATACAAGTTCAAAGAATCAAGTCCTATTTCTTCGTAGAGGCTCCTCGAAGTCCGGAAGTCGTACCACTTGGAGCCAATGATGAAACGGAGTCGTTGGTTCTGCACTCTTTGAAGTTTTGACATGTTTTTGTTCGATGATGCATTGAGAGCTATACTGGGGTACACCAGTTTCGATCTAACCAAACTGATGTATAGCTTTTTCTTATTTGCTATTGTGAGGTTTCTAAATCGGTGGAGTTTGTCGAGTTCAGCGCTTGCAAATCCGGTTCTGGTGCTCACATGTCTATTCATTCCAGCACTAGAGAGTCTGTAGCTGAGAATGACGCGTGCGGAGAGTATTCAATATCGGTGTTTCCTAGATTGAATGGGATGGTACGATATCTCCCTATTGCAGTTGTAAAGAACTTAGGCACGTTCGTTTGGATTTTCCAGCATCTTTCGAAGTAGTAGATCTTTTCGGCCTTGCTGACTTTATCCTCCGAACTACAACTTGGGTGATATTTTCCGCGTATTGTATATTTAGTGTTTTTTTCTTAATTGGTTTAGGGATGTCTCTCGTGAATATGATGAAGAGAGTGGGGCTAAGGAATCCTCCTTGTGGAGCACCGGAAGCAAGGTTGAAGGCTTCCCCTGTGTGCCCCTCGAAGGCGATCACTGCTTGCCTATTGCTTAGATAGCTACAGAGGATCTTTTCGAAATGGGACGTGAGTTTTAGTCGTGAGATTTTGTATTTCAGGCCTTCGATCCAAACTTTATCGAAGGCCTTCTTAACGTTTCTGCAGATGACGTCAATCCAGCATCCTCTAGCCTGCCATGCTGATGTGTGTTGAAGCATATGGGCTATGATTGTCTCAGTGCCTCGGTGTTCTCTAAATCCGTGATGTTTTTCGTTCAGTAGATTCTTTTCTGATAGGTATTTTGCAAGTCTGTTGTTAAGGATTTTTCAAAAACCTTCCCAACGGTCTCCAGCAGTGAGATGGGCCTATAATTCATGACCTGGTTTGGTGGTTGTCCCGGTTTGGGTATGAAGATCATTTTAGAGGTCTTCAGTCCATCCGGGAAGTAGCCCATTGCTAGAGATGCGTTAAACAGGTTCAGCAGCCTGGTCATAAGTCTCTCCGGTACTTCTTTTAAATGCCTGATTGTAATTTGGCTAAGCCTCGTGGCTTTAGACTTGAATGACGAAATTGCTTTTGATAATTCCTCCTCTGTTATTATCCTCCCTTCCTAAGAGTTACCTTGTAGCCGATAGATGCATGTGGTTCTATAAGGGTCAAACCTGCCTACTCTCCTTTACATATACTCGAGAACCTGGTCCTCAAAGCCTAGGTCAAAGTCTTCTTCTTCTTTATCTGATATTTTGAAGACATTTTCCCAGACTCCGCGGAACAGCTTCTCTTTTTTGCTGGGTGGGACCGCTGTAGTTCCTTCATTCTTGATTGCAGATGGGCCGAGGGACGGAGCGTTCCCTTTTAATTTGTTGATAGTCGTCCAAAAGGCCTTCGGGTTCCTCTCAGTGTCTATTTTTTCTATAATTCTATTCCACTTGTTTCTGAGCTCTAATCCTAGCGTGGAAGTTAACTAACTTCTGGGATACTGAACGAAGCGGAAGTCTATGGGTCTGGTGTAGCCCATGTTCAGGATGGTCTCGTAGACGTGGGAGAGTCGTTCTTGTAGCACCACTCTCTCTTGTGTGGGTTTTGTAGGAATGGTAATTTTGTGTGATGTAATGGGGATAGCTATAGTATTGGCGTTAGAGATGCAGGCGCTAATAGCAGTAAGCTCTTCATCCAGATCTTGTTCGTATGCATCATTCAGATCAGGGATATCCGCTGGGAATGCCCTCCTGTATTATTCACAATCGGCATTCCAGAAGTCTTTTCTTGGGGTAACTGGGACTGGGATAGGGGCAGTTGCTATAGTGAGCAAATGATCACTTAGTGTTAGTGGCCCTGGAGTGATAAGTTGGTGAAAAATGAAGTTTGAGTTCGTGAGCACGACATCTGGTTTGGTGGCTGACCCTGGGCAGAAATTGTAATAACGTGATCTATTATTGCGGTTTACTATAGTCTTGTCGTCGATACTTTAATACTAGGTGACCTCTTAAGGTCCTGTAGAAATAACCAGTCAGTCCACGCCCGTCACGTACTCTATCAAGATAACGACTTACTTAATAAAAAGCTATATACACAACAACTCTAGCCTACTGTTTCCTATCATAACCTAAATTAATATTACATTATTCTATTTACTAACCCCTACTAATAACTTATTGTGTCAATTACTACTACATCCGATGCGCCATGTCATCCTCGTTGAGTGTTCTAAATAATAGTTGTTATAACCTAACTGATAATAGATATATCATAGAAATATGTGAGAAAGTCCGGCCCAATGCGCTCTGCAATGCTCCTTCTATTTAAGAGATCGAGTAGTCTACCTCTTGAGTTTGTCGTCGAGTATCCCGCTACGCTATTCCTGGCGTTAGATCCCCAGCGAATAGTACTGAGTGTTTTTTGTGAAAAGGGTGTATAGGTTATGATAGGTCAGATATGACCGGCGGGGAGGCTAGGAACTCGCGCTCAGTTCGATGTCGCCCATAGAGCAACTTAAGATGATCGACAGTGTCGACTCATCCATTGGGTTTCCTTGTCTGAATTGTAGATCATTTTACTGCTATTAGCACTCTATTTAATCTCTCTCCTATGCAATTCTTTTATAGAACGTTGTATCCAAAGATATTTTGTCTGTCATCGTCTTTGATGCTAGTTTCTGACAACAGAAGAACATTTGGATCCAGTTCTCGGTAGATATTGAACAGTTTGTTTTTGTTGTTTGCCCATCCTTGCACGCTATGTGCCAAGATAGTTAGCCGGTTTCTTTTTCATACGCTATCCCGTAGATCTGATTTATTCTTTGCCGTTTGACGCCCAGACTTTAGTTTCTTGTATAATGATGGGTCATAGAGCCTGAAATTCTCGTTGTAGAGTTTTGTTCTGCGGGCAAGTAGAGATGCTCTGATTATATCTTCGGTAACTGGAGAGTCATAGCACCACTTGATATGTCCTTTTGTGAGTCCTGCTGCCACGTCCTCTGTAAAGATCTCCTTCTTTTGGATGGTGCGTGATTTAAGAGGTAAGGTGAGCTGGGTTTCTTTGCCGTCTAGCTCAAGCTCTTCCTCTTTTTGTTTAGAGTCTACTTCCTGAATCTTTGGCTTTTCTTTGTTTTTCTTATTTCTCTTCTGCTTGGGCGAGTTAGGTGTAGGTGCTTGGGCTTCTGCTTGCTGTTGTTGAGTCGTAGCTAAGGTTATATCCTAGGTTTTTCTTACATTCGAGCTTTCGTCTGCTTGTGCCTGTTTTATCTTGGGGTATGTTGACGATAGGACTTTTTCAGATTGAGGGTTGTCTAGGAATTTAATTGTCTCTAGGTCGTTTGTTGCCATCATCTTATTCATTTCAGTAGTGAATGAACCAGGGCAGGCTAAGTTCATCATATGTGCATGCAGAATGCATGCCAGCATTTTAGTAGCGGTAGAGTCTTTCATTTTTAATACAATCTGAGGTTGAGTCGTTGTAAAGTTCTGCTGGTTTTGGCTTTTAGCGGCTGCGGAGTATGTCGGTTTTGGTATGTCCACTGCTTCTCTCTTCTTCTTCAGCTGTTCTTTCCTGACCGGACACTGCATGCTCATGGTACGGTGATTCCTCGCACAGCTAATGCATTTTTTGTGTCACTAACGCAGTGCATCCAGTCGTATCCTGTCTGCGAGCACTCAGAGCAGATCTTTGTTTTCCCAGACTCGGGGCAGGAGCCAGTTGAATGTTCTTCGACCTTGTATCAGTTGAAGCAGGTTAGTAGCTCAAAGAATCTTTCCCTCTCTATTTGATCTGGGGATATGATCATAGAGAATTATTTTAAACCCACTTCCTTGGCTTTGGCTGCCATTTCTATATTCGTGAAGACCACTTTGAACACGTGAGAGAGGTTGCGGAACTTCACAACTTCTGCCACTTTCACCCAGTGATGGTTCTTCTCAATCTCCGCCATAATGGCTTCAGCTGTTCTTTCTCCAACCCGTGAGTCCACTATTCTGTATATAATAGCCTTCCTTGTTGCCAATGTCGGTGATGGCCGTGGTTGAAGCCCTATTTTACCCAGCTCGCTCGTGCCTTCCGTTGTGGTTAATTTCACTTGATCTTCTTGCGTAGAGCAGATGACTGTGTATCCTCTATTTACTTCTATTAACCATTTTAGTCCAATTCCAAGTTTGTCGTAAATAGCCACAAATACCTCCGCCTTGTCAGGTTTCTCATTTCCAGTGAGTCTCAATGGGACTCGAAAGTCCAACGACTCCCCCCTCCCATTCATGGCAGGGGTGCCTTTTCATTACCTTACTGTGCCCTTCTCTGATATAGTCGAGACAGAAACAGGAGGAATCTCCAATCAGTCCGGCTCTCCTTATTATATCTGTGAAGCAGGGCAGTTCAGAATCAGGAGTCCCGAAACTGCCACCACTACAGCCCCGGTAAAAACAGGAGGTATCTCCAATCAGTCCTCCAGGGCCTTATACCACTGCCGCGAGCAGAAGAAACAGGAGAAATCTTCAATCAGTCCGCCGCTCCTCAACTGGGGAATAGTGTGACAGTCAACGCGGGCTCCGCCGGGGTAGACACTTGGGGCTGTGTTCTGCCAGTTCAATGTACACTGGTGAGTTTGGCTGATCTAGTTATTCGAGAGCTTGGTTTGAAAAACGTTCACGTTAGGGGAAATTTTCACTTAACTTTTCCTCCCTTACCTGGTTGTAGATTCTCTTCCTTGAGTAAAAAAACTCTCTCCGCTAAAAAAAAAAAACAATAGTGAGACAATCTGAGCCTTCCAATTTTTTGTTTATTGTAGAGCTTAGTTTTCCCTTAAAAAATTCCCGCGCCATGATTGGCCAATTTTTGTAATACTTATGTTCACGTAGAAATACTATATATAATGTAGCAATTTTTAAATAATTAAGCGCTGTTTGGGGGTGCGAAGAAGGGGATTCCTTAAGAACATGAGCCGGAGATCTTGGAGCGGCGACTATTAGAGTAGGCCTATTAAGGTAGGAGGGTTGCCGAGTGCGGTTATAGGTAGGTATTTAAGGTATGCACTCAATAGGGTTCAGACTATTAGGTTCTGTCACTTTTTTACAGAGTAATAAAAGGGGCATCCAGTACCAAAATGGAATTCACCAAGAGGCTCCCCCTGAGACTCAAGCCCAACGGAAGGAAGAGGACACCACAAGAAGTAGCCCAACAGATATTTACTGACCTGCAGATCCCACTAATTAAGTGCCTTGATGTTCCGACATGATTCGTCGTGATCTGCCCTAAAAACAAGGATGTCAAGAAACTCCTATCCTCCGCGGGCAGTATCACACTCAACAAACTGTACCTTGAAGCGAAAACTCTCCCACAGATCACGTCCAAAAGATCAGTCGTATGCAGGAAGGTTGAACTATGGATAGGAATGAACACTCCTCAGGATATTAAGGAGTTGAAAGCAAATCAACCGCGGCTGAAAATTCATGACATTATTTAATTCAGGGATCATACTCACACGTGTTTAAATTCTCTGCAAAAACACCGAAATGGCCACCAAAATCATGGATAAAGGATTTATTGCCTCCTACACTAGGATCCCACAAACCAACATCCAGAGAGACGCATTCATAAACATACAGATATGCTTCCGTTGTTACGAAATGGAAGACCACATAACGGCGGAATGGCCAAAAAAGTCCTCCCGATATGTTCGGAGTGCGGGATGGAGAGGCACTCCTACCGATCATGCCAGAGCACGACCAAACAGTGCATAAACTGTAGAGAACCATATCGGACAATGGCGATGTCATGCCCGAAAAGAAAAGACATAATAAAAAGGAAGGAGAACGAAGAGAGATTGATGGGACAGAATAACATGACATACGCCTCGACGACAAAAAAATACACTAAACAACTAAAAGGCAGAAACACAACTAAGCATAGACGGAACATTGAATGTCAAGATACTGACCTGTATCTTGCACTGGCACATATTTAACATTGCCAATCCCGGAATCTATGTGAATACTCTAAACGGAATGCTCAAGGATAACGGGTTAGAACCCATGAACTTCCCCAAGGATGTGGACTCATCAGCAATATTTAAGGTGAAGATTAGTGACAAAACAACAAAAGCACTAGTCAAAAAAAAAAAAAACCGCAGGAGTAAAACAATGAAGACTCAAATACAGAGGAAACTGAATCGGATAGCAGCACGGAAGAATCCGCCCAGGAGGTTAGAGTCACCAGAAGAAAAGCCCAAAAGAAAAGAAGATCCAGATCCACCTCACAAGAGACATCAATCCAATGGCAGCAGTCCCCGATCCCGTCGACATCACTATCGCAGAAAGGAAAGGAAGTAATTATGGGTAGACGGGAACAGAATGAGAGAAAGAAGAAAAAACGATAAACAAGACCTAAAGAGACAAACGGAAACCCCAAAAAGAATATCAAAATGGACAAACGTAAACTGTAAATACTTCAAATTAATGCTAACAGTTGGATAGGTAACAAATGCATATACGGAAATATCTTTAGAGAGCTAGACACAGATGTTATTTTAATATCTGGCCAAGGATTAGACCTAGAAACAGAAAAAATAAAAATATGGAATTATAACATTGTAGCAACGAATCCTTCGAGACAAAGACACGACAGAGTAGCAATTTCGATCAAAAAGGAACTAGACTATAAGACTCACCAAGGACTAACCGAATCCTATGCAGTAGTAGAGATAAAAGTAGAACTAACTAGTCTTATAATAGGCACGGGTACTAACCCTCAAGAAGAGACGGATTACCAATTACCAACTTCACTAAGCTTTTTAATAACATGAACCCAGTCATATTTATGGGAGACTTGAACGCACACTGTGCGGAAAACGGATATAGAACAAACAACAACGCGGGCAGGCATTTGAAAACGATGCTAGACAGGAGAATGCTCCAAAGACTGGGGCCAGATTTTCCCACATATATACATAACAGAACGACAAGTAAGCCAGATATCTGCCTCGCAAACTTTAATTTGCCATTTAATTTTCACTTGGAATCGGTTGACATACCGGTCAGCGACCACAAAGCTACACTACTTACTATTAACAGAATCCCATACAGAAACCAGGTAAGAAATGGAAAGCCTATCACCAGGCAGACTGGACAAAGTACAATGAAATTTTAAGGGAATATGAACCAAGGAGTTTCATTAAGGCGACTATAGAAGAAATTGACGGGGGGCTTAGAGAAATTAGGAGTACGCTGATTAGAGCAGACAAAAAAGCAGTTCCAAAAAGAGCCTTTAGAACGATCCAAAACTTCAGATGGTCACAAGAAATGATAAATAAAAATATGGAAATAAGACATCTCTGAACAAATACGAAGGGAAGGAATTAGTAGAGACAAATACAACCAACTTAGAAGAAATAAAAGAGAATTAACGCTAATGATAAGTGATAAGCAACAAGAATATTAGAAAGACCAGGTCAGAAAGTTAGATGTCGAAGAATCCCCAAAGAAATTTTCGAAATGGGTAAATAAATGAAGGAAAACCCGGCAAAGCAGAAGATCAAGATTAAAGATGAGAGAGAGATAATAATTGAGGATGAAAGCGATATAGAAATAGTTTTCAAAGAATACTGGAGATACGTTTTTATAATCAGCGAAGAAGAAAATGAACATTTCGATACTGATTTTGAGAACGTAATTCTCGGAGAACTCAACCAGACAACGACCAGTATTCAACACTATTATTCGGTTGACATAACGAGAATTAATAATAAGGGAAATGATGCTAAATTATCCGTACAAGAACTAAAGGATAGCATAAACAGCTTCAAACAAAAGGCGCCGGGAGTCTCAGGACTCATAAAGAAAAACTACACAGAAGCGACCAATAACAGGAAGTAGATAGAACATCAAGAGATTCGTTAACTGGGACATTAGTGAAAAGGATGTCTACATCAAAGCTTATTAAGCGGCTTCCTTTTATGTTGATTTTCCTAAATTTTTCAATGAACTCAGAAGGATGGATTATGTGTGAAGGAGAGGTCAATCCAACAGCGTTAGCAATAAGGGAAGCTAACCACTTCGAGAGTTTGTATGCATGAGAGTCGATACACGATATAATAATACCAGTATTAACGTGTACGTAAACACTTTTAAATTCACCAAGTCTTGTCCTCCTTGAATTTAATACTTCCCGTTGAATATATACAGAGTGCTAGTCAGCCGCAAAGTAATTTCGTGACGTGTCACTTGCCCCTTTAATAGGTTTAGGTTTAAAGTAAGGAACCAGTGTGTTGCTGCCCAATCCAAGTGGATTTTATATGGCAGCTAGGATAAAACCAGGCTAATCATTTATAAAAGGTGGATGAGACTACTTTGTGACAAAAAATTTTAAAAACGAAGGGATGAAAGATTCCTCCGCCAATATGAGTCGAAGACTGGTGTGTTGAGGGATAGTTAAAAGGGTCGAAAAACAAGACAACTGGAGAATGGCGAGATGGGTGCAATCCAATCAAAGGTCGACAACCGATTGGTCCCCACCGCAAAAAACGATAGGTAGGGCTGATTTGAGCATCGCCCAAAACAAGATAGCCGTGAGTAAGTCTCGTGTGGCCAATGCCAACTCGGCAAAGGGCCACCTCCAACGACTGCATTCTATGACGGATCGAGGGCCAAGAGTGAATATAATTTTTAATTTTGTATAGTTTGGATCCACAAGCGGTAGCCTGGAACCACGTCCACCTCAGACCACCTTTTCGCGGGTTAGAATCGCCTTGGCGTGAAGGTTCGAAGCCATTCGAGAGTAGCACTGTTTCCCCCACCCCTGCGGGTGGAGCCTCGGATATATAGGGCTCGTCTTCCAGGTGGGAGACACAGAGGTGAGGAGTCCCGCCAAGACCTAAGAAGAATTCCCTTAGTTCCAAGTCAGGTGCTAACAACGAAACAAAGTGACGGTTGAACTTTAGTGGGTTGGAATTAGCCCAGCCAGTGAGGTAATTCCATTTGACGATCGCCACCGAGCGATTTTTCCGACTCCACTCATCAACTCTTGCCGAAGCCCTCCTCATTTTCATGTGGCCGAAATACTCTCCCCTAAACCGGACGTTAACGCCCCCTACCCCCCATCCCCTTTAAGAACCGCCATCACGTCAACTTCCCGCTCAGAAGCTCTGAGTGCCCTTGCCCTCACGTTTATTGCCTGCATAAGACATCCGTGAAATCTTACCCTGACGTCTCACCCGGAATCCTCTGTAAGCCAACACCTCTCTTCTTTCAACGACCCATTCGAGTTAATCCTTCCCATTGGAATAGTCTCCTTCTATAACGCATTAATTTCTAACTTTAGAGTCTGATGCATAACTCTGCAATTCCCCCCCTCATTTACCAATTTAATTTTGTCCATTGATTCTCTTATTTTATGTAAATAAAATTATATTGTTGTACATGCCTCTTTAAATAACCTTGAGCTATGCGATTGCCCAAATTTTACCTGACCTCGTTTTGCACTCTTTTCTCGCTGTTCCGCGAATCGAAACTCGTGGCGTCCCCGACCCCCCTTTGTTGGTTCGCCTTTAAGTTATTAATCCCTTTCCCCATAGAAATAATATGGTATTGATATAATATAATGTCATACCACGACATACTAGGGGCGGTCAATAGGTTTTGCGAATCGGTAGGGCAAAACAGAGGAAGGGGCTGGCTGTTTGTAGGGGTGTTAGGACAAGTTATGACAAGTCAGGACCTGCCGCCGCACGCTCATGCCTCGTCTATTTAAGAAGCAGTAGCTGATCGCAGATCGTCAGTCACAATTTTTTTAACAATGGAGAAGGTTAAGCACCGCGCAGTGATCAAATTTTTGACCAAGGAAGGCAAGAATGCAAAAGAGATCCATGAACGCATGGGTGCAGTGTACAGTGACACCGCCTCTTCCTATGCAACCATTGCTCGCTGGAATAGGGAGTTCCGCCATGGTCGTGAGTCCCTTGAAGATGATCCCCATCCAGTTGGCCCGTCAGACGTAACCAACGAAGACAATGTGGCCCATGTGGAGAGGATGATCCTCGAAAATCGACGGGTGGAGGTCGAAGAAATCGAGCGAGAACTTGGAATATCACATGGAAGTGTTATCAACATCATCCACGACAATTTGGCCATGACCAAGGTCTGTGCCCGTTGGGTCCCTAGAAACCTCACGCCCCATGATAGACTTCAACGTCGTTAAAGATCGGAGAAGCTGCTGCTCCTGTACCACCAAGACCTATGCAGGATTCGAGTCACGCATAGTAACAGGTGATGAAACGTTGGTCCATCACTAGGATCCCCAGCGACTACTTTTTTATTCCGCCAGCTCAAGGTTGCACTTCGTGGACGCCGGTTTGGGGACGATGAAGATGTCCAGCTCTCTGTCCAGGAGTGGATTGAACAGCAGTCAGGAGATTTCTAATTGTTGGGAATTCGAAGCCTCAGGGACAAGTGGTGCAATTGCACTGAAGTCGAGGGTAGTTATATTGAAAAACAATAAAACACTTTTCCACATATCTCGTTTCCTTATATCCGAATTGCAAAACTTATTGACCGCCCCTCGTATATATTTATTAATATACATATTATATAATTTTGGTGTCAAGTGTGTTTGGAGTTTTTACGAACCCGTGTCATTTTAATTTCAACATTAGAAGTTCTCTCGTTATTCACGTATATCCCTTTAATTTTTATTTTTGTATTTTATTGGCAGAAGGCAAGTTCAAGTTAATTGAAGAACAGTGGAACGTTAATCTATTTAGATTTTGTGTTGGACTCCAGGTAATTAATTTTAATTATTGTGTTTGAATTTTGGAGACTCTCCTGGTTATTAATGCAGAAGAGTTAAGGTCTTTATGTGCTAATTCCGGTAAGACCATTTTAATTTTTTTTACTTCGCTTAGAAACAGCAGAGGTAGGTAGCTGTATCATAAATTTTTGTGTGAACAAGGCCTTCACGAATATTCAAGTATTCGTTTCGCGTGGGTAGTGTCCTAGCTCGTTTGCGTGTCAGTGTTCGCTCAGTTAACTGCGTAACAATGTCATCTTTTGAAAAATTCAAAAGTCAGGATGAAATGTTAGGTCTTTCGGGCAAAGACCTGCTAAATTACGTACAGGAAGAAGAGAGGATCGAACGGTTAGAGCGAAGGGAAGAGGAACTAAGAAAGATGGAGATGGAGAAGAACAAAATTGAGATGGAAGAGGAACTAAGAAAAACGGAGATGAAGAACAAACATAAGATGGAGAGGTAGAAGAACAAAATGGAGATGGAGAACAAAATGGAGATGGAAGAACGTGAATAAATTAGCCAGCCTGAGCTGGAAATAAGCCGAAATCAAATGGATTCTCAGTCCATCGGTTCCCGGGCTGAAATTTGTCAAACTCCTTCAGTCAAACTTCCCGTTTTTAATGATGGAGAGGACTTTGGGTCATTTTTTACCCATTCTAAGAGAATCTTCCAGATCAATAGATGGGATCTCGAAAATTATGGCGTTGCTCGCGTACTCCCCCTCCTAAAGGCCCAGTTAAGGGATATCTTCATATCCCTTCCCCCGGAAGCAACTTTGGACTATTCCACGTTAAAGTCCGAATTGTTAGCCACTGTTCATATGAATTGCGAATTCTATCGCTCCCGATTCCGCCAGGAAAGGATCCGCCCTGGTCAAACATTTTGGCAACACGGTTACATCCTTCAAAGACACCTTCAGTGTTGGCTAGATGCGTGCAAGATTCCCCAGGTCTACGAGTCCCTTCTGGACTTCTTCCTTAGGGATCAGCTTTTAGCTGCTGTGACTCCCGAAATTCGCGCCTTCATTAAGGATAAACGTTGTGACACTTTCAAGGAGTGCGTTGAAGAGACCGATGTCTATGCGTATAGTCACAATTTATACCCTAAGGAGGTTAAAAAGGCTCCCCAAAACTAAATTTTATGGTCATAAGACCCCCTCCTAAATTGGTTCCAAGATTTACCAAAGTTCCTAGTCCCTCGAACCAAGAAACTTCCATCTATCTGAACACCGAGACGTTAAGCCCCTCGTTTATTCTCCCCCGGTGTGCCGTACACATAGAACCCGATCATCTGCTACACCTGCGGAGTTCCCGGCCATTACCGCACGAATTGTCTTCAAAACTCCCGATTCGCAAACTCTCAGTCCCACCAAGTGTACCAAATCTGGGCCGCCGCCTCAGGAGACCCCCGATCCTCCCTCGCCCGCCAAAGATCCGGTCTATCCGGTAAACTTCCTCTGAAATTCGATAACGGAACTGTGAACGGTCGTAGTGTCTGAGGACCTACTTCCCCCTGCTAGCCCCGACCACAAGAAGTTTGCGGCGGTCCACGACTACCTTGGCCGGGCCAGTCGTTTCCCAGTAACTCGTTGTAACATCGAGTGTGACTATATGTCCGGTTGGGCCGAAGTGGTAGCGGCGCCAATCCAGTTCTGCTCCGTTTTGATGGGTCATAACCCCGTAATCCATGACCAACCCGTGGCCTAGCCCGTAATTACCCGTACACAGGCAACCCTGGAATCCCATGCACCCGTTTCCCTGGAAACCCTTATCGACTCGGAGTTCCAAGCCCTCCGGAGCGACAAGTTTCCCCGATCCCAGATGGAGTGCGCAACTCTCCTCCCCCTTTGGGTGAAAACTAAAACCCTCCAGCGTGAGTCCACCAAAGGTAACAAACGAGTGTCGTATCTCGTGAAGGAGGATTTATTGAGAGGTATAGGACCTACTTTGACTTTAAGTCACGAGAACGAAAATGCAAGCCTGGAGCGGAGGTGCTGGTACTACTTCCCACGGAAAGCATCAAACTCCTTAGCCAGTGGAAGGGACCCTATCCCGTCCTTGAAGCTAGAGGAACGTGGATTACATCATCCGTACTCCGGCGGGAGTGAAGGCTTTCCAAGTGAATTGTATATATTATCTCATTAATGTTTTTAATTATGATTTTTTTTCTAGTCCACAAAGTTGTTTAGTCATTAGTCCCATATTCATGCCTTCATTTAATTGCATCCTTTTGGGTAGGTTCACTGAAATGTCGACAATGTTCTCGTGTGATTTTTTTGTTTAAAATTGTGCTAGTTAAATCGTCTCTAGAATTGACCCGTCTAAGGCTTATGTCCGTAAATTCCCCGCTGAGCTCAGATTCGCGTTTTTTTTTTTTGTATGTACACCTGTCGTAGCAGGTCAGAATTTCCCTAGACCCTTGATAATTCTAGTTCGACGGGTATGATGATCTTTTCCTACTCAACTGCTCTGTAAAGCATCATCTTTCAGATGGGAGATGTGCGGAGGAATTCCACGTGGAATTTCTTTTCTAGCACGGAAGTGACGTCCAAGCGCTAAAGAAAAGTCTAGAATTTGGTTAGGCTCAAATTGGTAAGCAGCAACCCCTCCCTCCCCCATCCACAAGCGGTAGCCTTGAACCGCATCCACCTCGGACCACCTTTTCGTGGGTTAGAATCGCCTCGGCGTAAAGGTTCGAGGCCATTCGAGAGTTTCGCTGTTTCTCCCACCCCTGCGGGGGAGGGCCTTGGATATATAGGGCTCGTCTTCCAGGTGGGAGACACAGAGGTGAGGAGTCCCGCCAGACCTAAGAAGCATACTCTTAGTTCCGAGTCAGGTGCTAACAACGAAGCAAAGTGACAGCTGAACTTTTTGTGTGTTGGAATTAGCCCAGCCAGTGAGGTAATTCCATTTGATGATCGCCACCGAGCAATTTTTCCGACTAAACTCATCAACTCCTGTCGAAGCCCTCCTCGTTTTCGGTTCGCCGAAATACTCTCCCCTGGACCGGACGTTACCCCCCCCCCCCTTTGAGAACCGTCATCACGTCAACTTCCCGCTCAGAACGTCCGAGTGCCCTCGCCCTCACGTTTATTGCCTGCAGAAGACATCCGTGAAACCTTACCCGGATTTCTCACCCGGAATCCTCTGTAAGCCAACCCCTCTATCCCTTCAGCAACCCATTCGAGTTAATCCTCCCCATTGGAATAGTCTCCTTCTGTAACGCATTAATTTCTAACTTCAGAGTCTGATGCATAACTCTGAAGTTCCCCCTCCTCATTTACCAATTTAATTTTGTCCATTGATTCTCTTATTTTATGTAAATAAAATTATATTGTTGTACATGCCTCTATAAATAACCTTGACCTTTGCGATTGCCCAAATTTTACCTGACCTCGTTTTGCACTCTTTTCTCGCTGTTCCGCGCATCGAAACTCGTGGCGTCCCCCCCTTCCTTTTTGGTTCGCCTTTAAGTTATTAGTCCCTTCCCCCATAGAAATAATATGGTATTGATGTAATATAATGTCATACCACGACACTTAGTAAGAAAAACCTCCACGGCAACAGCTTGGAGGGTAGTATGTATGGGGGATGGGAGAAACATGGTGGGATGAAGATACCATGATTGAGGCCCCCCCCCATCCCCCGAGAGGAGCTTCCAGCAGAAGCAATAGAGTTGAAAGTGAGAAAGCCGGGTACTGGCGGAAAGAACCGTATACCCAGTTTATTCTCATGAAGACAAATAACAGCGGGGTGGAGAGTCGTCAAAAGAATTTTGAGTACATCCACTTTGGAAGAACGCCTTGACAATTCCATTGTAAAATGGAAGATATTATGTTGGACAGATAGATACCACTGTGGATATCTTTTTCTATTTTGTGGCCGATATTGTATTTGAGGTTCGTCCCAAAGAGCTTGGGAGATGAAGAGCAGATTTTGAGGATCCTGCTTTTGCAGGGGAAGAGATCCTAGAAGGAGCTGTAACTGGGCCTTTTTTCGAGGGTTTTGTAGAACCGAGCGAGGCCCGTGATTGTAATTCGGGCTCACAACCTGGCGGAAAAGGAAGATCGAGAAGGGATTTTCGGCCGGTAGATCCGGATTCATGAGTCGAGGGTATTTTCGTTGTCTGGGGAGTTGGTCCAGCCGCCGCGATTGGGGATGTTGGAGTATCAACTGCTTCCATCGGATCGTGGGCAGAAGGGTGAGTGGAACCAACAGGCGATCTGAGCGAGGTGTGTGTAGCTAGGTCTATATCTTCCATCGTTTGGATCAGGATGGGGCCTAAGTCCTGTAAATGGCAAGACGGACTTAAGGGCATAGAATGTTCAGCCATAGGGAAGGAGTCCATTGAAGTTTTCGGGGTTCGGCCGAGTCAACTCCAGAGGCTGCCCGCATATTGGTGGTCGATGACCCAGGTGAGGAATCCTTCCTCTTACCAATGGGCTTTAGGTCTCGGGGCCGGGTGGATGAACCTTCATTGGTGGATGTTTGAGAATTCTTTCAAATAGCGTCAGATGTTTTCAAGTGTTTTACCCTGAGCGTCTCTTCCAGCTAAAGGTACTGGAGAGAGGGGGCTGCATTGGTTATCTCAGGGTGAGAGCGATGCTTCGACTGCATATCCTGAATGTTTCCGACGCTGCGAGTAGATCTAGGGTGAAGTGCTTCAGGCAGGTCGGAACTCGAGCGTGATGGTCAGTTTCATCCAGTGTCACGTAAAACGTCAGAGAAGAGACGGCCGGGTGGTGAGGTTTGTGTTCGAGCACGCTGGCGGGCCTCTCATATCTAGACGTAGAGAGTCGCGCAAAGCGAGCATCTTTTTCATATATAAATTTAGAGCAGAGTTTTGAAGCAGCACTGTTTGTACCTCTGAAGTTGGTACAGAAGGGTGTTTTGGTGCATTCATGGCCATGGTAGTAAGAGCTACAATTCACACAGGAGCAGGGGTGCTGACAGGCAAGGCCAACATGTCCAAATTGATTGCAATTGAAGCAGCGTCTGGGTAGTTTCATGTAGGGACTTACCGGGACATAAAGGTATCAAGCTTTAATATACTGCAGCAGTTCTTGTTCGAATATTAAAATCAGTGTGGCGGTTGGGACTCTAGTGGAGCCTAATGTTTTAGTTACCCTGTGCACGTGTGTGACACGTTGGGTACTGAGCTTGCTCTGAAGGTGGGTGAGGTCGTAGTCCCTGAGTTCGTTTGAACGGACGACACCTTCGACAAAATTCAGACGCGGATGGGGCGAGACAGTTACTGGGACTTCAGCTATCGAAGATAGATTTCGCACAATGTTGTGTTGAGAGTGGGATGACACCTCGATTACGACATCACCACTACCTCATGACCACATCCGGCGGGGTTCACCACAGCGGGACTCAAAGGATTCATAGACGTCAAACACATCGACTTTTGCAAGTGGGGGTGTCGGATGATAGACTCATGACTTGAAAGCGTGGATAATCTAAATCTGGGTTTACTTCGTTGGAATAGGGGTCCAACGAGCGAGGGAAAGCTGAAAGGGGAGGTTTTTGATTTATGGCTAGCCATTGCAAAAAGGAAAACTTCGCATTCTCCCTCGGGACTCCCCACCATAGAAGCCTACAAGGGTCCGGCACTACTGCAACTCTACAATCAGTTACGTTCGGTATGTCCTCTTGGATAATGGATACGGATCCCCCACACCACCTTTAGAAACCTACGAGGCTGCCCGAGTTCTCCTACGCACGGATAAAAGGGGCCAACGATGGGTTACTCCTTAGGCATTCAGTGGAGATACCCAGCCTCTTCCACCTTCATGAAAGTACAATTCGGAATCAATCCATAGGACGAGCAGAGGTCAGGTATGCATAAGGTTTACTAGATAAGCGAAGGAAGAGAGGGAAATAAAGGGCAGTGGATTAACGTAATAGGGGGGGGGGTGAGAAAGACGGGTATGTTAAAACTCTTGTTGGCAGCACCATGGGACCCCTAAGGGGCCCAGGGCTGAACCCTCTCGCCACGAAAAGGCCAGAGCCTCTCTGGGAACAACCCCTGAAGAAAAGATCCCAGCAAGGGAGGGGGGGGAGTGTTCCTTTAATAACTCACCCATAACTGGTGATCCTTCGTTTCGACTGGAGAGTGAAGGTATGGGAAAAATAGACGCAACAAGACAAGGTGAAGAGGACTTCGTCAACGCTGTTAACATCAAGCAGCCCATCTTTATGAAACAGGAGTCATAGTCTGGTTCAGAAATTTGGAGGCTTAATTTCACAAATTCAAAATTAGAAAAGAGGAGACTAAACTTTTCCACGTATTGGCCTCATTTCCTGCTGAGACCGTCGAGCGTGTTCCGGCGTCCATTATAGCGGACCAACGCCAAGCAGGACGAAGGGATACGGGAGTTGCCAACAAGGACACCGACCCCAAGCCCACTCTAAGCCCAAGAAGAAGAGGACATCTCTATCTCCATCATCGTTGGCCTACCCTTTCGAAGGAGCTACAGTAAGGATGGTGGAAGGACGCATTTCTACACGCCGGACCACTGAAATCAATACTAGAACGCGATAAGCTAGACGAACTCACGCCATACGTTCGGGTACAGTTTGTTAAAACTTATAAATAACAAGTTGTGTTCCAGTTATGATCAATTGTATTTTTTTATATATGTCCGGTGATGTGAGAAGATATCAGTCAGCAATTTAATAATGTACAAAGTCGGTTAATTGTTAATATAAATTTAACTCCTGTTGGCTTACATATTCCATGTATGTCTTAATTTAAAGGTTAACTCATTATATTTAAGTTCAGTACAGATAAAAGTGAGGTGTTATGGTACGCACGCGCAAGCCTCGTAGCTTCCATTGCAATGCGAAATAGATTCAGCATGATGCCTCATAGATGAGTGTCATGTGAATTCTGTAAAGGCTTGAATTTAGGCCTAAGAAAATTAGTCTGCAGAAATTCAGATTTCGCGTTCGCATTTACGTCCATTCCTTTGAATAACAAAATATAGGTTTTTAGTGACCTGGGCTATCTAGTGTATTGGCGCAATATACACCTAAACTTGTGTAGGTAATATTGTAGCGAAACATTTAATGAAAGAGGAAGAGGCATAAATATATTCGCGCCTCACTGCCTCTTTAACTTTATTAGATACCTGTCAAAGATCAGAGAGAAAGATGCGCGCGGCCGCGTCTTTCAGGAGGGGGGGAGAGAACAGAGACCTTGTTGGCCCTTTTTGTCTGCGCTTAGGAACTTCCCAGCGATCGTGCTAATAGGGCGAGATTACCCTAGGCTGGCGATTTGTCGGCGGACCCTGGAAACCTTCCCTTCGAGCGTAAGGACGGGGAGGGGGGAGGGCTCATTCGACCCCATTATAAATCCTCCGGTGGCAGAGTTGGAAGGCAGTATCCGCTTCCTGCCCACCCCATCAGTATCCGCTGTCTGCCCGCCCCGTCTGCAGTTCCCCGTTCATACCCGCTATGCGCGCCCCGTGGACTTTGCACAATTCCTCGCAGAAAGCCCCATGCTCCGTGTATCCTCGTCTAATTCGCGTTAGTCTACCCCGTACTCGTTGTTACCCGCAACGTGACCAGTCTCGATTCAGTGTTCTGAACTGAAGGCAAGATCCAAGAGACTATTATTTGAACTTCGCGCCAAGGCAAGGATTACTCCCTCCGACCAAATCTTCGAGGTGACAGCAATGCGCTACTCTCCTGTGCAAATGCTCTCTCTTTCTCTCTCTCTCTACCCCTCCTCCCTCCCAGTGTAAGCTTCGATCGTCGGCTTCGTGTACGGTCAATGTCATTC
This sequence comes from Ceratothoa steindachneri, assembly GCA_963969495.1. Lineage (NCBI taxonomy): Eukaryota > Metazoa > Arthropoda > Malacostraca > Isopoda > Cymothoidae > Ceratothoa > Ceratothoa steindachneri. Next base: position 114,484,786 of record OZ018323.1, on the reverse strand, counting down.
GAGCGACCCTTCGGTGACGCACGGTCGATGTAAGAGAGCACATAGCGGCAGTGCGAAATGTAGCATTGTTCGGGACGCGTACATTGAGGAAAAGGTCCTAATGTCCACATGTACCGTCTCAAACCTTGAGGATGGGATGTTGATGGGAAGCACTAGAGACTTCGTGTGGCGCGTGATTTTTGATGCTTATCAAGTAGGCATTCTCTGGTTCAGGAGCATATGTCCTTGTCTTTGTTGGGCCAGAAGTAACAGGCTTTTATTAAGCGAAGTGACGCCCGTATTTCCGTGTGTGACAAATTATGTAATTACCTATAAATTACTGGTGAAGTTTTACTTTGATAAAGTCAAAGCGAGTTAGTGTTTTTGGACTCGCAGTGTTTGTGATACCCTTAAATACACACTCACTCACTCTGTGGGGCTCCTCGTTCAATTTATATTCTCCATGTGTCAAAATTAGGACAGATGGAGAATAAATGAGACCCGTCGGATCACACTAAACACCCTCTCCGATGGCCCCAAGCCTGATCGTGGGAGGGCCTTTGCCAAAATCTATGCAGATTTAAATATCACGCTGGTGAGGCTCATCGACATTCACAATAGCTATGTAGCCATCTGTTCAAAAGAGGTTGGTTGCGAAGCACTCACCTCCATAAAAGCAGCAGAATGCTTAAAAACCATAAACCTAAAACCGACCACTCCACCACAAATTAAAAGCATCGTAGTTATCCTTGGCCACCTCGATCCCTGGTTTGGGGGGCACTTCGTGGAAGAAATTCACGTGGAGGTGGAGAAAAACCACACTTGGGCTAAGGTTGCTGAAGTCATAAAATTCAAAGAATACACTCATGCCTTTATGATTATCTTTTGTGACACGGCAATGGCGAACAAGGTTGCGGAGGGAGGTATGCTCCTCTTCAACGTCCGAATCTGCCCTGAGCAGATCGAACGTGAGGAGTTTATAGACCTCCAGATATGCTTCAAGTGCTATAAGAACGAGGAGCACGCCACAGCCGCCTGCCCCAGGGGTAACGCTCTTATATGTTCCATCTGTTCTTCGGATACACATTCATGGAGGGATTGTAATAGTACCTCCCTGAAGTGTCTGAACAATGCAGGAGCACATGAGTCCCTATCCATGGCTTGCCCAGTTAAAAAAGAAATGATTAAGAAAAAATATATTAATAAAAAACAGGCCGTAGAAGCTAAAGCAAATCTCACCTATGCCAAGGTTGCGAAAGCTGCGATTGCGGAGTCTAGGGAAAGCAAGACATAACTGCACGTCGAAAATGAAAACTCAACGAAAATTATGTGTTGCATTTATTATGCTCACATCACGAATCTCTCCTCCTCTGGGACCTTTGCGAAGGAGCTTAATAGAATGCTGACAAATAATGGCATGCAGGAAATGTTGTTTCCCCAAAGCCCACAGTCCGAGGAGGTTCTGAAAATTAGTCTCAATCCCCAGTGCGAGACTAGTTGCCAGAAACTCCCCACCCCCGGCAGCGCTCCTACTCCTTCCAGAAACCCCAGGATTCAGGCACAGGCAGCGCGAGATGCAACGCCACGCACTGAGAAAACGAACAACCACAAGACAAACAAACAAAGCAGACAAACACACAAAAACAAGCGGAAATAGAAGTTTCGGTGAATGAGACTGCGAAACCCGAGGGAGGAGCACTTTCGCCCCGCTCCTGGAAAGGTTCGCAGCCACGAAGACGTCCGAGGTCGTCCTCTTCTTGTAAGAGGGAATCTAGGCACGTATACCACTCAAGAAAAATAAACTTAAAGGTCTACGCTGCTGAAAGGTCCCCTTTCCAAAAGGAGATGGATGTCCTTGATATATCATAAGGTGTAATATCCGGAAGATACAAATGTGAATTTTCCTCGGACGACTGCAGTGAAAAACAAGTCGAGGAGGCTTTACTCCAAGGCTTAATCAAAATGGCTGCCGAAACCTTCACTACCCTCACAGACGGCGAATACAGGAAAAAAACAAAATGGAAAAACGATTACGCCACCAAACACTCCACAAGAGCCCTAGCTCGTTAGAGAATAAGCCCTAACAACAACACATATACAGGAATGACGAAACCGAAACCTTTGCGCAGCGGGTTCTATTTATAGCTACGGCGTTGCCACTAAAAGGCTGTTATCGTTCGCAGCGAAACAAAAAAAAAATCGAAAAAAAGATAGTAAAAAAACAATAAAAGACATCAAGAAACCTCACCTAACTTAGAAAAAAAAACTAGAAACTAGAAACAAAAAAATATAACGCCGTGATTGGTCACATCTGAAGCTACCGTCGGACGTCATAAGACATATATTGTAGCCTGCTAACAGTGCCACCTACCGTGCGCCCCTAATCTGAACTATTACCGGCAGAAATAGCCGACGCGCAATCTCTCGACCGCCAGGGGACGGTGGAACGCCCCGCAACAGGGTACCTCCGCGGAACAAACGCTCAGCAACGGTATCAAAGGAACCCAGGGTGGCATCGGTAAAGGAAGCCTCCCGGAACCCAACCCAATTTGCTCGCCGCAGATCCGGGGGAGAGGTACATAGAACAAAGTTAAAGTTTGGAAATAAAAACCCTCGAAGCAACAGCCTGCAAGGTAGTACGGAGACAAGTGGCGCAGAAAATAGCGAAGAGGTTATTAAAAGAAAAGCACCACCATGGGACACCGCCCCGGCAAGCGGGGATGGAATTAAACACCCGGAATTGCGAAAGCACCGGGAAGGGGCGAGTTCCAAGCTTATTTTCTTGCAAACAGACCACCAAGGGCCGGACGTTAAAAAAAGCAAGAGCTGGAGTTGCTCCCACTTGGGAAGAACCCCCTTTACAATTCCACTGTAGGATGACAGACATTACTGTCGTCTCGACACCAACGTCGGGATTCTAGTGACGGAAACCGTCGACTAGAAGACCCAGAGGGGACAAGGGACAAATCGCGATGAGCCGAGGACGCACCCGGCACGGACTTGTCAACGTGAAAGGCGGGGGGCGACAGCAGAGAGCCAGACCGAACCCCCAACTTGGACGGCTCATGGCCCGGAGGGAGGAAAAGATCGAGCAGAGACAAGAGAGAACTAAGATGCGAAGATGATGGAACAGGAGGCAGAACATGGACAGAGGATAAGGGAACGGTCAGATGGAGAGGAAGGAACAGGTTCAGAGGGTGAGGAGGGAACAGGGTCAGAAGGAGATTTAGGAACAGGGGTAGGAGGTAAGGGAGACAGAACTGGGGTAAGAGACATCAAAGACTGAACAGAGGTAAGGGGATGGGAAGAAGGAACCGGGGTAGGAGGCAAGGAAGGAACCAGGGGAAAACCACCACCCTCAAAATGACAACGAAGACCGGGGAGAAGGCATCAAAACGGAGGGCACCAAACCAGCCTCATCAGAGGCAGCGCGCTTGGACTCCGAACGGGGTGGAGGAGGAACTGCCGGATATCCTGCAGCGTCTCAGCTCAGTCGATTTCATGGTCCGCAACACGAGGGAAGAACATGAGAAGAGACCAAAGGCAAAGGAGATGGCCCAACGGAGGAACCGAAGGCCAAGGAGAGGGAGCAATAGAGGCACCGTGAGGACGGCGGAAACCCGCCTCCCGGAGAACATCAAAGAGACGGTCGGGGGATGGGAGGGGGGAAGAGCTTACCCCGCACCCTACGACGGGTCTCACCGAAGAGCCAGGACATCCTTCTCAAAAAGGAATTCAGCACCAGAAAACGAACATAATCCAAATCAGGATGTCTCTTCTGCGAAAGGATCTAACAAGCGCGGAAAAAAGAGTATAAAAAGGGGGTGCGAACTGGCGCAGCAGTCACTGTCTACCGTTGAAACACTACCTCGGAGCGCCGTTACACCCAGGAGGGTAAGCCCGTCGACCCCTGACCCAACCATCGTTTTAAAAATGGCCGGCCATCATCCGAAATTTTCCGGTGGGAAAGCAAAGTCCACCACTCCGGAAGGACCCAGGCTGGGGTCGCGCCCCCTGAAAAACATCTGATACAAAGAGATCGCAAAACAAACGTAAATGGAAGGATGACGCAGGGTCAGAGAATTGCTACAGAAAACGAAGTAGGGGTTAGCGGAAGAAAAAGAATGCCAAGCTGGGGCCGGACGGAGCGCTGAGCCCCGTCAGTCAGCACGGCAGCCAGGAGAGCAAATCTCCGTGCCCCTTACTGGGTGAATATAATAAAACTAAGATAAATACATATTAAATAAACAATATAAATAACTAAAGGGAAAGAAGGAATGTCAGTAAAAGCCCATTTGGTCACCATCCCCCCGCTAGAAGGCAGGAACCCCTCCACTGACTTCCGAAACACCATGGCTTGGGAAAGGGAGCAAAAATATTAATAGGATGTATGAAGACCCATGGTATTAAAACTTGCGCACAACATCGGTCACAGGATTTCATTAATTTGTTACATCGTTTGGGCGTGCTTTTATTGCATTCATCATGTAATCTCTGCGTTTTTCGAGCTATAACTTTTTACTCGTCTCTTCCATAGGTTTTCTACCAGATTTTAATCAGGGATCAATGCAGGCCAGTTTATCTCGGCATTTTAGGGGTCCCAAAACTGTTTCGCCATCTTTGCTGCGTCACGGACTATTTTCCTGCATGAAAACATGTTCAAGTACTCCATGTTTTCAGTAATTGAAAACAATGCTACTATCTTCAAATGTAGTTTTTCGTATCGAAGTGCTTTGTCACGTTTCAGCACTCTATAGGAGACGCTCCATAGGGGATGCAAACCTAGCTACTATATAATTTTTACTCGAGTGGATTCTTAGCAGGGGAGCATGCTACAAACCTTGCCCCTCTCTCAACCGACGGGAGAATCTGGAGAGACATTCAAGATCAGGTTCTTGGTAACTTTATGTGAAATACCTGCTGTCACAAAGTGGTCCTTAATCCATTACATCATGCAATCTTTCCTGGGTGTTTTTTTTTTAAAGATGATCCATTTTCTTCATCTATTTGCAGGACCCAGTATTCTCATGAGTAATACCATCAGTATCAGTCTTCTACAATACACAGGAGTGTTTTGCCATGCACAAGGTACTCATTTTTACATTACTGATATGTTATGCTACGGTTATCTAGCTTTGGACTCATGCTTTCTTCAATTGCACATTACCTTTTACCTGGTGTTCTAAGAAATGAGATGTTGGCATTAGAAGTAAATTTCAAATGTAGAGGTGGGTGTGTCATCTAGTTTTGGACTGTGTAGGGGATGTAGCGTACAAATGTTTCTGCATTCATGTAGGGCAAAGGTGTTATAATTGTTGGCAGGACAATGAAACTGATTGAGATCTAGGGTTGCTTGATTGTGGATATTGGGGTGGCGGCGGGGCTAAGGGTATGAGAGGCACAAGAGCGCGTTTAGGCAGTCCTCAATTGGGAGGATTTTTGTTTTGACATGGACGTAGTGTATGGGGTGGATTTTGCGGAGCAGTTGCGATGAAGGGCACTATTTTGCCTCTTGTGTAGATGTCCACTAGCTATGGTTGGTGCCCAGGTTGAGGACGTGCAATTCAGTGTCATGCGGATGAACTATCTGTATAGGATGGTCAGTTTCTTTGTTGGCAAAAATTGGTGTTTGTTAGTGTACTGAGGGTGTTAAGTTTGGAAATTGCTATCGAGGTGGGTTTTGTTTTAAGTAAAGGTCATATGTGAGACCAGGGTGACAACCAGAAGTGTGGAGTTACGGGCGAGTGGGCTAGGTTAGCCATGGAGCAAGATAATTGGAAGAGTTTTCGATTTACACGAATACACATACATTTCCCTCTCGTTTTTATTCTTCCTCAAGTTTTTGCACTAACACCAATCATTTTAAACTCAACGCAAAATCAGGTAGTCAGAAGGTCATACTCATACCTCTGCCATCAATAGATGCATTTTACTTTGTGTATTTATGCACATCTTTACTTCAACACACAATAACATTTACTCACCATTCTCATTAATCCCATCTCACTTCACCCATTCCTTGTAATGACAGAGTCCACATGGCCAGAATGCTGCAGGTGGACATCGCTGAGCATAGAGCAACCAGATGGCTGGATGTGATCATTGTAGATACCCATCCAGAATTAAAGACTGCACACCATACAATTAAACATCTTATGGTAGACTGCAATGCACACACTATCTATCTATATATGTCTATCTATATATATATATATATATATATATATATATATATATATATATATATATATTATATACACTACCCAAGGGGCAGGTGGGAAAACTTGTAATAAGCCATATACTTTCTGTTTCAAATCTGCTTGGTCAGCTTAAGGATCAAGTTGAAATGATCTCCAATAACCTTTCTGCAAATTACTCCAGCTACAATTCCATCATTGAATGGACCGTACAATCAGTTACACCCACATAATTTAAGCTCATACCCAACCATAGTGAAAGAATGGGATTCATCCAGCACAGAAAAACCACTAAGGAATTGATTTAAATAAAAGACTGACACTAAGTAGAAAATAAGGCATGGTAAATGTCTCCACTAAAACGAAGTTCTATGGGAGGAAAATTAATAGAAAATAACAGTATTTATTTTAAGCTCAAGATTCCATAGGGATTTCTTCAAGCAAATCTGCATCACTTCCATCACTTTCATCACTATCACTCTCATCACTAGGATATGTGAGATAAGTAACCCCATCTTCAACAATGGTTTCTGGAACTTCTGTAGTCTTTTTAGCAAGTGGAGTTTTACGTTTCTCAACAACTTTGGAAGGACCTGCTTCAATTCTTTTTGGAACTTCTTCCTGCATTTTAACTTCATCTTCGACTTTAGATTTCTGCCAGATGGATAAAAATTAAATATCAGCCTACTCTGAAATTCTCAATAGTAGAATCATATTAAACAACCAATTTAGACCCTTCCTGAAAGGGGGGAAAGCCTTTTAATAATTAAGAAGGCAAAAGAAAGAACAATAAAAGCCAAATCATTAAGATAAAGCTAAAAACCAATGGAGACAAAAAAACTCATACTAGTGGAGGTGAGAATGTTGCATGTTAACAGTCTGAGTAGATAAAAGGGGAGCATCCCATTAGTGTCAACCCTGAGTGTGGTTAAGATAAAGAGTTGATACAGCAATCAGTCAAACAAGTAATGGTGTGGCTGAGATAGTAAGATGAGACAAAACCGACACAAAAACAAAATAAAGGTAATGAGAAGCCAGGAAACACTGTAGTACCAAATAAAAATGTTAACATCAACCTGTCTAGTCACAATGAAACAAAAATGTCAAAAAACGAGCACAAACTTATTACCTTAATATCTGAAGCAGGTAAATGAATAAGATGCATATGCTTTTCTTTCATGGCTTTAGCAACCTTTAGTTCATGATATTTATCAAGAGTCATACGATTCATGATATATTTAGCTTGTCTCCGTTGTCGAATTTCAGATATGTGCTGAATTGCCTCAACTGAAATAAATAAAATGGTTAGACGAGGTTAAAAATGGGACTTAGGATTATTAATAAGAATTCATTATATTTGTGCTGCATCCCTTGAAAATGGGATTATTATAATTTGTCTTCAAGTGCATATGTGTTGAGCAGGTTATGACCATTGAGCCATATCTGGTTCCTGGTGGGAGAAAAGAGATGGCAGTGTTGGTCAAGCCAATGAAGTGATTAAGTGCATTTAGTTTTAGATGATGAGTGAATCAGACCCTTGACAGGGTAACCGATGGTATGGTGGGATATTTCCAATCTATGAGGATAAACATTTGCTTATCAATACATAGTGTGTAACAGAGCCTCAATTCAGGGTGATGGGATGCATAGGAGTCTTGTATGGGTAGAAAAGGCGTTTCATGTATTGGGTTATGTAAAAAAAAAAAAAAATTAAACTGGTCTAGGTATTGTTTTATAGGCATTTCTTTCATTTAGGAGGGCCACTAATTTTTTCCTGACACGGTTGGAGCTGTGATGTACTTAGCTGATCAGACAGGCTTCAAGGTTCAAGCATGTTGCCAATGTGTGGAGCTATCCCTGGCTCCTGCTGGTAGTGGAGCCAGACAGAAGTAACTGCGATATTAGTTTTTGATGCCTACAACATAGGAGTCTTATCAAGGTAACTCATTTTTAAGAGGGGATTGTTCTGGGTTGATTTTTATGGATGGCTGTTGCGTTATTTGCATTGGCTTGGAAATTAGGGGAGCCTCGATTCCTTGGAAGATGGAATGAATCCTGTATGCAGCTGCACAATCATGATGAATGTATTCAGTGGCAAGGGATAGAATTTTGTCTTCTCTCTTTTGCCATGGGTTTTAGTGACTGGATGCAAGATTGTGTATCCAGTAGGGGGGAATGAAATCGGACTATTTTAAAAATAAAAGGGTGTTGTAAAAAAAAATGTTACACAATAATTAATATATTTGTGAATCCAATCAATATCCTGCATTCTGATTGGTCATCGTTGGTCACATGACTGTATTCAAAGCCAGTCATTGGATAGGGGTTTAAAAACCGAGAATGCCTACCTTTTTCCAACTTAATCTTATCTCCAAATTAAGTTTTGATAATATAACTAAATTCCAAGCAAGGAACGTCTTTTTTTTTTAATGTAACATCAAATCAAATGAACGCAAGATGGATAAAAACATGAGAAATGCATATCATAGCCCTCACTATGAGAAATAGAAGGATGTATGTCCACTGATTCTTATATGAAATACTAAATAAGAACACTTTCAAGCACAACCTGATCCACATCTCTTGCAGTCATTGCTCACTCTATCCACCTTTAGCACAGCAAGTATCCCTCTCAAGTTGTCCAAAATACCATACAAGAACACTTTCCGCACAACCTCATTCACACCCTAAACATCTCTTACAATCACTCACACAATCAGAGTTAATTTGCTTGCCTCTTGTTTTTTCTATAGGCCAGATGTTCAGAAGAACGTGGGTGCCCAAACAGGTTCTTCACAGATCCACTATTTCATATGTCAATCAAGTGCTTCCTATAGATTACCTCAAGATCTTTCATTTGTATATCCTAAACCTTAGACAAATGAGTACATATCCATTTATGGTGAGTAATCAAAATGTCCTTTGTTATTCCTAAAAGGAAATGTTCAAATAAAACCATGGTTCTATTTACCTGTGTGTTTCCATAGTTCTCTGTTATATTTAACAGGAATATTACGTCTTCTTTCAAAATCAAATGAGGGGTCAACTGCAAGCTCTTTGCCATGTGATTTTCTGAATGCTCTAGTCCACTTGACTTTACGAGGATTTGACTTTCTTTTAAATAACCGATGACATTTTGAGGAGCAGAATTTAAATATCTAAAAAGAATGACAACAATTAAATCAAAATAGAACACCCCATTCCATTTTTACTTAAATCTAATCTTGCAATGGTCGCTACTTCCCAAATTGCTATCCCTAATACCTTATTTGGTAGAACTAAATCCAATATATTATCACCCATAGTGGGCTGGCTTACAACCTTAAAAAATTATTCTTTGCTATATTAAAAAGTTCCTCAGCCTACTGAAAGTCCTACAAGAGCTTACCATTCTATATTTCTGTAATTAGAATCATTCATTATACACACATTTACTTCTACATGGACATTCTATCTCCTGTCCAGAAAAAAGGCTAATCTAACATTTACAAACTTCTCCATCAACTTGCACACATAATAGGTTAGAGAGATTGGGCAGAAAACGGCTGGGGTAGAGTGATCTCTTCCCAGTTTGCGAAAGGCAAGCACAGTAGAGATTTTCCAGGAATATGGGAGGAGACCCTCTACCCAGATCCTGTTTAACCAATCTAACAGAAAGGCCATGCCTCGCCCTAACTGGGTAAGGAAGCATGGCTAAGGGACATCGTCCGGACCATAGGCAGTGTTGGCACACGAAGCAAGAGTGGAACGCAACTCACTCAGAATAAACCTATCATTGAAGGGTTCTCAGCCTGTTGATTTTTTTTTTAAGAGGTCATCTGGCGACTGCCTCGCTCCACCTCTGGAGGTAAGGTCAAGATGGCGGCCTTCTGTGACATTACAATGTGCATTGAATGCTGACAAAGGGGCATCCTGACTAGAGAATGCGGAGAAAGAAGTCACAAAACATTCCGCCACGGAAGCAGGGTCCAAAATTGTGGCCTCATTCTCCTGCAGAACAGGAGGGTGGTCCTGTGAGAACTTGCCCCCGAATCTTTTTGACTCACTTCCACGTATGCAGCCAAGAAGAGCGGCGGGCGTGCTTCAAAAATACCGGAACCTAGCCCTAGCCCAACAAAATTCAATGACGTAAAATAGTTTGGGCAACGCTTCTGCTTGAGGGCTGTCTCACACTCGGCTGACCCTCACCGGAGTGGTCGGTGTACAAAATGGCCAGACTGCGGGATGAGGCTGCCGGAGAAGAATTCAATGCAGACCACCGCACCCAGGCCAAGCAATTCCATTCAAGAAATATGCTTTCCAGGCCTAGCTCAGAGGAGATGCAGGGGTCCTCTTCAAAGAGAAGACTCTCACGGGAATAGCTGTACACTTTCGAGGACTTATTGGGGGAGGTTGGACTCAACATGCAAGTATTTTCAAATCCCTCCATCTCAAAACCTTAGGAGGCCGGCAACCCTCTTTGAACCACCCAGCACACCACTAGGCGTGGGCGAAGCTCCTTTAGTGCTGGCCTCCTTTCAGAGGGCAGCTTTAGGAACCCCGGAAAATAGCCTGGTGACCAATTTCAGGGGTGTTGCCTCTTGTGAGTTTAACGACTCAGTTGAGGTGCATGGCCATTTTGCTTTACGGGAAACAGTCACACTGGGAGAGCCTTGGTTTTAGCCGGGGCTGGGTGTGCTCATTGTGCCCCATCTTTACCAGAGGAGCACCCGGGGTGGGTAGAACCCGCAGAAGGGTTCCAAATGTGTGGAAGGGAGGAGCCCAGAGTACCTTTTCATCTTTCTCTTGTTATTTCTGTTTTTAGGAGAGGAGGGCAAGAATGAACCCACTTTTCTCTTCTGATGACAGGAGCCCCCAGGTCAGATGGACTGGACTCAGCAGGGTCCTCCTCCAAGATTGAGAAGGTCCTGGGGGTCACAGGGGCACCACCAGAGGAGGAGATCCCTCCCCTCCTTATACTGCCTTGGAGCCCCGAGCCATTTGAGGAGGACTTATTGGGGGAGGTTGGTTCAGTGCTTGGCACCGAGTCTGGATTCACCCCTAATGTCTGAGTCGCCTCAAGGACCATGTCTATCTTGAGGGGGGGGGCTCCATTTGGCCATCCCCCCCTCAGGATATCACAGGTCCCATTGGAAGTGGTGTCACTAGTAAGGCTGTTTGGGGAGCCACAGCCTTGACCCCAGCTAATGTCAATATCCAAGGCAGCAGGTCTCTGGAGGAAAGCGGCCGATGGGCCCTGTTTTCCATATCCCCCCTAAGGGAATAAGGGAATCAAATGCTAATCACCCCTCGCAGTGGCCAGGTGCCGCCATTTTAGGCCACCCCTCTCACCTGGTGACCTGGCAGCCCTTCCACATAGCGGCTCCACCTTCGGAATGGCGTAAAAAGATAAATAGTAAAGTGAGAAGGAAAGGGGATGTGAGGAAGGAGGGGTGATTAGTGCCTGCAACCGTCACTAAACACTTCTCGGAAGAGAGCGTCATTGAATCAAACTCCTTTTGGGAAAGCATCATAACAATCTCTGGGTAATCCTTGGGAAGGTGCATATATATATGGAGTTCTCCAAAACAGGAAGAGAGAGAGAGAGGCCTTCTCGAACCCTCATTATCAGCTGGGATAACCGAGCGTGGCCTTGCAGGAAAGTGTAAGAGGCTGGGATCAGCGGGTCAGATGGAACAACCAGCGGCTGGAGCCATAAAAGTTGTTTCAGGCAAATCTACACAATAGATGAGTACTATCCCGACCCAGGAAGATTACCTTTGGGAAAAAAAATTTCATGCGATAATGTACATAAATTTTCTTACCAGATGCCATGACTGCTGCCTGAACAAATGGTCAATCAAATGGGAATGTTTTCTTTTTATTTATGCAGTTATTTCTAGGGCAAAATCCCCTCCCCCCTTTTTTAAGAATAAAATAACTTCACTAGAAGTATACGGGCAGCCTGACGATTGTTTCAATTTATATTTAATTTTGTTTATTAAATGTCATTCTTTTAAATTAAAATAACATTAAAAGTATAGGAGCGACCAGCACAAGTTGATAAATTGGTAGCCATTGGTAATTAGTGTTTTGAAACCTCATTTCTAGGTTAACGGTTTAATTAGCGACTGATTCGGACTTGTGTTGTGCCTTAAATCTCATTTTGGTCTGTTAATTTATTTTTTGGATTATTCTATAGTCCTTCACCACAGAATCAGCGAAAGCTAAGTTGCTCTTTTTTTTTTCTTATTACTACTTAAGTTCTTTCTTTGTTTGAATAAGTGATGGAGTTCGGGGATGAAAGTGAGTATGAGTGTCGGAATGTATGCATTGGTTGTGGTGTAGTTGGTGAGGGGTATACATGTGTTGCATATGGGCTGCGTGAATGCATTGTAGAGTTAGAGGGGATGAGAATGCAGGATTTAGACAGGATATGTAGGTTGGAGGGGTTAGTTTCTGAGCTCAGGAGGGAACTTAGTGTTAGGCCTAGGGCTGGGAATAGGTTAGGTGGTGAGGTAGGCCAGATAGATATTTCAGGTGAAGGTAGAGGGCAGGTGGAGGAGGTAGGATATGATAGTTCTAGGGATAGTGAAGTTAGCCACCTTAGATTAGTTAGAAATAAGCCTAGTGAGGATGGGGGACAGTGGAGAGTGGTTAGGAAACATGTAGTTAGGGAGGCTTCTCCTGTTCTTTGTGAGAATAGGGTTGCCTCTGTTGAGGTGGTTAACCAGGGGGAGAATAGGTGTGTGAGTCAGAGGGACACAGAACCTATTAGCTTGACTAATAGATTCAGTTCCCTAAGAGAGTAAGTAACTGGAAGTGATATAACTGGGATGGAGGTAGAGTGACTGGTAGTTTGAATGAGAATAGGAGTGGGGATGTAGTTAGGTCTGTGGGGATTAGGAATAGGAGTCTGACTGAAGTGCTTGTGATGGGTGATTCACAAGTTAGATATTTAGATAAGAAGTTGAATGCAAGTAGATTGAATGGTTTGAGGGTGTGTTTGCCGGGTGCTGGAGTGAGAGATCTGTCTGATAGGTATGAGGAGCTGGTGTCTGGCTGTGCAAGGGATGCGGTTGTGATTACCATTGTAGGAGTTAATGATACGAAGAAAGTGGGTGCATGTGAGTTACGTGAGAGGTACAAGAGGTTGATTGAAAGGGTAAAAGAAAGTAGGATGAAAGGTGTTGTGACAGGTGTGCTTCCAAGAATAGAAGTTGGGGTAGAATAGATGTCTCGTGCGATTGGCCTGAATGATTATGGGAGGAGGATGCGTGAGATGCAAGGTGTCATGTTTGTGGATGTGTGGGATAGGTTTGTTGGAATGAAAGAAATGTATGCGATGGATGGACTGCATTTGAGAGGGAAAGGGGTAGTACTGAAAGTAGAATGGACTTGGCAGATAACAGAAATAGGTTCCAAGGCGATAGAGGTGAGGTCATTCAAGTTTCAAGAGGTGCTTCAGGGATAGGGGGGTTAAATTGTTTCTATACAAATGCTCGTAGTCTTAGAAACAAGAAGGATGAGCTATTTAGTTATATTAGCAATGAGGATATAGATATATTATGCGTTACTGAATCATGGGTTAATGAAATAGAATTTAGTGACACTATAAGTGAATTTGATTTACAGGGTTATAATATGTACATTAGTCAAAGGACAGGTAGGATTGTTGGAGGAATAATTATATATATAAAAAACAACATTGTTTCAAGTTTAAATACTCCAATAAAGCAGGATGGAGTTGAGTCACTTTGGATAGATATTAGGTTCAGTAAAAATAGAATGGTGCATTTGGGAGCTTTTTACAGGCCACCTGGGCAGACTGATGATATGGATGAACTAATGATAAGGGAAATAAGTAAGGGATGTGAAACAGATGCAGTTATTATTGGGGACTTCAACTTAAACTCTGTGGACTGGGTAAATATGATGGTAGGGATAGAACAAGGGGCAGGTTCATAGAATGCTTTGAGGATAATTTTTTGAATCAATTTATTAATGAGCAAATGAGGGGGGACAATATATTAGATTTAGTACTTTCTAACAGTGATCATTTAGTTCAAGAATTGACTGTTGGGGAAGCATTGGAAAATAGTGACCATCAGATAGTTCATTTTTACTTGGGAATTGAGAAGGTAAAATAACCCAGAATGCTGTAAAAGTGCCAAATTTTCATAAGGGAGATTATGTAAAACTTCGAAGGTTGCTAAATTTGGTAGACATGGGATGTGGCATACTTTCAAGCATATAATAAATGTAGTCCAAGAGCAATGTATCCCAATGAAGGCCATTAAGAACAAAAGTAGGAAACAATTATGGAGGAATCAGGAGATAGCTAGAAAATTTTCAGAGAAGAAAAGGGTATACAAAAAATTACAGGTAGAAAATAATATTCAAAATTTAAGTGATTATAGAATGGCTAGGAATGAGTTAAATAAGATTATAAAGAAGAAAAAAAGGGTGTCAGAAACTAAATTAGCTCAGGATAGCAACAAAGATGATAGAAAGTTCTTTAGTTACTATAAAATTAATAACAAGTCTGGCAGAGTTAAAATAGGACCTATCAAGTATGAAGGGGTTGTGAGAGAAACTGATGAGGAAATAGTTGAGGGACTAAATGGTCATTTTGTATCAGTATTTACAGAGGAGAAACTAAATAGTCTTATGTATAGTACTCATGGGTCAGGGAAAGAGGTGTTTACTACCATTAGTGTGGATTGGAGGACAATAAAAGAACTAATAGGCGAGTTAGATGCTACCAAGGCCTCCGGCCCTGATAATATTCATTCTAGGATACTTAAAGAAGGGGTAGAAAGTATCTCATTAGCTCTGGAGAAGTTGTATACTAGGTCACTGGAATATGGAGAAATACCCGATGATTGGAAGAGAGCGAATGTAGTCCCCATTTTCAAGAAGGGTAGTAAAGAGGATCCAAATAACTTTAGACCGGTTAGCCTAACTCCTGTAGTCTGTAAATTTCTTAAGAAAATAGTTAAAAAAAGGATTTGCCAACATCTAGAGAGGGAGGGGCTAATCAGCAATGCTCAGCATGGGTTTAGATCAGGTAGATCATGTTTGACTAATTTACTAGACTTTCTGGAGTTCGTAACAAATCAAGTAGATAAGGGAGAGAATGTAGATGTAATTTACTTGGATTTTAGTAAAGTATTTGATAAGGTACCACATAGGAGACTAGTTCATAAATTAAAAATGATTGGGATATGTGGGGGTGTTTCAAATTGGATAGCTGAGTGGCTGAAAGACAGGAAGCTATGGGTAGTGCTAAATGGTGTAAAGTCAGAGTGGAGGGATGTTATCAGTGGGGTTCCTCAGGCATCAGTTCTCGGTCCTTTATTATTTGTCATCTATATAAACGATCTTGGGGAGGCAGTTAATAATAAAGTGTCAATTTTTGCAGATGATACCAAATTAGCAGCTGTAGTTAAAGATATTGATGATAATTTTAAAGTGCAGGGGGATTTAAATAAATTGTTATCCTGGGCACATAAGTGGCAAATGACTTTCAACCTTGATAAGTGCAAAGTTATTAACATGGGAAAAGATAATAGAGAATTTAACTATGAAATGGATGGGCATTGGCTGAACTCAGTAGAGGATGAGAAAGATCTAGGAGTAGTAATAGATAAGTCATTAAGGTTTTCTAAGCAGTGCATTGAAGCAAGAAATAGGGCAAATAGAGTGCTGGGTTTCATTAAGACAAATGTCAGTTACAAAAGTAAGGGGGTTATTCTTAAACTCTATAATTCTTATGTTAGGCCTCATCTAGAGTACTGTATACAGGCATGGTCCCCACATTTTAGACACGATATTAACCTTCTTGAGTCAGTGCAACGGAGGGCAACAAAGATTATTCCTTCCCTGAGGCACCTTGAATATATAGATAGACTGAGAGTATTAAATATGTTCTCGTTCCAAAGGAAGTGTGTGAGAGGGGATATGATTGAACTCTTTAAAAAAAATTCTGGGATAGATAAATTGGATTTTAGCAAGTTTTTTGAGTTAGATGATGGAAATCGGACTAAAGGTCACCACTTGAAAATTAAAAAGCACGGATGTAGGTTGGATTTAAGAAAATATTTTTTCACCAATAGAGTGGTAGACTTCTGGAACAAATTGCCACAGAGGGTAGTAGGTAGTCCAAATTTAAATGTATTTAAGAGTAGGTTGGATGAGTTTATGGGGAGGGAAGGTTGTGATGGTTCCTAAGTTTTGTATATATTAATATTGTTTGTATATATCTATAGCTGCATGATTTAGTTCTTGACAAGCCTTGATTGGTGATACCCTTGTTTCTAGACGCAATCCTCTGGATGTAGTTTTCCTGGTAGTTTGGGTGCCTTAAAAGGGAGGCCGTTTGACTCGGATGACCTATGATGAGCCCTTGTGGTTTTTGTCATCTGTTATATTATATTGTGGGGGACTTTGATTTTGTCTTCCCCTGGTGATGGTGCTTTTTGTGGGTGGGTTTTGACGGATGCGGCATGACTTTTGATGGGCCCTTGTGGCTTTTGTCATCCGTGAAGTTGTGTTGTGTTTGTGTGTTCTTTGAGTATCCTAGAATGAATGTTGTCAGGGCCAGATGCCTTACTAGTATTTAACTGTATTATAAGCCCTTTAATTTCTTCTCTGTCTATATTAATAGAATTTATCACTACTTCCCTTGACCTAGAATTATCATCAATTAATCTAACTAGTTTCTCTTCTGTGAATAGTGAAGCAAGATGATCATTAAGGACCTCTACTATTTCCTCATCAGATTCTTTCAAAACCCCTTCATATTTACTAGGCCCAATTTTATCACTGTTAGATTTATTATTGATTCTATAATAGCTAAAGAATTTTTTAGGATCTTTATTATTATTTTTAGCTAAATTAATTTCTGCTGTCCTTTTGGTCTTAATAATCTTATTTAGTTCATTTCTGGTTGACCTATAATGGTTTAAATTATCTAAACTACTCTCACTTTGTAATCTCTGGTATGCCCTTTTTTTCTGAAACTTTATTAGCTATTTCTTGATTCCACCATAATGGTTTCCTACATTTCTTCCTAATAGACTTCAATGGAATACACTGTTCCTGAACCATGTTTAATAGTCTTAAATATATCCCACATCTCATAAGTATTCTTTCCATGGAATTCTATATCCCACCTAAACTGATTTAGCATGCTGCGTAATTTATCGTTATCTCCCCTATAAAAATTTGAAGTTTTGTGGAGTTTGTCATTGTTCTACCCTTAACTATTTGCAAATTAAACATCATAAGATATTGTAGCCTATAAATAGCACCACCTACCGTGCGCTCCTAAACTGAAGTGTTACCAATAAAAATTCAATTCATTCATTTCTGATATCAGACCCCACCCCTACCCCCATTATAATTCTCAAAACGATTAAAGTCACAGAAATGATTTGGTTAAACCATTCACTTCTGTAAACATTAGTACATTATTCTAAAAACAATTATGATTATATACTGGGGGGCTATGCCCCACAGCTCCCCCCAATTGATTTAAACTCGGGATCATCGTAAGTGGTCCCCCAGCAGTGTTTAACCCCCATGAGCAATCCCCTTAAATTTACTCCAAAAAAAGTGAAACATATTGGAACACAGACAAAATTGTTAACGTCGCATCATTTGCACTGCCAATCTACATGTTTACCTGAACTATGACTCAAATGCGCATGAATATTCATGCACTGGTGAGCAAAACATAAACGCACCTTGGTGTGGTTAGATTTCAGCTAAAAAAAACATACATTCAGGCGTGCTGTCGATATTCAGGTTTATCTAAATTTTTTAATTAGAAGGCTCTAAAACCTTGGAAATGACAGTGCTATCTTCATCTTAGTGACTTGAACGATGGGACGTACTATTTAGTCCGTGTTCCACGTTTTTGGAGTACATTTAAGGGGACAGCTATGTGGGGATAAACACAATGCGGAGACCACACTACAATGAGGCTGAGTTTCATTAAATTGGGGAGGTCTGGAGGGCACAGCCCCCAGTATATAATCCTAATTATTATAGAATAATGTCCTAAAGTTTACAGAGGTGAATGATTTAAGCAAATCATGTCAGTGCCTTTAATCATTTTGTGAATTATAATGGGAGTGGGGGTGGGGTCTGACATCAGAAATGACTGATTTGAATTTTTATTTTGTTTTTCACTTAAATATCTTTTTATTATCCTCATTTGGAGTCATTTTTATTTGAAAATATTTTTTCACCAATAGAGTGGTAGACTTCTGGAACAAATTGCCGCAGAGGGTAGTAGGTAGTCCAAATCTAAATGTATTTAAGAGTAGGTTGGATGAGTTTATGGGAAGGGAAGGTTGTGATGGTTCCTAAGTTTTGTATATATTAATATTGTTTGTATATATCTATAGCTGCATGATTTAGTTCTTGACAAGCCTTGATTGGTGATACCCTTGTTTCTGGATGCAATCCTCTGGATGTAGTCTTCCTGGGAGTTTGGGTGCCTTGAAAAAGAGGCCGCTTGACTCGGATGACCTATGATGAGCCCTTGTGGCTTTTGTCATCCGTTATATTATATTGTGGGGGACTTTGATTTTGTCTTCCCCTGGTGATGGTGCTTTTTGTGGGTGGGTTTTGACGGAGGTGGATGACCTTTGATAGGCCCTTGTGGCTTTTGTCATCCGTGTAATTATGTTATGTTATGTTATGTTATGTTACTATTTTTATTGGTAAATATGTAGATTAGCGACTCGAACGATGGGACGTACTATTTCGTCCATGTTCCAAAATAATTCA
Source organism: Ceratothoa steindachneri (assembly GCA_963969495.1). Classification (NCBI taxonomy): domain Eukaryota; kingdom Metazoa; phylum Arthropoda; class Malacostraca; order Isopoda; family Cymothoidae; genus Ceratothoa; species Ceratothoa steindachneri. The sequence continues at coordinate 114,465,830 of OZ018323.1, read as the reverse complement.
TGTTTTTGGAGTACATTTAAGGGGACGGCTCGTGTGGGGGTAAACATAATGGGAAGACCACACTACGATGATATTGAGTTTGATTAAATTAAGGGGATCTAGGGGGCACAGCCCGCCAATATATAATCCTAATTGTTCATCGACTAATGTCCTAACGTTTACAGAGGTGAATGATTTAACCAAATCATGTCAGCACGTTTAATCGTTTTGCAAATTATATGGGGGAAAGGGGTCTGACGTCAGACGACTCAAACACATATGAATATTCCAGTAGGGGTGAATGAAAATATTTACCAAAAAACACTTTTTTGGCTGAGTCGCTAATCTATATATTTACCTTTTTTATACATTCAAATCTAATTAGCCGTTTGGGTGTATTACAGATGCCTTGTATGCAGTGTGAAAATGGTATCCATTTGCGAAGTTTACCCGTCATATATTGCCAAATTATTCACTCTATTTTCGGATCAAGATAAATTTTTAACATTTTTAGACTTTCATAATTTACTTAACATTAAAATTGATCGCAAAGTTTGTCCCCGATCATTAGATATTACCCCTCATTTTTAATTTAGATGTTCTAAAACTAAAAGTGACCATAATTTACTTAATATTAAAATCAATTTCGGGTTTGTGTCTGACCAGTAGGTAGATATTACCCCTCATTTTTTAATTTACATGTGACTTAGGTGCGTGCCTTTTTTTTTAAATCATCATTGAATTTGCATGTCCCATTAAGTCAAGGTTACACCACAAACTTTGGTTGATTGGTTTAGTTTCTGCAGAGAGGTCACTATTCACTATTGTGAATAGTAAGTAAACAGCGTTTTTCATTTGGTTATTTTCAGAATTTTTTTTTTAAAAATGGCCTAAGTAAACAGCGATTTTCATTTGTTTAGTTTCGGGCAATTTTTTCTAACAAAAATGGCGCCAGCTATATTTCGAAAAGGACTCAAACGTGCATGAATATTTCGACACGGGTGAACAAAAATAGGTAAATATGTAGACGAGCGGCCCGGTCAATAAGATGTACTATTTCGTCCATGTTCCAAAATATTTCTCGGTTTTTGAATATATTTATAAGGGACAGCTCGTGGGGGAGGAAACATGATGCACGATGCGTGGACCACACTACAATGATCCTGAGTTTCATTAAATTGACGGGGGAGGTCTGGGGGGCACAGCCTCCCAGTATATAATCCTAATTTTTATAATGTTCTGACGTTTAAAGAGGTGAATGCTTTAACTACATCATGTCAGCGCCTTTAATCGCTTTGCGAATTATAATAGGGGTTGGGGGTGGGGTGAGACATCAGAAATGACACGAGTAAACGATAGTTAAATCTGAGTGGGGGTGTGTTAGCAGTGGAGTTCCGCAAGGATCTGTTTTGGGTCCCTTGCTACTCTTAATTTATATTAATGATCTTGACATAGGTATAAGTAGTGACCTGAGTAAATTTGCTGATGATATTAAGCTAGGTAGGGCCATTAGGGCTGATTCTGATGCTGTTGTAATGCAGGAGGAATTGACCATTCTGTCCAATTGGGCCGAGAAATGGCAAATGAAGTTTAACATAGACAAATGTAGTGTACTTAGTATAGGTAGAAATAATCCATTGAATAGTTATAAATTAAATGGGAGAATTTTAGGGAGGACCGATTGTGAGAGGGACTTGGGTATTTTGGTAAGTTCAGACCTTCGTCCTAGAAAGCAATGCCTAAATGCTAAGAATAAAGCTAATAGGATATTGGGATTCATTAGGAGGAGTGTAAGCAATAAGAGTGCTGAAGTCATTTTAAAACTGTATCTGGCGCTAGTTAGGCCTCATCTCGACTATGCAGTACAATTTTGGTCACCATATTATAGAAAGGATATTGATTTGCTTGAGTCTGTGCAGAGAAGGATGACAAAGATGATTGGTGGGCTAAGGAACTTACCATATGGTGAAAGGCTCAGAAAACTAAATCTACATACATTGGAAAGGAGAAGAGTCAGAGGGGAATTGATTGAAGTCTTCAAATGGGTAAAAGGATATAATAAAGGGGATCTGGGTAAGGTTCTTATACTTAGTGAACATGACAGGACATGTAGCAATGGGTTTAAGCTTGATAAGTATAGGTTTAGGAAGGAGATTGGGAGGAATTGGTTTACAAATCGTGTGGTAAATGAATGGAATAGGCTCACTAGACATGTGATTGAAGCCTCCTCTTTGGGTAGTTTTAAGAATAGATTAGATAAATATATGGATGAAGCTGCTAGATGGGACTGACTTTTTTTATGTACATATGTATATATTTTTCTAAGGAGTGGGGAGATTATATTTTGCGGTTGCATGAATGGACATAATCCTCTGGATGCATTTTATGTATATTGTAGATTAGATCTGACAAACTTCTGTAAAGGGTGACAAGGTTGATGACTTTTCTCTGGTAAGAAATCTTGTGTGTGTTGACTGGAACAGGAGCTGGCAAGTGTAGGCCATGAATGGTCTTTTGCAGTCTCCTTTTCTTATGTTCTTATAAAATTTACACAAAATGGTAAATATGTAGACGAGCGGCTAGGCCGGAAAAAATTATTTTGGGTAAATATTATCGTTCACCCAAATCAATCATTTCATGATGTCATACCCCACCCCCAATTATAATTCGCAAAACAATTAAAGGCGCTGACATGATGTAGTTAAAGCATTGGTAATTATGCAGACGATGGGCGGATGCGATTATTTTTAGCGTCGGCTCGTTGTTGGGTACGGCTGGCCGCAGGGATAACACTGCGATGACCCTGAGTTTCAATCCTTTGGGGGGGGGTCTAGGGGCACAGCCCCCCAGTATAAAAATGAAAATCGCCATAAAACTCAGGGTCATCGCAGTGTTATCCCCGCGGCGAGCTGTACCCAACAACGAGCCAACGCTCAAAATAATCGCATCTGGCCATCGTCTACACAATTACCAAAGCATTCACCTCTGTAAACGTCAGAACATTATAAAAATTAGGATTATATACTAGGGGGCTATGCCCCCCAGACCCCCCAAATTTAATGAAACTCAGGATCATCGTAGTGCGGTCCACGCATCGTGTTTAACCCCCAAAAATGTGAAACATTTTGGAACACGGACGAAATAGTACATCTTATCAGCCAGGCCGCTCGTCTACATATTTACCATAATTTTTGGTAAATATGTACTATTTAGTCCGTGTTCCACGTTTTTGGAGTACATTTAAATTGACGGCTCGTGTGGGGGTAAACACAATGGGGAGACTACACTACGATGATCCTGAGTTTCATTCAATTTTGGGTCTGGGGGGCACAGCCCCCCAGTATATAATCCTAATTGTTTATAGAATAATAATTCGAAAAGGACTCAAACGCGCATGAATATTCCGACACGAGTGAACGATAATATTTACACACAAATTTTTTTCGCCCGGGCTGCTAATCTACATATTTACCTAATCTTTTCCGGGCAGGCCGCTCATCTAAATGTTTACCCAAAACTATTTACCAAAAAAAAACGTTTTTGGCCGAATCGCTAATCTACAGATTTACCATGAATCTTTATCATAATTTATATTTGAAGTTACCTTACCTTGCAGTCATTTCTTACAAATGTAATTCCATGTCCTGGATAAATTTTGTAAGAGCAAAAATAACAATTTTCAATACGCATGTTTGAGTAATTTTATTTTAATACAGTATTAGCACAATATTATATACTTTAACTTTTTTTAAAGAAACCCCATCTAACTTAGTACTTCCTAATATAATCCACCAAATGGGCAATTTAATAATTGCGTTTCTCGGTAATTATTATAAAATCTGCTCTATCTGTCGAAGATATGCGAAGAAGTTGTAGAGCCAAACTTTGTATCGGGATATGGCATTTATTTTCTGTGGAGAGGAGACATGCGGGCTTTTATGGGGTTGTCGCAAGTAAGGCGCACAAATATAGTCTTTACATCAGTGAAACAATATTCCTAGAAAAATTATACTTTTCTTAGTGCTTATGATCCAGTGGTTCATCGTAGTTAAAATTAATGAGGATCTGCATCATAAGTTTTTTAGCATTTTTTTAATATTGTGAAAATAAAATGAATATATAAAAGAAAATTTATAAATTAACTTGTAAAATCCTAAACAGAACAAAATCAAATATGTTTTGCTTACTAATAGCCTAAATTGTTACAGTTCAAGCTTGATCCGTTCATTTAAATCAAAATCCATTTCTCTTGTTTTAATTTGTGCAAAAAAATTAATTTATAAGGTCTGTTGTAAACGAATTCTTGGTATATTCACTCCGACAACTACCTCAAAATTCGGCAAAGGAATGAAAGTTAAGGGTGAATCCCAAAGACGCCTCCGAGATTACGAAAGAGATTATACTCATTTTCACCATTCACCATAACTAATAACTTCATATTTCTTTGACTGATTAAGTCCCCAACACCGCCTTCCTGCGTGAACTGCGTCGGATATGAGAGGGGATTGCCATTCATGTTTCGTCCCAACTGTGCCGGGCAATAGGACGGCCATAATTGGGGGCATTGAAGGAAGCTGGTTTGAGGAGTAGCCCACAGTCGATAAGGGCTTATAGTGTAGTTAAATACTAGTAAGGCATCTGGCCCTGACAACATTCATTCTAGGATACTCAAAGAAGGTGTAGAAAGTATTGCGGTAGCTCTTGAGAAGATATTTATTAGATCACTAGAGTCTGGAGAAATACCTAATGAATGGAAATTTGCAAATGTAGTGTGTATTTTTAAAAAAGGAAGCAAATAGGGCCCAAATAACTTTAAACCAGTAAGCTTAACTTCTATGTTCTGTAAAATTCTTGAGAAGATAGTTAAGAAGGGAATTTCTGATCATCTAGAGGGTAGCAAGTTAATTAATGATCCTCAACATGGTTTTAGAAAAGGTAGATCATGTTTAACTAATTTACTAAATTTTATGTATTATGTAACTAAAGAATTAGATAGGGGAGAGAAAGTTGATGTGATCTACTTAGATTTAAGCAAAGCATTCGATAAGGTTCTACATAGAAGACTAGTTCATAAATTAAAGCTGCATAGGATATGTGGGAAAGTTTTAAATTGGATAACTGAATGGCTGAAAGATAGGCAACAGAGAGTTGTACTGAATGGAGTGAGGTCAGAATGGAGTAATGTTATTAGTGGTGTACCTCAGGGATCAGTTTTAGGCCCTTTATTATTTTTAATCTATGTAAATGATCTTGGACAAGGTGTAAATAGCAAAGTGTTAATTTTTGCTGATGACACTAAATTGGCAGCTGTAGTCAAAGAGGTTAAGGGTAGCTTTAAAGTGCAGGGTGACTTAAATAAGTTGTTATCTTGGGCTCAGAAGTGGCAGATGACTTTTACCTTAATAAATGCAAAGTTATTAACATGGGGAGAGATAATAGGGAATTTAGCTATGAGATGGATGGGTATTGGCTTAATTCAGTTGAAGATGAGAAGGACTTAGGAGTAGTAGTAGATAGGTCACTGAAGTTTTCAAAGCAGTGTATTGAGGCAAAAAATAGAGCAAATAGGGTGCTAGGTTACATCAAAAGGAATGTTAGCTACAAGAGTAAGGAGGTTATCCTTAAACTATAAAACTCCTTTGTCAGGCCACATTTAGAGTACTGTATACAAGCATGGCCACCACATATTAGACAAGATATAAACTTATTAGAGTCAGTACAAAGGAGGGCAACAAAAATAATACCATCCCTGAAGCACCTTGAATATGAAGATAGACTGAGGGTATTAAATATGTTCTCATTTGAAAGAAGGTGTGTCAGTGGAGATATGATTGATTTTTTTAAAATCGTTTCTTGGATGGATAAATTGGATTTCAGCAAGTTATTTGAGATAGAAGGTAGTAATAGGACTAGAGGTTACCACTTATAGATTAAAAAATTGAGGTGCAGACTGGATGTTAGAAAATATTTTTTCACTAACAGAGTGGTGGATTATTGGAATAGTTTGCCAACTGAGACTGTAGATGCATGGTCTGACATAATCATATGGATTGTGTAAATTATATATTGTAGATGCATGATCTGACAAAAACCTATGGATGCATTATGTGGGTGAGATTTGATTGATACGGATAACCTTTGATAGGCCCTTGTGGCGTTTGTCATCCGTGAAATTATGTTATGTTATGTTATTATTAATGTCAGAAACAATTCCGGACAAGGGGCGGACTGCTACCTCCGCTGCTCGTCACAGTGAGGGGGCCCTTCCAGGACCATATAGGGACATACAACCGTCTCTATGGTATGTTTGGATGCGGTCGCGATTAAAACACCCACGGAAGGCGGCGTTGTCAATAAGTCCGCCATACAATCACACCCCCGAGAGGATCCCACCCAGATTCATATCATCCATTATCATCATTCACTCCAAAGGCAAATTCCCTTTTCATCCAGGCGGCGGTTTAACGAGGGGGGAGGGGGCCTCTTCTCCCTAAAAGCAACTTAACAAATAATTTCTTAAGTAAGTAACAGAAACTTATACACACTATTAAGTCCCTAAAATAGAAGGAAAAGGGCCAAGAACAGGACACAGTGCGCCCCCCTCCTCAAGGGGTGTTCACTACCATAATAGCGACCCAAAATACCGCGAAGGTCCCACTGAGATGCTTCAGCGGCCATGAAAAACAGGACATGGGTAAGATGTATGAGACCCTATTCGGTAAACTAAGCATTGTAGCAGTCCTAAGACTAATTGGTACGCCGACAGGATTCGCCGCAATATGCAAAAGAGAAGAAGACGTGGAAATACTAACGAAGGAGGAAAGGGTTAAAGTCCTTAAGGATATAAACATTCAACCAACCACGCCTCCTCAGATCCAAGCAGACAGAAGTGTGGTGTGCAGAAGGTTGGACTCCTAGAACGGCCATTACAATAAAGAGGAGATAAAGGAGGAAATTGAGAAGAACCAGCAATAGGCGAGGGTGGCTGAGATAATTAAGTTTAGAAATAAGTGAGACGACACAGAGTACCACCATGTGTTTAAAATTATCTTCTTAGCCAAGCAGATGGCGACAAAAGCGAAGGAGAGAGGGCTGCTTCTTTTCAACGCAAAAATAAGTGGTGAGCAAATCGAGTGGGAGGAATTCCCCCCAGGGTAGACTTGTTTTAAATGCTACAGACTAGAACATCACACCACGAAGGACTGCATGAACAGGAATTCACCTGTTTCAGATGTAGCTCAAAATGCCACGGCTGGCGTGAATGCCCAGCAACAGAAGAGATGTGTCAAACTGTGGACAAAGACATGGGGCAATCTGGGTGTCCTTCTCCAGAAAGAAGGAGATTCTTAAAAGAAGGCGGAAGAGAAAAAAAACAGAAGGAATTAGGAGGGGTGAACGCCTCTTACGCCCAAGCGGCGAAAGCTGCCCCCTCAGGAAATGTAGAGAATATCACCGCACAGAAAACATATTTGAAGATAGGCAAGGAGAATAAAAACTCGAAAAAACCCTCACTTGCATACGGTATGCCTACGTACTGAATCTGACGAACTCAAGCTGATTCGCTAAAGAGCTAAATATCATGCTCAATAAAAATGGCTTAGCAGAAATGTGGTTCCCGGAAAACCCCCCTTCAGGAGAAGTCCTCCAGATGCAATACTAGCTAGAGGAAGAGGCACCAGCAGCCACTTTCCCAAGAGATGAAGAAGAAACAGCTCATCAAAGGTCCCCAAATAGGGACCCCAGAATTGAGGCCAGGGAGAAAATGGAATTGAGCTAGACAAGAATAGCCAGAAGGATCAAACAAGCTGAGGGCAACATCTCAAGCTCTGCTTCTTCCTCTGAAGATGAACAAGTGTGCTCCCAGTCTGCAAAGATCCATGAGAGAGTGAGGAGAAAAAACAAAAGGAAGAGTTATTGTCGGAACAAAAAATATGATGGTGAAGATGTAGATAGAGGGGAGTAGGAAATGGGAAACGAAAAAAAATAATAGCGTAGGCGAGTTGCGAACAGTTTCCCGCGTCGCTGGACCACTGTTAGCAAGCGGCGAATCCACTCCGCCATCCTGAGTTTAAAAAAAAACTCATTCAAACGAAGCTTTTAAGTCGCTCGCCTGCACTTCTCGTACGCTGTACAACCTCCCTCCTAGAAGCGGAGCGTATTTTTAAGAAATGAAGAGAGCCCGTTTGGAAATGTTATCCAAGGGCTAACGCTCCCTCTCTCGGGTCTTGGCACCATTGTAGATAGAGGGGAGTAGAAAAGGGGCAAATAAAAAAATAATAGCGTAGGCGAGTTACAAACAGTTTCCCGCGTCGCTGGACCACTGTTAGCCAGCGGTGAATCCACTCTGCCATCCTGAGTCTCAAAAAAGACTAATTCAAACGAAGCTTTTAAGCCGCTCGCCTGCATTTCTCATACACTATAAAGACATCAAAATCAAGTTCTACAGGAAAGCTGAAACACCTTTCGTAGAGGACCCCAAGATGGGGGAAATTATCGAAGGAGTCAAAACTACCATGCTGAAATGGACGAACGAATTGAGAGAAATCGCCCGAGAACATAGAGAAATATATGAAGAGATCGGCATGACAGGCACCAATCGGGCAAGGACAGTGAGAATGATACAACTAGGAGAGGAACTAAAAAATACAATAATTGAAAAACAAAGAACAATCTGGATTGACATCATTGGGAGGGTGTACAGAGAGAACAATCCTGTAAGGTTTTGGAACAACATCCGATGAATTAAGGGATTGCTTCCCAGATCCAGAACCCAAATCAAGGACGGAGACGACATCATTGAGGACTCAGAGTCTCTCGAGAGGAAATTTAGAACTGACTAACAAGAGATTTTCTCTATATCCCCTGAGGAGAACGCTAACTTTGACCAGGACTTTGAAAACCAATTGCTCGATGACCTCGGCACAGTGATACATAGAACCCACCCACACCCGCAAGTATATCAGGAAAGAGTGATGGTTGACCACGGATGCCCGATAACTGTCGAAGAGACCTTGAACACCATAAGATCCTTCAAGCAGAGGGCACCAGGCTGGTCTGGGATTACGAAGAACAACCTCGTAAATGCTCCAAGGCAAATTATTCAGGGTTTGGCAAATTCAATGAACGCTGACCTGAATACAGGCTACTTCTCTGACGTGTACAAGATGGCCAAAATCATCTTTATTGCGAAGGAAAACAAGCCCCTAGACCAGGTGGCTAACTATCGCCCGATCTCTCTTCTTGAGATACAGGGAAAAATTTTGAAAAGATTATAGCAGACAGGCTAAAAGCTCAACTGAGCGAGTTAGGAGTGCATAACCCCCAACAACATGGGTTCCGCAGGAAAAGGGGCACAGATACCGCCCTCGCGCTCCGAACAGAGAAAGTAGCATATTTCCAAGCTAGCGGGTTCTATGTAGACATTGTGTTGAATGGCGTGCAAAAGGCCTTCGATAAAGTCTGGCTGAAAGGACTTCAATACAAGATCCTGAACCTCCAGCTAGACCAAATCCTGGAAAGGATCCGGTAGTGATCTGCGTCAAACCCATCACTTCCCTGTTTGACAAAGGGAAGGACAATCCAAACAAGCCATGATGATGTGTAAGAACCCTTCATCCATATAAGGTTGTACAAGTCAAGTAAAAAAATTAGTTTGGGGATTGAGGTGGCGAAACATATCAAAATGGATCCCGTCAATGCCAGGAGAAGTAGACCTACTCTTGGAAGGAGCATAAGGAATTATACGTAAGGTTGAAGTTCGTCGTTAAATTAAGAGTATTGAGACTTTTCGTTTGATTTATAGGTTAGCACGGAAATGATCAGTCAAGACGTTGCTGACCACCAGGCTGTCATTTACTAAGGATCCCTGTAAATTTACTGTGGGAATATTATGGCTGGCATAACGACCCCGGATCTTGTTAATTCTCTTCCTGATCTTTGCCGTAGGGGTCATCGAGGAAATTTATGAAACATAACGGCACCATGAAGTTCGGCGAGCCTGGCGAAGGGTTTTTTGACCAAGCGCCCGAGCTCGGTTTCAGTTAACCTTGTTACACAAGGTTGTGTCCGCCAAAATTGGGTATGAGTTAACATGAATTTTTTGACGGCTGTCGTACACTCTGAGGTCCACCAGGGCACGCTTGAACGACCAGTTACGGGTCGCCTCCGGAGAATGGTATGTGTGGTCGCGTTGTAGATAATCGATGCAAGGGACGCCACTACAGCGTCCACACAATTGAATGTCCCCAAGGAGGCACTTGTGTAAGATGACTCTCGGAAGACTTCACTATCAGCATGACCGAAGCCCTACTTAAGAGGCATGATTGTATGAGGGCTAGGGTGAACGGACAAGCCAATAGGGAAGTGTTCACTCCCATGGAGGTTGTCAGAGAGGGAAAAAAAGTTAAGCGCTGCCACGCCTTCAATGGAGAAAGATACAACAGTTCGACACTTTTTGCCTGAAAGCCCGCCATCGCTGAAAGCCGCGACAAGTTTGAGAACCCAAAAGGTCCCATCTGGATTCGGGCAAAGTTTCACCTCGCCGACTTAAGAACCTTCTCACGATCGTGCAAAAAGTGTCTCGCCTGACGATGCGTTGAACCCTGGAACCTTTCCCTACGGATGGAGGGGGGGAAACCCCATTCTACCTCATTATAAATCCTCCGGCCCAGAGTTGGAAGGCAGTATCCACTTTTTGCCTGAAAGCCCGCCATCGCTGAAAGCCGCGACAAGTTTGAGAACCCAAAAGGTCCCATCTGGATTCGGGCAAAGTTTCACCTCGCCGACTTAAGAACCTTCTCACGATCGTGCAAAAAGTGTCTCGCCTGACGATGCGTTGAACCCTGGAACCCTTCCCTACGGATGGAGGGGGGGAAACCCCATTCTACCTCATTATAAATCCTCCGGCCCAAAGTTGGAAGGCAGTATCCGCCGCCTGCCCTCCCCGTCAGTAACCTATGCCCCGTCCCCATCAGTACCCGCTATTCGCGTCCCGTTGGACTCAGTACAATTCTCGCAGAACCTCACAAGCCCCTGTTACTCTCGATTAATTCGCGTGAGTCTATCCCGTACTCTCCTGTGCAAGTGCTCTCTCTACTACACCCCCAGTGTAAGTCTCCATCGTCAGCTTCGTATACGCTCAAGGTCATTCGAGTGAACCGCGGTCAATATTGTTTGTTTGTATATATAGCGACTGTCCCGCGAAGTATCCCCTTTTTAGCCGCTGAGACTCGTGTACTTCTAATGTGTGTATAGCTTGTTTTAAAACCACTTTTAACCTTGTAAAATAATATTTATTTGCAATAAAGTAAGTTTTTTTTTACCCGTTTTTCTATTCTCCCGGAACATCCAAGATAGTCGACTATTTGGCCAACTTACATTCAGTTAATTTGCACTCTGATTGTATTATAAATCGCCCACGCACATAGCCGGCATCCACCTCGGCTGAAAAGGGCAGAAAGGGTTAACTTAAACCTATTCTACGACATAAGTAATATTTATTATATATTAAACTGGCGTCAGGTTTATTGGGGTTAATCTTGGTCAATCAATTGATTGAAATTTGATCAACCTATTGGTTAACTTTGGTTAAATTGTTAATTATTGGCTAATCTTGGTTCCGGTTCTGGAGTTTAAAAGGTGAGAAATAACCATTGCATACATATTTGCTAGGTATATTTGTTCCCGTTCCTCCTTTTTTTGTGAATTGATTGTCGAGTGACCGTGCTTAACTATTAATTTTATTCCTACACGGATTTGAATTGTTGTCCTTCAAGGCCTTATCTCGTGCCGTAAGTTGAAGGTATAGTAAAAATAGTATTATTCTTCGTATTGTGTGCTAGGAGTGCTGTAACTCTCGTCCCAATATCAGTGAAATATCGACTGTAAACCTCTCGTGTTTCACCCCAGCACATTTGTTGTTCGTATTTTCGTTTGTTTAGCAAAACCATTCACACTCCTGCGGTGCGTAAAGAAATCCATAATTCCGCAATATTCACTGCGTGCGTTAATTTAATTCTTGTTATTGTGCCCATCGCAAAAACCAGCCCATGTCGCCGTTTGAAATTTTCAAGGCTCAAGGTGAGTCACTCGGACTCAGTGGTAAAGATTTGATAGCCTACATCCAGATAGAAGAGAAAGAGCCGAAGAATAGACAGAGAAGAAAGTGAAAAGGAACGAAAAGAAAGAGACAAGGAACGAGAAGAAAGAGAAAGAATTCGCTCCCACGATTTGGAAATGAGCAGAGCGAGGAACGACACGCTCTCCATAAGCTCCTCAAGTTCTAGACTAGACGCACCGCAGTCTGCGACCATAAAACTCCCCATCTTTAAAAAAGACGAAGACTCCGGGGCTTATCTCAATCACTTGTTAAAGATTTTCGGGGGAACCAGTGGGACATCGAGACGGATGGCGTATCACAATTATTACCCATGTTGAGCTCCCAACTCAGGGATATTTTATATTTTTATTTCCCTCCCCCCAGAGGCAACAATTGATTACTCATCGTTAAAAGCCGAGTTGCTCGCCGTTTACAGCATGACACCGGATTTCTGCCGAGCTCAATTTAGGCTACTCCCTACAGCGTCATTTTAATTTTGGGATTGACGCGTCCAAGGTGCCTCATGAATACGACGTCCTCAATGACCCGCAAAATGAAGCCCCCTCTTCTTCAAACCTGCCGAATACTGCTGGCCACCAGGTAAACTTTTTGTTCGATAAAAATACCCCTGATGCCCTCCAATTTAAAACTGGAGCAGTGAATGGGTGCAGGATCAACACTCTCGTCCGTGATACAGGGTGCACGTGCATTGTTATATCCGATGAACTACTCCCTCTCTTGGCTCTGGACCACGATAAGTTTGCCGTAGTGTATGATTACTAGGGGTGCGCCAATAAATTCCCCATTGTTCACTGCTACATTGAGTGCGCGTATTTTACTGGTTGGGTTGAAGTCGTGGCAGCCCCCATCAAGTTTTGCTCTGTCCTAATTGGTCAGTTCCTCCCCCGGGGGTTTTCTGCCCCCGTAGCTCAACCCGTTACTACCCGTTCCCGCGCGAAGGAACTGAAAGCCACTACGCCTCTGGAACACCTGTGTGCCCCGAATTCAAGAGTGTGATGACCCATGACTTTTCGAGTATGCACCGAGGAAAACGGCACCGAATCCCACACACTATGTGTACCCCTCTCCCACGTCCCCTCAATCTTTCAAAACGCTCACGGTAACCTATTTGCTGGTCACTTTAGTCACACGAAGACCTCTCAGAGAATCTTCAAATATTTTTATTGGCCTGGCGCGACCGACAAATTTGCAGAAGGGACCACTAATCTCTGAACCCTTCTCTCGAGTAGCTATCAACCTAATCGGACCGATTCACCTCCCATCGAGTGAAGGCTATAGTTACGTTTCAAAACTGGTTGACTTTGCCACCCGATTCCCTGAGGCTGTGCCCCTAAAGAAAATCGATAGCATCTCGTTGCGCCGAAGCCCTTATTTCCATCTTTTCCCGTAGGGGTCTGCCCAAAGAAATCCTCTCGGATCGTGATCGTTAATTCATCTCCTAATTTATAGAGTACGTTGGTATATTATTAATAAGGAAGCCCCTGTTTACCATTCTTTTTCACCCGAGTGGGAATGGAATGTGCGAGATGATAAATTGAAGCCTCAAGGTCATTCTCAGGAAGTTGTGTTCGGATCAGCCCACTGAATGGCACCGCTTCTTTCCGGTAGCCCTCTTTGCCTACTCTGAAATCCTCCATCGCACATTAGGATTCGCCCCCTTTGAACCTTTATATGGTAGAAACGTCAGAGCCCCCCTGAGTATCCTAGAGGAACTTTATTCCAATCAGAAATTGGATAAAAATATCCAGACTTCTTATTCGTATCTACTGGATTTAAGAAGAAGGCTGGAAAAGTGCGCCGAAATTGCGTCTCAGAACACTGACATCAATTTTGACAATTATAAGACATATTCGATTGCAAGTCCAAAGAAAGGAAATTTAATCTCGGAAAAGAAGTTTTGCTTCTCCTTCCCACGCACAACAACAAATTGGGCCCATGAGGGGAGGGCTCTTGAAGGTCGTCAGTTATGGGGGTCTCTTAAAGTTAATCGTGAGGACAACCCAAGAGCCATGGAAGGGGGATGCTGGCTGCCAGTAATGGTGATAGATTACCGAGTTATCGTGTAATCTTTTGGCAAGGACTCCGGTTGATACAGATGCGCCGGTTGGTTTGCGTTTCCCTTCCTTATTTCCGAAGGAGAGTTATTTGTTGATTGTTATGGGGTGCCCAAAGCCGAGGGGCAGGCTTATTCTCGCGACGGGGTCAAATAGCCCGGTGGGTGAGGATAGACCACACCAGGGAAGAACACCGGTATTTCGGGAGTTATTTAATCGCGAGGAATTGCGATTAACGAGGGGAATGCGCAACGGCTGTTTTCCCGATTAATAAGGCCTTGAATCAGGAAGATTGAGGAATGTCAGGATAATGAAGTCACTAATGCAAAAATAGAATTATTATTGAACTAGATCTTATTGCACTTTACAAAAGTTCTTTAATTAAGATTTAAGTTCTAAGTTATGACATAAATTAAGTTCAAGGTCAAGCGCGGGCAAGGTCTAAAGGAGGCCAGATGAATGAAGCCTTTAAGAGTTACACCTTAATGTCTTAGTTATGTACACGACTATATACAAAGATGAATTTCGAAAATCTGAAAAATCGGACTGAACGAGATATAACGCGATATATTGCTATATAAAACAGTAATCTAATTATCCTCTTTATCCTGTCCTGTCTTCACACAGTTATATATTCAATTTAAGCCACGCCCTACAAGTTCCTCGTCCAACTAAGCCAAACCCCCTTCTTATGTACTGGCCTAGTGATTTGTCGGTATTAACATAACTCGACTTTTGATTGGCTTCTGCCGAACATCTTGATAAGGAAAGCACTCCGACTATTGGGTAAAGTTTTCTGTGGGCGGTGGCATGTTGCCATGGAGACAGCTTCCTAATCTGGTTTCTATTTGTTTAATAGTGATACCTATCCGGTTTATTTTGGATTCTGCCTTGATTATAATGTTTGCCTAAGATTGCCTCGACTAACTCTAACAGAGATAAATGTACTCCGTTTATTACCATGTGACATTCTCGTAAACGGCGCTAACTTTACTTTTCTCTCTCTCTCACTCTGTACTTTATGAGTGTAGCGACTCTCGCGTGTGTCCTATTTTGAACGTACACGCCGGTCGCTACAGGCCCTCACCACATAATATGCTCACTCGGTAACACCGGCGCGCGAGCATCAACCAGATAGTTGCAATCGACGAAGAATCCCCAATGGAATCTGACTACCCCATGGACCCCTTTTGCGTAATTCAAGTCGCCTGCGTGGAGCAAGACAAGGAATAACCGTTGCATATCTTGCCCGATTTTAATAATTCCCCGACTGTGGAAATTAAGATATACGACCAGCTATCATCTCTTCAAACGGATCAACTGCAAACGCTCCTGTGTCGTTTTGATGACGTCGTCACCGAGATCCCCGGTTGTGCTACCCACTTTGAGCACAATATTCAACTAACCACCCTGGAACCCATACCTTCCAAACCATACTTCATTTAATACACCTCCGGAAAGCATTCAATAAAGAAGTGAATAAACTTCTAAGGTTGCAGATCATCGAACCTTCGGAGTCGAGCTATTGTTTCCCGGTTATCATGGTAAAGAAGGCCAATGTTTCTTATCGCATGTGCATTGATTTTAGAAAGCTAAATTCGAACCGTATTCAATGCCAAATCAATCCCGCCATAGATCAGAACCTCCACCTTTTTGAGAAGGTCAAGTTCATCTCCGAGTTGGATTTATGCAAGGCCTATTATCAGATCCCCTGAGGGAGGAAGTAAAGAAATTTACTGCTTTCCCTACTGATAAGGGGCTCATGCAGCTCCGATGGCTCCCTTTTGGTTTGGTGTCGGCTTGTAGCAATTATAACCGGATGATGATGAGAATTTTAGAAGGCTTACCCAACATCACAATCTATTTCGATAATGTTTATGTGGCTATCCAAGATTGGGATCAACATTTGACCACCCTTCAAGCCATTCTGTATAGACTCCGTGAACACAATTTGACAATTGATCCCGTCAAGTGCCACTTCGCTTCGGGCACTATCGATTACCTCGGCTTCCATATCGCGAATAATTGGTTAGCCCCCCAGCAAGAAAAGATCCGAGCCACCGTAGACATGCCTTTGCCCACCAACAAAAAGCAGCTGCGATCTTTCATAGGCTCTGCGTCGTTATATCGTCGATTCATACCCAACTTTGCGACTATATCCGCCCCCCTCTGAGAGCTATAAAAGAAGAAGGCCCCGGATCGCCTCTAGTGGACGTCACTTTCAACTCACAGCTTCAACAAACTCAAGGAAAAGTTGTCATCCACCCCTATCTTCCACCTCCCTAACTCGGACAAACCTTTTGGCGTTCACACCAACGCGAGTAATGAACGTATAAGATGTGTCCTCCTCCATTATGAGAATAACGGCAAAAGCTTCCCCATCGCTTCCGCAAGCAGAAAATTACTCGCGCGTGAGAAAAATTATGCAGTAATTGAGAGAAAGGACCTCGCTATCATTTGGCGGATCTGTAAATTTAGAATGTATTTATTAGGCGAGGAATTTGTAGTGGAAAGGAACCACAAACCCCTATCATACCTACGTAACGTCAGGAATAATAACGGTCGGTTGATGCGTTCGAGCTTGTTCCTCCAGAAATTCCAATTCCACATTTTGTATTTAAAAGGCACCGATAATTGTATGTCTGATAGTTTAAGTAGAAACCCGTTAGATCCTTTTCAAAACTAATTCAGAGCCATTTCCTTTTCTTTTTTATCCATGTATTAATTTTATTCCTAAAATAAATTTGTATATTTAACCATATAATAAGAAAACGCTTATCATTATATATATATATATATATATATATATATATATATATATATATATATATATATATATATATTTGTGTACAATGAATTCCATTTATATCCTTTTTTTGTATAATTGTAGGATAAACTCATCATTGGGCCAGTGATGCCAACTTAATGATATCATAGGAAAAAATATCCTTCGGCCACTATGCATTAGCATTATATAACCTTGCGTATATGTATGGTACCCCCTCCATTCTGAAATTTGTCCTAGGAATTCCAACTTCAGCCGCTATTGCCATGTGATTGTATGTTATATTCCGCCACCCCCCCTATTAATCATTCTCCGATGTCATTTCTTCCCCTGAAGTTCCATCTGGGGATGGAGAAGGGAGGAGTGTCAGAGATGAGAGATAAAGAGAGAAGATGCGGGCTGCCACCCCTTCCATGGAGAGAGAGACAACAGACACCTGGTCGACCTTTTTTGTCTGCGCTAATGGAATTGCGAAATCATGAGATGCCGTGGTGGCCTGAAAGCCCGCCATCGCAGAAAGTCGCGACAAGTTTGAGAGCCCAAAAGGTCCCATCTGAAGTTGGACAAAGTTTCGCCTCGCCGACTTAGTAACATTTCTTGCGATCGTGCTAAAAGGGCGAGACTACTCTCGCCTGCCGATGCGTCGGACCGTGGAACCCTTCCCTTCGGACGAACGGGGAAAAAACCCATTCGACCCCACTATAAATCCTCCGGCGCCAGAGTTGGAAGGCAGTATCCGCCGCCTGCTTACCCCGTCAGTATCCCTTGCCCGTCTCCCGCCAGTAGCCGCTATTTGCCTCCCGTTGGAATCTGCCCAATTCTCGCAGAACCCCTCAAGCTTCTGGTACTTTCGATTAAATCGCGTGAGTCTACCCGTACTCGTTTTATCCGCTCTTTGAACGCTACGCACATAGTCTCGATTCGTGTTCTAACTCGAAAGCAAGATCTAAGTTCATCCCGTAATAGTCATTGTCAAGAGACTATTTTTAAACTTTGTGTCAAAGCAAGGATTACTCCCTCGGACCAAATTTCCAAGGAACAGCAACGCGCAATTCTCCTGTTCCAGTGCTCTCTCTACTACGCCCCCTCCCAATGTAAGCCTCCATTGTCGGCTTCGTATACGCTCGAAGTCATTCGAGCGACCCTCTGTCAATATTGTTCGTTTGTTTGTGCGGCGACCGTCCCGCCAAATCTCCCCCCTTTTAGCCGCTGAGACTCGTGTACGTCCAATGTGTATATAGCTTGTTTTAAAACACCTTTAACCTTGTACAAGAATATTAATTTTCATATTAATAAATTTATTTTTGTACCCGTTTTTCTATTCTCTCAGAACCTCCAACATAGTCGACTATTTGGCCAACACACATTCAGTTAATTTGCACTCTGCTTGTATTATAAATCTCCCACGCACATAGCCGTCATCGACATCGGTTGAGAAACGCAGAAAGGGTTAACTTGATCCTATTCTATGACAGAGGTCATCAAGGGCTGATCATCGAAAATCAGTGAAACAATCCAAGGAACAGAGAGAAGTCAACACAACTAAAAGAATCCACCTCGATATGAAAAAGGTAAAATCGCCTGTGTTTAAAACGTATAGAAAGTCAGATAATAAAAGAAATTCTAAAACACTGCCTTTGGCATTACGAGTATTGTCTCCCTAATATGTCTCTCCAATATGGGTGACGAGCATTAAACTCTCTGAGTAATAAAAACGGGGAGGGAAAGTGATCTACAAGTTGTAAAGAATTAGGAGCTTCACAGTGGCAAAGAAGGAGGGAGGTAAATAGAGCAAACAGGAAAAAGCTTGTAATAAAAACCACAGTAGATATCTTTTTCTCCTTTGTGACTGAGGTTAAGTGCGTCACAAAGAGTTTAGGGGACGAAGAGCCGATTTTGAAGAGCCTGCTGTAGCAGGGAAAGATTTATTTTTTTTAAAGAGCTCAGCTTGCGACTGCCTACTTGCTATAGCAGGGAAAGAGATCCTGGAGGGAACAGTGACGAGGATATTTCTGAGGGTTTCGAGCAGCCAGCCCAGGCTCCTGCCTGTATCTGTGGCGCACAGCCCGGCGGAAACGGAAGGTCGAGAAGAGTTTTTTAGACGGTAGGTCCTGAATCATGGCCTCAGGGCGCTTTCGATGCTTGTGGGGTTGATTTAATAACCGTGACTGGCGATGTTGGAATATCATCGGCTTACATCGGATCATGAGTAGGAGAGTGAGTGGATGGAGCTGGCGATCTTGCGCAAATATTTTGGCCCTGGGTGTATTTCTGCTATCGTTTGGACCGGTAAGGGGCCTACGCTCTGTGAAGAGCAGGACGGACTTGAGAGAGAATATTCAGCAACAAGAAAAATAGTCATTTGAAGACTCTCGGGGCTCAACTAAGTCAACTTTAGAAGCTGCCCGCTTATTTCTGACAGATGACCCAGGTGATGAGTCCTTTCTATTACAACGGGGCTTTGGGTCGCGTGGCCGGGTAGAAGAACTATCATCTGAAGAAAGAGAAGATTCTTTCAGATTACGCTGATGTCGTCAAGTCTCACCCAAAGCGGTGGTCAAAGCTAGAGCCGCCGGAGAGAGGGGAAGAACATTAGGTACCTCAGTATGAGAGCGATGCTTCGACGGTATATCGGGTATACTTCTGACATTAACGGTAGATGGGCGATGAGATGCTTCAGGCGTGTTGGAACTCGAACGTGATGGTCGGGTTCGTTCAGCATCACGCAAAACGTCTGAGAAGAGATGATCAAAAGCGAAGTTTTTGTTCGGGCACGTTTGCGAGCCTTCTTCACGTCTAGCCGCAGAGTCGCGCAAAGTGAGGACCTTCTTTTCATATAAGAATACTGGGTAGGTTTTCGACGCATCACTGTGAGCACCCCCGCACTTGGCATAGCACAGTGTTTTGGCTCACACATACATGGCCATGGTAATAAGAACCACATTTCACCCAGGAATTGGAGTGCATACAGACGACATCAATTCCAAATTGACTGCAATTGAAGAAATGTCTGGATACTTCGACGTCGGGGCTTACCGGGACACAAAGGTGCAGAACTTCAATAAACTGGAGCAGTTTCTGTCGTTCGAACGTTAAAATCAATGTGGCAGAGCCCACAGTTTTAGTCACTCTGTGAACATGCCTGACACGTTAGGAACTAAGCTTACTCTGGAGACGGGTGAGGTCGTAGTCCCTCAATTCGTTTGAACGGAGGAAAACTTTGTCAAAATTGATATGTTGATGGGGCGAAACGGTTACGGGGACTTCGGCAACAAAAGACAGATTTCGGACAAGGTTGTGTTTAAAGCGAGATGACACCTCAACAACGATATCACCACTACCTCTTGACAACTTCCGCTATGGTTCACCACAATGGGACTCAAATGATTCATTAATATCAAACACATCAACTTTTGCAAGTGGGGTCTCAGATGACGAACTCAAAACCAGAAAGCGGAGATAATCCAAATCTCGGTCCACATCGTTGGCATAAGGATCCAACGAGAAGGGAAGGCTGAAGAATGTTTTGCACGAGAACCCTTACGAGAAGGGAAAGTTTTAGGTATATGGCAAGCCATTGCAAATAGAACTGACTTTACATTTTCACTCGGGACTCACCACCCCGGAGGCATACAGGGGCCTACGCTACTGCAACTCTCGATTCGGTTGCGTGTGGTATGTCCTCTTGGAGAATAGATACGGATCTAAAACACCATCTATATAGTCCGAAGAGGATGCACGAATTCTACGCGCGGAGAAAAAGGGCTAATGATGGGTTTCTCCTTGGGCATCGGCAAATGAAGGTGATGGACATGCCCAACCGTAAACCTTCAGGAAAAAATTACTAGCAGAGTTCAGGTAACCATCAGGGCCACTAGATAGGAGAATGAAGAGAGGGAAAATAAAGACCAGCAAAAGACAATAGTAGGGAGGGGGAGGAGGGGTGTATTAAAAGTCGGGTACGCATAAGCAGGGGATCCATAGGGGTTACCCTCCCTTCGCTACGAGAAAGCCAGGGCCTCTCTGGGACCAAGCCCTGAAAAAGAAAAGGTCCCAGAGAGGGAGGGGTTCTGTATTTGAAGCAATGTTGTGTGTGTGCGGTCGTGTGCTAGAGGAACTTGTCCAAGCTCAACATACTGATGCATACTATGAAAAGTGGAGCACGCAAACTAGAGATTGACGACGACGGAAGGGCAAGATTTTTTAGGAGCCCATCTGGCGACTGCCTACTTGGGCATAAGTCACTGTACTAACTACAGCCTACAAGGATAAAAAGTCCCGAGGCAAAAAACAACAACCCAAAAACAGAAACAAAAAGGAAAACAAAGCAAAAAGGTAACAAGAAGGAAGCGCGCTCCAGAGTAAGGGGTAGGCTCGCATCCCCCTGGCCCAGGAGCATGCCACCCATAACAAACAGTCAAATAAAGTGGTGGAGACCAGCCTCCTCCAGAAAGTACAATAGTCAACAAGTCTGTGTGCACGAATTGTCCCGTGTACAGGGGACAAGTGGTAGCGACTCTTCTTGCCCCGATACCGGGACAGGTAACGTGCGCGAAGATCACCGAGACTAGGCCATTCAACAAGAATGTGCCGAATAGGTTGGGGGACAACGCAGTCGTTGCAATAAGGCGCAGGCGAGCGCTCCATTAAATGGCGTTGCGTTCCTCGAGTGTGCCTCATTTGGAGACAACATATAGCAGCCTGAAGCCGTCGCGGCATTTGGAGGTAGGTCCATGGGAACAGTCGTTGAGCAAAGGCATGCAACTTTAAGTTCTCCTCTACCGTCTCTCATCTTCTTTGCCAAGCAGCCCGCATTCCTGCCATGTAATCGGTGTGGATTCCAATACCCCGAGAGCAATCAGGGTGCTCAGTGAGTCGCTATAAATCACAATCCGGTCTCCAAACCGGGCACGTCACGTTATCTCCGGTACCGTGTGGTATATAGCAACCAACTCTGCCGTGAAGACAGACGCAGCGCCTGGCAGAGCCCCGCTTACTTCAAACAGAGGGGATACGGCGTGGAAACCGACCCCCTCCCCTTGGGACTTGGAGCAATCTATATGCACTGGCACGGTTCCAGCGTGACACGAAGTATGCTCCAAAAAGGCCAAATGCAATACTTCCGGCGTTGTAGAAGCTTTGGAAGCAGAGGCTTGGCGACAAATAGTCAAAGGTTGTACCCTCCAAGGTGGCATCCTGGACAGAACCAGGTGCACCACCGGCCCGAGAGCTATACCGAACTCTCAAAGGAGTTGCCTAGCCTTAAACACAAAAGGCTTAGGCAGGGCCGGATATAGATTTGATGAGGCCCTAAGCTATTTGAGATAATAGGGCCCTTTATATGTCCAGGTGTCCTATGTCTGCCACAAATTGTCGCTGTTTTTGTGTTTAATATACTATATGGTAATTTTAGACCTAATAGATATCTAAAGCCATTTGCACTTGACAAATAATATTTTATCAAAGTAATTGTTCAACTGAAATACAATTAAGAAGTATATTAATAGTGAAATAATTATCAACCTCTAAGTTAAAATTATTTTGTATTCATAACAAACTTAATCATGCAAACACTTTGATAAAAAAACAAAAGTTCTTTAGAAACTTGCGATAAGGACTAATTATATTAATGCATCTACCCAATACCCATTAAATTGTATAATTTTATCAAGATTTATCGTATACTGTGTATACAAACAGAACACAAACATGATCTAAACTAAAATTCTTTCTTTCTCTTTGCCAGAGCAAATTCACTGATGATATCATCAAATGATAAACTGCGTAGTTTGTCACATTTATGCACATGAGACTGAGGAAACGTAATTTATCTTAAGTCATTGTTGTTCCAAATTCATTTTTTATCATCTTCAGGTCAGAAAAGGATCATTCTCCAGAGAAATTTGCAATCATCATACTAAGGAACATTCTCAAAATTCCTTCTACATTACAAAATGTAGACTCCGTGTTTCTTCTTTAATTTTCTGGGGGGGGCCGAAGAAATTAGGAGCAAAATACATCATCGGTAAAACTGTCGCAGTATGTTGGTATTATTTTATTTACATTTTTATCTTATATTTTGAAAATGTACACCCCTTTTGGTTCTTTAATTTTTTTGGGGGGGAGGGGGGAGAGGGCCGCAAGAAGGTGGGGGCCCTAAGCTATAGCTTGTTTTGTCTATACGTAAATCTGACACTGGGCTTAGGGTATGACTGGTGTCTCTCGGCGGCATGGGCAGCGTCGAGATCAGCTGTGGGTGCAGTGAGAGCTGTTGGCGACTGAGGGAGGCACCGGGTTCGCGTGGACAGGCGAATAATGCACTGGGCACGGCGCAGAGCAAGTGGAATCTCCCCAGTATCGACAAATGGCTCTCAATGGGAAAAGTGCGGAAGACACCGGTCCCCAGGAGAAGGCCGGTATGGTGGATCGAGTCCAACTTTTGCAATACACGCTGGGGTGTAGATGCATAAAACTCGCATCCATAGTCGAGCTTCGAACGAACAAAGGATCGCTAAAAAGTAAGGCAGTAGCCCTATCATCGCCCCAGGCGCTGAACGTCGGGGCGCGAAGACTATCTATGGTGCGGGTACAAAAGATCTTAAGGCTGCAAATATGAGCCTCCCAGCTGAGGAGTCGGTCAAATACAAGACCAAGGAAACGGTGCGAGTCCATCACTTACAAGCGAGTCTTATTTAAAAACAAGTCTGGGTCAGGGTGGAGCCCGGGATGACGGCAGAACTGCACCCCTTTAGTCTTTGCCAAGGAAAACCAAAGCCTGTGCGCTTCGCTATAGCAAGAAACGAAGTTCGTTGCCTGTTGGAGTACACGCTCTAGAGTTGGCATCTGGGCCACACCAAAAGAGATCGAAAGGTCGTCTACATAGAGCGTAGCGAGAACATCTTCCGGTAGCACCAAGGTGATGCCGTTGATGCTTAGGGCAAAGAATGTGACACTAAAGACACTTCCCTGCGGGACTCCTTCTTCCTGGTCCATTGGAACGGAGAGGGCTTCCCTGACTCGTATGCGAAATCGACGATCTCGAAAAATTTAGATATAAAGATTGGGAGGTGTCCCCTCGCCACCATCGCGTGAAAAGTCTCCATGATACGGTACCGCCATGCGGTATCATAGACCTACTTCTGATCGAAAAATGCCGCGGTGTAGTGCTGTCTACGAAGGAAGGCATCGCAGACGGCATTATCGAGTCGGAGCAGAGCATCTGACAATCTAACAGAAAGGCCATTCATCGAAACATAGCGAAACATGGCGTTCGGGACATTGTCCGGACCAGGGGTACGCAAAGCGAGAGCGGAACGCAACTCAATCAAAGAAAAACTGTCGGTGAAGGGTTCTCCGTCTCCGGAGGTAAATTCCAGTCAGTGGCCTTTCGCGAAATCATGACGCGCATTGAGTATGGTGGAGCAGTATCCTGGCTAGAGAATGAGGAGAAAGTGGTCGCGAAGGATTTTGCTACAGACATGGGGTCCGAGATTGCGGTATATTCTCTTGGAGAAGGCGTCATGCGAGAACTTAATCCGAATCCTTTCGACTCGCTTCCACACCTCTGCTAGAGGAGTATTTCCCGTTAAGTGAAGACACGTATGCTGCAGGCGTTCTTCAAAACATATACCAGAACCAAGCCCTTGCTCGACGAAATTCACCGACAGTGAAATCGTTTGGGTGGCGCTTATAGCGCATGTAGGCATAACGCTTAAGTTTGAGGGCCACCTCACACGCCGACCAGCGGTCGGCGTGCATAAAGGCCAGACGTTCTAAAATAGTAGTTAGGCCCACGGCGATGAGGTTGCCGGAGTCGAACACAACGCCCTAATCAACCGACCTAAACTCCTCGACTGAGAGAGATAAATCATTCATTTCCTGAAGTTCGGACGAACACGCCCGTCCAAGCACCAATAGGAATGACTCTCAGGCGTCAGCGGCCCAGAAAATGATAGTTGAATGGGAAAGTGGTCACTACCATGGAGGTCATCGCAGTAGCAGCACCTTCGAGGCAGTGGCTTGAAGACTTCAAACAGTAGCAACACCAACTGGCACGCATCGAATCAGGGAGCTTGTTACAGTCGAACGTGACGAAAAATATGGGGGTGGGTATCGAAGCTCCTCCATGTTTTCTCATCACACGTTCAACCTTGACATATCCATGGTCGGCCAGCTATAAGGTGATGTCATTGTCGTAGAATGCCCCCCCCCTTTTTATTCTAAGGCTAAGAGTGCTAATATATTGATATTTTAATATCTTAAAGAATAGAGCTGTTGGAAACACGTAAGGATATAGAGAAACGCACAATAATTCCCAAAATAAAATTATATTTTTAACTCTAACAAATAAATCCTCAAAATTTAAACATAAACCACAACAATACCCAGAATATTATCATACACAAGAATTAATTCAATTAGTTGGACCCTCTAAAATTGGTTAATTTCTCTACACACAGCAATATATAAGATTTAGGCTTATGGACTCTACTGGAGTTTAAATCCCTCAGGAATGTTATTGTCTCACCACGCATGCCGCCTGGCCAGGTGTGGGTGGGTAGGATCACGATGTCCTTTTGGCGAGGGTAGCAGCTGGGGGCGTCCACACGGTATTCCGGGAGGGCTGTTCTTCAAGGACGAGAACAATTACAGTGCTTTATGCGGCACCAAGGTAGTTGTGGTCTCTCTGGCGAGAGTGAGTCTAACTTGGTTCTTAAACCAAGTTAACTTGGAGTGAGGTGTGACCACCGAGTAACGAGCTCGAGGGGGAGCTTTTCTCCTTCGTTACTTAATTCCTCATGGGCGAGGACTGAACTCGGGAAGGGTCTTCTTCAAGGGCGAGGATCGATAAGGGGGGGGGGGTTCTCTGACGAGAATAAGTTACTTAAAGTTCGGTTTGGTAACCAGGAACTAGCTCGAGGATGAGCTTCTTCTTAGTTATAGTCTTCCTCAAGGGCGAGTATACCGGAGGGGGATTTCTTTGACGAGAAAAAGTTGAACTTGGTTCCTCAACCAAGTTAACTTATGAGTTCGGTGTGGCCACCGAGTAACGGGCTCGAGGGTGAGCCTTTTCCTTCTTCTTTTCTTAATTCCTCAACGACGAGGAATACCTCTGGTATTTAAGATGCACCAGGATATGAAGAGTCTCTCTGACGAGAGTAAGTTGAACTTAACAAAGTTAACTTAACGTTTGGTTTGATAACCAGGGACTAGCTCGAGGATGAGCTGCTTCTTAGCCCCTTAAGGAAGGTAGTTCTTCTTGGTCTGGCGAGCCAAGTAATCTACCTCTCCAGTCTCGGTAGCCCGATCTTAATTCGGGAACTTCGTCACCTAGAAACTGACCTATACTACCTCGATTTTCCTCAGTGTTCCTCATTTATACCTTGTTTCCCTACTGGAGAAGTGGTAAGGGGAGGAGGGGCTTGAAGACGGCCCCAGGAGGGTTCTTATGCCAAACGGTTTTTCCCACCAAGTCTTACATCGGCTCCTCGTTAGACTTCAAGCTCGGAAGAAACACGTCTCCAACTTCTTATTTGACTTGAAATTGAATCTCACTCTCCTGGGGAAGATCTTGCATTTTAACCTTTAGGTTTTTCATAGCGCCGAGTGGTGCGCTGCTGCGGTTACGCGCTTGACTCGACGATGCCTGGGGCCGGATGTCTCTTTGCGGTAACTGACTCGTGACTCCACCACGAGTGAACGGGGGGGGAAGGGGGAGTAACGATTCCCTTACACACCTCCCATCGAAGAAATTAATGGGGAGGGGGGGGGGGGACTCCCGGGAACTCAAAACAACTTACTCAACCTAGTCGAGATTAGCAAAGTTGTATTTCTTTGAGCCCTCTCTTACATTAAGTTTCCTTACAAATGAGCGCCCTCGCGCGCGTTTACACAGGCAATGTGTCAAACTAGACCTACTCGCAATACAATTTTACCCGCAACAAAACAAAAGAAAAACAAACAAGCTACTTCCTTACATTTCTAAGCTTTTGAGAACTTAAATCCTACCGATAACTATTAACAAGAAAAAAAAATGAAAACATGGTTTCACGCTTATTAGGTACTGAGATAACCCTCAATGGTATTTCGTCTCCGCCTATAGAGCAGCGGTACTTTATCGGCTCCTTTGATGTAGCTAATCCTGAAATGGTGCTCTAATACCAATACCTGACCGCGCCTGAGTCGGCCGTTCGGGTTATTGAGTCTACCCCAGTATGTTACTAAATGGTAGCGGTTTTTTAACCTACTTGAATTACCCTTCTTATGGTACTTGGCTACCTTTAAACTAAACATTATGGCTAGAGCGGCCTGTTCCAGCGGGGCATAATTGATGAGAACTTGAGTCCCATAATCCTTCTTTATCATGGGACACTGTAAGATCAAGTGTGGGTTCAATCTTTGGGGATGGAAAAAACTTTTCCCTGCGAGGTCGTTAATGGGCGTGGTGCTCACTACGACTTGGCGTATTAGCGGTAACTCCGTGGACGTTCCGTTCGGGGAGGAGACTACTAGGGGTAGGGGATACTCATCCGCGTCTACCATTTGACTAACTTTATCTGGGTGTATCGCAATAACACCTCTTTCCTCCTTCCTTGTCAACTCAATTGACTCGATTCTCTTCGCAGGTAGTTCCTCAGGTACACCTGCTCGTACCTCTACCCTACCTTCTACTTCTTCCCTGATAACCCCATTTGGCTGGGTTCTCCTCGTAGGTTTTCCCTTAGGTACTCCTGCTGGTACCTCATCCCTACTTTTCTACTTCTTCCATCGTTACCCCATTTGGCTGGGTTTCCCTCGATGGTCCTTTCTTAGGTCCAGGCCGAGCTCTAACTTCCTCGACCTCTATCAGATTCTCGATAGGTTCTCCTTCGAGTGCGAGCAATCTTTCCTTTTCTTCTCTCTCTACTCTTTCAGCTTGAGCAAGTTCTTTTTCCCTCTGTATTCTTCTTTCATCGATTTCTTTTTTAATCCTTATTCTCCTCTCTTTCGACTCTTTTTCCCTCTTCATTCTCCTTTCCTCGGCTTTTTTTTCTGTTTTCGCTATTTCGTTTTCGCGTTGGGTTCTTCTTGCTTCATCTTCCCTTTCTATCCTTATTCTGAATTCTTTTGCTTCTCTTTTCAACTGTCTCATTCTTTCGTTTGTTTTACTTCCGCTTGAGAATCTTCCCTCTATTTCTATTTTCCGCTGTATTCGGTCTTCTTCCTTTTTTCGGTTCTTCCGTATTTTCATTGATTCACATTCTCTTTTATCCTCTCTTATTATATCCTCTGTTTCTCTCTCAAACTTTATTAATTCTTCTTCTTCTTCTCTATCCAAAACTCTTTTTTCCTCTTCGCAATCTATTCTGAGTTCTGCCATGACGTAGTCATGCATCTCTTTGCCTTCAAGTCCCAGACTTTGGGCTTGTTGGTAAAATCTTTCGACCGGATCCATTTTGTGTTGGTCCGTCGATTTTTCCTTTCTGTATTCTGAGATACAAATGCCTCCACTCACCAGGTAGCGCTCAGCATAACTTCCTATTAATCCCACTACTATGTTGATTGAAGTACCACTCCGACAACAAATTTACCACTTGGCGTACCAATTACCTTAAGATTGTTACCACCCCTAACTCTACCAATTTTCCTATCGTCAATTATTCTCTTATTCCTGATATTCCTTTACGCGTTGGCTCTTCCTTAATTAGACACTGCTGGGTTCTTTCTTATATAAAACCCCACAAACCTGACACCACTTTTATAATATCCTCGTAGAATGCCTATCATTTAAGTTATATTCTAAGAGTGCTAATATATTGATATTTTAATATCTTAAAGAATAGAGCCGTTGGAAACACTTAAGGATATAGAGAAACGCACAATAATTCCCAAAATAAAATTATATTTTTAACTCTAACAAATGAATAATCAAAATTAAAACATAAACCACAACAATACTCAGAATATTATCATACACAAGAATTAATTAAATTAGTTGGACCCTCTAAAATTGGTTAATTTCTCTACACACTGCAATATATAAGATTTAGGCTTACGGACTCTACTGGAGTTTAAATCCCTCAGGAATGTTATTGTCTCACGACGCGTGCCGCCTGGCCAGATGTGGGTGGGTAGGAACACGATGTCCTTTTGGCGAGGGTAGCAGCTGGGGGCGTCCACACGGTATTCCGGGGGGGCTGTTCTTCAAGGACGAGAACAATTACAGTGCTTTATGCGGCACCAAGGTAGTCGTGGTCTCTCTGGCGAGAGTGAGTCGAACTTGGTTCTTAAACCAAGTTAACTTGGAGTGAGGTGTGACCACCGAGTAACGAGCTCGAGGGGAAGCTTTTCTCCTTCGTTACTTAATTCCTCATGGGCGAGGACTAAACTCGGGGAGGGTCTTCTTCAAGGGCGAGGATCGATAAGGGGGGGGGGGTTTCTCTGACGAGAATAAGTTACTTAAAGTTCGGTTTGGTAACCAGGAACTAGCTCGAGGATGAGCTACTTCTTAGTTCCAGTCTTCCTCGAGGGCGAGTATAACGGAGGGGGATTTCTCTGACGAGAACAAGTTGAATTTGGTTCCTCAACCAAGTTAACTTATGAGTTCGGTGTGGCCACCGAGTAACGGGCTCAAGGGTGAGCCTTTTCCTTCTTCTTTTTTTAATTCCTCAACGACGAGGAATACCTCTGGTATTTAAGATGAACCGGGATATGAAGAGTCTCTCTAAAGAGAGTAAGTTGAACTTAACAAAGTTAACTTAACGTTTGGTTTGATAACCAGGGACTAGCTCGAGGATGAGCCGCTTCTTAGCTTCTTAAGGCAGGTAGCCCTGCCTCTCTTGCAGGGTACTTTTTGGTCTGGCGAGCCAAGTAATCTACCTCTCCAGTCTCCGTAGCCCGATCTTAATTCGGAGACTTCGTCACCTAGAGGCTGACCTATACTACCTCGATTTTCCTCAGTGTTCCTCATTTATACCTTGTCACCCTACTGGAGAAGTGGTAAGGGGAGGAGGGGCTTGAAGACGGCCCCAGGAGGGTTCTTATGCCAAACGGTTTTTCCCACCAAGTCTTACATCGGCTCCTCGTTAGACTTCAAGCTCGGAAGAAACACGTCTCCAACTTCTTATTTGACTTGAAATTGAATCTCACTCTCCTGGGGAAGATCTTGCATTTTAACCTTTAGGTCTTTCATAGCGCCGAGTGGTGCGGCGCTACGGTTACGTGCTTGACCCGACAATGCCTGGGGCCGGATGTCTCTTTGCGGTAACCGCCTCGTGACTCTACCACGAGTGAACGGGGAAGGGGGGGAGTGACGATTTCCCTACAGACATCTATGGAGTATTCCACGAGTTCCCCAGCATAAACCACTCCTTTTACATAGTTCACGGTAGAGTTCGTCACCACATTCACGGTAGTGCTATCAAATGTCCGAAGGGCACTAATCATATCCTCCTCGGAGGAATTCGTTTCATTCGCAAAAAGACTCCCCTTTGAGAAACGAGTAACCTTCGGCTCTCTAACAATCACACTAGCTAGAACTCTCATCTGATGTTTCATGTTGCACTTAGCCAACATACTGCCATCAGTGAAGCGAATACCAATGAGTCCCTTGAAGTCAGTGGGCTCGAAAACGCAAGGTAACTTGTGAATGAAGGACCCTGACGTAATCGAGGCAACGCTTTGCGAACTTATGGTCTTAGTCTGGAAATCCTCAATCGGTGTAGTACCTCGGACGTATCGATCTTGGCTTGGTCGCTTACCAAAACAGCAGCGGCCCCGTCCATCCCCGCGGCCTCCGCGGAGGGAGAGGAGACCCAAGTCTTCTTTGTCTTTTTTCGGGTCTTTTTCTTCTTAGGAGAGGATGGTTGGGAATGAATCCGCTTATCTCTTACCCCGATAGTAGCCCCTAGGCCAGATGGACTGGCCCCGGCATGATCATTCTCTGAAATGGAGGTCTTTGCTGTCACATGAGCACCACCCGTGAGTGGAGGTCCCTCTTCTCCTTGTGACTCCTTGGGACCCGAGACGTCTGTGAAGTCTCTTTCATAGGGGCGGAGTCATGTTCTGTGCTTGGCACCGAGCCCGGGTTTGATTCAATGGAAGGTCCTACCATCTGGGGCCAGGTCACATCAGGGACCGTGTTCATATCAGGAGGGGCCTCCATGTACCCTTCCCCTTAAGACATCACAGATCCCATTAAAGGAACCTCTCGTGTTCAGCCAGTGAACAGGCATCAGTCGCGGAGGCGAAGGGGGGGCGGCAAATACAGTCAGTCCCTGTAGATTCTGAACGCACGAGTGCAAGACGTTAGGGTGCACAACCCGACGGACCTTATCATCTCTTGCCCCCTAAGGGGGTTCGTCCTATTCGGACGTCTCACTGGGAGCGGTCAGTTTTCGGCTTCCTGCGTGTTTTCTTAGCACTCCCTTGGGAAAGTAAAGGGGGAACTGCCGCGAGGCGACTGCAAAGAAGGGGGGGGTAGGGAGTCCCCTACACCCATACTACTGGGAGAGGAGTAAGCTTCATCTCCAGTAGACTAAACTTTGAGGTCCCCTGAACAAGCACAGGGAGGGAGGGGGGGCATTTTTTCGGTGGAGCTGCCCGAGGGTGGCTCCCTATAGTTTTTACGGGACGCAAACGCTCACCATCCCACGTAGTAGCCCGCTCTGCGAGGGGTGAACAGTGGGCCGGCAAACCAGCTGCCGCCATTTGAGGCCACTCCTCCCGCCAAGTGACCTGGCGGCTCCACCTTAGGTACGACGTCGAAATTGATAGATAGTGAAAGGAGAAAGAAAGGGTATGGGTGTGGGTGAGGATGAAGCAGGTTGTTAAAAACCCATTACCCCAAACCGGATCTCAGGTATCAGAAAATTTGTCCCCCCCCCTCGATCTGAGATAGTTGGGTGAGAAGAAGCTGGTCGGCGTCTACCCTGTTAAATTAGAGGCCGACCAGAGAAAGTTGTGGGAGAGATTGCACGGAAAGTGAGGAAGTAGGGTAAACACAGGCTGTAGGAAAGAAGAATAAGAGGCTAAGCTGGAGACAGACGGTGGGCTGAGTCCCGTGAGCACGGAAGGACAAGGACCCAGGTTGGAGAGATCATGAGCTATCCGGATGTTCAAGGGGCGAGGCAAAGACAGCAATCTGTCGAATTCCGCCGTTGATCCCGCAGCATAAAGGCCTTTGTAAACCCCTGACGCGGAGTCCCGCCGTACACAAAAGAGGTATCGCATACATATCTGGAGTTACTGCTAAGGCGAGGCGAACACCCCACTCACAGTAAGGACTGTTCATGGGGGAGGTGCGGGAGGCTACATTGGACTATCTGCGAGGATGCGAATCGGGCTCACCATTTTAAGGGCTGAGAGTGAAGCCAAAGAGTAAATTGGGTCCCCATGGTCCAATTTTGATTGGACAAGGGCAGTATAGAGTGACAAGAGTGTCCGACGATAACTGCCCCATAACGTGTGTGAAAGGACCTTTAAAATTTCTAGAGCTAGTTCGAAGACACCGTATTGATAACCAGGATAACTTGGGATCAAAAGTTATAATTCAGGAACAGAAACTCGAAGACGAACTCCCATCTCTACACCTTGCACGGAAATATGTGGCGGAACAAGAGCCCCCTTAGTCCGGTGGAAGTACATAGCTTTCGGCCTGCTAGTGGAAAAGCGTAAGCCCCTAGGCTGCAGACGACACACCGCTGAGGAAAGGTGAGGCTATGAACAGTAGAGTACCGAGTCATCGATTAACAAAGTCGCCAATATGCCCTCTGAGAGAGAAGAAATGATATTATTGATCACAATTACAAAACATTAAACACTTAAAACGCTGCCTTGAGTGACTCTCTCCTATTGGGGTTGCAGGTTAGAGGCATCTCCAACACGCACCGTAAAGAACGGTAAATGACCTTTCATACTCCAAGCGACGACCCTTTCGATGTCGGAGAGGTTAATCCAACAATTGAGGTTGGCAATATTAGAATACCATCTTATTATGAGTAGAAGATTGAGTAGGTGGTGCAGGCGTCGGGGCAAAGTACAAGGTATTAAATAGATTTCTACAACTTTTTGGACCGGTAAGGGGCCTACGACCTATAAATAACGGGACGGGTTTGAGTACAAAAAATATTGAGAAGGAGGAGGAGTTCATTGAGGACTCTCGAGGCTCAGCCAAGTTACCTCCAGAGGCAACCAGTTTATTGGTGGCCGACAACCC
Source organism: Ceratothoa steindachneri (assembly GCA_963969495.1). Classification (NCBI taxonomy): domain Eukaryota; kingdom Metazoa; phylum Arthropoda; class Malacostraca; order Isopoda; family Cymothoidae; genus Ceratothoa; species Ceratothoa steindachneri. The sequence goes on along the minus strand of OZ018323.1, from coordinate 114,432,699 downwards.
ATGTGAGGAATACTTTCTCTTGCCACGGGCCCGGGTATAAGAACCATCACTAGTCGATACAGAGGATTCTTTCAAATAACGTCTAATGTCCTCCCGGCTAAAACATCTGGGGAGAGGGGAACAACGCTAGATATCTCGGTGTGAGAGAGGATTCGAAGGTATATTGGAAATACTACTGCCATTAGCGGTACAAGATGGGCGATGAGATGCTACAGGTGTGTCGAACTCGAACGTGATGGTCGATTTCATCCAGCGTCACGCTAAAGATTTAAGGAAAGATGACCAAAAGAGGAACTTTGTTCAGGAGCACGTTGGCGAGCCTCACTCACGTCCAGACGAAAAGAGTCGCGCAAAGCGAGGACCTCCTTTTCCTATAATAAAATTGGGCAAGTCTTCGATGCAGCGCTGAATAACACCGTAATTGGCGTCCTGGCGCATTCAAGGAAGTTAATCAGAACCACAATTCACACAGCCTCAGGGGGCGCCAAGAGGAAAGATCACTGTCAGTCTGTGACTGACAGTGGTTTGCTCCCGATAATTGCAATTCAAAGAATCTGTGTGTATAGTGTCCGACTATTATTTTTTTCTCTAGTTCGAAAAAGTGCAAGTATAGCGTGTGTGTAGGCATTTGTATTAAAATATAGATTCCTTTCTCCTTGTGGGTGGAGTTATAAAAGTCCCAATCTTCTTGCTTTGTAAGCAAGCAGGGGCGGTCATCTTGTCAGCACAAGGTAGCGTCACGGAATAGATGTCTGCATTATTTTAACTTATTTATTCCTTTTAGTCGGTATAAATTTTTAGCTTAACTCCAGTCAATACAATAACTAAGTCTCTGTTACGTAACACCGTATATATTCTTCTCCTTGTTGGCCGAGTAATATGGCCATCTTGTCAGCATAAGGTTGCGTCACGGAATAGTCGTTTGCAAAATTGAATTTATTTTAACTTATTTATTCTTCTCAGGCGGATAAACCTTTACGCTTAACTCCGGTCAATATAATAACTAGGTCTCCGTTACCTAATACTGTATATATTCTTTCTCTTTGTTGTCGGAGTAATACGGCCATTTGTTAGCACAAGGTTGCGTCACGGAATAGTCATCTCCACAAGTGAATTTATTTTAACTTATTTATTCTTCTCAGGCGGTATACATTTTACGCTTAATTCCAGTCAATGTAATAACTAGGACTCTGTTACGTAATACTGTACATATATATTCTTTCTCCTTGTTGGCGGAGTAATACAGGCAGCGGTTCGGTTCGCGCCAATTGAATAGCTGATAGCAAATTAAGCTGACGTGGTGCCTTAATTCTTGGTAATCTAACATTGCTATCTTCTTTTTTGAAGGCAACCTTTCACTTTTTCATTTCTTTCAGGAATATAACGTTTATTTCTATTTCAGATAAAATATTTTTTTGTTTTTATCCTTGCTCCTTCAGGTAAAATAACATAGTTTATTTTTTTTCCCTGTGTGTTATAACACTCCATTTCTTTCAGGAATACAACGCTCATTAGTATTTCAGGAAAATTAACAGATTTTTTTTTGTTTGTTTTTCCTCTTCCAAGTAAAATAATCATTGCTTACTTTTTTCAGACGGCATAACGCTTCTCCATTTCTTTCAGGAATATAACATCCATTTATATTTCAGGTAAAATAACAATTCTCTTTTTATTACTAGGTTAAACAGGCTTGTTTTTAAGATGACTCGTCAGGAACGTGTCTGCGTGACGTGCGAAGGGCGGTTTTTGCTGCCCACTTTGAAGGCCAAATAACAAGTTGTAGAGGCTGTGTGTCTCGTGAACAGTTGGAAGTTGAGCTCCGTCGCCTAAACTGTGAACTAGCAGTGGTACGTGCCAGGGTTGAGGAGCTGGAGACGCGAAATGATGGGCAGCCTAGTTACTCGCAGGTGGCCGGGGGTGACCAGAGTGTCTGAGCACACAGCGGCGCCTCTTGCAGCCTCTTTTCCCCGCGGATAACGAGGACCGGAGACACCTGCATTAGTTGGAGCGCCCCACAGAAGTCAGATAAACCGGGAATCGCGTGAAGCACCTCCCGTGCCTCACGAACGCACAGGAGTCGAGACGCGTGCGAACGGAGACGAACCTTTCGTTCCCGTTCGTCAAGGATTTTCTGCTTCAGACGACTCACAGGAGGAAGAAATTGAGATTCGCCTGGTGGGAGACCTCGTTGTTAGGCAACAACTGGAAGAGTTTTGTGGAAGGCGACCTACGAAGAGGAGGAGATACTGCTACCCAGGGGAAAGAGTCGAAAACCTGATAGATTCGCTCGATGATTACACGAGTGGATCAACGCAGGATACGGCTTTTGTGATCCAGGTGGGAGCTAACAATATTTTTTCTACTAAATCTGAAGACCTTCTGGCGAAGTAGCGGCAGCTGATGCGTAAACTGAAAGAAAAGAGTAGGAATCTTTCTTTTTCGGGCATTCTTCCATGAATTAGGGCGCAGAACGCTTCCTAGGGAGATGAATCTTACATCAATAACTGTGTAAAAGGTCTTTGCCAGGAGGAAGAAGTGCACTTTATCGAAACTTGGAACGACTTCTACGAGCGTGAAGACTTAGCAGAGTCTTAAATAATACTGTTCAGGTTTTTCGTGCAGGTCAGTCTCACGACGCGGAGCCGGTGTAGCGGAATGCAGCGTCTGACGCCCGAATAAAACGACACCGTCCTTGAACGTTTAGTATGCCAACGCACGTAGTATTAGAATAAAATCGACGAATTTAAGCTTCTTGTAAAAAATGAAAACTTCGATCTAATGGCAATTTCCGAAAGTTGTATGGATATTTTTAATAAAGACTGTCGGTGAATTTAAAACCTCGGGTAACAATCTCTTTTTCAAGGAGAGGGTTGGTAGTAGAGGGGGCGGCGTGATGTTGTACTGCAAAGAAAATTTAAATCCCATCGAGGTTGCAGTGGAGAATCATAGCGATGAGGATATTGTATGCGCGAAATTATTAACTGGAAACATAGGATTCAACACTGTCGTTGTTTATAGAGCTTCATCCCAGACGGAAATGTCAGACCAGCTTATGTTCCGCTCGTTCTATGAACTTATTGGATCCACAGCTACAATAATAATCGGTGACCACCTTAACTTTCCAAATGTAAACTTTGCGGATGCTACTGCTGACAGAGTTGGATCACAACTACTTTACTTCCTAGATGATAACTTCCTTATGCAATGTGTTGATCGCCCTACGCGAGGAAACAATATCCTGGACATTATTTTAACGACAAACGAAAACTTTGTGAAAAATGTTAAAGTCGGTGAACCGCTCGGAGACAGCGATCACAGTTCTCTGAGATTTAAAATTGCTCCAGGTTTTAACACAGACTCAAATCGTAAAGGCTTTGAGCGTGTGTTGAAGAACGCCCTTAGTTCTAGGACTAATAATAACAACACCGTCACTACAATGTGGAATGATTTCCTAACAAAATTCAGAAACGCTGACCAAATATACGTCCCAAGACATCATAAGCAAAGATATACGGTAAAACTAAAGTGGTGGAACAAAGAGATCAAGGATCTAATCAAAGGAGAAAGCAGGCATATAAACGTTGTAAAGATACTCTCGGAGCACGCCCAGACGAATACATAGAACTAAGACGTGGTGTCAAAAAGCTAATTAGAAAATTAAAGAAGAATTAAGAAATCGAGCTAGCTAGAAATGGAAAAGAAAACCCAAAGATGTTCTACCAGTATGTAAACAACAGAAACACAGCAAAGGACTCAATTGGTCCATTTAAAAAAACAAAATGGAGACTTAATATCTGACCCAGGTGCTATTACAGACAGTTTAAACGATTTTTATGCGTCAGTTTTTGAAACGGAAAACATCAAATATCGAAAATTTAAAGGTAAGCAAATCGCCAGGTCCTGATTTGATTCATTCTCGCCACCTGAAAGAGTTGAAAGAAACGATAACCAAGCCCCTCACCACAATACTCGAAGAAGGTGTCGTTCCAGAAGACTTTAAAAGTACAAACATTACTCCGATCTTTAAAAGGGGTGACCGACAAAGATGGGTGGTAAATCAATAACACTTGCCGATCAATATAAAATCCAAAGAGACAGCATTGTGGAATGGTCAGAAAATTGGCAGATGAAACTCAACATTGATAAATGTATGGTACTACACATTGGAGCAAGAAACGAAGAATTTAACTATACAATAAAAGCCCTGACATTGAAAAAGGTATCAGAAGAAAAAGATCTTGGTGTTATAGTATGCGCCGATTCGAAAGTTGGAAGACAGTGCACGGAGGCCTGCAAGACAGCAAAGAGTGCTCGCTTTCATATATAGAAATTTTGTCTACAAATCGGAAAATATAGTAATTTCCCTGTACAAATCTTTGGTTCTACCTTATTTGGAGTACGCAGTTCAGTTTTGGAATCCATACTTGCGGAAAGATATAGAAATGTTAAAGAGAGTGCAACATCGTGCTACAAAAATGATACCTAGACAAGGTCAAAAATCCTACGAAGAAAGACTTAAAGCACTCAACCTGCAATCACTTGAGACGAGAATGTTAAGAGAAGAACTCATACAAATATTTAAGATCCTAAACAATTTTGATAAGAAACGAAGATTTGAAACAAATATAGCAAAGAATCTTTTGTCAAACACGGTAGTTTCCTTGTAGAACGGAGATCGTTGTTAAATCAACAAGCAGAAACCTTTTAAAAACCGCTTAGATGCACTCTTTAAATGTATCGGCGTGGTTTGAAGGAGAGCTGGCTCAGAAGTAGACCACACGGTCTTTGGCGGCTCTCACATCTTATAATGTCGAAATTGGTTGCGGTTCGACCTAAGGACTTACTGAGGACACGAAGGTACACAGCTTTAATAAAATAGGGCCTGTTCCTGGAGCTTAAGCCCAAGAATAAATGTAGCAATCGAGAATCGAGCACAGCCTACACTTGTAGTCACCCTGTGTACATGTGTGATGCGTTGGGTATTCAGCTTACTCTGAAGACGGTGGAGATCGTAGTTCCATATTTCATTCGAACGGACGACACCTTTGACAAAATTCAAATGAGGGCGAGATGATACGGGAACTTCGGCAATCGAAGACAGATTTCGGACAAGGTTATTTTTAGAGAAAACACCTAAACACAATCTCTTTTTTTTTAAGAGCTCATATGGCGACTGCCTACTTGGGCATTAGGCGTCGTATTAAAAACTGGCCTAGTACTAGGTTACTTTAAAATAAAATTAAAAAAATACAAAAAACAACCCCCCTCAAAAAAAATGGGAAAAGGTAGCGAGCAGTAAGCAAGCTCCTGCGTCGGGGGAAGGTCCCCCCGGCGCAGGAGCGTGCGACCTATAAGAGAAAGAAACAAAAACATAAAAACAAAACAAAACAAAAAAAACCGTGCTTAAAAATAGGGAGAAGGCAATGTGCACGCACTCATCCCGAGTACAAGGAAAATGCAGTAGCGCCCCCACCCATCCCGGTACCGGGACAGGTAACGTGCACGAAGATCACCCAGACTGGGACATTCGATAAGAATGTGCCGATTCTTTTTTTTTTTATGAGCCCATCTGGCGACTGCCCACTTGAGCATAAGATGCCGGATTCACGACAGCCTAGCACTAGGCTACTTTAAAATAAGAATAACAATGATAAAAATAAGAAAAAACGTAACAATTAGGAAGCAATCTCCAGCGTCGGGGGGAGGTTCCCCTCACCACGGCATAGGAGCGTGCAACCTACAAAGAAAACAATAACAACAAAAAAACCCTACTTAAATAAAGGGGAGAAGCACGGCATCCCCCCCAAAGTCAACAAGTCAATGTGCACGAACTCGTCCCGAGTACAAGGGACAGGCGGTAGCGACCCCGCCCATCCCGGTACCACAACAGGTATAGTGTGCGAAGATCACCCACACTGGGACATTAGACAAGAATGTGCCGAACAGTCTGGGGGACCTCGCAGTCGTCGCAATAGGGCGCTGGCGAGCGCTCCATCAGATAGTGATGCGTCACACGAGTGTGCCCGATTCGGAGACGACAGAAAGCGACCTGAAGCCGTCGCGGCATTGGGGGATAGGTCCATGGGAACAGTCGCGGCGCAACGACACGCAACTTTAAGTTCCCTTCGACCGTCTCCCATCTTCTTTGCCAAGCAGTCCGAAGAGCTGCCCGTATTCCTGCCATGTAGTCGGTGTGAGGAAGAGCGAAACGCTGGTCCGGTCGCAGAGTCCTCGCGGACTCTTTGGCGCCCTCATCGGCGTACTCATTCCCCGCAATTCCTACATGTCCAGGAATCCAGCAGAAGATAATCTGGAGAACGACTGGATCGCCAAAACCGTGGAGTCACGGATATTAAAAACCAGGGGATGCGGAGATTCTAATGACCTCAGAGCAGTCTGGCGCTTTGTAAGTCACTATAGATCACAATCCGGTCTCCCAACCGGGCACGTCGCGTAATCTCACGTACCGAGTGGTGTATTGCCACCAGTTCGGCCGTGAAGACAGACGCAGCGCCTAGCAGACCCCCACTGACTTCAAACAGAGGGGATACAGCGTGGAAGCCGACCCCCCTCTTGGGATTTGCAGCCATCCGTATACACTGGTACGGTTCCAGCGTGACACGAGATGTGCTCCAAAAAGGTCAAACGCAATACTCCCGGCGCTGTACAAGCTTTGGGAGCAGAGGCGTGGCGACAAATAGCCAAATGTGGTACCCTCCAGGGTTTGCGTCCTGGCAAAACGAGGAGGGCCACCGGCCCAAGAGCTATATCTAGCTCTTGAAGGAGTTTCCTGGCCCTAAACCCCAAGGGCTTAAGGTATGACTGGCGTCTCTCGGCGGCATAGGCACCTTCGAGATCAGCTGCAGGTGCAGTGAGAGCTGTTGGCGACTGAGGGAGGCACCGGGCTCACACGTACAGGCGAGTGATGCACTGCACGCGGCGCAGAGCGAGTGGCATCTCCCCATCATCGACGAACAGGCTCTCAATGGGGGAAGTGCGGACGGCACAAGTCGCAAGGCGAAGGCCAGTGTGGTGGATCGAATCCACCTTCCGCAATAAACGCTCGGCTGCGGATGCATAAAACTCGCATCCGTAGTCGAGCTTCGAACGAACAAAGGATCGCTAAAAGAGTAAAGCAGTAGCACTATCATCACACCAAGCGCTGAACGTCACGCGTAGAACGTAGTGAGAACATCTTCCGGCAGCACCGAGGTGATGCCGTTGATGTTCAGTGCAAAGAGTGTCACACTGAGGACACTTCCCTGCGGGACACCCTCCTTCTTCTCCTTTGGGCCGGAGAGAGGCACCCCCCCCCCACCAGTACGCGGAATCGACGAATTCGCAAAAATTCAGATATAAACATTGGGAGGCGTCCCCTCTCCGTCATCATGTGGAGAGTCTCCATGATACCGTATCGCCATGCGGTATCATAGGCCTTCTCCAGATCGAAAAACACCGTAGCATAGTGCTGTCTACGATGGAAGGCCTCGCAGATGGCATTTTCCAGTCAAAACAGAGCATCTGACATGGAGTGGAAATTGCGGAAGCCGCACTGTGCATAAAACAGATGGCCTCCGCTGTCCAGGAAAAAGGCTAATCTAACATTTACCAATTTATCCATCAACTTGCACACGTAAGAGGTTAGAGAGATTGGGCGAAAACCGGACGGAGTAGAGTGATCTCTCCCCGGTTTGCGAAAGGCGAGCACAGTAGCGATTCGCCAGGAATCCGGGAGAAGACCCTCCACCCAGATCCTGTTGAACAAATCTAACAGAAAGGCCATGCCTCACTCACCCAGGTGTCGAAGCATGGCGTACAGGACATCGTCCGGACCATGGGTGGTGTCCGCGCACGAAGCGAGAGCGGAACGCAACTCACTCACAGTAAACTTGTCGCCTCTGGAGGTAAAGTCCAGCCGGCGGCCTTCCGCGACATCACGACATGCATTGAATGCTGGCGGAGCAGCAACACGGCTAGAGAATGCGGAAAAAGCGGTTCTTAATGATTCCGCCACGGACGCGGGGTCCGAGATTGCGGTCCCATTCTCCTGAAGAACGGGAGGGGGGTCCTGCGAGAACTTGCCCCGAATCCTTTTGACTCGCTTCGACACCTCAGCTAAAGGGGTCTTCCCGTCAAGTGAAGACACGTATGCCCGCCAAGAAGAACGGTGGGCGTGCTTCGAAATATACCGGAACCTAGCCCTAGCCCGACGAAATTCAGCGACAGTGAAATCGTTCAGGCGGCGCTTATAGCGCATGTAGGCATAACGCTTCTGTTTGACGGCCGTCTCACACTCGGCCGACCACCATGGGAGTGGTAGGCGTGCAAAACGGCCAGACGTCCTAGGAATAGTAGTCAGGCCCACGGCGATGAGGTTGCCGGAGAAGAACTCAACGGCCTCATCTACCGACCTAAACTCCTCGACTGAGATAGAGAATTCAGTCATTTCCTGAAATGCAGGCCATCGCGCCCGCGCCAAGCACCAGCGAGGGGGGTCTCTCAGGCGGCAGTTGCCCTGAAAATGATATTTAAATGGAAAAGTGATCACTACCATGGAGGGCATCGACCACCCCCCAATCAAAATCAGGCTGTGCATCCGAAGAGCACAAAGATAGGTCAAGGCTAGAAAATGAAGCGGTTCTCGGACAGGGATGCGTAAACTCATCCTCGTTTAGGACACCCATCTCAAGCTCTTCGATCAGATCGGCAAGGACTTGTCCCCTGGGATTTATGGAGTAATCTCCCCAGAGAGGATGCCTGCCGTTCAGATCTCCAAGCAAGAGATAGAGCCTCGGCAACCGTGCCACGACGCGGCGGAAGTCCCCCGCGTCGAAGTCAGCTGACGGTGGAATGTACGCAGAAATGATTGTATACCTCCTATCCAGGTGCAGCTGCACAGCCACAGCCTGAAAGGAGGTATCTAAAGAGAAAGGAAGAACGGAGACATCACGTCGGGTGTAAACCGCGAATCCCCCAGCACGGCCCTCCCGCGGTGGTGGGGTCGCAAGACCCTTATACCCCGGGAGGGCAGGCAGGAAGCACGCGCCTAGCATGGTCTCCTGCAAAAAGATAGCTAACGTGGAACGGGACGAGACGAGCCTCCGAAGCTCCTCCCAGTTGGCCCGGAGTCCACGGCAATTCCATTGAAAGAATATGCCCTCTAGGCTTAGCTCGGAGGAGACGCGAAGGCCCTCCTCAAACAGAAGACCCTCACGGGAATAGCCGTACGCTTCCCGGGGGCAGAACCCCGGGGGCTGTTGGCCGGATAAAGCGCTGTCGCCTTCGAGGAATTATTGGGGAAGGTTGGGCTCGCCATTGCTAGTCTTTTCCTCCCTCCGCCTCGACACCTTAGGCGGGCGTTGCGGCTTCGGAGGCGGGGGGCCCTCTTTTCAAGGAACCACCGTCTCCGAGCCACTCGCTCCACCTCAGGGCGTGGGCGAAGAAGCCGAAGCTCCTTTGTTGCTGTCCTCCTATTGGGGGACAGCTTTAGGAACCCCCGAAGATGGCCTAGCGACGAACTTCAGGGGTGTTACCTCCTGTGAATCTAACGACTCGGTGGAGGCGCGTGGCCGTTTCGCCTTACGGTAAACGGTCACACTGGGGGAAGAGGGGAGAACCCTGGTTTTAGCCGGGGCTGGGTATGAAGTCTTTTTGCCGCCAGCTTTACCAGGGGAGCGCCCAGGTTGGGTAGAGCCCGCAGAAGGGTCCTGAATGGGCGCGGAAACAACCGTGCTCGTTGGCCTGGATGGGCCAGGAGCAGAGGGTGCCTTTCTAACTATTGAGGCATATGACGTCCCAGGCAGAGCCGGGCGCGCCAGGACCAAGTCCTTAGCCTCGCGGAATGAGAGTCGATCCTGGGACTGAACAACCAGGATTTCTCTCTCAAGGAGATATGCACCACATTGCTTCGAAGAAGCGGGGTGCGGCTCTCCGCAATTGACACACTTGGCCACACACGATTTGGACTTATCGTGGGTGCCCTTGACTTTGCACGTCTACATGAGTGATTCGTATGGCCGAAGTGGTGACAGTAATTGCACCGCCGCGGCAGTGGCACGAATGCCTTCACGCGGTAGCGGTACCAACCGGCACCCACCGACTCAGGGAGCTTGTCACAGTCGAACGTGACGAAGAGTGTAGGGGTGGGTCTCGAGGCCCCTCCCTGTTTTCTCATCACACGTTCGACCTTGACCGCCCCATGGTCGGCCAGCTCTAGGGTGATGTCCTCAATGGAGTAGTCAACGAGTTCCCTCGCATACACTACTCCTTTCACAGAGTTCATGGTAGAGTGCGGCGTCACACTCACCGGGGTGCCATGAAGTGTCCGAAGAGCACTTATCTTGGCCGCCTCGGCGGGATTCGCCGCGTTCGCCAGAAGGCTCCCGTCCGAGAAACGGGTCACCTTCGGCTCTCTACCAATTGCACTAGCTAATCCTCTCCTCTGATTGATCATGTTGTCCTTGGACAACATGGTGCCATCAGTGGAGCGAATAACGAGGAAGCGTTTGAAGCCAGCGGGCTCAAAAACGCCAGGTAACATCTGAATCAGGAGCCCCGATGTCATCGAGGCTCCGCCCTGTGCACTCTTGGTGTTAGTCTTAGTCAGGGGCTCCGCACACGGGGGGGCAGAGGGATCGGATGAGCCGATCTTGGCTTGGTCGCCTACCAAAGTGGTAGAAGACCCATCCGTCCCCGCAGCCCCCGCGGATGGAGAGGAGCCCCGAGTCTTCTTCGTCTTTTTCTTTTTTGGAGTGGAGGGCGGGGAATGAACCCGCTTCTCACCTCCGCCGGCAGAAGCCCCCATGCCAGATGGGCCGGCCTCAGCCATGTCCCTCTCCGAAATGGAGAAGGTCCTGGTAGTCGTAGGGGCACCTGCCGGAGGAGATCCCTTCCCTCCTTTTACTGCCTCGGAGCCCTCGGCCGTTTGAGGGGGACCTTGCATAGGGGCGGATTCGGGTTCGGTGCTTGGCGCCGAGCCCGGATTCCCCCCCATGGAAGGCCCTACTGTCTGAGGCTGGGTCTCCTCAAGGACCATGTCTATCACAGGAGGGGCCTCCAGTTGGGCATCCCCTCTCAGGACAACCCAGGTATCCTTTGCAGTGTCGCCAGTCTTGTGTGGGGAGGCACAGGCCTTGACCCCAGCAAGGTTTAAAATTCTTGCCAGCAGGTCTTTTGAGGGAAGCGACCGAAGGGGCCTGGCTTCCCTCTTCCCCCTAAGGGGGTTTGCCCCACCGAGCCGCTTCGATGGGGAGCGGCTGGCTTTTTTGGCAGTCCCCTTGGAAAGAAGAGAGGGGACTGCCGCTGGAAAAAGGGAGGTTCCCGAAAGCACCTCCAGAGAAGGGGGTGAGGGGGAGTACCCTGCACCCGTAGGCGAAGGATTTTTTTTTTTTTTTTATAGAGCCCATCTGGCAACTACCCACTTGGGCATAAGTCGCCGAAAAACACGACAGCCTAGAATTAGACTACTTTAAAGTTAAAATATGAAAACTTAACAATCAATATAAATTGGAAAAACTTAACAATCGAAGCAATCTCCGGCAGCGGGGGGAGGTCCCCCTCACCCCGGTGCAGGAGAGTGCAACCTAAAACAAAACAATAACAAAAAAAGGAACCTTAAATAAAGGGGAGAAGGCCGGCCTCCCCCAAAAAGTCAATAAGTCCACCAGTCATGGTGCACGCACTCGTCCCGAGTACAAGGGACAGGCGGTAGCGACCCCGCCCATCCCGGTACCGAGACAGGTATCGTGCGCGAAGATCACCCAGACTGGGACATTCGACAAGAATATGCCGAACAGTCTGGGGGACGACGCAGTCGTTGCAATAGGGCACATGCGAGCGCTCCACCAAGTAACGATGCGTCACACGAGTGTGTCCGATTCGAAGACGACAGAAAGCAACCTGAAGCCGCCGCGGCATTGGGGGATAGGTCCATGGGAACAGTCGCGGCGCAATGGCACGCAACTTTAAGTTCCCCTCGACCGTCTCCCATCTTCTTTGCCAAGCAGTCCGAAGAGCTGCCCGTATTCCTGCCATGTAGTCGGTGTGAGGAAGAGCGAAACGCTGGTCCGGTCGCAGAGTCCTCGCGGACTCTTTGGCGCCCTCATCGGCGCGCTCATTCCCCGCAATTCCTACATGTCCAGGAACCCAGCAGAAGATAATCTCGACATCTGCCCGGCTCGCCAAAACCGTGGCGTCACGGATTCCGCGAACCAGGGGATGCGGAGATTCCAATGCCCCGAGAGCACTCAGGGCGCTTTGTGAGTCGCTATAAATCACAATCCGGTCTCCGAACCGGGCACGTCGCGTAATCTCCCGTACCGAGTGGTGTATTGCCACCAGCTCGGCCGTGAAGACAGACGCAGCGCCTGGTAGAGCCCCGCTGACTTCAAACAGAGGGGATACGGCGTGGAAGCCGACCCCCTCTTGGGACTTGGAGCCATCCGTATACACTGGCACGGTACCAGCGTGACACGATGTGTGCTCCAAAAAGATCGAACGCAATACTCCCGGCGCAGTACAAGCTTTGGGAGCAGAGGCGTGGCGACAAATAGCCAAATGTGGTACCCTCCAGGGTGGCGTCCTGGGCAGAACCAGGGGCGCCACCGGCCCGAGAGCTATATCTACCTCTCGAAGGAGTTTCCTGGCCCTAAACCCAAAGGGCTTAGGGTATGACTGGCGTCTCTCGGCGGCATAGGCACCATCGAGATCAGCTGCGGATGCAGTGAGAGCTGTTGGAGACTGGGGGAGGCGCCGGGCTCGCGCGTACAGGCGAGTGATGCACTGCACGCGGCGCAGAGCGAGTGGCATCTCCCCAGCATCGACCAACAGGCTCTCAATGGGGGAAGTGCGGAAGGCACCGGTCGCAAGGCGAAGGCCGGTGTGGTGGATCGAATCCACCTTCCGCAATAAACGCTCGGCTGCGGATGCATAAAACTCGCATCCGTAGTCGAGCTTCGAGCGAACAAAGGATCGATAAAAAAGTAAGGCGGTAGCCCTATCAGCGCCCCAAGCACTGAACGTCACGGAACGGAGAATGTCCATGGCGCGGGTACAAGAGACCCTAAGGCTGCGAATGTGAGCCTCCCAGGTGAGGCGTCGGTCGAATACAAGACCAAGGAAACGGTGCGACTCAACCACATCCAGGCGCACCCCATTAAGAAACAAATCTGGGTCGGGGTGAAGCCGTGGATGGCGGCAGAAGTGCACCACCTTAGTCTTGGCCAAAGAAAACCGAAACCTGTGCGCTTCGGCATAGCGAGAGACGCGGTTCAATGCCTGTTGGAGTCGGCGCTCCAGAGTTGGCATCTGGGCCGCGCCAAAAGAGATCGAAAGGTCGTCCACGTAGAGCGTAGCGAGAACATCTTCCGGCAGCACCGAGGTGATGCCGTTGATGCTCAGGGCAAAGAGTGTGACACTGAGGACACTTCCCTGCGGGACACCCTCTTCCTGCTCCTTTGGGCCGGAGAGGGCTCCCCCCACCCGTACGCGGAATCGACGATCTCGCAAAAATTCAGATATAAACATTGGGAGGCGTCCCCTCGCCCCCATCGTGTGGAGAGTCTCCATGATACCGTATCGCCATGCGGTATCATAGGCTTTCTCCAGATCAAAAAACACCGTGGCGTAGTGCTGTCTACGAAGGAAAGCCTCGCAGACGGCATTTTCCAGTCGGAGCAGAGCATCCGACGTGGAGTGGAACTTACGGAAGCCGCACTGTGCAGAAGACAGATGGCCTCCGCTGTCCAGGAAATAGGCTAATCTAACATTTACCAATTTCTCCATCAACTTGCACACGCAAGAGGTTAGAGAGATTGGGCGGAAACCGGTCGGAGTAGAGTGATCTCTCCCCGGCTTGCGAAAGGCGAGCACAGTAGCGATTCGCCAGGAGTCTGGGAGGAGACCTTCCACCCAGATCCTGTTGAACAAATCTAATAGAAAGGCCATGCCTCGCTCACCCAGGTGTCGAAGCATGGCGTACGGGACATCGTCCGAACCATGGGCGGTGTCCGCGCACGAAGCGAGAGCGGAACGCAACTCACTCACAGTAAACTTGTCGTTGAAGGGTTCTCCGCCTCTGGAGGTAAAGTCCAGCTGGCGGCCTTCCGCGACATCACGACGTGCATTGAATGCTGGCGGAGCAGCATCACGGCTAGAGAATGCGGAAAAAGCGGTCGCTAAAGATTCCGCCACGGACGCGGGGTCCGAGATTGCGGTCCCATTCTCCTGGAGAACGGGAGGGGGGTCCTGCGAGAACTTGCCCCGAATCCTTTTGACTCGCTTCCACACCTCAGCTAAAGGGGTCTTCCCGTTAAGTGAAGACACGTATGCCCGCCAAGAAGAGCGGCGGGCGTGCTTCGAAATATACCGAAACCTAGCCCTAGCCCGACGAAATTCAGCGACGGTGAAATCGTTCGGGCGGCGCTTATAGCGCATGTAGGCATAACGCTTCTGTTTGAGGGCCGTCTCACACTCGGCCGACCACCATGGGAGTGGTCGGCGTGCAAAACGGCCAGACGTCCTAGGAATAGTAGTCAGGCCCACGGCGATGAGGTTGCCGGAGAAGAACTCAACGGCCTCATCTACCGACCTAAACTCCTTGACTGAGATAGAGAATTCAGTCATTTCCTGAAATGCAGGCCACCGCGCCCGCGCCAAGCACCACCGAGGTGGTCTCTCAGGCGGCAGTTGCCCTGAAAATGATATTTGAATGGGAAAGTGATCACTACCATGGAGGTCATCGACCACCCCCCAATCAAAATCAGGCTGTGCATCCGAAGAGCACAAAGATAGGTCAAGGCAAGAAAATGAAGCGGTTCTCGGACAGTGATGCGTAAACTCATCCACGTTTAGGACACCCATCTCAAGCTCTTCGATCAGATCGGCAAGGACTTGTCCCCTGGGATTTATGGTGTAATCTCCCCAGAGAGGATGCCTGCCGTTCAGATCTCCAAGCAAGAGATAGGGCCTCGGCAACCGTGCCACGACGCGGCGAAAGTCCCCCGCGTCGAAGTCAGCTGACGGTGGAATGTACGCAGAAATGATAGTATACCTCCTATCCAGGTGCAGCTGCACAGCCACTGCCTGAAAGGAGGTATCTAAAGAGAAAGGAAGAACGGAGACATCATGCCGGGTGTAAACCGCGCATCCCCCAGCCCGGCCGTCCCGCGGTGGTTGGGTCGCAAGACCCTTATACCCCGGGAGGGCAGGCAGGGGGCACGCGCCTAGCATGGTCTCCTGCAAAAAAATAGCTAACGGGGAACGGGATGAGGCGAGCCTCCGCAGCTCCTCCCAGTTGGCCCGGAGTCCACGGCAATTCCATTGAAGGAATATGCCCTCCAGGCCTAGCTCGGAGGAGACGCGGGGGCCCTCCTCGAATTGAAGACCCTCACGGGAATGGCCGTACGCTTCCCGGGGGCAGAACCCCGGGCGCTGTTGGCCGGACAAAGCGCTGAAGGCGCTGTCGCCTTCGAGGACTTATTGGGGGAGGTTGGGCTCGCCATGCGAGTCTTTTCCTCCCTCCGCCTCGAAACTTTAGGCGGGCGTTGCGGCTTCGGAGGCGGGGGGCCCTCTTTTCGAGGAACCACCGTCTCCGAGCCACTCGCTCCACCTCGGGGCGTGGGTAAAGGGGCCGAAGCTCCTTTGTTGCTGTCCTCCTTTCGGGGAACAGCTTTAGGAACCCCGGAAGATGGCCTAGCGACCATCTTCAGGGGTGTTGCCTCCTGTGAGTCTAACGACTCGGTGGAGGCGCGTGGCCGTTTCGCTTTACGCGAAACGGTCACGCTGGGGGAGGAGGGGGGAGCCCTGGTTTTAGCCGGGGCAGGGTATGAACCCTTTTTGCCGCCAGCTTTACCAGGGGAGCGCCCAGGTTGGGTAGAGCCCACAGAAGGGCTCCGAATGGGCGCGGAAACAACCGTGCTCGTTGGCCTGGATGGGCCAGGAGCAGAGGGTGCCTTTCTAACTATTGAGGCATATGACGTCCCAGGCAGAGCCGGGCGCGCCAGGACCAAGTCCTTTGCCTCGCGGAATGAGAGTCGATCCTGGGCCTGAACGGCCAGGATTTCTTTCTCAAGGAGATATGCACCACATTGCTTCGAAGAAGCAGGGTGCGGCTCTCCGCAATTGACACACTTGGCCACACACGATTTGGACTTATCGTGTGCGACCTTGGAGCAATTTACACAGACTTCGGGTGACCCCGATTTTGCACGTCTACATGATCGATTCGTATGGCCGAAGCGGTGGCAGTAATAGCACCGCCGCGGCAGTGGCACGAATGCCTTCACGCGGTAGCGGTACCAACCGGCACGCACCGACTCAGGGAGCTTGTCACAGTCGAACGTGACGAAGAGTGTAGGGGTGGGTCTCGAGGCCCCTCCCTGTTTTCTCATCACACGTTCGACCTTGACCGCCCCATGGTCGGCCAGCTCTAGGGTGATGTCCTCAATGGAGTAGTCAACGAGTTCCCTCGCATAAACTACTCCTTTCACAAAGTTCATGGTAGAGTGCGGCGTCACACTCACCGGGGTGCCATGAAGTGTCCGAAGAGCACTTATCTTGGCCGCCTCGGCGGGATTCGCCGCATTCGCCAGAAGGCTCCCGTCCGAGAAACGGGTTACCTTCGGCTCTCTACCAATTGCACTAGCTAATCCTCTCCTCTGATGGATCATGTTGCCCTTGGACAACATGGTGCCATCAGTGGAGCGAATAACGAGGAAGCGTTTGAAGCCAGCGGGCTCGAAAACGCCAGGTAACCTCTGAATCAGGGGCCCCGATGTCATCGAGGCTCCGCCCTGTGCATTCTTGGTCTTAGTCGTAGTCAGGGGCTCCGCACACGAGGGGGTAAAGGGGCCGGATGTGCCGATCTTGGCTTGGTCGCCTACCAAAGTGGTAGCAGACCCATCCGTCCCCGCAGCCCCCGCGGATGGAGAGGAGCCCCGAGTCTTCTTCGTCTTTTGAGTCTTTTTAGTCTTTTTCTTTTTAGGAGAGGAGGGCGGGGAATGAACCCGCTTTTCACCTCCGCCGGCAGAAGTCCCCAGGCCAGATGGACCAGCCTCAGCCAGGTCCCTCTCCGAAATGGAGAAGGTCCTGGTTGTCGTAGGGGCACCTGTCGGAGGAGATCCCTCCCCTCCTTCTACTGCCTCGGAGCCCTCAGCCATTTGAGGAGGACCTTGCATAGGGGCGGATTCGGGTTCGGTGCTTGGCGCCGAGCCCGAATTCCCCCCTATGGAAGGCCCTACCGTCTGGGGCTGGGTCTCCTCAAGGACCATGTCTATCACAGGAGGGGCCTCCAGTTGGCCATCCCCTCCCAGGACATCGCAGGTCCCCTTGGCAGTATTGTCACTAGTCAGGTGGTGTGGGGAGGCACAGGCCTTGACCCCAGCAAGGTTCAAAATTCTTGCCAGCAGGTCTTTTGAGGGAAGCGACCGAAGGGGCCTGGCTTCCCTCTCCCCCCTAAGGGGGTTTGCCCTACCAAGCCGCTTGCACGAGGGGCGGTCGGCAATGGGCTGCCTGCTGGCTTTCTTGGCAGTCCCCTTAGAAAGCAAAGGAGGGACTGCCGCTGGAGATAGGGAGGTGCCCGAAAGCACCTCCAGAGAAGGGGGTGAGGGGGAGTCCCCTACACCCGTAGGCGTAGGAGAGGAGTAAGCCTCCTCTCCGGTTAAAGAATTATGGAGGGTCCCTTGCGCAAGCACAAGGGGGGGGACCTCCATTTTCTCGGTGGAGCTGCCCGAGGGCGGCTCCGTAGATGTTTTTGGGGAAGTTGGGGGTTGGGGTTTTTGTTTTTTTTCATACATGGGCATGGTGACCCTCTTTTGATTACGGGACGCAATAGCTCATCACCTCTCGCAGTTGCCCGCACTGCGAGAGGTGCTTACAAGCCCGGCAGAGCCAGGCGCCGCCATTCGGGACCACCCCTCCCGCCTGGTGGCCTGGCAGTCCTTCGGCATGGCGGCTCCACCTTGGACACGGCGTAAAAAATATAGGTTGTGAAGAGGAGAGGAAAAGGGATGTGAGGAAGATGTGGGTGGGGATGAAGCAGGTTGTTAAAAAAAAAACCCATCCCGAACCGGAGCTGAGGGGTTAGGGAACAATGTCCCCTCCCCCCCTCAGCCCCGATCCGGGGTGGTTGGCTTGAGAAGAAGGTCAGCATTCTACCCTGTGAAATTAGAGGCTGACCAGAGAAAGTTGTGGGAGAGGGTGTATGAAAAGCGACGAGGTAGGGGAGAAATCGGGCTATCTGAAGGAAGGAAGAGAGGCTAAGCTGGGGCCGGACGGAGCGCTGGATCCCGTCAGCACGGCGGCCAGGATGGCAAATCGCCGCGCCCCTTACGGGGCGTAGGCGAAGGAGAGGAGTAAGCCTCCTCTCCGGTTAGAGAAATATGGAGGGTCCCCTGCGCAAGCACAGGGGGGTACCTCCATTTTTTTGGTGGAGCTGCACGAGGGCGGCTCCGTCGATGAGCAAGGGGGAATTAGGGGGAGATGGTTTATTTTCTCATCATTGGGCATGGTGACCCTATTTGTGCTACGGGACGCAATAGCTCATCACCTCTCGCAGTTGCCCGCACCGCGAGAGGTGCTTACAAGCCCGGCAGAGCCAGGCGCCGCCATTTGGGACCACCCCTCCCGCCTGGTGGCCTGGCAGTCCATCGGCATGGTGGCTCCACCTTGGACACGGCGTAAAAATTAATAGATTGTGAAGAGGAGAGGAAAAGGGATGTGAGGAAGGTATGGGTGGGGATGAAGCAGTTTGTTAAAAACCAACCACCCCAGACCAGAGCTCAGGGGTTAGGGATCATTGTCCCCTTCCCCTTAGCCCCGATCCGGGACGGTTGACTGAGGAGAAGGTCAGCATCTACCCTGTGAAATTCGAGGCTGACCATTGAAAGTTGTGGGAGAGGTTGTATGAATAGCGAGGAAACAAGTCTTTTGAAGGAAGGAGAAGAGGCTAAGCTGGGGTCGGACGGGGGGCTGAGTCCCATCAGAACGGCGGCCAGGATGGCAAATCGCCGCGCCCCTTACGGGGCAGCCCCGATCCAGGACGCTTGGCTGTGAACAAGGTTAGCATCTACCCTGTGAAATTAGAGGCTGACCAGAGAAAGTTGTGGGAGAGGTTGTATGAAAAGCAAGGAAACAAGTGTTTTGAAGGAAGGAGAAGAGGCTAAGCTGGGGTCGGACGGCTGCTGAGTTGCCTCAGCACGGCGGCCAGGATGGCAAATCGCCGCGCCCCTTACGGGGGAGATTCGGAGAGCTTATTTAGAGGAGCTTGCTTTTGCAGGGGGAGAGATCATAGATGGAGCAGTAACTGAGGTTTTTTTCGTGGGTTTTGGAGAACCGACCGAGGCCCTTGATTGTACATAATTCGGGCTCACAACCTGGCAGAAAAGGAAGATCAAGAAGGGATTTTCGGCCGGTAGATCCGGATTCATGGGTCTAGGGTATTTTCGGTGTCTGAGGAGTTGGTCCAACTCCACAATTGGTGATGTTAGAGTATCAACTTCCTTTTTTTTTTTTTTTTTTTTTATTAAGGGGCTATCTGGCGACTGCCGACTTAGGCATTAGTTGCCGTAAACTCAACTGCTTCCATCGGATCTTGGTTTTTTTTTTTTTTTTTTTTTTTATAGAGCCCATCTGGCAACTACCCACTTGGGCATAAGTCGCCGAAAAACACGACAGCCTAGAATTAGACTACTTTAAAGTTAAAATATGAAAACTTAACAATCAATATAAATTGGAAAAACTTAACAATCGAAGCAATCTCCGGCAGCGGGGGGAGGTCCCCCTCACCCCGGTGCAGGAGAGTGCAATCTAAAACAAAACAATAACAAAAAAAGGAACCTTAAATAAAGGGGAGAAGGCCGGCCTCCCCCAAAAAGTCAATAAGTCCACCAGTCATGGTGCACGCACTCGTCCCGAGTACAAGGGACAGGCGGTAGCGACCCCGCCCATCCCGGTACCGAGACAGGTATCGTGCGCGAAGATCACCCAGACTGGGACATTCGACAAGAATATGCCGAACAGTCTGGGGGACGACGCAGTCGTTGCAATAGGGCACATGCGAGCGCTCCACCAAGTAACGATGCGTCACACGAGTGTGTCCGATTCGAAGACGACAGAAAGCAACCTGAAGCCGCCGCGGCATTGGGGGATAGGTCCATGGGAACAGTCGCGGCGCAATGGCACGCAACTTTAAGTTCCCCTCGACCGTCTCCCATCTTCTTTGCCAAGCAGTCCGAAGAGCTGCCCGTATTCCTGCCATGTAGTCGGTGTGAGGAAGAGCGAAACGCTGGTCCGGTCGCAGAGTCCTCGCGGACTCTTTGGCGCCCTCATCGGCGCGCTCATTCCCCGCAATTCCTACATGTCCAGGAACCCAGCAGAAGATAATCTCGACATCTGCCCGGCTCGCCAAAACCGTGGCGTCACGGATTTCGCGAACCAGGGGATGCGGAGATTCCAATGCCCCGAGAGCACTCAGGGCGCTTTGTGAGTCGCTATAAATCACAATCCGGTCTCCGAACCGGGCACGTCGCGTAATCTCCCGTACCGAGTGGTGTATTGCCACCAGCTCGGCCGTGAAGACAGACGCAGCGCCTGGTAGAGCCCCGCTAACTTCAAACAGAGGGGATACGGCGTGGAAGCCGACCCCCTCTTGGGACTTGGAGCCATCCGTATACACTGGCACGGTACCAGCGTGACACGATGTGTGCTCCAAAAAGATCGAACGCAATACTCCCGGCGCAGTACAAGCTTTGGGAGCAGAGGCGTGGCGACAAATAGCCAAATGTGGTACCCTCCAGGGTGGCGTCCTGGGCAGAACCAGGGGCGCCACCGGCCCGAGAGCTATATCTACCTCTCGAAGGAGTTTCCTGGCCCAAAACCCAAAGGGCTTAGGGTATGACTGGCGTCTCTCGGCGGCATAGGCACCATCGAGATCAGCTGCGGATGCAGTGAGAGCTGTTGGCGACTGGGGGAGGCGCCGGGCTCGCGCGTACAGGCGAGTGATGCACTGCACGCGGCGCAGAGCGAGTGGCATCTCCCCAGCATCGACCAACAGGCTCTCAATGGGGGAAGTGCGGAAGGCACCGGTCGCAAGGCGAAGGCCGGTGTGGTGGATCGAATCCACCTTCCGCAATAAACGCTCGGCTGCGGATGCATAAAACTCGCATCCGTAGTCGAGCTTCGAGCGAACAAAGGATCGATAAAAAAGTAAGGCGGTAGCCCTATCAGCGCCCCAAGCGCTGAACGTCACGGAACGGAGAATGTCCATGGCGCGGGTACAAGAGACCCTAAGGCTGCGAATGTGAGCCTCCCAGGTGAGGCGTCGGTCGAATACAAGACCAAGGAAACGGTGCGACTCAACCACATCCAGGCGCACCCCATTAAGAAACAAATCTGGGTCGGGGTGAAGCCGTGGATGGCGGCAGAAGTGCACCACCTTAGTCTTGGCCAAAGAAAACCGAAACCTGTGCGCTTCGGCATAGCGAGAGACGCGGTTCAATGCCTGTTGGAGTCGGCGCTCCAGAGTTGGCATCTGGGCCGCGCCAAAAGAGATCGAAAGGTCGTCCACGTAGAGCGTAGCGAGAACATCTTCCGGCAGCACCGAGGTGATGCCGTTGATGCTCAGGGCAAAGAGTGTGACACTGAGGACACTTCCCTGCGGGACACCCTCTTCCTGCTCCTTTGGGCCGGAGAGGGCTCCCCCCACCCGTACGCGGAATCGACGATCTCGCAAAAATTCAGATATAAACATTGGGAGGCGTCCCCTCGCCCCCATCGTGTGGAGAGTCTCCATGATACCGTATCGCCATGCGGTATCATAGGCTTTCTCCAGATCAAAAAACACCGTGGCGTAGTGCTGTCTACGAAGGAAAGCCTCGCAGACGGCATTTTCCAGTCGGAGCAGAGCATCCGACGTGGAGTGGAACTTACGGAAGCCGCACTGTGCAGAAGACAGATGGCCTCCGCTGTCCAGGAAATAGGCTAATCTAACATTTACCAATTTCTCCATCAACTTGCACACGCAAGAGGTTAGAGAGATTGGGCGGAAACCGGTCGGAGTAGAGTGATCTCTCCCCGGCTTGCGAAAGGCGAGCACAGTAGCGATTCGCCAGGAGTCTGGGAGGAGACCTTCCACCCAGATCCTGTTGAACAAATCTAATAGAAAGGCCATGCCTCGCTCACCCAGGTGTCGAAGCATGGCGTACGGGACATCGTCCGGACCATGGGCGGTGTCCGCGCACGAAGCGAGAGCGGAACGCAACTCACTCACAGTAAACTTGTCGTTGAAGGGTTCTCCGCCTCTGGAGGTAAAGTCCAGCCGGCGGCCTTCCGCGACATCACGACGTGCATTGAATGCTGGCGGAGCAGCATCACGGCTAGAGAATGCGGAAAAAGCGGTCGCTAAGGATTCCGCCACGGACGCGGGGTCAGAGATTGCGGTCCCATTCTCCTGGAGAACGGGAGGGGGGTCCTGCGAGAACTTGCCCCGAATCCTTTTGACTCGCTTCCACACCTCAGCTAAAGGGGTCTTCCCGTTAAGTGAAGACACGTATGCCCGCCAAGAAGAGCGGCGGGCGTGCTTCGAAATATACCGGAACCTAGCCCTAGCCCGACGAAATTCAGCGACGGTGAAATCGTTCGGGCGGCGCTTATAGCGCATGTAGGCATAACGCTTCTGTTTGAGGGCCGTCTCACACTCGGCCGACCACCATGGGAGTGGTCGGCGTGCAAAACGGCCAGACGTCCTAGGAATAGTAGTCAGGCCCACGGCGATGAGGTTGCCGGAGAAGAACTCGACGGCCTCATCTACCGACCTAAACTCCTTGACTGAGATAGAGAATTCAGTCATTTCCTGAAATGCAGGCCACCGCGCCCGCGCCAAGCACCACCGAGGTGGTCTCTCAGGCGGCAGTTGCCCTGAAAATGATATTTGAATGGGAAAGTGATCACTACCACGGAGGGCATCGACCACCCCCCAATCGAAATCAGGCTGTGCATCCGAAGAGCACAAAGATAGGTCAAGGCAAGAAAATGAAGCGGTTCTCGGACAGTGATGCGTAAACTCATCCACGTTTAGGACACCCATCTCAAGCTCTTCGATCAGATCGGCAAGGACTTGTCCCCTGGGATTTATGGTGTAATCTCCCCAGAGAGGATGCCTGCCGTTCAGATCTCCAAGCAAGAGATAGGGCCTCGGCAACCGTGCCACGACGCGGCGAAAGTCCCCCGCGTCGAAGTCAGCTGACGGTGGAATGTACGCAGAAATGATAGTATACCTCCTATCCAGGTGCAGCTGCACAGCCACTGCCTGAAAGGAGGTATCTAAAGAGAAAGGAAGAACGGAGACATCATGCCGGGTGTAAACCGCGCATCCCCCAGCCCGGCCGTCCCGCGGTGGTTGGGTCGCAAGACCCTTATACCCCGGGAGGGCAGGCAGGGGGCACGCGCCTAGCATGGTCTCCTGCAAAAAAATAGCTAACGGGGAACGGGATGAGGCGAGCCTCCGCAGCTCCTCCCAGTTGGCCCGGAGTCCACGGCAATTCCATTGAAGGAATATGCCCTCCAGGCCTAGCTCGGAGGAGACGCGGGGGCCCTCCTCGAATTGAAGACCCTCACGGGAATGGCCGTACGCTTCCCGGGGGCAGAACCCCGGGCGCTGTTGGCCGGACAAAGCGCTGAAGGCGCTGTCGCCTTCGAGGACTTATTGGGGGAGGTTGGGCTCGCCATGCGAGTCTTTTCCCCCCTCCGCCTCGAAACTTTAGGCGGGCGTTGTGGCTTCGGAGGCGGGGGGCCCTCTTTTCGAGGAACCACCGTCTCCGAGCCACTCGCTCCACCTCGGGGCGTGGGCAAAGGGGCCGAAGCTCCTTTGTTGCTGTCCTCCTTTCGGGGAACAGCTTTAGGAACCCCGGAAGATGGCCTAGCGACCATCTTCAGGGGTGTTGCCTCCTGTGAGTCTAACGACTCGGTGGAGGCGCGTGGCCGTTTCGCTTTACGCGAAACGGTCACGCTGGGGGAAGAGGGGGGAGCCCTGGTTTTAGCCGGGGCAGGGTATGAACCCTTTTTGCCGCCAGCTTTACCAGGGGAGCGCCCAGGTTGGGTAGAGCCCACAGAAGGGCTCCGAATGGGCGCGGAAACAACCGTGCTCGTTGGCCTGGATGGGCCAGGAGCAGAGGGTGCCTTTCTAACTATTGAGGCATATGACGTCCCAGGCAGAGCCGGGCGCGCCAGGACCAAGTCCTTTGCCTCGCGGAATGAGAGTCGATCCTGGGCCTGAACGGCCAGGATTTCTTTGTCAAGGAGATATGCACCACATTGCTTCGAAGAAGCAGGGTGCGGCTCTCCGCAATTGACACACTTGGCCACACACGATTTGGACTTATCGTGTGCGACCTTGGAGCAATTTACACAGACTTCGGGTGACCCCGATTTTGCACGTCTACATGATCGATTCGTATGGCCGAAGCGGTGGCAGTAATAGCACCGCCGCGGCAGTGGCACGAATGCCTTCACGCGGTAGCGGTACCAACCGGCACGCACCGACTCAGGGAGCTTGTCACAGTCGAACGTGACGAAGAGTGTAGGGGTGGGTCTCGAGGCCCCTCCCTGTTTTCTCATCACACGTTCGACCTTGACCGCCCCATGGTCGGCCAGCTCTAGGGTGATGTCCTCAATGGAGTAGTCAACGAGTTCCCTCGCATAAACTACTCCTTTCACAAAGTTCATGGTAGAGTGCGGCGTCACACTCACCGGGGTGCCATGAAGTGTCCGAAGAGCACTTATCTTGGCCGCCTCGGCGGGATTCGCCGCATTCGCCAGAAGGCTCCCGTCCGAGAAACGGGTTACCTTCGGCTCTCTACCAATTGCACTAGCTAATCCTCTCCTCTGATGGATCATGTTGCCCTTGGACAACATGGTGCCATCAGTGGAGCGAATAACGAGGAAGCGTTTGAAGCCAGCGGGCTCGAAAACGCCAGGTAACCTCTGAATCAGGGGCCCCGATGTCATCGAGGCTCCGCCCTGTGCATTCTTGGTCTTAGTCGTAGTCATGGGCTCCGCACACGAGGGGGTAGAGGGGCCGGATGTGCCGATCTTGGCTTGGTCGCCTACCAAAGTGGCAGCAGACCCATCCGTCCCCGCAGCCCCCACGGATGGAGAGGAGCCCCGAGTCTTCTTCGTCTTTTGAGTCTTTTTCTTTTTAGGAGAGGAGGGCGGGGAATGAACCCGCTTTTCACCTCCGCCGGCAGAAGTCCCCAGGCCAGATGGACCAGCCTCAGCCAGGTCCCTCTCCGAAATGGAGAAGGTCCTGGTTGTCGTAGGGGCACCTGTCGGAGGAGATCCCTCCCCTCCTTCTACTGCCTCGGAGCCCTCAGCCATTTGAGGAGGACCTTGCATAGGGGCGGATTCGGGTTCGGTGCTTGGCGCCGAGCCCGAATTCCCCCCTATGGAAGGCCCTACCGTCTGGGGCTGGGTCTCCTCAAGGACCATGTCTATCACAGGAGGGGCCTCCAGTTGGCCATCCCCTCCCAGGACATCGCAGGTCCCCTTGGCAGTATTGTCACTAGTCAGGTGGTGTGGGGAGGCACAGGCCTTGACCCCAGCAAGGTTCAAAATTCTTGCCAGCAGGTCTTTTGAGGGAAGCGACCGAAGGGGCCTGGCTTCCCTCTCCCCCCTAAGGGGGTTTGCCCTACCGAGCCGCTTGCACGAGGGGCGGTCGGCAATGGGCTGTCTGCTGGCTTTCTTGGCAGTCCCCTTAGAAAGCAAAGGAGGGACTGCCGCTGGAGATAGGGAGGTGCCCGAAAGCACCTCCAGAGAAGGGGGTGAGGGGGAGTCCCCTACACCCGTAGGCGTAGGAGAGGAGTAAGCCTCCTCTCCGGTTAAAGAATTATGGAGGGTCCCTTGCGCAAGCACAAGGGGGGGGACCTCCATTTTCTCGGTGGAGCTGCCCGAGGGCGGCTCCGTAGATGTTTTTGGGGAAGTTGGGGGTTGGGGTTTTTGTTTTTTTTCATACATGGGCATGGTGACCCTCTTTTGATTACGGGACGCAATAGCTCATCACCTCTCGCAGTTGCCCGCACTGCGAGAGGTGCTTACAAGCCCGGCAGAGCCAGGCGCCGCCATTCGGGACCACCCCTCCCGCCTGGTGGCCTGGCAGTCCTTCGGCATGGCGGCTCCACCTTGGACACGGCGTAAAAAATATAGGTTGTGAAGAGGAGAGGAAAAGGGATGTGAGGAAGATGTGGGTGGGGATGAAGCAGGTTGTTAAAAAAACCCCATCCCGAACCGGAGCTGAGGGGTTAGGGAACAATGTCCCCTCCCCCCCTCAGCCCCGATCCGGGGTGGTTGGCTTGAGAAGAAGGTCAGCATTCTACCCTGTGAAATTAGAGGCTGACCAGAGAAAGTTGTGGGAGAGGTTGTATGAAAAGCGACGAGGTAGGGGAGAAATCGGGCTATCTGAAGGAAGGAAGAGAGGCTAAGCTGGGGCCGGACGGAGCGCTGGATCCCGTCAGCACGGCGGCCAGGATGGCAAATCGCCGCGCCCCTTACGGGGCATCGGATCTTGGGTTGAAGGGTGAGCGGAACGAACAGGTGATCTGAGCGAGGTGTGTGGAGCTGGGTGTATATCTGCCATCGTTTGGATCAGGATGGGGGCTACGTCCTGTGAAGGGCGAGACGGACTTAAGGGCATAGAATGTTCAACTATAGGGGAGGAGTCCATTGGAGATTCTCGGGGTTCAGCCGAGTCAGCTCCAGAGGCTGCCCGCTTATTGGTGGTCAATGACCCAGGTGAGGAATCCTTTCTTTTACCACTGCCCTTTGGGTCTCTGGCCCGGGTGGATGAACCTTCACTGATCGATGTTGAGGATTCTTTCAAATAGCGTCTGATGTCTTCAAGTGTCTCACCCTGAGCGTCTCTCCCAGCTAGAGCTGCTGGAGAGAGGGGGGCTACATTGGTTATCTCGGTGTGAGAGCGATGCTTCGACTGCATATTCTGAATTTTTTCGACGCTGCGAGTAGATCTAGGGTGAAGTCCTTCAGGCTGGTCGGAACTCGCGCGTGATGGTCGGTTTCGTCCAGCGTCAAGTAAAACGTCAGAGAAGAGCCGGCCGAGTGGCGAGGTTTGTGCTCGGGCACGCTGGCGGGCCTGTCTTATATCTAGACGTAGGGAGTCGCGCAAAGCGAGAACTTCCTTTTCATATAAAAATATAGAGCAGAGTTCGACACAGCACTGTGGGTACCTCCGCAGTTGGCACAGTGGGGTGGTTTGGTGCATTCGGGGCCATGGTAGTCAGAGCTACAATTCACGCAGGAGCGAGGGTGCCGAAAGGCACGGCCAACATGTCCAAATTGATTGCAATTGAAGCAGCAACTGGGTAGTTCGATGTAGGGACTTACCGGGACACGAAGGTACCCAGCTTTAATATACTGCGGCAGTTCTTGTCGTTCAAATGTTAAAATCAGTGTGGCGGTGGGGACTTTAGTGGAGCATAATGTTTTAGTTACCCTGTGTACGTGTGTGACACGTTGGGTACTCAGCTTACTCTGAAGGCGTTTTGGGTCGTAGTCCTTTAGTTCGTTTGAACGGACGACACCTTTAACGAAATTCAGACGCGGATGGGGCGAGACAGTTATTGGAATTTCAGCTATCGAAGATAGATTTCGCACAAGGTTGTGTTGAGAGTGGGATGACACCTCGACTACGACATCACCACTTCCTCTTGACCACATCCGGCGGGGTTCACCACAGTGGGACTCAAAAGATTCATTGACGTCAAACACATCGATTTTTGCAATTGGGATGTCAGATGATGAATTCATGACAAGAATGCGAGGATAATCAAGATCTTGGTCTACTTCGTTGGAATAGGGGTCCAACGAGCGAGGGAAGGCTGAAAGGGGAGCTAAGAAACGTTTGGCACGAGAACCCTTACGAAAAGGGGAGATTTTTGGTTTATGGCTAGCCATTGTAAAAAGAAAAAACTTCGCATTCTCCCTCGGGGCTCCCCACCATGGAGGCCTAAAAAGGCCCGGCACTACTGCAACTATACAATCAGTTACGTCCGGTATGTCCTCTTGGAGAATGGATACGGATCCACCACACCATCTTTTGAAACCTAAGAGGGTGCTCGAGTTCTCCTACGCACGGAGAAAAGGGGCCAACGATGAGTTTCTCCTTGGGCATGCGGTAGACGAAGGCGGTGGAGATACCCAGCCTCTTTCACCTTCATGAAAGAACAATTCGGAATCAATCCATTAAACGAGCAGAGGTTGGGTATCGATAAAGACCACTAGATAGGTGAAGGAAGAGGGAGAAATAAAGGGCAGTGGAAGAGCGTAATAGATGAGGAAGAAAGAGGGGCATGTTAAAAGTCTTGTTGGCAGCACCATGGACCCTAAGGGACCCAGGGCTGACCCCCTCGCCACGAGAAGGCCAGAAACTCTCTGGGAACAACCCCTGAAGAAAAGATCCCAGAGAGGGAGGGGGTGACTTAGAAGAATACACAGCCCATTTGGTCTATACCGTAAAACCCTTTGATCCCTCCCAACAAGGACAGCACAGTTCTGGCATGTTTAATCTCGACTAACACCCATTGATAGCGCCCCCTAATTCCATACTAACCAGAACCCTGTATTTATTCCACCAAAACAGCCAATGGAGGAAGCAGTTTAATGATAAAGACTACTTCATTACGTTTATTAGACATTTACAGATATTTGAAGAATTTCGGAACAAGTTTTTTTTCATTGATGTTTAACAAATTGAACATTTTCCATCATTTGAAAAAGGGCACAAATGAATCTACTTCATAAAACATTGTAGTTAATAGTTTCGCTTCACTTATAAACCAAAAAATAAACTCGGAGTTATAAAATAACTGCATTTATATTCATCTAATTGTATTAACAATATATTCTGAATTTATAAAAACATAACTTTAAGGTCCAGAAACCTGTTTCAGTAAATAGATCTTTGTAATACACCATCAAAACATATTGAAATTACAACATTTGAAATGCTACATTCACGAACATTTAAAATCCTTATACACGATACCTCTGTCAATCATTCCTCGTTTTGAACTGAAACTATTTTATTATGAAGAAAATAAATAAGTGAAGTTTATTGCACTAAAAGTAATGAGCAATTAAAAATTAAGACCAACCTTGTGAGGTTTCAAAATTGATGCCTACAGTTTTTTGTGCTCTCCCAATAAGATGTTTGAATTATATTGCAGCAATAAAGCGGAATTGTGATGATTTTTGAATGGGGGTTCAATTTCGTACTTGGAACTGCATAAAAATACTCAGAAGATGGATGCATTCTCCTTAACAGTTAAATTTGAGAGCACCTAAAATTTACACACAGTACACTACAGACCAATAACATAATACGGGCATTTTTTATTACATCATAACATCATTATCAAACTTTACAATTGATACATATGATAATAAATTAAAGCTTTCATTTTATGATGGAATTATTATCAGTTGGTTATGTACAGTTCACAACTTTAAGAATAATAACGAAAGATCCCTGTAGGTACAAGGGAGAGCCGTTGCTAAACTTAATATTACAGCTTTTAAACAATTATAGTAACTTCTTTTCATCTACTGACATCGCAAATTAAACTCTCCATGAATTACTCAGAAAAACTAGAAAGATTCCAACCTATAAGAATGAATCGATCGAATATCTATTATTTTTCAACGATCGAACATTTTTTTAATGAAAAAAAAGGTTTTCCCCATTTCGCTAATAACTACTGTTCTTTTAATTCTCAGGATAAATTTGGCAAGGAAATATTTATGCTTTTAAATATCAAAGGCTGAAAACGATTGTTCAGTCATCCTTTTTAAAAGTTACCTATGAATCTATGTCCCCATGTTATCTTCATCCTGGCAGGCGATGAAGATGACAGAAAATATCACAAAGGGTAAATCATTTTCGCATAAAATATAATTCGGATAAATGTCAACAGAATCCTTTTCGACAGAGGTCGATCGTACGAGACATCACATTCAACAACAGGAAAAATGGCTGACTTCAGAAGACACTAGTTATTATGATTATTTTATACGCGCTAAATTCAGACTAGTTCGAGATTTCCTTCAGCCAAGGATATTATGAAATTCATGTCTTTCGTGTGCGCACGCAAGAAGGCAACGTTTAGTGATGATTTTCACGTGCTACTCATTTGTAACTTCGAGCTAGATAGCAATATAATCTGTAAATTAGCGCATATAAACCATCATAGCCTTATATTAATGGAATTATAATAAATAGGTTAATAGATTACCACTTCAGCTGATCCATAATAAAAGTCACTAGATCTACCGTGTTTATTTAAACTTTTCGAAAGAATAACGACGCCAATTTGATAAACGAAACTGAATTAGGATTCAAAAAACACTCGAGTGAGATAATTTCAAGCCATCATAAACTGTACGGATCGTGCGCTAAGACAAGGCGCAACGAGACCAATCTTGTGACTTGGAATTAAACCGATTATTACAGATTACAGTTGTAGAGTAACGAGATTCCAACTATGGCGGTGATGGCACAGGTATTTTGCTTAAACTGAACAAAATCCTAATTCGTAACTTCAATAGTTACATAGAACTAAATCCTCATCTTTAAATATGGATATATTCAGATTATGATCGTTAACCTGTTTTCTGTCCGAGATGATCAACCCCAAGACGACTCATCATCACTTCGAAGTAAAAGCTTTAATAAGTGAAGAAACTCTTTCACAAGTGGCTGAAGAAAGAGAGGAAGAGAAAGGGTATGAAGGAGAACGGGAGGAGACTACACTAAATTTGACCAATGCCGGTACTCCAAAATACCCCTCGCAACAAAACCAAAGAGGGGTAAGAACGCTCTTGGGTGGAAGCTCGATGCCAATTTAGTTCCCAGGGAGAGGGATCTGGATTAACACGTAGGTAACGGGGAACAACCCCGTCTTGCCATTCAAGGTTCCTTCGTACCAGTTTTCATCAATGCGTTGTGATAAGTTGATCGTGTCACCCTCCTGTCAAGTAAAAATAATGGACATAACATTTCGAACTATTTAATAACCTATTATTTCGTGTGTTATGCTCCAACAAAAG
This sequence comes from Ceratothoa steindachneri, assembly GCA_963969495.1. Lineage (NCBI taxonomy): Eukaryota > Metazoa > Arthropoda > Malacostraca > Isopoda > Cymothoidae > Ceratothoa > Ceratothoa steindachneri. The sequence goes on along the minus strand of OZ018323.1, from coordinate 114,401,592 downwards.
CGTTGGGCGTCCGGTAAAATGTACTTTGTAGAAGATCGATTATGATTTAAGGTACACCAAGTCTGGGATTTCACTCCACAGCACAAAAGTGACAAAGGTTGCGAGAAATTCAATATCTGTAGCGTATCCATATGAATCTCCGGAAAACTTGATGGAGGATTCCAGTGAGAAACCCCAATAGCTCTGCTCAAAACAACCTACCTCTGATAATGATGAACCATCGTTTCAGGTACATTCTATTGTCCAGACATCTTGATCAGTCGGGAGAAAACTACCCGTCACAAACAACCCCACTGTTATGACCTGGCTGATATACACTATAAAGACATCTCAAAACTTTTCAAGCCTGTTCGTTATAGAAGATCGGATCGATCGGGCGTCAATCTGTCCAGAGTTCTCTCTGAACATTGAAGGAGCGATCGGCTTACACTCCCATTCAAGGCAACCTTTTACCCTTGGACTCAAACAGTCCATCATCACACAAATTCCCATAATGATTTTTTATGAGAGGTTGCTTGTCAATCGGGGGAGCAATCCCCACCACCTCCCATAAAAAACTGACTCGCTTGCAAAGTATAAATTACTGTTCACGACTCGAAGCAACCACACAACGTGCGCCGAACACCATGCCCCATCCACCAACAGAGTGGTCCATCGAGACGGCAAAATTCTGACACGCTCCAACTCTTCCCCGAAAGCATTATTAATCGCAACGCAGGGGAGTACTTGTGCTCTCAGACGAAATTTTTCCTGGTGATGTCCATGTGTCTTAGTAGTCACAGTAATCGTGGGTTTAAGTCTGCTGTACCATTGAATTTTGTTCTCCCTTCACTCTTCCCACGCCTGATAGACCTAGCCCAGGGAGAAAGATGTCACACCTCTCAAAAACCACCCCCTGCCAAGTTCGAGACTTTAGATCGTATTTCACCTTTTCACTTTTGTAAAAATAAAAATAAAACGAAAAACAACGAAAGCTGAATTTTTATACCTGTAAAGGAACTGATGAAGATCGAAGAAGTAAAAATGCGTGGATTTTTAATTTTTTTTAAGGGGCTATCTGGCGACTGCCCACTTAGGCATGAGTAGCCGTAAACAAACAGCCTAGTTCTAGGCTACTTTAAAAAAATTTGAACAGAAAACAACAATGAAAAAAAATAATTAGGAAGCAATAACAATAAAAAACAATAACAAAAAAAACAACTAAACCTAGTTAAATGAAGGGGAGAAGGCCGGCCTCCACCCAAAAGTCAACAAGTCCACCAGTCAATGTGCACGCACTCGTCCCGAGTACAAAGGACAGGCGGTAGCGATCCCGCCCATCCCGGTACAGGGACAGGTAACGTGCGCGAAGATCACCCAGACTGAGACATTCGACAAGAATGTGCCGAACAGTCTGGGGGACGACGCAGTCGTCGCAATAGGGCGCAGGCGAGCGCTCCATCAAATAACGTTGCGTCACACGAGTGTGTCCGATTCGGAGACGACAGAAAGCGACCTGAAGCCGTCGCGGCATTGGGGGATAGGTCCATGGGAACAGTCGCGGCGCAATGGCACGCAACTTTAAGTTCCCTTCGACCGTCTCCCATCTTCTTTGCCAAGCAGTCCGAAGAGCTGCCCGTATTCCTGCCATGTAGTCGGTGTGAGGAAGAGCGAAACGCTGGTCCGGTCGCAGAGTCCTCGCGGACTCTTTGGCGCCTTCATCGGCGCGCTCATTCCCCGCAATTCCTACATGTCCAGGAACCCAGCAGAAGATAATCTCGACATCTGACGGCTCGCCAAAACCGTGGCGTCACGGATATCGCGAACCAGGGAATGCGGAGATTCCAATGCCCCGAGAGCACTCAGGGCGCGTAGTGAGTCGCTATAGATCACAATCCGGTCTCCAAACCGGGCACGTCGCGTAATCTCCCGTACCGAGTGGTGTATTGCCACCAGCTCGGCCGTGAAGACAGAGGCAGCGCCTGGCAAAGCCCCGCTGACTTCAAACAGAGGGGATAAAAAGCGTGGAAGCTGACCCCCTCTTGGCACTTGGAGCCATCCGTATACACTGGCACGGTTCCAGCGTGACACGATGTGTGCTCCAAAAAGGTCGAACGCAATACTCCCGGCGCAGTACAAGCTTTGGGAGCAGAGGCGTGGCGACAAAATAGCCAAATGTGGTACCCCCCAGGGTGGCGTCCTGGGCAGAACCAGGGGCGCCACCGGCCCGAGAGCTATATCTACCTCTCGAAGGAGTTTCCTGGCCCTAAACCCAGAGGGGTTAGGGTATGACTGGCGTCTCTCGGCGGCATAGGCACCATCGAGATCAGCTGCGGATGCAGTGAGAGCTGTTGGCGACTGAGGGAGACGCCGGGCTCGCGCGTACAGGCGAGTGATGCACTGCACGCGGCGCAGAGCGAGTGGCAGCTCCCCATCGTCGACCAACAGGCTCTCAATGGGGGAAGTGCGGAAGGCACCGGTCGCAAGGCGAAGGCCGGTGTGGTGGATCGAATCCACCTTCCACAATAAACGCTCGGCTGCGGATGCATAAAACTCGCATCCGTAGTCGAGCTTCGAACGAACAAAGGATCGATAAAAAAGTAGGGCAGTAGCCCTATCAGCGCCCCAAGCACTGAACGTCACGGAACGGAGAATGTCCATGGCGCGGGTACAAGAGACCCTAAGGCTGCGAATATGAGCCTCCCAGGTGAGGCGTCGGTCGAATACAAGACCAAGGAAACGGTGCGACTCAACCACATCCAGGTGCAACATATTAAGAAACAAATCTGGGTCGGGGTGAAGCCGTGGATGGCGGCAGAAGTGCACCACCTTAGTCTTGGCCAAAGAAAACCGAAACCTGTGCGCTTCGGCATAGCGAGAGACACGGTTCAATGCCTGTTGGAGTCGACGCTCCAGAGTTGGCATCTGGGCCGCGCCAAAAGAGATCGAAAGGTCGTCCACGTAGAGCGTAGCGAGAAAATCTTCCGGCAGCACCGAGGTGATGCTCAGGGCAAAGAGTGTGACACTGAGGACACTTCCCTGCGGGACACCCTCTTCCTGCTCCTTTGGGCCGGAGAGGGCTCCCCCCCACCCGTACGCGGAATCGACGATCTCGCAAAAATTCAGATATAAACATTGGGAGGCGTCCCCTCGCCCCCATCGTGTGGAGAGTCTCCATGATACCGTATCGCCATGCGGTATCATAGGCCTTCTCCAGATCAAAAAAGAACGTGGCGTAGTGCTGTCTACGAAGGAAAGCCTCGCAGACGGCATTTTCCAGTCGGAGCAGAGCATCCGACGTGAAGTGGAACTTGCGGAAGCCGCACTGTGCGGAAGACAGATGGCCTCCACAGTCCAGGAAAAAGGCTAATCTAACATTTACCAATTTCTCCATCAACTTGCACACGCAAGAGGTGGGAGAGATTAGGCGGAAACCAGTCGGAGTAGAGTGATCTCTCCCCGGTTTGCGAAAGGCGAGCACAGAAGCGATTCGCCAGGAGTCTGGGAGAAGACCTTCCACCCAGATCCTGTTGAACAAATCTAACAGAAAGGCCATGCCTCGCTCACCCAGGTGTCGAAGCATGGCGTACGGGACATCGTCCGGACCATGGGCGGTGTCCGCGCACGAAGCGAGAGCGGAACGCAACTCACTCACAGTAAACTTGTCGCCTCTGGAGGTAAAGTCCAGCCGGCGGCCTTCAGCGACATCACGACGTGCATTGAATGCTGGCGGAGCAGCATCACGGCTAGAGAATGCGGAAAAAGCGGTTCTTAATGATTCCGCCACGGACGCGGGGTCCGAGATTGCGGTCCCATTCTCCTGGAGAACGGGAGGGGGGTCCTGCGAGAACTTGCCCCGAATCCTTATGACTCGCTTCCACACCTCAGCTAAAGGGGTCTTCCCGTTATGTGAAGACACGTATGCCCGCCAAGAAGAGCGGCGGGCGTGCTTCGAAATATACCGGAACTTAGCCCTAGCCCGACGAAATTCAGCGACAGTGAAATCGTTCGGGCGGCGCTTATAGCGCATGTAGGCATAACGCTTCTGTTTGAGGGCCGTCTCACACTCAGCTGCAAAACGGCCAGACGTCCTAGGAATAGTAGTCAGGCCCACGGCGATGAGGTTGCCGGAGAAGAACTCAACGGCCTCATCTACCGACCTAAACTCCTCGACTGAGATAGAGAATTCAGTCATTTCCTGAAATGCAGGCCATCGCGCCCGCGCCAAGCACCAACGAAGGGGTCTCTCAGGCGGCAGTTGCCCTGAAAATGATATTTGAAGGGGAAAGTGATCACTACCATGGAGGGCATCGACCACCCCCCAATCAAAATCAGGCTGTGCATCCGAAGAGCACAAAGATAGGTCAAGGCTAGAAAATGAAGCGGTTCTCGGACAGTGATGCGTAAACTCATCCACGTTTAGGACACCCATCTCAAGCTCTTCGATCAGATCGGCAAGGACTTGTCCCCTGGGATTTATGGAGTAATCTCCCCAGAGAGGATGCCTGCCGTTCAGATCTCCAAGCAAGAGATAGGGCCTCGGCAACCGTGCCACGACGCGGCGGAAGTCCCCCGTGTCGAAGTCAGCTGACGGTGGAATGTACGCAGAAATGATAGTATACCTCCTATCCAGGTGCAGCTGCACAGCCACAGCCTGAAAGGAGGTATCTAAAGAGAAAGGAAGAACGGAGACTTCATGCCGGGCGTAAACCGCGTATCCCCCCACCCAGCCATCCCGCGGTGGTGGGGTCGCAAGACCCTTATACCCCGGGAGGGCAGGCAGGAAGCACGCGCCTAGCATGGTCTCCTGCAAAAGATAGCTAACGTGGAACGGGACGAGACGAGCCTCCGAAGCTCCTCCCAGTTGGCCCGGAGTCCACGGGAATGGCCGTACGCTTCCCGGGGGCAGAACCCCGGGCGCTGTTGGCCGGACAAAGCGCTGAAGGCGCTGTCGCCTTCGAGGACTTATTGGGAAAGGTTGGGCTCGCCATGCGAGTCTTTTCCTCCCTCCGCCTCAACCCCTTAAGCGCGCGTTGTGGCTCCGGAGGCGGGGGGGCCCTCTTTTTGGGGAACCAACGTCTCCGAGCCACTCGCTCCACCTCGGGGCGTGGGCGAAGGAGCCGAAGCTCCTTTGTTGCTGTCCTCCTTTCGGGGGACAGCTTTAGGAACCCCGGAAGATGGCCTAGCGACCATTTTCAGGGGTGTTGCCTCCTGTGAGTCTAACGACTCGGTGGAGGCGCGTGGCCGTTTCGCCTTACGGGAAACGGACACGCTGGGGAAAGACGGGGGAGCCCTGGTTTTAGCCGGGGCTGGGTATGAACCCTTTTTGCCGCCAGCTTTACCAGGGGAGCGCCCGGGTTGAGTAGAGCCCACAGATGGGCTCCGAATGGGCGCGGAAACAACCGTGCTCGTTAGCCTGGATGGGCCAGGAGCAGAGGGTGCCTTTCTAACTATTGAGGCATATGACGTCCCAGGCAGAGCCGGGCGCGCCAGGACCAAGTCCTTAGCCTCGCGGAATCAGAGTCGATCCTGGGCTTGAACGGCCAGGATTTCTTTCCCAAGGAGATATGCATCACATTGCTTCGAAGAAGCGGGGTGCGGCTCTCCGCAATTGACACACTTGGCCACACACGATTTGGACTTATCGTGTGCGACCTTGGAGCAATTTACACAGACTTCGGGTGACCCCGACTGTGCACGTCTACATGAGCGATTCGGATGGCCGAAGCGGTGACAGTAATAGCACCAACGCAGCAGTGGCACGAATGCCTTCACGCGGTAGCGGTACCAACCGGCACGCACCGACTCAGGGAGCTTGTCACAGTCAAACGTGACGAAGAGTGTAGGGGTGGGTCTCGAGGCACCTCCCTGTTTTCTCATCACACGCTCGACCTTGACCGCCCCATGGTCGGCCAGCTCTAAGGTGATGTCCTCAATGGAGAAGTCAACGAGTTCCCTCGCATAAACTACTCCTTTCACAAAGTTCATGGTAGAGTGCGGCGTCACACTCACCGAGGTGCCATGAAGTGTCCGAAGAGCACTTATCTTGGCCGCCTCGACGGGATTCGCCAGAAGGCTCCCGTCCGAGAAACGGGTCACCTTCGGCTCTCTACCAATTGCACTAGCTAATCCTCTCCTCTGATGGATCATGTTGCCCTTGGACAACATGGTGCCATCAATGGAGCGAATAACGAGGAAGCGTTTGAAGCCAGCGGGCTCGAAAACGCCAGGTAACATCTGAATCAGGGGCTCCGATGTCATCCAGGCTCTGCCCTGTGCACTTTTGGTCTTAGTCAGGAGCTCCGCAACCGGGGGGGCAGAGGGGCCGGATGTGCCGATCTTGGCTTGGTCGTTTGCCAGAGTGGCAGCAGACCCATCCGTCCCCGCAACCCCCGCGGATGGAGAGGAGCCCCGAGTCTTCTTTGTCTTTTTGGTCTTGGTCTTTTTCTTTTTTGGAGAGGAGGGTGGGGAATGAACCCGCTTCTCTCCCCCGCCGGTAGAAGCCCCTAGGCCAGATGTACCGGCCTCACCCAGGTCCTTCTCCGAAATGGAGAAGGTCCTGGTGGTCGCAGGGGCATCATCCGGAGGAGATCCCTTCCCTCCTTGCACTGCCTCAGAATCCCCAGCCGTTTGAGGAGGACCTTGCATAAGGGCAGATTCGGGTTTGGTGCTTGGCGCCGAGCCCGGATTTCCCCCCATGGAAGGCCCTACTGTCTGAGGCTGGTTTTCCTCAAGGACCATGTCTATCACAGGAGGGGCCTCCAGTTGGCCATTCCCTCCCAGGAGGTGCAAAAGGTGCTTACAGGCCTGGCAGAGCCAGGCGCCGCCATTTCAGACCACCCCTCCCGCCTGGTGGCCTGGCAGTCCATCGGCATGGCGGCTCCACCTTAGACACGGCGTAAAATATATAGATTGTGAAGAGGAGAGGAAAAGGGATGTGAGGAAGGTATGGTGGGGATGAAGCAGGTTGTTAAAAAAACTCCATCCCGAACCAGAGCTCAGGGGTTAGGGAACATTGTCCTCTCCCCTCTCAGCCCCGATCCGGGACGGTTGGCTTGAGAAGAAGGTCAACATCTACCCTGTGAAATTAGAGGCTGACCAGAGAAAGTTGTGGGAGAGGTTGTATGAAAAGCGACGAGGTAGGGGAGAAATACAGGCTATCTGAAGGAAGGAAGAGAGGCTAAGCTGGGGCCGGACGGGGCGCTGGATCCCGTCAGCACGGCGGCCAGGATGGCAGATCGCCGCGCCCCTTACGGGGCAACTTGGTGGATGCAGGCGGCAGTTAGGCCTTACGAGAAACGGTCACAGTGAGAGAGGGGGATGTGGGCTGGTTTTAGCCGGGACTGGGTGTGAACCCTTTGTGCTGCCAGCTTTACCTGGGGAGCGCCCGGGATGGGTAGGCCCTGCAGAAGGGTTCTGGTTGGGCGTGGAAACGACCGTGCTCGTAACCCTGGAGGGGCTAGGAGCAGAGGGTGCCTTTTTTAACATTGGGGCATGGGACGTCCCAGGCAGCGCCGGGCGCGCCAGGACCAGGTCCTTAGCTTTGCCAACTGAGAGACGAACCTGTTCCTGAACGGTTAGGATTTACTTCTCAAGTAGATACGCACCACATTGCTTCGAAGAAGCGGGGAGAGGCTCTCCGCAATCGACACACTTGGCCACACACGATTTGGATTTATCGTATGCAGCATTGGAACAACTTACACAGACTTCGGGTAACGCCGAGTTTGTGCGTGTACAGGAGCAATTAGTATGATCGAAGCGGTGGAGGTAGTAGAACTTCCACGGCAGTAGCACGAATGCCTTCATGCGGTAGCGATACCACCAATCGGCACGCACCGACTCAGGAAGCTTGTCACAGTCGAACATGACGAAGAGTGTAGGGGTGACTATAGAGGACCCCTCCCTGTTTTCTCATCACACGCTCGACTTTGACCGCTCCATGGTCGAACGTGCCGATCTTAGTAGTGGACACGTCCGTCCGTGTGGCTCCCACGGAGGGAGACGAGCATTTAGTTTTTTTTTAGTCTTTTTCATCTCTCTTTTCTTTTTAGGAGAGGATGGCGGGGAGTGAACCCGCTTCTCTCCCTCGCCGGCAGGAACCCTTGGGCCAGATCCTTCCCTGAAATGGAGAAAGTCTTGGCTGTCATAGGGGTACCAACCGGGAAAGGAGATCTCTCTTCTCCTTGTGAGGCCTCTAGGGCTCGAGGGCGGCTCCGACGATGTTACCGGGGAAGTGGATAGAATTTTTAAAAAATCTTCTCATCGTCGGGAATGGTGACCCTATAGTTTTTATGGGACGCAAACGCTCATCACCACACGCAGTAGCCCGGCCTGCGGAGGGTGAACACGGGGCCGGAAGAACCAGCTGCCGCCATTTGATGCCACTCCTCCGGCCTAGTGATCTGGCAGCATATCAGCATGGCGGTTCAAACTTAAGCACGGCATAAAATTGATAGGCAGTGTAAAATGATAAAGAAAGGGTATGTGAGGAAGGTGTGGGTGGGGGATGAAGTAGGTTATTAAAAACCCATGACCCCAGACCGGAGTTCAGGAGTTAGGGGACGTTCTCCCCGCCCCCCCCCCTTTCTGGGATAGTCGGGCAAGAGGAAGCTGGTCGGCGTCTACCCTGCGAAATTAGAGGCCGACCAGAGAAAGTTGTGGGAGAGGTTGTAAGGAAAGTGAGGAAGTATGGTATAAACACAGGCTGTCAGAAAGAAGCTCTCAGCGTCGGACGGGGCGCTGAGTGTCCCTGACACGGAACGGGTGCCACCAGCCCCTGGGGCTACGGTGGCCTGCCATCGATGCTTTGTCGATACAATACAAGCTCACGGGTTAGGGAGAACTGGCCCCTTATGCCTTCGGGGTCACGTGATTATCTTTCTAATTTTTATGTGCATTTCACATTCCGGTCATGCGTGAGGGGGGATGGGCCTCGTCCAAGATGCGAGGGACGAATGGCACTTTTTACCTGCAATGCAACACTAGTTTTTTTGTTTGTGGATTTGTCACTATAGTCTTGGGTATGTATGGCTTGTGATATTCAGATACTCGACTTCTTAATTTTTAAGTGTAGAGATTAAAGATGGGGCCTCTAAAGTCTCTATTCTTTGTAGGGTGACTTTGGCGACGCCGTACACAACCATCTTCCCACCAGGGTCGATGCCAATCAATATAAAAAGCCCATCCCCCAATCTTTTATTCTCCCGTCCAACCTAAAGCTACCCACCATAATTTTCGCGGCAATAGCCTAATACTCTGCTGCATCTTATACAGGCAGGGTTAGTCCTCGGTAAGAAAACCCTAACACGCTCACTCACAAACCACCTCCAGTGAAATCAACAATATTTTATTCTAATTGGGGATGTTTGTTAGAGCTCAAAATCTGCTCCTTTGATTACCATACTTACGACTCCTCTCTTATTTTATACCGGTGATACCGTCTACTTACACTAAATCCAAGCTCTCCTGGATTCTCCGGTTCGAAATCGTAAAGCGCTGTGCAACAGGGTTGTTGAGTCATTGGAGTTTTAGCTGGGCTCTTCATTGGCGAAGGAAGTGGGGAAGCTGCGAGAAAAATGAGAGTTATTCCCGATTCCTGCGCTACCTACTAACGCGAGCTCGGGTGGAAGCTCCTAAAGATTACAACAAAGCAAATTAAGCTAGAGAATTAAAAGCGATCTAAACCTAAAGGCTTCGGGAACGAAAACGATTCATTCTTTCCCTACAAGGTAAGGTGCAATGTTTAAAAGGACTGGTACAACTAAGGTGTGAGTAACGATCGAATCAAGACTATAAGTTTTCCAAACGACCTGTTGAAAAGACTTGTACACTGATCATGATGAGTTTGAAAATTGTTACATTAACACAGGCCACATATTTTCGAGCCATAACCAATATCATTATGAATTCGATCAGCAGAGCGTCAAGCGTTAGTTAGAATACAGCATCAAATAAGCAAATGGCTTCAATTCAGTGTAATTAATATTTGCTGGAGATTAAATTTGGAAATGAAATATCGAATGACGGTAATATGAAAACTATGCTACCAAATCATATTTGCATCGTTACATCAAGGAAGTGAATGTTGCGGAGCCAATTTAATCGACTTGCTTCATGGTAAGGGATAATGGCAATCTCATAAGGACAACCGAAAACACCTAGCATGCATTCAAGAATTAAAATTAAGAGTATTATTGAAGACAATCAAATCAAATTATTTCTGATCAATTCATTCTGAGTAAATGCAAGACTTTGCAACTTGTCGTTTGTACCTTTGTGACCACACGTTTACTCGTGTTAACAACTATAACCACTGCAAACAAGTGTGTAAGATTTTGTGAGGTTGTTGAAAATTAGTAATAAATTGTAGACTTGTACTAACCAGTGCAAGACACACACCATTCAACCTTAAGAATTAATAGTAAAATAACACTAAAAACTAATGGTTAGTAAATGAAAAAAAATTCCAACGAAAGCAAAATTTTTAAAAAGAAATCACTTTAAACCAAATTCTTGGCTTATTTTATGCTTTTACCATTTGGGGACCGTGGCTGCTGCCCCTGAGGGAAAAGGGGTTCCCAAGATGGCTGCCCAGAATTCATGGGGGACGGCAGGGGAGAGGGCCCTGATGAAACGCCACAGGAAGAGAACGAAAAATGAGAAATGAGGAGAGGGGAAGGGGTCCAAGGATGCTCTTAAAATACCTCAGAGAGGAAGGGGGGCTGGTACAGGGAAATTTTAGAGGGTTAAAGGGATTAAAATACTAATCTTACTCTAACTGAAGCATCTGCCGTTTTAGCTAATTCTAACTGATGCGTCAGTGCCCTTTTAGCTAAAATAGGCAACAACCGGCCAACTAAGGATTTACTGGCCACTTACTTATAAGGGTTTTCCACCTGTATGTGGCAATCGATCTATGAGAAAACGAACCAATGGTGAATGTTGGGAAGGAAACGAACCGATGGCAAATGTTGGAATGAAACGAACCAGTCGTAGTTTTTAGCAAGAAAACCCTGACTTAAAACTAAAAGGTGGAGCATCTCGTTAACTACGGGATGATGATGAGCGAATTGGCGATGCGCTGCACTTTCGTGGAATCACTCGTCTAAAGGAGGAAGATGAACAACATAACGACGAATGTAATTTATAGACGTGTACAAAGAATATGTTAGAATGCTTGTAAAACGAGGTTGAACATATGGGTATAGCAAACAAGGAACAAATTTAAGGGATAGTGGGTAAAAGTGCAAGGTATGTATATAAGTGTGCTAGAACTGGAAAGAGAAAGCGTAACAATTAATGGTGGAATGGCAATGAGAATCGTGAAGTTAAGAGCAAAAGGGAGCACCGAATGAATGCATGAAAAAGAAGCGAAGAGAAAAGTGAAACAAGTGATTAAAAGAATATGAAAACAGCAAATCAAGCATTTGGATGGAAGATGAATGAGGATCCGGAGGGAAACAGGTAATTGAGGTGAGACAAAAAAAGTAAAATAAGTGTGTGAATATCAATGATAAGAATGGCAGGTCACTTTTGAGCAATGAGGAGGTCAAATTTAAATAGCTAAAGTGTTTGGACGAGTTATTATATTTGTAGTACCATGAGTTTTCTTCAGTCAAACACGGCAGCATTCAGGAATCGCACATACAAAAGCAAAGAAGCTGAACTTATGGGGCTAATTGTAAAATTTAAGTGGTACAGATACTGGGTCGAAATCCTTGGCTTGCGAATGTTGAGGGTGGAGGGGACGCGTTAGGAAACCTCTCAAAACCAAAATGTCGCAAACAATTGCAGTTTTGTTGGAGTTTTCACCACCAATTTGCCCCAGTTAACGGATATCTCAGTGGGTACCGAGTTTAACCAATGGAACCAGTAGCTACTATATTATATGACAGTCATCGATGTTGTAGATGGACAAGACGAGCTGAGCGAGATAAACCGATGTTGTTAGAGGATAGGGTGGGGAGGGTCCATGAAATTGTGTTCATAGAAATATAGAAAGTGCTCGATCAAACCAATTTTCTTAAAGGGACCCCATACGACGGTTTGTTCAAGTATTATTATCGCATTGGAAAGCGAAGATGTAATAAATAGTGTCATTGGTAAGACGGAAGAAATTAATTTTTAATTATCTTATCTTCAATCGAACAAAAGTAAATTGGAACTGCTACACTAGTTCACAGCGGTAAATGATGCAGGTGTGACTTAAATAATGATAGAATTCTATAGTTATTTGAAGCCTAAAGTGGGAATATATTTTCATTGTAAACACCAAACTTTATGGTTGCACAGTTACAGGAAAAGATACGAGTACCAAAACCTCAAAGAAAGTGAGGCAAGATTAAACTTTCAAACAATGCACTCAACCAAATATTTTGGTTCATTCTTTAAAACGACTAATAAATTCAGTCTAATTTTGTGTGAATGTGAGACAAGTTTGAATTTGAATGATTAATTACACTAGAGCGTTCACAGCACACAGGTTTTTACTTTCTACCTTCAAATTTAAATACATAAAAATGAGCTTGAAGTAGCCATGCAAGATATTTACAAATTTACCCTGAAAAAATACATGGAACAACGATTATAAAGAGCAAAAAACGTCATATCTACAGCAACTTCAGTCGTGAAAGCGCCAATCAATGTTTATTCAAGTTTCGAATTTTGGCATTTCATAATCGAGGCTGAAATTCCACATTTAATAACGACAAAATTGAACAAAACCCAAACTCATACACAATAGAGCAGGGAGGGGGGGAGCTTATAAACAAATAGTATTCAATGAAATAAAATAACAATTCGTTTGTCTTTTTTTTCACTGGCATCTTAGTCATATGCCCAACAGCGAACATCTAAATACACCAATTCTATCCAACAGCGAACATCTAATACACCAACTACAGTTCCGAGTCGCGGGACCAAACTGGTATGATAGGACTGTGAATTGAAATTTCTCGTTAAGGTTACAGTCAATCGGTTATGTACTAAACTAAGAGACGAGACAAGACAAAGACAACATCAATGGCTTGGGGCAGAATGAAAAAAACACGATATTTAAGGGTTTACTCGCTTGCAAATTCCACCAAATAATCAGAGAGTGCAAGATTAAGAAGCAGAGACAAGACGACAGAAAGAGATGAGAAGTTTTTCATGACTCAATAGTATCTCCTAAGCACCTGGAAACATCTTGTACTGATGCAATAACGCAATCATAACGGTAACGATGATAGAAGAGACAACAATCGAGGATTAGTGATGTACCAATCGATCGGCATATTTTTTTTTTATTTGCCGAGCCTTTATGCCAATTAACATGTTATGAGATTTTATCATGACTTACCTACATTTATTTTCATATTACTATAAAAGTTTCATCAACTCCCACTTACTATTTTTTTATTATTTTTTTTAGAATGGTTGGTGAAAAAAGTGTTAGAAGAATTTCCATCGATTAAAGTGGATGTTATTAGTGTTGTGATTAGGATAAAAGCTTGAGAAAACTAGATCAACTGGAATAAAGAAAGGTAGTGTAGTTCTTAAGTTCGTGACCATTCGAGAAAATGTTGAGAGTCACTAAAATGAGTATAAGTAAAACGGTGGGTACGGTTTATCCCTTCCTACAATTACTATATAAATAAAATGCTGTCACACACTTTTTTCACCAATCATTTTATAAAAATTTGTAATCGAAAAACGGTGGTCAGCGGCACTTGTATCGTAAATTGAACGAGTTCTATGTTTGGCTTTGATGTTATTATCGCAAAATTTATGACTTTTTATCATCTTTTACATTCCTGAAGCAGTAGAAAAGATTTTTTTTTATTATATATAGTATGCAAAAAACGTAATGATTTATGAATATTTACTGCTAATTTGCTTAACCAACCTAAATGAGCCATGCTTTGTGCAGGCTGATAGGCAGAGGCAAGGTTGTAAATCATATTGCAAAGTGAGGTGATTAAGCCTTAGAGTCTTGAAGCCTCGACAGTCCTAAGAGCATTATAAGTGACTATGACTATAATAGTTGAGCTTTACATAAGGATTTGAAAGTTTACCAAAGCTCGGCACCAGTCTTTTTTTAATAAATTGGTACCAGCAGCAGTCAAACTGTGTAATCGGTACATCACTATCTAGTATACTATGTAATATCAACTTCACAAACTTTAGTCTACCTTTATTTCATCTACTTGACTATATATCACATTAGTCTAACGTTTTCAAAACTGAGCAAATGAAAACAAGTGGCTCACGCGAACTGCGGTTGAAAGTATAAATTAAAACACGGATTAGACCCTTGAGAAATGACAAAATCAAGAGATGCAAGCTGAATGAAATAAGAGTACTTCAGAGTGATCTCCCAAGTTCGAAAAGATACGACTCGGTTGTTTGTATGTGTATACATGCCTAGTTTATAATATCCGAAGTTTATAGGCAAGCAATTTTTACCCAACTCCCACATGATTTCGTACTTCGGGGTCGATGACAAAGCACAACTATGCTATGTTCAAAAAAGTACTACGACATCAAGATGATTGAGTTAACAGAATAAAAAAAAATTACTTGGCATACTAAGGTTTATACAAAACAAGTTACCAACATAATCACCACCTCAAAAGCATGAACACAACCGTAACGACTAAAGTCAGGCAAAGGGTGTGGATGACTGGAGTTAGTGACGGTGCGTTATGGTCTTAAGACTAAGTAGTGCACACCTGACTGGGTTGGGGTGTGAGCCGGAGACCGAGCGGGTGAACCGTAAGGGGAGCGCTGAGGGGTGGTCGCAGCTAGAACGAAACGAAATTTCCAACAATTAAAAAGAACATTGAGCAAAGCTTAACCCAGGAAGCGGGAGGGCGAAAGCAGCCCCAACAGCTTGGGTGGTTGAAAGAAAGCTTTATAACTTATATTTTACTGATGGACTGTGGGCACTTAAAAGCTCTTCTCATCACGCTTTTCAGTAAACTGACAGAGAAATGTCTCTCGCACTGCAATCTGATTGATGATACTGCTTGATGCGAAAGACAAACTCTATCGATGCTGAATCACGATCTGGATCGATTGCTACCACGAAATCGCACCTCCCTCTAACCTCACTAAGCCCCCGAACTTATTAATAAATACTACAAGGTCAATTTGTCTCATGGCAAATAAGTATCCTATGGAAAAATGGGCACATTGCACTTGACTGCCCCAAATATCTACAGCAAAAGACAGTTCAAAATAAAATTAGTTAACACAGAGGATAACTCTAAAAAGCCATCTTTGAGATTTCACTGTTGCAATGCTACTAATAATATGCAATCTACTATACAGTACTTGGCAAATTCAAATATAAACTTCAAATCTAGAAATATTTGAAAATTACTTCATCCAACTAGAAATTGCTTCTACTGTAGATAATGTAGCAGCGAAATTCATGATTAAGCTATGGCACTACCCTATGACCGTAGACCTGACAAAGGTAAACCAGACATTTAATAACACAAGCAAGAAACTCGAATATATGAATAAAGATGGATTGATCATATTAAATGTTCAAAAGGAATCCTATATATTAAACAAAAAATATATACATTTCATCCTGTGTGCATGTAAAAAAAATTATTACGTTACAAGAAATAGTTGTAATAAAATAAAGGATTCATAATATCTTAATAAGTGTCAATTGTCCCGGAACCTTCATAGGCGAGTGTCTGGTTTGGACGGAGGCATATAACCGCTCACATCCAGTTCCATAAGATAGTAGGGATGATTAAAGAATAACTGACTTAAATTATTAACCAATGAAATGACCGCAAATGTGTGTCGAATTAAGCCCCGGAATTTGAACAATGATTATAATCGGTCTTTTTTATCGATTGCTGGATCTAAGAATTAATGAAATAGATTAATGAAATAGACTGCAGCAATGTTAAGGGCTTCTTTCGGTAAACAAGTGGACACAGCTTTAGTTTTAAGTAAAGTTGAAAAAAAAAATAATAATAATATTAGTGAGATCATGAACAAATTAGCGCTATAGGGAATTAAAAGCTGCATTTACAACGTCTTATTACCGATGGTAGATTTACTTAAATGAGTAAAACAAATTTAATAGTGAGGCAGGAGTAATAATTTGGCGCTTTCTCTTTCTCGTTCGTAGGGAGATTTTAGAACCAAGTTGAGTAGGGAAACTAAAAGTGGAGAAGTATCTCATTTTTTAGTTAATTTTTAATTTGAATGACAACATTGCCCAAGAATTGCGTTTTATGACTAAAATAAAGCCTCTGAAGTCGAAATCGGCGCCTCCTGTTGTCAAAGGAAGCCATTGTAGTGAAAGGGTTGAAGGATAATCCGGGCTGGTTGGTGAATAGGGAGGGGTGGTAGCTATCATCATCACCCTCTAAATGGGCGTGGGTATGCGTCAATCCCATAAAATACTAAGGGTAGAAGATAAATAGAATACGCGCCCTTGCGGGGGTCCCCCAATTAAAATTAAACACGGGCTTATGATGCATCATATTTTGTCCCCCTTTGGTTGCTTTCTTACTCACCCGTCACCAAGGTGGAATGATCATACCTACATATGTGCCATTCCTCTCTTGTTATCACGTCTGCCTAATTCTGCTTTGTCTTAAGACCAAGGAGAGAGAAATATTACCATTACAGCTACCTTCTAAACAGTTTTCAGTTAAATGAAATTTTCAGCCTAGAAAAACTGCTTCGACTTCGAATGGAAGGATATTTGAAGTCATTTTGAACACTTTAAACTGCAACAACCTGAAGGAAGGCTCATTGGTAAGGTTGGGTCGAGGGATATTCTTAGGTCAGTTGAAACAATTAAAAAAAAAATAAACGATACTTCTGAACGCGTCTAAGAACAGGTTCGTTTAAGACACCGAGCCAGTAGGAATATGGGTCCTCCTCTTTAAAACCTGGACTTTGGCGCCCCAACTAGGAGACCAAAAGACGAGCAAATAGAAATAGAAACTGTAAAAAAAAGTTTATGATGCAAGTCATTCATAATTGTAAGTACTGTAAAACATTCCAGAGTAACTACACAGTCGGCAAACTTAGCCCATTAAAAATAAACATAAAAAATACAGCTTAATATTAACCTAAACGCCCAAATACCCTATGGCCTTTGTTTACTTTCAGGTAGTTTTCAATTTTTTCGCTCAGCAACCAAAAAAACCCCCTTGTAATAGAAAACACAAAATCATTCCTAGTTTCTAATGCAACTGCGGAAGTCAGAGGATGGTCCGATTCACAAAGCATATTTACAGAAAAAGAAAATGTCCCAAAAGATTCCAAGGCAATTAGGATTAGAAATACTGGGCGTAAACTCCAGGAAAATGGTAATGGCAAGATTGGAGTCTCCCGACCCCCTCTGGTACTAGGGGATATCTCTCACAGTGGTGAGTCTGAATCAGGTACAGAACCTTGAATGAAGTACCACAATGTGAAAAAGAGGGTCAAAGCATGGCAGTTACAGGCGGCGTTGATTTGCGCCAATAATTGTGGGAAACCGGTTGGCGATGATTAAGAGAAGGGAAACGGATGTAACTAACGAGGGCATTTTTCATTTGTTGGAGAATGAGCGAAGGGATAAAGAAGAATGTTAGCGAAATTTACGTAATTAGAATGACAATCAATGGCAACCCCGTTGACACCAGGGCCCGGTCCCCGTAGGAGGGGAAGGGGCAGACTGATCGGTAGCATAGGGGTTTGTCACCCTCCAGCAAAGCAGGGAACCTTTCCTAGCCCAAGGGAGCGCCACCCGTTCCGCATTAGGGGTGTGTGGATATAAACCCACCTTCGACACGTTCCGACGCGAAAGAGTGATGTGTGTGAGCGGAGAGATGGTTGCTTTGAGTGTGGTGACGTACGTGGTCATTCGGAACTGCCTGTGCATATACCTCGCCCGATTGACAGCAGCTCCCTACTAGCGGCGAAATGCTTTCTCTCTGTTCTAGCCAGGAATCGAACCCGGTACCCAGGCGTTAGATGTCTAAAGCCTTCCTTATCATCTAAGACTACCAGGCTCAATCTGTACACTCACACTTTCTGCTCGATTCAAAGCGCCAATACACCCCACACAGGAGCTTTAGCTACTACATACTTTCCGGCGTCTCTATCTCCCTTCGGAGAGGTGATCACCACTCACTCTAGGTGGTCCCTAACAAAGGAGATATAGGGGGAGGTTTGGGTCGTCTATGAGTAAGTGTTTGGTGTTTTAAGGGCTTTGGCTGCATCTGATGTCAAACAAGGTTTATCCTGTGCTTGTACTGTTAGAGTGGCCTGAGTTGAGAAAGGATTACTCGGTATGTTCTGTGTAGTGATTTCTCTGATTACCCTTATTAGGGAGGGGGGGGGGGGGTAGCGTGCCGAGAGGTTTAAAAGCGTTATTTGAATGAGTCTTTTTTTTTTAGACTCAGGCTGGCAGATTGGATTCGCCGCTCGCTAACAGTGGTCCGGCTACGCAGGAATCTGTTCGCAACGCCTACGCTACTTTCGTTTATTTTTTCTTCGCTACCTTTCTTACACCAATCTATCATTTAGGATGTTGTTTGGTGGTAGTGCGTTCAAGTATCTTTGGGCGTGTTTGATTAAGTTGGAGTTTGGTGGTGGGGGAGGGAGATTATTGTAGAGGTTTTGGAAGTAGTGTGCCCGAGCTTTTTTCTTATATCTGGGCGGTGGGAGCTTTGCAGTCATATGGTGCTTGGGGCGAGGACGGATCAATGCTGTGTTGGTTACAATCATGTCTAGGTGTAATTTGATTGGGTAGCATTTGGGTACCGGGTTTAATTGCACCTCTAGCACCTGGGTGCAGAGTTTAATTGGCTTTCTATCACCCGTCTTGTTTAATCCTAGCGAATACAAAACTCCAGCGAACAGATATGCTGGACCCACCCCTGTGGGGGCATGCAGCTCTTTACATGCATCATTACCCAAATACCCACTCGCAACACCACTGTCTTTCTTTTCCCCGTCTTCACATGCATATTTCCCGGAACATATCAAAAGGGTATTTATACCCACATACCATTAACGAGGAACACGTGGTCATCAGTGGGTTTCCCGATCGCTGGTTGGAGTCAAAAACAAAACACCACCCAGCATGTTCCCCGCTAACGAGGAGCAGCCCCGGGTGACCTCGGGATTCCCAGCGATTGTCATTCGAATCTTTATGTGAATTTCATTATCCTGCGGGAAGATCTCGTCCACGGGCAAAAAAATATAATACTTTCCAATCACTATGACAAACACACACACACTCACCACATCCGCAATTTTTACGCCCTTACACTTTGTCTACTCTATGCAGATAGCCAATTTCGGCTAGAACTTTTTGTTTTATCACAAAACAGCGCCTAAAGAAAAGGAATAGAGTACAATTAAAACACCCAGACTCATGCAGTGAATTAATGCCCTCGAATGTTTTGTTTTTTCCTCCATGTGGTGGCAATTAACATTTAGGTAATTTTAGATTATGTAGTACCACTTAGTGCTCGTCAGGAGGCCAGGATAGTCAAATCTTACCAAGCCTCAGATTCGGCTGTTACTAACTACTTCCGGGCATTGATATCTAATTCTCTTTAAGTTTATTACCCTTTGGTTTAGCGATTATTGACAAATTACCCATTGGTTTAACGATGATTTAAAGATTATCCAGTAAATTAGCGATTATGTAAAGATTACCATTTGAATTAGTGATTATTTAAAGATTAGCCTTTAGTTTATCGATTATTACAAATTACCCTTTTGATTAGTGATTATTGAAAAAGTACCCTTTGGATTTGCAATTATTAAAAAATTACAATTTGGATTAGCGATTATTTAAAAATTGGTTTAGCGATTATTTAAAGATTACTATTTGGATTGGAAAGTATTTAAAAATTACCATTTGGTTTAGATATTAACAGGATGGATTAATTATACTGTGATCGCCTCTCATTCCAGTTTCCACTTTATTCAGTCAAATGCTAGGGATTATTTGGAATTGAAACCTGTAATTCCAATACTGATAATAATCGCTTACCAGCCGCCAACTTCGAAATTATTCTGTCAAGAAACCTCGGAGGTCACTTTGGTCGGGCAAAGGAGAGACGTTATCTCAAAATATTTAATCCGGGAATCTCAGTCTATCTAATGGAACAGCTCTTGGTAATTTCTGCATGGCAAACCTTTATAATCACCTCGAAAGAAACTAGGGCAGCCATATTTGTAGGGCTCATGCACCGAGAACCGAGAAAAACTAGAAGACAAGCCAAAAACGTGACCAAAATTCTCCCTAAGTCTAACTTCCAAATCGAAATTAACTTTACCAGTAACATTGGGGGTTATTCCTCCATTCATAGAGTCCAGCACTCCTAGATCCGTTAGCGTCTTGGGGACAAATTCAACCTTGGGCTCATTCGCGGCTTCATTTTTTCTGAAAGGAGAAAATAATAATACAGATTTATGCTAACAAGAGTAAAGTAGATGTGACATTAAGTATATTACCTTCCCATTAAGCGGTCATCGGAGTTTCAATGGACGCAAACGCCATCAAATTGTGATGCGATAAATTGGCTCTAAGGAATGAACTTGTTTGCAACCCCTATTTCTGAGCAAACATGAGTTAAGATACATTAATTATGGTGAATTGCAGGATGCAACTTTGCAGTCCCTGTTATATCTTGAAATGACGCGCGTACCGTAAAACCCCATAAGAAAAACTGCCCTTTCAGTTGGAAAATGATAGCAAGGTTGTGATTTTGATATATGAAATCTCAGCAAATTCATTTGAGAGCACTTAGCTTTTCATCCTATGCTGCTTAAAAAACACAACCGCCTAAGATCTTAAGACAAAGGGACAACTAAAGCATTTTAATGAGTGCAGATTAGTGGTCAAATCTATACCAATTACTTTAATATCTAGGCCAGCGGGTGTGTCATATTGTTCTGCAAGGTTTAGTTCTTGGTTCTCTCTTTTTTTATGTATCATCACCTTCTCCTTGGCACTCTCATGCGTCGCCATAGTCTATCAATCCAGTTCTGTTATTGACACACAAATTTTTCTCCCTAGCCTTTTGGAAATTTATCCACATACATCATCACTAGAACTAAATCATGACAAAACTGAGGCATTGCTGGTGGCTAATCCTTCGTAGATTGCTCACTGTAAAGCCATGATTCCATTTATCTTGTTATCTACCCAGTTCCCTTTTCCGTTACTGTTAAAAATATAAGCATCACCTTAGTCATTTATCTATCACAGACCATAATGTTAACTGCAAATCCCCCCCCCCCCTACTTTTTCCATATACTTAGTTGTATCAGCTCCCAATTTGATCGAAATTCTTTCGAGATTACAATCCAGTTTCGTTAACTCGCACCTTGATTACTGTAACCATCTCGCTGGATACCAGATGCTTTCATCTTTTAACTAGTTCAAAGCTATGCAGTTCGTGTCATTCACCGTTAGGGCGTTTCTCTCGCGCAATTCCCTTTTTTCCATGATCTGCACCGACCACCCAGTCGATCCCGCATCGTCTTCAAGGCCATCCTTCTTACCTACAAAAAATTAAAAGTTGCACCTCCACCATTACCTATTCTCCACACTGACTATCTAAAGCAGCCCCTCAGAACTCTAAGAGCTTTGGCTCTGCCCCACCCCTATTTATTATTCTTCGTAGTCGTCTGTACTGCATGGGTCATCGAGCTTTATGGACATTTGCTCCGAGGATGTGGAATCATCTGCCCTCCGTTAAGCTCGGCCTCCTTCCTCGATGCCTTGGAGACCCAGCTCTTCTCTTTAGCCTTTCCTTAGTCGAAGATGGGTGCTCTGTGAAGGCCTATGGCATTGAAGAGCGCATTATAATCTATCCGGAGCATAACTACAACTAATGTGGTTTGGCTTCGTTTAAATGGGAAGCAGTGTCTCTACTTGGCTAAGCCGAAGACCAGGTTTTGCGGAGGAGTGTA
This sequence comes from Ceratothoa steindachneri, assembly GCA_963969495.1. Lineage (NCBI taxonomy): Eukaryota > Metazoa > Arthropoda > Malacostraca > Isopoda > Cymothoidae > Ceratothoa > Ceratothoa steindachneri. The sequence goes on along the minus strand of OZ018323.1, from coordinate 114,379,665 downwards.
CAGTACCAAGGCACATACCCATCAACATACAAAATCACAGTAGAAACCAACCCAGAAAAATGGCCAGCCGCCTGATTTTATTTTTTACTAACAGTGGCCTCTACTGCCTGGCTAATTCTATCGCTAAGAACTTTTGAAAAGTTAGTTTCACTCCCTTGTTCAAACCTGATGGTACTGTAGCTATCTTTCCCTCTGATAAAGCCTCTATCTTGGGCTCCTTCCTTAGATGATTCAAATGCCGCTGTCTCAATGACGTTGACTCTCTCAAATCCTATGACCCCTTCATATAATTTTGGTACGAAAAGTCCAGAGTTTCAAGTCTCTGAAAGCTGGCAAGGCAAACGGCTTTGATGGCATGCCCCTTGGTTCCTCAAGAAATTTGCCGATGAATTAGCAGCTATGTATATCGTGCTTTTCGCCTCATTCTAAACACTGGTATCTCACCTTCCTCTAGGAAGTATACTCTTGTACAGTTGTCCCCAAACGTGACGGGCCTAACTCCTTGACTAACGTCCTATTGCTCTTACTTTTTTTTTTGTAAGGGTTACTTACGATCTGCATTCATTACGTTTTTTTAATTTCTCAGTCGGGGCCTACTAATTAACGTAGAATATGAACCACGGCTATCTAGAGCATATGATAGACACCAAGAAGTAGATCCGATTCGAGAGTCCAGTCGACAACTAACCACACCCGATGCGCCTTATCTTCGCTAAAATCGGAAGCAGCGTTTCCACTCGGCTAAGCTATAGCCCTGGCTACTTAATGCTCACATAAGCACTTAGAATCTAAAGCTCCTCTGACCATCAGTAAGAATTGTGCAAGTCTCGCTCAACTAGCGATCTAGCATCTCTCTCTTATATTTGGTCACCCTCTCTCAAGAACTTTGCATAGTCCTATGTCATCGGACTTGACATTTCTAAAGCTTCTAAGGAATTTGACGGAGTATGTCACAAGGTGCTTTTGTCTAAAATTCTAGCTTTTGACTTTATTCCCACTCTATGTGGTTTGATCTAGAATTTCTTGTCTAGCAGCTTAAACTCTGTCTATTTCTAGTGTCTTTCAATGTTGTTCGCTCCACTGCCTATTACCTTCTGTCTCACCAATGCATATGCTTATGATTCTACTCTTCATAAATCATCCTATTTCCCATTTCAGCCCCTCTCTTTTGCACGCTCTCATTCTCCATCCTATTTCCCATTTCAGCCCCTCTCTTTTGCACGCTCTCATTCTCCATCCTATTTCCCATTTCAGCCCCTCTCTTTTGCACGCTCTCATTCTCCATCCTATTTCCCATTTCAGCCCCTCTCTTTTGCACGCTCTCATTCTCCATCCTATTTCCCATTTCAGCCCCTCTCTTTTGCACGCTCTCATTCTCCATCCTATTTCCCATTTCAGCCCCTCTCTTTCGCACGCTCTCATTCTCGCCAAAGCTTGTGTAATGCTGTTAATGCGGATCTGGATCGTATCTCTGACTTGTGTTTCAATACTTCCAAGACACACTTCCTTCCCTTTTCTTTATTTAACAGTATTACTTTCCAGTAATATTTGACAGCTATGAAATTCAACCGCTTGATTCTGTTTACATTTCGAGTTTAGAAATTATTAGTAGAATGTCTTGGATGGATCATATCTCAGGGCTTGGCTAAATCTGCTTGTAAAAAGCTTGTATACTGTGAAGATGACCTAGGTACTTCTCCTGTGAGGAACTTCTTCGGATCTATGTAGGACTTATTCGTCCTTGTATAGAATATTGTTCCCATGTCTCTGGAATGGCTCATTTTCTCTTCAATCCGTGAGTGAGTTGAATCAAAGGCATGTCGTCTCAAACTTCGCTGTAAATTTACTGCACTCTATTTCTTTTACATATATTGTGAGGATTGCTCTAATGAATGACCAGTGTATGCCACCTCCATCCTCCCACCCATGCAATACCTGCCAGGCTTCTCATTTACATATGTGTAAAAGTAGTGAATTCCACAATGAACCAAGTTGATAGTTCCTACATTGCCTCCACAGCTTTCTAGAATATGGAATTCTTTGCCACCTAATGTTATTTCCTAAATCTTATAACTTTCCTCTCCTCAACAGGTAGGTCTGCCATCACCTAAGAAGACCAGTCTATTTACACTTCTTTGTCGTTTTGTCATTTTAACCTTTTCTATTCTTGTTTGTTTTGGTTTCCTTTCCAAAGAGTCTAGGCTTGCTTTGGGGATCTCTTACCCATCTCAGTCTTTCCATTATTAAAAACAACTAGACACATCCACTACTCAGCGGACTCCAAGTGTGTATGTAATACACCAAGGTGCTCCAAGATATACGTCGTCACGAACACAGAGCTAATCAAAATATAAGTCGTCACACAGACAGAGCTAATCAAAATATACGACGGCACACACACAGAGCTAATTAAAATAAACGGCGTCACACACACAAAGCTGATCAAAATATATGCGTCACACACTCAGAGCTAATCATAATATAGGTCGTCACACAGAGAGAGCTAATCAAAATATACGCGGTCACACAGAAAGAGCAAATCAAAATATACATCACACACACACACAGAGCTGACCAAAATATACGTTGTCACACAGACAGAGCTAATCAAAATATACGTCGTCAGACACGCACACAGAGCAAAGCAAAATATACGTTGTCACACGCATTAATCAAAATATAAGTTGTCACACACACAGAGCTAATCAAAATATACGTGGTCACACACACACAGAGCTAATCAAAATATACATCGTCACACACACAGCTAATCAAAATATACGTCGTCACACACAACTAATAAAAATATAGGTCCTCTCACACACAAAGCTAATCAAAATATACGGCGTCACACACAAAGAGCTAATCAAAATATACGTCGTCCTACAGACAGAGCTAATAAAATATACGTCGTCACGCACGCAGAGCTAATCAAATATACGTCGTCACAGAGGCAGAGCTAATAAAAATATACGTCGTCACACAGACAGAGCTAATCAAAATATACCTCGACACAGACACAGAGCTAATCAAAATATACGTCGTCACACACACAGAGCTAATCAAAATATACAGTCACACAAACAGAGCTAATCAAAATATACGTCGTGACACAGACAGAGCTAATCAAAATATACATCATCACACATACAGAACAAATCAAAATATATGTCGTCACGCACGCAAAGCAAATTAAATATATACGTCGTCACAGAGGCAGAGCTAATAAAAATATAAGTCGTCACACAGACAGAGCTGATCAAAATATACCTCGACACAGACACAGAGCTAATCAAAATATACGTCGTCACACACACAGAGCTAATCAAAATATACGTTGTCACACAGACAGAGCTAATCAAAATATACGTCGTCACACAGACAGAGTAAATCAAAATATAGGTCGTCACGCACACAGAGCTAATCAAAATATACGTCGTCACACAAAGAGAGCTAATCAAAATATACGTCGTCACATAGACAGCTAATCAAAATATACGTCGTGACAGACACACAACTAATCAAAATATACGTCGTTACACACACAGATAATCAAAATATACGTCGTCACACTGAGAGAGGCAATCAAAATATACGTTGTCACAAACACGCAGCGAATCAAAATATACGTCGTCACAAAGACAGAGCAAATCAAAATAAACGTCGTCCTGCACACAGAGCAAATCAAAATATACGTTGTCACACAGAGAAAGATAATCAAAATATACGTCGTCACACAGACAGAGCGAATCAAAATATACGAAGTCATAAAGAAAGAGCAAATCAAAATAAACGTCGTCATGCACACAGAGCTAATCAAAATAAACGTCGTCACACAGACAGAGCTAATCAAAATATACGTCATCATGCACACAGAGGTAATAAAATATACGTCGTCGCAGAGAAAGAGCTAATCAAAATATACGTCACACAGAAAGAGCAAATCAGTATATACGTAGTCAGGCACACAGAGCTAATCAAAATATACGTCGTCACGCACACAAAGCTAATCAAAATATACGTCGTCAGAAACACAGAGCTAATCAAAATATACGTTGTCACACAGACATAAATAATCAAAATATACGTCGTCAGACACGCACACAGAGCGAATTAAAATATACATAGCAAATCAAGATATACGTCATCACGAACACAGAGCTAATCAAAATATAAGTCGTCACACAGACAGAGCTAATCAAAATATACGACGGCACACACAGAGCTAATTAAAATACACGGCATCACACACACAGAACTGATCAAAATATACGCGTCACACACTCAGAGCTAATCATAATATAGGTCGTCACACAGAGAGAGCTAATCAAAATATACGCCGTCACACAGAAAGAGCAAATCAAAATATACATCGCACACACACACAGAGCTGACCAAAATATACGTTGTCACACAGAAAGAGCTAATCAAAATATACGTCGTCAGACACGCACACAGAGCAAAGCAAAATATACGTTGTCACACGCATTAATCAAAATATAAGTTGTCACACACACAGAGCTAATCAAAATATACATCGTCACACACACAGCTAATCAAAATATACGTCGTCACACACAACTAATCAAAATATAGGTCCTCTCACACACAAAGCTAATCAAAATATACGGCGTCACACACAAAGAGCTAATCAAAATATACGTCGTCCTACAGACAGAGCTAATAAAATATACGTCGTCACACACACACACACACACTCACACACAGAGCTAATAGAACTATACGTCGTCACACACAGAGCAAATTAAAATATACGTCATCACACACCATTAATCAAAATATACGTTAACACACACACAGAGTTAATCAAAGTATACGCCGACACACACACACAGCTAATCAAAATATACATCGTCACACACACAGCTAATTAAAATATACGTCGTCACATGCAAATAGCTAATCAAAATATTAGTCGTCACACACAAAGAACTAATCAAAATATAGGTCGTCTCACACACACAAAGCTAATCAAAAAATACGGTGGCACACACACACAATTAATCAAAATATACGGCGTCACACACTCAGAGCTAATCAAAATATACGCGTCACACACACGAGAGAATCAAAATAAACGCCGTCATACAGGCAGAGAAAATCAAAATTTACGTCGTCACGCACACATAGCTACTCAAAATATAGGTCGTCACACTCACAGAGCTAATTAAAATATACGTCGTCACACGCAAACAGCCAATCAAAATATACATCGTCACACACAAAGAAATAATTAAAATATAGGTCGTCTCACACACAGAGCTAATGAAAATATACGTCCTCACATCACACACACACAGAGTTTTTCAAAATATACGTCGTCACACACAAAAGACCTAATCAAAATAGTGGTCGTCACACACACAGGGCTAATCAAAATATACGTCGTCACACACAGAGTTAATCGAAATATACGGCGTCACACACACAAAGCTAATCAAAACATACGGCGTCACACACAGAGCTAATCATAATATACGTCGTCACACACACAGAATTAATCAAAATATACGTCGTCTCACACACACAAAGACTAATCAAAATATACCGCGTTACACACACAGCTAATAAAAATATAAGTCGTCACACACATAGCTAATAAAAATATACGTCGTCACAAACAAAAACAAAGCAAAATATACGTCGTCATACAGATAGAGTGAATCAAAATATACGTCATCACACAGACAGAGCTAATCACAATGTACGTCGTCACACACAAAGGCTAATCAAAATATACGGCGTTATACAGACAGCTAATCAAAATATACGTCGTCACATACACAGAGCTAATCAAAATATACGTCATCACACAGGTAGAGCTAATCACAATGTACGTCGCACACATAGAGATAATTAAAATATACATCGTCAAACTAACAGAGCAACCCAAAATATGTCATCATACACACAGAGTTAATCAAAATATACGTCGTGACATACACAGAGTTAATCAAAATATACGTCGTTACACACACAGAGCTAACCAAAATGTACGTCGCGACACACACAGAGCTAATCAAAATATACGTCGCTACACACACAGAGAAGTAATCAAAATATACGTCGTCATACACACAGGCTAATCAAAATATGCGGAGTTCCCCCCCCCAGCAAATAAAAATATACGTCGTTAAACACACAGCTAATAAAATATACGTCCTCACACACACAGAGCTAATAAAAATATCCATCGTTATACACACAGACAGAGCTAATCAAAATATACATCGTTATACACACAGACAGAGCTAATCAAAATATACATCGTCACACACACAGAGCTAATCAAAATATACGGCGGCACACACACACAGAACTAATCAAAATATACGGCGTCACATACACAGAGCTAGTTAAAATATAGGTCGTCACACACAGAGAAGTAATCAAAATATACGTCGTCACACACAGAACTAATAAAATATACGGCGTCACACAGACCAAACTAATCAAAATATATGTCGTCACACAGGCACAACTAATCAAAATATACGTCCACACATACAGAGCTAATCAAAATTTACGTCGTTTCACAAACGGAGCTAATCAAAATATACGTCGTTACACAAACAGAGCTAATCAAAATATACATCGTCACATACACATAGGTAATCAAAATAAACGTCATCACACAGACAGAGCTAATCACAATGTACGTCGTCACACACAGAGCTAATTAAAATATACGTCATTAATCACACAGAGCTAATCAAAATATACGTCACACACAGAGCTAATCAAAATATACGTCGTCACACACACAGAAGTAATCAAAATATACGTCGTCACACACAGAACTAATAAAATATACGGCATCACACACACCGAACTAATCAAAATATACGTCGTTACACAAATAGAGCTAATCAAAATATACGTCGTTACACAAACAGCTAATCAAAATATACATCGTCACATACACAGAGCTAATCAAAATAAACGTCATCACACAGACAGAGCTAATCACAATGTACGTCGTCAAACACAGTGCCATTTAAAATATACGTCGTCAATCATACAGAGCTAATCAAAATATACGTCATCACACAGGTAGAGCTAATCACAATGTACGTGCACACATAGAGATAATTAAAATATACATCGTCAAACTAACAGAGCAACCCAAAATATGTCATCATACACACAGAGCTAATCAAAATATACGTCGTGACATACACAGAGTTAATCAAAATATACGTCGTTACACACACAGAGCTAACCAAAATGTACGTCGCGACACACACAGAGCTAATCAAAATATGCGGAGTTCCCCCCCCAGCAAATAAAAATATACGTCGTTAAACACACAGCTAATAAAATATACGTCCTCACACACACAGAGCTAATAAAAATATCCATCGTTATACACACAGACAGAGCTAATCAAAATATACATCGTTATACACACAGACAGAGCTAATCAAAATATACATCGTCACACACACAGAGCTAATCAAAATATACGGCGGCACACACACACAGAACTAATCAAAATATACGGCGTCACATACACAGAGCTAGTTAAAATATAGGTCGTCACACACAGAGGAGTAATCAAAATATACGTCGTCACACACAGAACTAATAAAATATACGGCGTCACACAGACCAAACTAATCAAAATATATGTCGTCACACAGGCACAACTAATCAAAATATACGTCCACACATACAGAGCTAATCAAAATTTACGTCGTTTCACAAACGGAGCTAATCAAAATATACGTCGTTACACAAACAGAGCTAATCAAAATATACATCGTCACATACACATAGGTAATCAAAATAAACGTCATCACACAGACAGAGCTAATCACAATGTACGTCGTCACACACAGAGCTAATTAAAATATACGTCATTAATCACACAGAGCTAATCAAAATATACGTCGTCACACACACAGAAGTAATCAAAATATACGTCGTCACACACAGAACTAATAAAATATACGGCATCACACACACCGAACTAATCAAAATATACGTCGTTACACAAATAGAGCTAATCAAAATATACGTCGTTACACAAACAGCTAATCAAAATATACATCGTCACATACACAGAGCTAATCAAAATAAACGTCATCACACAGACAGAGCTAATCACAATGTACGTCGTCAAACACAGTGCCATTTAAAATATACGTCGTCAATCATACAGAGCTAATCAAAATATACGTCGTTACACACTCACAGAGATAATCAAAATATACGTCGTCGTCACACACAGAGCTAATCATAATATACATCGTCACACACACATACCTAATCAAAATATACATCGTCACACACACACATAGCTAATCAAAATATACATCGTCACACACACTGAGCTAATCGAAATATCTCTCTCATTCCTCTCCCGTCTTTACAATAGAAAAACACTTTTCTTTTCCAAGCAATCCACATACCTTAGACGCTTCCCCACCGGGATGACAATTGTTCATAACTGATGGCTGCTTTGTGTCAAAGACACTTCAACACCTTCCTTCCCCACAAACGAGGACCGGCCTCTAATGCCTTCGGGTTACCAGAGATTGTCATGCTAATCATTACGTTGGTATATTTATCATGCTAGGGGGCCGTCCTGGTCAAGAGACGGATTGCCTTACAACAACTCGTCCATCACCTTGGAACAATTCTACCAGACAACGAGCGAGAAAAAAAAATCCACCTCTGATTGCAAAATGGGTCACTCTGTTAAAGTTCTGATTGGTTACAATTAAAAATTCGATACCCTCGGTTATACTAGGGGTATTAAAACTTATACAAAATCTAAAGTTAGACAGTGTGCTGGAAGAATAAGAATACATTAGTGTGTAGCGTTAGACACTCGTCGTAGAACACGACAAAATATGACTACACTCATGCCGAGGACATGCTGTTGTATAATAATTCCATGAATACACTCAACTGGCTCCCCTTTTGATCTCCACAATGGCTCTCTATAATTATTTCATTTCACTCCCTTTTTTAAACCATCCTATTATATGTAGTAGTGTGGAAAAATTGGTAGGGGTTTAACCACTGACCAATTTCGTAGTTAGTGGAGGAGCGAATGGTTAGGAGTGTGTGGGGAAAATTCCACGTGGAATTTCTTTTCCAGCACGGAAGTTCCATGCGCTGGAGAAGGTTCTGTAAGGCTTAAATTGGTAAGCCTAACCCCCTCCTTCCACAAGCGGTAGCCTCGAACCGCGTCCACCACGGTCCACCTTTAGACGGGTTAGAATCGCCTCGGCAAGAAGATTCGAGGGTAGAGCTGTTTCCCACTCGCCCCCGCGGGGAGAGCCTCGGACATATATAGTGCTCGTCCTCCATGAGGCAGACACAGAGTTGAGAAGTCTCGCCCGGACCCAAGAAGATTCCCCTAGTTCCAAGTCAGGTGCTAACAAGGCAAAGTGATGGTTGAACTATTTGTGTGTTGGAATTAGCCCCAGCCAGTGAGGTAATTCCATTTAACGATCGCTACCGAGCGATTTTTCCGACTTCAATCATCAACTCCTGTCGAAGCCCTCCTCGTTCGCCCCTCGTTTTCGGGTGGCAGAAATACTCTCCCCTAGACCAGACGTTACCACCCCCCCCCCCTTTTTGTAGAACCGTCATCACTTTAACTTTCCGCTCAGAAGCTCCGAGCGACTTCGCCTCACGTGCAGAAAGCATCCGTGAAGCCTTACCCCGACGTCTCACCCGGAATCCTCCGTAAGCCAACCCCTCTCCCCCTTCAGTAACCCATTTGAGTTAATTTCCCCCATTTGAATAGTCTCCTCCTGTAATACCTTAAATTTTAACTTCATAGTCTGATTCATAACTACAATTCCACCCCTCGTTTACCGGTGTAATATTGCCCATTAATTCATCCGGTGTAATTTTGACCATTAATTCATTTGATGTAATTTTGCCCATTAATTATCTGATGTAATTTTGCCCATCAATTCTCTCATTAATTTTATGTAAATAAAATTTTAGATTTTTGTACATGCCTCTTTAAATAACTTGAGCTTTGCCATTGCCCACATTTTACCTGACCTCATTGCACTCTTATCTCGCTATTCCGCCCGTCTAAATTCGTGGTGTTCCGTCCCTTTGTCGGTTCGCCTTTAAGTTATTGGTCCCTCCCCCAGATATAATATGGTATTGATGTGTTTTAAGAGTGTTTTAAGAGCTACTCCTGTATTCCGATACTAAATAAATACTAATTTCAATTCTCTCAGTAAATCTTTTCAAAACCCGACTGTAGCTATAGGTATACAAGTTCGCACCAGCTACAGGCTGTATGCCACTATTCTGTAAACAAATCCTAATTTTGCAACAGTGAATATTTTCGAAATCTCTTTCAATGATGGGACTACTATCAAAGACATAATGATAGACCACTTACTTATCATGCAAAGTGCCAACGAGGCTTTGAAGAATATCTGTACACTGTCTGTGGTAATCTAAGAGATTTTCTGCAAAGGTTGCGAGCTGCGAGATGCCTTCCACCTGCGATTAGTAGTCAAGAAGGATAGAATAAAAACGTTAGAGAGGGTTAAAATCTACTAAGAAAACCGTATCGAGCGTTTGCCTAAAAGAAAATTGCTAGTCAAAGAAACGCGTCACATGAAAAAGATTGTATTTGAAGAAACAGGAATAAGATTTCATATTTATTGCACCGTTTTCAAGATTAAGGCAATGAGTCGCGCCTTATAGTTGGCCATGAAATAAACATAACTGCATCAGGAACTTTGAAGATAACAATAAAACGCGAGGTACACACACACAGGAGGTTCTCACATTGAATCATTCTGATCCAAAAGGGCACCTTACAGCTATTTAAAAGAAGAATCGGCGCGTACTTTGATATTAAAATGGGTGCAACAAAGCTAATCGTTCAAGTGCACTTGTATACCTTAATCAGTCAGCAGGGGACGCATATCATTCAATGTTTGGTGACATCTTTCTTCCTCTCGCACGCACAAAACACCAACATACATTAGTACATACACTTAAAGGAGAGTAGATTTGATAGCATTACATCTATATTTAGCAAAAGGTCTAAATGTATCACATTCATGGTGGTCAAAATATTTTTGGAAGATGCTATTCAGTGCCAATATCTAAGTGCGTAGGGTCTATTGCGAAGTGCTTTGCTAAATGGGAATTATAGCTTTAACTCTTCTCAGCGTAAAGGATGAACTGGTAGAAAGGTAATAAAGCAAAGGGGTGCTCGTGAGAACTGAATTACTTACTACTACGTGTTTATCGAAGGGGTAATGTAAAGCGTTGGTCTAAAGGAAGCCAAAGACTGAACAGGAGGCCTCAAAACGGCACAAGGGATAGCAATTTAGGATTGAATAAGTTTACTAAAAAAGGGGGTCTAATTCGATGTTCCGATCAGTCTTTTGCACTGTGGGAAGAGGGCATCATCTCACTGGCACTTTGTAGGTCAAATTTTGAAAGGTGGAGGCAGACAAAGGCAGTGATTAACTGCTTCTAATCACGTCCAGGACTGGAAGTTGCGTGACAACACGGAAATGAGAAATAGGCCACTTTAAATCAGCACCTGCATTGCCAGTTTGAATAGTTTCCAAGTGTGTAATTTCCAATTGGAAAAGGTTACAGCATATTGCGCCCCAGCGGTATGAAGAGCAAATTTAGCACGAGATATTGGAGTAGTTTTTAGTAACATGGAATCGCCCAGATCCTTTGTGGGAAAATGGCTACTAATCATGAAAAAAAGAACCTTCACATATCGGATGACTCTTAACGACAGTTGATCTCCATTGTTGTTTTTCTTAGGCGAAAACCAACGGAAGCATCCCTATTATATTTTTTTTAATAGAAAAGAGAATTAATTTAGAGAAAGTGAAAATATGCTGGATGGATCAACCGATAACGAAGGAGAATACTTCTAACCCTAGGAAGCGAGAGAGCAGGCAACACTCCTGACCCTCCTTCCGTTGGGAAACGAAAACAGGTCACCTTATTTGGACGCCAAATGCCAAAGATAGCGAGTGGAGAACATTGCGGTCAGTGCTGGATCTATGCTCACGTGAGGTGAATGTCGGGAAGCAAGGAAACAATCAAGTGCAAGGGTAATGAAAATAGTGAACATATCAGTCAATAAAGAATAAAACATAATTCGGTCGAAAAGGAAGGAAGGAAGGGGTTTAGGGGCCGGAAATTCCAAGATTATATATAAAAAAACTACGCTTTTAACCCCAAATCGGAGAAACTGGGAGAACCGCAAAATTCTCTTATTTCAATGTTGTGGTAAAGTCGTCTGATGATTTAATGTAGGAAGCCTTAAATGGTGTTGCTGTTGCAAAATGATTAAGCAGAGAAGCTAATTTCGAGATGAGGGGGAAAGCGGCCGCGAGATCAAGGGATGCTTTGCTGGAGTCTCTCCGATCCGGAAGGGTTAATTAAGGACGTCAGGCTAAAGACTGAGGCAACACAGAATGTGGTAAAGGGGACAAGAGCAAAGAAACAAGATGAGATGGGCGGCCCCGAGCAAGAGCCACTCACGTCGTTGTCAAGTAGGTAATTCATCGTGACTTGGGCGAGGTGGAGTGATTCGGCGAATTTGTCCTCCGCCAACTTGATGTCTTCATCTGTAACGTGGGAGCCTTTAAAAGAGATTCACAAAAGGAAAAAAAAATTAACAAAAGAAAACTGAAAACAAAATAAAAATAAAATCGCAAATAGCTTCTATTTAAATCAAATGAAAGGGAAGGTAGATGATATACAAACAAAAAATATTAGTCTTTTACTTAAATTAAATGAATATAAATCAATTGCAAATCGCGTCTATAATTTAGAGTAAAAATAGACTACATAGAAAAAAAGAAAGTTTGATTAAGTTTTACTTCCTAAACCTTTCAGGATGAATTTAATATTTGCTACACTATGATTGGAATCACCCCCCTCCCCGAATCATTATTATATACGCCTAATCAACGATATATCAATAGTTTGATATTTTATTCGAGGTAAAAAATAACAAACCTAAACGTTTGAGTGGTTGCCACAGTAACCGAAATATACCAAGCACTGGATTTCTAATGAAATTTACGAAACATGCACGAAAATGTAATCTACTGTTGCGCAGTGGCAATTTTAAGCTAAACAATTCGACAGCACCACATGCATATGGATAACTTAATTGGGGGATTGGGAAATGGCTGTTAGTGAGAGGTGTAGCGAACATTTGGTGAAGGAATCTAGGAATCTAGAGATTGCGATAGGTGCGCAATTGTGCAGGTCACATGAACAATGAAGACTCCAATAGTGGAAGCAACCGAAAATCTAAATTTTTCTTTTACTTTCCCTCTCTTCTCACATACAATGCGTGAACTATACCAGTTCCAAAGGAATAGGCCACGCAGGAAAAAAAAAACTTCGGGGGTCTCGTCTTGACAGGAAGCCTTGGTTAGTGACAAAATCAAGGGAAGGCAGCAATGTGTCTGAAGCGTGAGCAGAGGTTCTTAAGGATCCAGAAAATAAAGATCAAAGCGACGAAGCTTTCTCGTTTGATGAGACAACGGTTATAGCTGAGCGGTCATCTACGACAGGGCACAAAGCAGGGACAAGGTTCAAAGAAAGGAACGCTCGCGGAAAGCGAGCCAACATACCTGCTTTACCCCGAGGAGTAGTTCGCAAAGGGCTTCCGGTAGGTGTCGCGCTCGGACTCAGTCTAGAAGCTAGTGAAAGCGTAACAGCGACATGCAAATTAATGAAAAGAACCAAACAGTTAGTGTCAAGGCTACAAAGAGGAGATTCCCGGAGAGGCGGGAGGGGAGTAGTCTCTTGACATGCACTAACTGCACTTTACGACACCCCCTTAATTTAGGAGGAACGGGTTACGTCTGAAATGGCCATCTTCACGGCTCCTTCCTGGCACTCAGCGGTAGAAGGATAAAAAGAGTTATCGAAAAGCTGCATAAAAAATCGATCCTTACTCAAAAGATAATTTTAATTTCAAAAGAGGGGCGGGGGGTCTGCTGCCTGCAGGGTTCAACAGCCTCGATCACTACATATCAGGGATCTTTCTTAGATAAGGCTTAGGGCCAACTTCACTTTCGACAATGGCATTTTTGCTCATTATGCCATTTTGGTGTTAGAAAGCACTGCAAACTTGTTCCTGGACATTTGGGGGAGTGGCACAACAACCTTTGATAGTTTGTCACACTTAGTCGCCCTCGTCAATCGATCTCTGACTCCTAAGGCGTTACTCCCTAGTGGGTATACCATCAGTCCTTCACCTTGGGCTAATAGTTTCGCTATCAATGAGGTGTGAAGCACCTATGGCATACATCGCTTGAGCAGGAGTCGAAGGGACCGCCACCAGTTCGCGTGAAAGCAAATTCGTACCAGAAACGAGGGGAAGGCGACGAATTCGTTAGCGAAACCACACCCATTTCATGCGGGCGTGGAACCAACAAACACGTTCCGACGCCGAGGAGCATGAGTCTAAAACCGCAGGTCCTCGCAGCAGCTCGCTACAAACTACGGGAGCCATGCACAAACCATGCAGGAAGCGGGCCACAGAGAGCCCAACACCTACCATTTGCAGTATCTCCACCCAAAGTGGACGAGTCCAGTACTAATCACAAATCGATTAAGTGAATCCGAGTGATCCTTTCTTTACTCGTGCCAAGAGTGAAGTATACTACTGTTCAAAGGTTTGAGATTAACAACAAAAAGTGAATATAGCTGAAATTTATGCAGCATTTTTATTGGAAGTACAGTAATATGGATAAAGTAAGAGAAATATGCTAAAAATTACTAAAAAGTAATCAGAAAACGAAAATAACCTAAATTTTCGATTCGTTCAAATAAGCGGCTGAGATTATTTGCCATCCTTTTTACAGGAACATCCAAATGGTTTCCTCACTTGTTGGTTGCCTAGATTTTACCCAACGATCTAATTCATCTTACAGGAGCTCTATTTGGATTGCAGGCCGGTCACTGAGGTGGCCATTTCATTAAAGTCGGTTGATTTTCATTTTCATTTTTCTTAGATAATTCTTGCAGAATTTGGAAGTATGTTTGAGATCATTATCCCACTGCCCAGAAAAAATTGGGTGACGCTGTAAAAGGAAGTGATAATAATTTTTTGTTCACACTTCTTGAGATTCGGCAGAGATCGTTTCACCAGTTCTCGGCACAAAAACTCTTTGCCATGAGCCAAATATCTCAAGCTTTCAACTCATCGCTCTAGAGGACACCTTTCTATTTATCAATTATTTCGCTCTTTCGCCCATAACAGTCGTTTTCTCACATTTATTGGATGCAACAAAGGTTTTCCTGCTGCACACCTCACTTACAAGAGCCTAATCTTCTCCGTTGAAATCGAGTCATTACACTCGCTTCGCTAACTTGGCCAGTGATTTCGGGTTTGGTCATGTGGCGGTTTATAAGAGGAGACTGATAAACCTATCTTTAAATTTGGAGGTTGTGGTGCACTATGATCAAGTCTTGTCCGTATTTTGCTCAGTGTCCTCAAGTCTTGACAGCAGAGAGGACAGCATGGAAAGAAAACTTTTTTTTTTGCACTTTCCCGGTAGGTTAGACCTTCGCCCTAGAAGTGCCGATGCTTTGTCTCTTCACTAGAGATGGCTGAACATTTGAGCCCAATTTAAGAAAGATTTTCATAAAATATATTGCAGACCGAATTTCTACTTTCTGACACTAGAAATAAACCTTAAACATGCATTGTGGTTATTACAGGGCATCATGACAAGCAATATGGCATCCGTTGTTTACAATGAGAATGCATGCAACAATTATGCGTAAATTTGAACTGGATTAACATTTTAAAGTTAGATTGTTCTACCACACGTGTTCCCTGAGTGTAAATATGATAAAGTTTGATTAAATAAGGAGTATTTCTGCAGGGCAGGTAAGCTTATATTGTAATAAAATTGCTAAATAAGTTACTTTACCATTATAAAACTAAAAAGACCATTGGTAATTTGAGATAAAGTTCAAAATTACCTCGAAAATGTGCATGATCTCAAACTTTTGAACAGAGGTGTATACTCGCAACCTTGGACTACTCAGCAGCCGAGTCTAAACCCCGATTCTGATTTAAGCGAAGTTAAGCCACTCGGGTGTGGTTAATAGCAAGATAGGCGCAGATTCGAGTTAAATCAACAGCGGCAGCTACAAACGGTGGCTCGAATCACACGTTAAATTCTAGCATTTAAAAAATAACATATCAGTGGTATAACTCCGAGAAACCCGCCCCCCTCCCAATCCCTCATTCCACAGCGACATTTACATATAATGACCAGTTCCTACTGAGAAACCCAATGGTTAGTAATTTCATGGTTCATACCTAAACTTGACTACAAGACTGCTCCATCCTTGAGTTATGTCAATTTTCCCGATTTATTTAGTTGCAATAAAAAATGAATCTTGTGAGAGCCCACTCCGTAGCATTGAGCAACACGTCAAGGGATATTACAAAAAAAGGCTGAAACCGCCTAGATAACAAATTAAGGTGTAAAATTAGATTTCAGAGAAAGTATTCACTTCTCCCCAAATTGAGCAAGTACCATTTAAACTTGTTGCCACCTTTCTGATAGCTCGGCAGCCCTTACGAATGCCATCCCGATCCCTGGGTAGGCGCACAGGTCCCAAAGAGAGATGTGTGAGCTTTGGGCAATCTATGAGGTGTTTGATGTTGTCTGGGTTTTGGCTGCATTTGGAGCATGTTGGTGTCGGGGCGCGGTTTATTCGGTTTTTGTATTTAAAACTTGATGCAAACTCATATTAGAGACTTTCAATCAATGAATAATTCTGTTAAGTAATCCTTGTCATAGATTGGTAGGGGTTGTTAATGTAGCTTCTGCTGTAGGGTCTGAACCCTAGAGCAGCATCTCGATGAACTCTGTCCACCATGCGAGGTCCTCTTAGAGAACAAGAACTACACAAGTTTGTCTAAGTAGTATAGGTTTAGGTGTCTGGTTTACCGGTTGCAGCAGCCAGAACACGTGTGTGCGTTGGTGAAATCGACGCGGTGTTTTATTTTCCACAATGATCCCAGCAAAGTCGTGTAGGGCGACTGGACTGGTGTGTGACGTGGGAGCTAGCGTGTCTTCTAGCTAGATTTTTGACGGGATGTTTCAGTCAGAATTTGGACCCAGAGAGTAGATGGCCGGATGTGTTTGTGTGTGGATCGTTTTGTATGTGATAAGGGACCTGGTTTCGGAGCGGTGGGCCTGGGGTACCTCGGTAGAGTATACCTTTATAAGAGTTTCACGCGTGTTTCATATTCAGAAAGATTGGACCTTATTTACTCGGCTTTCGTCCTACATGACCACAACTTGAATTTAAATCCTGCTTCTTGCTATTAAGGTAAATATTCAATAATCTCCTTCATGAGAGCAATCACGTGACTCATTTCATGACGCAGTTTCCATGGGAATGGAATACAATTTTGTTGAGTGGCCAAGAATGCGCCATTCTCGAGTCTCAAATCGACCGAGACAAATTTAGCCACGCATACACGAGGTTGGACTCAATTTTCAACCCCCATACCAAGACCCAGTTCACATAAAATCAAACATAGACATAATTTATATCGGATTAAGGCTAGGTCTGAGGGTATGAAGGTAAGAGAATGGCGGGTTAGACGGAAAGAAACCCAACGGCAAGGGAAACACGCGATGAGACCATAGTGCACAAAAGCGAGGGAATTCGGTGGCATCAAAATGGCACCAATGGCACCCATTACAATAAGCTCATTTATGGCATTTGCAGTCTCACTAAAACCGTATAATGAACGGAGATTACTTCGCGACTACACCCACATGCAAAGCGAAGAAATAATGGCTACTCCAGTGTAGACAAGACAAAAGCCGTACGGATGCAGGTGCCCTTGCGGGTTCATCCATTATATATGGGTCACGTAATCAGGAAACCGATGTAGGGAGAGGCCGTTTTTTATTTAAAGCGAGAACCAACGAAGGCACCCCCCCCCCCAAATGTAAGGATAAATCTGTAAAGAAAGTGATAAGATGGAGTAGGTGAAAATGAGGTGATAATGAGCTGAAAATATAGTCTCAAATCTTCCCGCGGGCGTTGGGACCGGGAGGGCACGCAAGGGGGTTAAACGATAAAGGAATAAGGAAAAATGAAGGTTCATAACCGACAGCTTCGGTAATTCATGCCATCAGGGATGAAATGGAGACAACTACAAAACGGAATTTAAACGTGCAGAATGAAGTTGTCATGGCAACCAATGAATGTCCTATTAACATGAAGCCGACGCGTTTAACACGATACGTTTTATATCTCCTCAAGCTCGTGTAGGAAACTGGAAAAGTAAATACGGCGCAATCGACGAAGGCTTAAATGAAAATAAAGGAATAAGGAAACGAATTCAGCAATATAATAGCTAAACTTAAACTGCGGAGGCAATTTCTGAAGAAATAAGCGGGTTGAAACAATGACGCGGGGATGCAAAGTCACGATTCATTCGCTTTTCATCGATTCGAACTGAGATCGGGAGAACCTTTGCGAAGACCTGCGCCTCTCGCTCGTGTCAACTTAGGTTTAGAGCGGGCGAATTAAGGGATTCCAGCAAAATAACTCGTTAAACTATCAAAAACACAAATTTAAACGATTGCTGAGTCCTTGAATGTCGCTCAAGTCTTAGGATTACCGCGTGATAATGGATTTACGCCCGACCTCGCCTACCAAGGCAGTGACTTCAGGCTGACAGTGCTTCACTTTTGAACACGGTGGAAAAGATTTGTTAAGTTAGGGCAAGTTAAAAGTACAACCCATGACAGTCTAGACGATAGCACTTTTTTTCTCGAATCCCCGCCGGAAATTATCTCTAGAAAAACGGGGGTATGACAAGGCGGGCAAATTCCTACCTTTCTCTTTCCTTCTCTTCTTGCAATCGTAATCTAATCTGCGACCTTGAAGTTTCTTCCGGTGATGCTGGAACAGGAAAATGGAGAGTAGGGATCTTGTATCAGTGAATCAAAACAAAATATTAAAAATAAAAGAGGGGCTGCAAAAGTGGTGATGAGTGGGAAATGAGTAGAGGAATTGGAAAGCGATAAATCAGTAACATTGAAGTGGGGTATATCAGTGCGGAAGGTATAAAGGCCACACAGTACCTGGGGTGCTGGACTCGCGGTGCGCGCGACTTTCTTCACAAGGAAAGTTCGGTGGCGCTGGGGATGAGGAGGGAGATAGAAAAAGAAGGGAAGGAGATAAAAAGAAGAGGGGAATGAGATATAAAAAGAGGGGAAGGAGATATAAAAGAGGGGACAGAGATAGAACAAATAAAATAAAATAATGATAATTACATAACGAACGAGGCGGTTTTATCTTCCACCATATCAGTCACCCTTCAATCTCGGCTACCTTCTCCACATATCGTGACACTCAAAATGTCATCTGCTCCTAGGGAGCTATAAACAAAAACAACAGCCCTCAAGAGATAGCAAAATGGGGTTGGGGCAAAGATTTCACCATCCCTCTGTTTCCTTTTTTTAGGGTTTTCTTTCATAAATGTATAACCAGATTGTTATGATAATCTTCGCGGAGAGAGCAAAGTTTTGAAAGAGGCTCGTTTTGTTATCGTTAAAAAAGTGTTTAACGTTTACATTGGGGTAGGTGCCACATCATATCCTATAACAATCCTATCCGAAAATGCTGCCCAAAGAACCCCGCCCACTTACAAAATGGACGCTGCCAGTGAGGACCAGAGAGTTCGCAATGAACTCCCGTTCCGTCTGCAAGGTTATAGTCGAATGGAAACAGCGATTTGCAGCAGAGCAAAGTTAAGTCACCGACGCATTCATATTTTTAAAAGTGGTGAAGTTAGTACAGGTGAGACAGGGTGGGAAAAATAGTAGTGAAATGGGAATCTATTACTTTTTTCCCTTTAACCACTATTTTTCTCACACATCTCTCCTATATTAACTTCACCCCTTTTAAAAAGAGGAAAGCGTGGTTGGTCGTTGGATGCAGTCACGATTCGGCTCAACTTTGTGACCGCTGCCATACGCTGTAGCGTTCCATGATACCGATCACAAGTTAAATAAGGTCCACAATGAAAAGAAATGACTCAAAAAATATAAGAATACGAATTTGTGATAAAACCCATAGTCATCCCCCTCCCCCACACCCATACAAACAAAAAATATGCAGCAATAAAATACAGTGGAAAGAATCAAGCGCATTTTTTAAGCCAATTTAGCAAGTTATCCTCGGTTTCTTTTTTACAATTTTAACTCCATGGTTGGTTGTGGGAGAGGACTAAGACCAGGTGGCTTATAGGGCGGCAGCCATCTTATAAGGACGCACGATCGCAGGAGCCGTTAAACCCTCCCAAATTAAGAAAACAAATGAAACATCGCCTAATAATCGACAGACCGAAAATAACAATACCGGAGGGCGTTAGGCAAATACTTCGCTCGTCATGAAACGGGACGACCCAGATAAGTCTCAGTGGCCCATGAGGAATGCTCGGGCTCCACCTACCAGAACCTCCTTGATATCCTTCGTGGAAAGGTTGTGTAGGGGTTCAAGGAAGTTCATCTTCATGTTGTCATCGAGGTTATACTTGATGTCGGCGATCTGCTTCATGCTCTCCCCTCCCTCGATCAGGGCCTGAGCTGTAGAAGGAAAAGCCAAAATAACAATAAGGCATAGAAGTGAAAAGGGTATATTTTAGTAGCGTTGATGCACGCAGATCCCACCTTGTGGAATATAGTATTATTGTTTAAGAGATAGGGAAAGTACCCATGCCACTACTATGATATCAGTTGCTGGTCGTAATAGGCGACCGAATCTTAAAAAAACAGGTTAGAATTCTTGAGGAGCCCAATTGGCGACTACCTAATGGGGCAAAGTCCCCAACATCACGCTACAGCTAAAAACTAGGCTAAATTAAAAGACAAACAAAAACAAATAAAGATAAAAAACAAGGCAAAGAAACACGCAAAAACAAAAAAAGAGTAAGCAAGGAGAAAAAGGAAGCACGCTCTTTTTAAAAAAAATGTAAGAGCCCATCTGGCGACTGCCTGCTTGGGCATAAGTCACCGTACACAACACAGCTTACGACTAGGCTATATTAAAAAAACAAATAAGTAAATAACAAATAACAAGGATAAAAAGATCATGGACAGAAAAAACAAAGCAAATAGCTAACAAGAAGGAAGCGCGCTCCAGCGTTGGGGGTAACCTACCCCCCCCCCCCCCGGCGCAGGAGCATGCGACTCACAATAGTCAAATTCATTGGAGTAGCCCAGCCTCCTCCAAAAAGTCGTATAGTCCGCACGTCAGTCTGCACGAACCAGTCCCGAGTAAAATAGACAAGTAGTAGCGACCACGCTCGTCACGGTAACGGGACAGGTAACGTGCGCGAAGTTCACCCAGACTGGGACATTTCGACAAAAATTTGCCGCAGTCCGGGGCACAACGCAGTCGTCGCAGAAAGGCGCAGGCGAGCGCTCCACCGAATCGCGGTGCGTCCCGCGAGTGTGTCGTATTAGGAGACGACAGAAAGCAACCTGAAGCAGTCGCGGCATTGGAGGGTAAATCCATGGGAACAGTCGCGGCGCAATGGCACGTAACTTTAGGTTCCCCTTCGACCGTTTCCCATCTTCTTTGCCAAGACACCCGGAGGGCAGCCCGTATCCCTGCCACGTAGTCGGTGTGAGGACGAGCGAAACGCTGGGCTGGTCGCCCAGTCCTCGCGGACTCTTTGGTGCCCTCATCGGTGAGATCATTCCCCGCAATTCATACAAGGTGGCGTCCTGGGCGCGAGAGCTATACCTAGCTCTAGAAGGAGTTTTCTAGCCCTAAATACAAAAGGCTTAGGGTATGACTGGCGTCTCTTGGCGGTATAGACACCGTCGATATCAGCGGCGAATGCAGTGAGAGCTGTTGGCGACTGAGGGAGCCACCGGGCTCGTGCGAACAGGCGAATAATGCAGTGTGCACGGCGTAGATCGAGTGGCATCTCCCCAGCGGTGTCCGGATAACTCGGTACTGGACAACTCGGTACTAGGAGAACTCGGTACCGGATATCATGTGTCACTCTCTCTCTTAAAATCAAATAATTACTAGTTGCTCTCTCTCGTTAAAAATATTTAAAATAAAATAGTTAATAGTTGATTGGTTCATTTGTTTTTGTTCAGTTATTATTGTTACCTTAAATATTATGATACTGAATTTTTAAAAACTATTTAATAACTAGTTAAAATAAACTAGTTAATAGTTGATTAGTTAAATGGAACTACTTTTGTAGCGGGGATTATTCTATGCTCCGCTGATATATAAATGGAGGCAAACTTGTCACATCAGCGTTCGCACATTCACTTTCATTGTTTAGCGTTTAGCCAAATTGGAATCGATCAGTTTAATTGCATTGGATTTTATATCTAAATTCATATCCCTCATTCATAATGTCGAGTAAAATTATTCTATCACAAAGAGGCGAGAAGAAGTTGGTTGATAATCTGAATTATATATGTATGACAAACATAAGCAAAATGTGGATGGTTCAAAACAATACTGGAGGTGCGAGATTCGTTCGTGCAATGCCGGTGTGCATACAACTGGTGAAGAATGTGAAATCCTTAAGAAAGTTGGAGACCATACCCATAGCTCAACTGCCGGAATTGTGAAGTCTAAGGCTGTTGTGACAATCATCAAAAAAAGTCTGTTTCAACCCGAGATACTACTACCCTAAGACTCATGGGAACTGAAGTAACTAAAGTGAACGAATGTGCAGTAGCAGCGCTGCCGCCACTTACAAGCATTGCACATAACATCAGACGCTGGAGACAAAATGAAATCAATTACCCTCTACTACCAACAAACGAATATCGATTTCGCTATCACTCCTGAATATTCTCGCCTTGAATGTGATTCGAAATTTGTACAGTTTGACAGTGGATGTGCTGATCAGAAATGAATTTTAATATTTGGCACCGACCAAGCTCTTGAGGATATGAAAACTGTCAAGAATTGGGCAAGGGATGGCACATTCATGAGTTGTCAAGGTATATTTCATTAAATGTACGTGTTGCATATTCGGAGCGGTAATTTCAGCGCACCCCGACTGTGTGCGTTACTTTCAGATAAAAGCGAAAACACATACAGCATGCTCTTTGGCAAAGGGAAGGAACTACTGCAAAACGAAAAACCAGAAACTATCATAATGGATTTTGAAAAAGCCGCTCGAAATAAGAGTTTCTCAGAGATTTCCTAATACAAACTTATCAGGCTGTCCATTCGCTCTTGAACAAAATGTTTCATTCTGTATTAAATAAGGATGACGACGAACTCCCCAACATTTGGAACCTTGTTAATACTCCCGAAAGGAGAGGAAGTGATTCTTAGAACGAAAGTGAGAATAAATTTGTAACTTTTATGTCGTGTGTATTTCTACTGTTGGTCTACTGGTATTTATCATATCAACATGCCGATTTGTTCTAGTACCGACTCATCTACTACCGAGTTGTCAATGGGGGAGGTGCGGAAGGCACCGGTCGCCAGGCAAAGGCCGGTGTGGTGGATCGAATCCACCTTCCGCAATACACGATCGGCTGCGGATGCATAAAGCTCGCATCCGTAGTCGAGCTTCGAACGAACAAATGATCGATAAAAAAGTAAGGCAGTAGCACTATCAGCGCACCAAGTGCTGAACGTCACGGAACGAAGAATATCCATGGCGCGGGTACAAGAGACCTTAAGGCCGCGAATATGAGCCTGCCAGGTGAGGCGTCGGTCAAATACAAGACAAAGGAAACAGTGCGATTCAACCACTACCAGGCGTACCCCATTGAGAAACAAGTCTGGGTCAGGGTGGAGCGGTGGAAGGCGGCAGAAGTGCACCACCTTAGTCTTGGCCAAGGAAAACCGAAGCCTGTGCGCTTCGGTATAGCGAGAGACGAGATTCAATGCCTGGTTGAGTCGACGGTGCAGAATTAGCATCTGGGCCGCGCCAAGATATAAAAAGGTCGTCCGTGAGAAGCGTAGCGAGAACATCTTACAGAAGCACCGAGGTGATGCCGTTAATGCTCAGGGCAAAGAGTACGACACTGAGGGCACATACCCCCCCCTAGGCAGAATCGAAGAGATCAAAAAATTCAGCAATAAAGGGAGACGTCCCCTTGCCACCTATCGTGCGGAGAGTCTCCATGATACCGTATCACTAGACGGTATCATAAGCCTTCTCCAGATCGAGAAAATCAATGGCGTAATGCTGTCTTCGAAAGAAGGCCTCGCAGAAGGCACTTTCCAGGCGGAGCAGAGTATGCGACGTAGAGTGGAACTTTCAGAAGCAGCACTGTGCAGAAAACAGGTGGTCTCCGCTGTTCACGAAAAAGGCTAGTCTAACATTTACCAATTTCTCCATCAACTTGCACACGCAAGGGGTTAGAGAGATTGGGCGGAAACCGGTCGGAGTAGAGTGATCTCTCCCCGGTTTGCGAAAGGCGAGCACAGTAGCGATTCGCCAGGAGTCTGGGAGAAGACACACCACCAAGATCCTGTTGAACAGATCTAACAGAAAGGCCATGCCTCGCTCAACAAGGTGTCGAAGGATGGCGTACGGGACATCGTCTGAACCAGGGAAGGTTTCCGCTCATGAATCGAGAGCGGAACGCAACTCACTCACAGTAAACCTGTAGTTGAAGGGTTCTACGCCTCTGGAATTAAAGTGCAGTTGGCGGCCTTCCGCGACATCAGGACGCGCATTGAATGCTGGATGAGAAGCATCCCGGATAGAGAATGCTGAGAAAATGTGCGCGAAAGACTCCGAGACGGACGCGAGGACGAAGATTGCGGTCCCATTCTCCTAGAGAAGGCGAATGGGGTCCTGTGACAACTTGACACTAATCCTTTTGATTCGCTTCCACACTTTTGCTATAGGGGTCTTGCCGTTAAGTGAAGACACGTATGCCCGACGTCAGCCGAATGACCACCACATAAGAGGTAGGCATGAAAAATGCCCAGACGTTCTAGGAATAATAGTTAGGGTCAGGGCGATGATGTTGCCGGAGAAGAACCCAACGGCCTAATCCACCGACGTAAACTCTTCGGCTGAGACATAGAAATCAGTCATTTCCTAAAATGCGGAGCACCGTACGCGCGTCCCAGAAAATATTTGAATGGGAAAGTGATCACTACCCACCAAACAAAATCAGGCTGTGCATCCGGAGAGCACATAGATATATCAAGGCAGGAAAATTAAGCGGTTCTCGGGCAGTGATGAGTAATCTAATCCACATTATAAGACACCTACTTGTATCTCCATGTGGTCGATCAGGTCGGCAAGGACCTGACCCTTGGGTTAGCTCGATTAGTCTGCCCAGAGGGAGAGTCTTGCGTACAAATTCCCGGGCAAGGCAAAGAGCCTCGGCAACCTTACCACGATTCGGTGGAAGTCCGCGCGTCGGAGTCGGCTGACGGTAAAATATAGGCAGAAATAACAGTATACCTCATATCCGGGTGCAGCTGCACAGCTACTGCCTGAAGGGAGGTATCTAAAGCAAAGATTTTCTTTTAGGAGCCTATCTGGCGACTGCCTAGTTGGGCATAAGTCGACATACTCACGACAACATAGTACTAGGGTACAGTAAAATAACACTATATAAAACAAAAAAAAAACAATAAAAAAGGAAAAGCGCAGGAAGCAAACTCAAGCGTCGGGGGAGGCCCGCCTCACCCCGGCGCAGGAACGTGCAACCTACAAAGAAAAACAACAAAAAAAAACCAGTTAAATAAAGTGGAGTAAGCCAGCCTAGTTCAAAAAGTCACAAAGTTCCAAGTCAGTGTGAACGAACCCATCCCGAGTACAAGGGACAAAGGGTAGCGACCCCGCTCATCCAGGGACCGGGTCAGGTAGCGTGCACGAAGATCATCTAGACTGGGACATTCAGCAAGAATGTGCCTAACAGCCTGGGGGACAAATCAGTCATCACAATAAGGCGCCAGCGAGCGCTAAATCAAATGGCAGTGCGTCTCATGAGTGTGTCCAATTCGGAGACGCCAGAAAGCAACCTGAAGACATGGCGGCAGTGGGGGGGTTAGGTACATGGGAATAGCCGCGCCGCAATGGCACGCCACTTTAGGTTTCCCTCGACCATCTCCCATCTTCTTTGCCAATCAGCCGGGAGAGCTGCCAGTATTCCTGCAATGTAAATGGTGCGAGGAATAGCGAAACGATGGTCTAGTCGCCCAGTCCTCGGGGACTCTCTGGAGCCCTCATTCCTACATCTTCAGGACCCAGCAGAAGATAATCTCGACAGAAAAAAAAGGATAATGTAACATTTACTAATTTTTCCATCAAATTGCCAACGCAGGAAGTTACGAGAGATTTGGCCGGAACCGGTTAGGGTAGAGTGATCTCTCCCCGGTTTGCGAAAAGCGAGCACAGTAGCGATTCGCCAGGAATCTCGTAGGATACCCAAAACCAAGATCCTGTTGAACAAATCTAACAGAAAGGCCATGCCTCGTTCACCCAGGTGTCGAAGTATGGTGATGGCGTACTGGACCTCGTGTGGACCAGGGGCGGTGTCCACACACGAAACAAAAGCGGAACGCAACTCACTCAGTGTAAGCCTGTCGTTGAAAGGCTCTCCGCCTCTGGAGGTAAAGTCCAGTCGGCGGCCTTCCGCGACATCATGACGCGCAGTGAATGTTGGCAGAGGAGTATCCAGGCTAGAGAATACGGAGAAAGTGGTCGCTAAGGATTCCGCCACGGACACGTGGTCCGAGTTTGCGATCCCATTCTCCTGGAGAACTGAAGGGGGGTTCTGCGAAAACTTGCCCTGAATCCTTTTGACTCGCCTCCACACCTGTGCTAGAGGGGTCTTCCCGTTAAGTGAAGACACGTATGCCCGCCAAGAAGAGCGGCGGGCGTGCTTCGAAATATACCGGAACCTAGCCATAGCCTGCCGAAATTCACCGGAAGTGAGATTGTTCGAGCGGCACCTATAGCGTATGTAGGAATAACGCTTCTGTTTAAGGGCCGTCTCACACTCCGCTGACAACCACAGGCGTAGTCAGCGTGCAAAACGGCCAAGCGTTCTGGGAATAGTAGTTAGGCCCACGGCGATGTGGCTTGGAACTTTAATAATAATAATAACAACAGTCGGGAGATTTCTGGTTGTCGGCAATTCGAAGCCTCAGGGACAAGTGGCGCAGGTGTATTGAAGTCGAGGGTAGTTATATTGAAAAATAATAAAACACTTTTCTCCATATTTCGTTTCCTTATATCCGAATTGCAAAACTTATTGACCGCCCCTCGTAACTAGGAGTTCTTTCCTTGTAATGGTAAGTCCTACCTCTTCGTTCCCAGTCCTAAGAAGAATTACTCATTTGGTGTAACGCCAATAGACTTGCTAAATCTTGTATTCAATCCAACTTATTAGATCAGCTATATATTTTCCCGGACCTAGTTCCTTTAATTTTTGCCTGTCCTAATATTCTTTTGTCGTACTGATTATTATTTAGATTTCCATATTCATCTGTGCCCTTTTTCTTATTATTTCTATTAAAGTTTATTTTCGTAGAGGTGTTTATCTTTCGAATAACCCTTGAGACGAACCCGGCAAACGTATTATCATTTAAAGAGCCACCTAATAATATCACACTATAAGTAGAAGGTCCTTACCTTTCCCCAATTCAATTGTCCCGGAAGTTCATGGTAGAATGCTTTGTTACCTGCACCCATGGACTGTCCGAAACACTCACAATGGCTGTCTGGATAGTGTCAGCCGCATTCGCCTGAAGGGACCCGTCTGAGAAACGTAAGACCTTCAGTTCTCTACCAACGATCCTACCGAGTGCTCCTCTCTGATGGACATATAATCTTTGACCAGCATGCTGGTATCGGTGTAGTGAATGACAAGAAATCGTTTGAAGCCTGCGGGCTCTAAAACGCAGTGTAGCCGGAATCTCCCACAAGAGAATGGGGCAGGGAGTAAACTATTCTCTTCCCACCTTGTAAAGGGTTTCAACCCCAGACAGGCCAGCCTAAGTCTTGTCCTTCTCCGAGATGGGGAAGTATCAAGCTGTATTGGGGACCACATCAGGAAGAAGTCTCTCCTCTCCTCTTGAATCCTTGGGTACGAGGGGTTGGTACCCCATCGGGAGTATCTTGCTTAGGGGTGGAATATAGCGTGAGTGTGTTTCCGTTCGCCCACAGTGAAGATCCTGCTCTCTGAGAAAGGGGCACACCCGGGTCCATTTCCACTACAAAATGGCCCTATATCTTGTCATCCCAAAGTGCCGGGGATTCAGTAT
This sequence comes from Ceratothoa steindachneri, assembly GCA_963969495.1. NCBI lineage: Eukaryota > Metazoa > Arthropoda > Malacostraca > Isopoda > Cymothoidae > Ceratothoa > Ceratothoa steindachneri. The sequence goes on along the minus strand of OZ018323.1, from coordinate 114,351,372 downwards.
GACTGTGGCCGACGGGAAACGTCGTCAGACCGGCATGACAACCTCCATCGGAAAAAAGTGAGAGGGGGGGGGGCGTGCATGCCCCTCTATGTGGCTTTGCCCAAAGGAAGTACTCCACTGGCTTCTTAAGCCCTTCTTAGGTCTTGGCGGAAAGTGAAAGAAGGGTCGCCCGAAAGCGACTCTGAACAAAGGAGAATTCCTGGAGGGGCCCCAGAGGAAGTACATCGGGGTTCTCTCTCTTTTTGAAGTGGAGTTGTATGGCGAGGATGGTTGGAATAGGGCCCCTCCACCGGTAGAAGTGGTGCCTCGATTATCCTTGCCTACCCCCGCAATGGCGAGGCCACGTGTGGACACTGCTCTCCTAGCATTTGCGGGCGCCCAACCCACTATTTCTGCTGTTGCCATAATTAAGTTGAAAAAAAAAGAAAATAGAATAGACATTGAAAGTAGATACTATGACCTCGCGATACGTAGGGGTGGGTGTATCATTAGAGAAAAGTTCCCATGACATCAGAAAATGCTAGAATGTGATCGTTAATACATAATTGGCGTGTAGATTAGAGCTAGGATGGGCCTTGGCAACCCGACCGGTCGTAATGGCGACTGTCCTGGTCTTGCAAACCATAAAGGATGGTGCTGGCGTAGCCATCTCTTATGTGCACTGGAAAGGGCTTACCAGCCCTAGCTGCACGCAGGAAGCTCGCGGTATATAACCTGCCAACATCTCTGTTATGGTAAGAGCCACTAGGACTTCTCTCGATAGTAAGAGCAAAAGATGTAAAGGCGGGGGGGAAGGGTATGTAATAAAGAATAGAGAGAGGCAGGTCTAGCCAGGATATTATTATTTATTTTTTTTTTTAAAGGTGGTTATCTGGCGACTGCCCACTTGGGTATAAGTCGCCGCAATCACACAGCCTAGCCCTAGGCTACTTTAAAATAAGAATATGAAAACAAAACAACGATAAAAAGGAAAGATGACAACAATTAGGAAGCAAGCTCCAGCGTCGGGGGAAGGTCCCCCTCCCCCCGGCGCAGGAGCATGCGACCTACAAAGAAAACAACAATAACAAAAACAAAAAAAAACCTAGTTAAATAAAAGGGAGAAGACCGGCCTCCCCCCCCCCCCCAAAGTCTACAAGTCCACCATTCAATGTGCGCGCACTCTTCCCAGGTCCAGCCAGGAGTAGGGTGAGTGATGACCTATTATCATCATACCTCGGCACTGGGAGAGGAAGGCCGTGCCTGTCTCCTAGGTTTCAGTTCCAACGGGGGTGTTACCCCCAGAATAAACCATCCACCCTCTTGCGCAAACATAAAGAGGGGACAGTCTGAGCAAAAAGTGGGTTTATAGAGGAAAAGGGGGAACGCATCAGCTCCCCCAAGTCTTGTCAAGGAGTTGAGTCAGCCCAATGAACCAAGACTTCCTTATTTACACTAGGAACGGGGAAAGGAAATGTCGTTCCTATGGATGCCGGGTACCCCCTGGGACTGGGGGGGGGGGGGGAGGAAGCACAGTTCTTTTAAACCTGCCCCACTTCCAAAACGAAGATATATCCTGTAGAAGCTCTCAAGTCGATATAATAATAAACGGAGCGTCCCTTTTCTCGGAATTGGAGATCAAAGGCAGAGAGATTGTACCAGGCCGACGGCTTTAGTAATAAATTGAAAAATGGCCAAAAATAAGCCTCTGCCCCAAATACTCCCGCCTCAATACAAAATAAAAAAACACGATGTCCAAGCAGGGGAAGATGCGACAGACAGGGACTTCACCCCGAATCAAAGGCCTCTTTCCCTTCAATTAGCCCACGACATTCGATTCTGCCTCATTCAAACTCTTGATTGGCATCAACCACCAAAACAAAGCCCCTCTTCAACTTCACAACCCCAAAGCCTTTTCTTCATAATTAGAACCGGGTTTTTCGTCTTTAATCGATGAGCGATCAAGTGGAAGACGGCGAGAGTCCCAAATGAAGAGTAAAGAATAAGAGAGATTTGGAGTGCATCTCTGAGGATTTGATTGGTTATCGGATCGTTCACTCAATTTGTTCGAAGCGCAGACACAATCTGCCCCAATGGGATTTTGACAGCACGGGGACGCAATTTTCGCGCTATAGATGTTATAGCTAAAAGCCGCTACAGCCCCTTTAAAGGTGTACTTGTCGAGTACGACTTCCAACCAGATTCGTGGAGCTTGAAGTGAACTTCAAGCTGACAGGACCGCATTCAATCCTGGAAACATCCCCTACGTGGGAGTGTGTAGGATTAAGCGAGTTGGGAGTGCTGAAATGTTTAATTTAAAAACACATGAAACTATATGACGGCAAACAGCGAGTCGATCGCCGTGAAAAAAGGAAACCAACGGTCCATGTACTGCTAAGAGTTGAAATGAGATTTGCTAAAAAAAGTTCTTAACTTAGGGGCAATGGCACTGTAGAGAAGAGGGCTTTTCCGGGGGCACAAAATGTGTGTGTGGGGGGGGGGGTACGATTATGAAGTGTATGGACACATTGGGCGGTGCTCTTGATCACAAGAACGTAGAGGTCCGAGAGAAAAGATCGCCCATATCGAGGAAATCCGAGTTTGATGCCCAGTTTCTTGGTTATGCTTCCAACCATGTGGCCATCCTCCTCCCTAGGACATCACAGGTCCCATTGGTTTCACAGTCTTTTGTCGGGGAAGAGACGAAGGGGCACGTATGGGACCCCCTCTAAGTTCAATATGCGAACCCGCAGGTCTTTAGAAGAAAGAGGCCGATGGAGCTTGTCTTCCCTCCTCCCCCTTAGGGGGTTGGCTCTATCGTGACGCTCCCACCGAGAGCAGTCGATTATTGGCCGCCCACCTTTCTTGGTAGTCCCCTTAGAAAATAAAGGTGGAGTGCCGCTGGAAAGTGGGAGTGAGGGGAAGTCCCCTACACCCGTAGGCAAAGGAGAGGAGTAAGCCTCTTCCCTGGTTGAAAAGTTTTGGATGGTCCCCTGCGAAAGCACATGGGAGGAGGGGGTCCATTTTCTTAAAGCTACCCGAAGGTGACTCCGTCGCTGGCGAAGGGGAGGTAAAAGGGGGAAGAATATTTTCTTCATTCATGGGCAATGGTGCCCCTGGTCTTTTTGCGGGACGCAAACGCCAATCACTCCACGCAGTAGCCCGCTCTGCGAGGGGAGAGTATGGGGCCGGCAGAACCAGCTCCTGTCATTTGAGGCCACTCTTCCCGCTTAGTGGCCTGGCAGCCCATCAGCATGGCATAAAATGGATAGAAATTGAAAGGAGAAAGAAAAGGGAAGTGAGGAAGGTGTGGATGGGGATGAAGCAGGTTGTTAAAAACCCACCAACCCAGACTGGAGTTCAGGGGTGAGGGAACGTTGGCCCCTCCCCTTCCCTCTCAGCCCCGATCCGAAATAGTTGGGCGAGATGAAGCTGGTCGGCATATACCCTGTGAAATTAGAGGCCGACCAGAGAAAGTTAAAGGAGAGTTTATAGGGAAAGTGAGGAAGTAGAGTAAAAACACAGGCTGTCAGAAAGGAGAAGAGGCTAAGCCGGGGCCGTACGGGCCGCTGAGTCCCGTCAGCACAGCGGGCAGGAAGGCCAATCGCAGCGCCCCTTACGGGGGGTAATCTGAAATAACCGGAGTGGTTAGTATAACAATGGTCAACCACCTACAGACTGCATCGGGTACGCTTGCAGGGGCGCATACTGCGCTTACGGAAAGTGCGGTTTAACTGAGGCCAAGCGGAGTGTATTTGTTCGAACCTAGCTTTTGTTTATCAAGTTTTACTGCATTCAATTCCGGGCCATTTTTTTTTTATCTCATCTGAGGATTTACAAGACCACTAAATGGTCTTTTCCTCAATGATATAAATTTTAACTTGAGAAAAAGAACTGGTGTGAGCAACAGCTATTATCTTCATTGCCCAGGAAGGGATGAGCAGATGGGTAATGGTGAATAAAGAATGGGTATACTGAATAAGGGTTAAGGACCGACGCTGAGGAAGGTTGCATCCGGGTAAATAATGAGAACTCCACCCAAATTAAACCAATCTAAAGAACATGCGTGTACAAAGAATGCAAGCCCTCAATGTACCGAGGTTCATACACTTTTGTGAGGGTAAAGAAAAGTAGTGTAATGTGCAAAAGTGGCATTTTCATTAGGTGGGCAACCAAAATGGGAGACAATGAACACAAATACTTAAAGTCTACTTCACTATACTGTGAAATTATTTAGGGCGGGTTGAACAAGGTCCTTCCTGCACTCAATTTATTGGTGATGAGGCTCTCGGTTGGCATTCTTATCTTTTTCATAGTTCAACCCACCAGAAACAATTTTAGAAAAGTGAAGTAGACTATAGGTATAAACTTGACGCTTCACGCGACTAAGGTACCAACGGAAAACAAAAAGATGTCTGTTTGGTAGTTCTGGACAGGAATCTAGCGCAACAACATGGCAAGCGCAGGATTTGGGAAAATAACCATCTAAAATTGAGAAAGACCTCTACTCATAAAAACCAAACAAATGAAGTTTGGGTCGATGTCTCCTTAGATTTATACCATATTGACTGTTTCGCCCATATGTCTGTAAAATTCTAATCTTGAGTAATCTACTCTAAGCTGATTAGGTCGTGGTAAAGAAGTTTTCAAAATATCAACGTCATTAATCTTTACGACAAAGGCAAACATGGAACACTTCAAGATGTGGGCGTCGCCTGAGCTTATTTATAAAGGAAACCAACGGAACATTTTTCCTGTATATTTTTGTACAAAGTTGGTAAAAAAAGTAGTTACATTAGGAGAAGACTTGCGGAAGGTTCACTATCGCACTAACTAAAAAAAATATCCTATTCAGAGCAATATAGATCAAGGGGGAAGGGGAGCCTGAGCCAGGCCACATTTCTCAGGAGAAGTAGCTCTCCTTGTGGTAAAGGGCTCGCAGACCATGAGTGGCTTCCTATATTTTTAGAGACTCATTTATTGGCAACCATATTTATAAACGTTTACTGCAAGATTTTATCAAATGCTATCGCTCCGGGTGACGACATTTCCGAAATCGAGCAAGATCCGGGGAATAGTGTGGGGGTGGGGGGGAGCCTCGAGGCAAAATCACCTCACAGATGCATTGCAGCTGAGGAATGGCCAACATACTGACCCAATTTCGGAGTTTGTGGAATGAACTATCTTTGCTACAAGAAAAAAAGCGGTGGGGGTATTAAAGTCCTCCTTTCTGCCCCCCTTGGCGAAATCATGGTGATAAAGATAACTCCTCCCTTGACCCCCTAACCTTTACATTACATTAAAGCTTTGGAAAACCATTGGCAGCTTTCGGAGAGTCCGTAAAAGTGAAAAGCAAATACAGTAAAGAACTTGTCTCCTTTAGTGGCCCAACCTCGCGAAATAAAGCACCAAATATAGCGACTTGAAAGCATCATATCTAAAGCTATTAGATAGAGAAGATTTACAGGGGGGGAGAGAGGATTTGGAGCGATAAAAAGAGAAATGGAGAGAGGGATTGAGGAGATATCTTCGTTGTTTGACTTGACCTGGGGGGAGGGGAGGTATGAGAGAACATACGGAGAGGAACAAGGCAGCGAAACCAAAAAGGGAGCGACCTAATTCCATTGTTGCCAGTTTCTTCGTCGAGTCGTGCAGCAAACAAAAGATGTTTGAAGGACGCGGAAGAAGGACAAAAATATTAGCGAGAGTGCTTTATTATGCTCATTTGACATTAAAGGGGTAAAATGATTATGGTGGTGAAAAATACAACAACGAGAGTGTTTTAGCCTATCAAGTCACATTTAGATAGGACGATGAAATGACGTTGTGGGTGATGATATCGTAGAGACGCGACATATCATTCACGAGAGCTGCCTTTCACGCTGCACGGTCTCTCGATCGATCGTATGAACTCCAAGTCGCCTACAAAGCTCTTCCCAATGACGTGGGCGACAAAGATGAGCCAGACTGCTTCCTCGACTTGACGAAAAAAGAAGGAACTAGGGGAGGGTGGGTTAAAAGGAGTCTACGTATAGAGGGAAATAAATAAGTCATTGCCAATAAAGCTCGTTAATTTACCACTTTCGAAGGAAAGACTAAATGTATTGGAGTCAAAGCATGAGTTATTCGGAGTCTATGTTCAAACTATTCTAAGGAAGATCCGTTTCATGTAAATACGAAACACATTTCGGCGAATACGGAGATTTAATACTCATATTACGCGGGAAAAATGTTAAATAATTCGCACGGAGGGCTTCACTATATTTTTCTCTCTGCGGTAATCGTAGTAGAAAAAGCAAATTTGCACTGTTTTGGCGCAAATACACATCGAGAGACGAAAAACCCCAAAAGCAAAGTCGGTAGTACATAGGGGGATGAAGTGGGTCACATTTTGGACTCCTTTTCATTCCTTTATGTTTTGCTTATTACTTTTAATTCCCACTATTTTTAGTCGCGTGAGACTATATATATCTCACTTGTCGGTCGGTCCCGTTTTTGCTTTTTGTAATAAAATTGTAACTATTCGGCCAATTCTAAAGAAATTTTAAACCCTTATGTCGTTTTACATTCTCTTTCGAATGATATAATTACGAAGGTCCTCCACAGGTTAGCCAGGAAATTATGTTGTTTTGGCAATAACATCCTAACTATTCGGCTGATTCTATCGAAATTTGAAACCCTTATGTTGTACATTCTCAAAGTTAGTCCGGGAATTATTGAAAGTGTCGAAGGTCGTAAGGTCATAAATCAGAATAAGTGAGAACACTCTTTCACTCTTACACTTGGTTAAGTTCTTACTACCAGTAAAAGTGGGTATTGGATTCATATAAAATAAATTACGGGGCCAATTTTGGTCGCTATGCGAGACCAAAAACAGAACTCCCCCGAACGAGCAAAATCCAGCCGTGACCCTGGAGCGTGGGCAACCCTCACACCGTCATAACTAACCAATGGATCAAGCGGACTCCTCCATCGCCCCCACCTCACTTACCGTACATACTGTCCTCGCCGATCCGTTTGCCGTAGCTGGACATGGCCTCCCCGAGGACACCCTCGGGCTGCGGGTAGGTCGCGGCTTTGGCCTGCCCAGATAGCTTAGAGATGCCCTTCACGGCCGACATCTTGGCTCTGGAGGCGGGGTTCGGGTGTAGGAACTCTTTAGTCTTCAGCTGGATGTCTTCCACCAATTCGCACATGATGTCCGTTTTCTGAAGGAGGAAAATACGAGTTAACTCCACTCTTTAAATGTGGTCTTCAGCAATCGGGTTGTAGGTTCTTATTTTGCAAAGAATTGAGCCTGACGCATGTGACGCTAGTGGGAGGGGAAGCGGTTCTTATAACACGAATTTAGCAGTTTTGTCTGAGGATCTTGGCGCTTGGTGCGGATGAGGAACTTTACACGAGTGCTTCGTGAGTTTGATACTGCATGAGTAATCTAGTACTGGCTTTGAAGATTTGGACACTTGTAGCCCTGATTATATCAGTGACCTGGACATTATCAATTAGCCGAGGAATTGGATCTTCATACCTGAGGAAGGGTGACAAAGACGAGAAAGATACTACAGAGAAGCGAACGCGGTCGGGGGGTTTTTCTCCATAATTTAGAAAACAATGGTGACAATCGGGGGCAATAAATTAAAATTGAGTAACCTCATCCTAGCCCTTGAGATTTTTTTTTTTAACTTAGGAGCCTATCTGGCGACTGCCCTGTTGAGCATAAGTCTCCGGAATCACGACAGCCTAGCACTAGGCTACTTTAAAATAAGAATATGAAAACACAACAATGATAAAAAACGAAGATATAAACAATTAAGAAGCAATCTCCGGCGAGGGGGGAGGTCCTCCTCACCCCGGCGCAGGAGCGTGCGAGCTACATACAAAGAAAACAACAATAACAAAAAAGAAAACATAGTTAAATAAAGGGGAGAAGGCCGGCCTCCCCCCAAAGTCGATAAGTCCACCAGTCAATGTGCACAAACTCGTCCCGAGTACAAGGGACAGGCGGTAGCGACGCCGCCCATCCCGGTACCGGGACAGGAAACGTGCGCGAAAATAACCTAGACTGGGACACTCGACAAGAATGTACCTAACAGTCTAGGGACGACGCAGTCGTCACAATAGGGCGGAGGCGAGCGCTCCATCAAATGGAGATGCGTCACACGAGGGTGCACGATTCGGAGACGATAGAAAGCGACCGGAAGCCGTCGCGGCATTGGGGGATAGGTCCATGGAAACAGTCGCGGTGCAATGGCACGCAACTTTAAGTTCCCTTCGACCGTCTCCCATCTTCTTTACCAAGCGGTCCGAAGAGCTGCCCGAATTCCTGCCATGTAGACAGGGTGAGGAAGAGCGAAACGCTGGTCCGGTCGAAGAGTCCTCGCGGACTCTTTGGGGCCCTCATCGGCGCGCTCATTCCCCGCAATTCCTACATGTCCAGGAACCCAGCAGAAGATAATCTCGACATCTGCCCGGCTTCCAAAACCGTGGCGACACGGATATCGCGAACAAGGGGATGCCGAGATTCCAATGCCCCGAGAGTACTCAGGGCTCTTTGTGAGACGCAATAGATCACAATCCGGTCTCCGAAACGGGCACGTCGCGTAATCTCCCGTACCGAGTGGTGAATTACCACCAGCTCGGGCGTGAAGACAGACTCAGCGCCTGGCAGAGCCCCGCTGACTTCAAACAGAGGGGATACGGCGTAGAAGCCGAGCCCGTCTTCGGAATTGGAGCCATTCGTATACACTGGCACGGTTTCAGCGTGACACGAGGTGTGCTCCAGAAAGGTCGAACGCAATACTCCCGGCGCTATACAAGCTTTAGGAGCAGAGGCGTGGCGACAAATAGCCAAATGTGGTACCCTCCAGGGTGGAGTCCTGGGCAGAACCAGGGGCGCCACCTGCCCGAGAGCTATACCTAGCTCTCGAAGGAGTTTCCTGGCCTTAAACCCAAAGGGCCTAGGGTATGACTGGCGTCTCTCGGCGGCATAGGCACCGTCAAAATCAGCTGCGGATGCAGTAAGCTGTTAGCAACAGAGGGAGGCGCCGGGCTCGCGCGTACAGACGAGTGATGCACTGTACGTGGCGTAGAGCGAGTTACATCTCCCCAGCATCGACTAGCAGGTTCTCAATGGGGGAAGTGCGGAAGGCACCGGTCGTCAGGTGAAGGCTGGTGTGGTAGATCGAGTCCACCTTCCGCAATAAACGCTCGGCTGCGGATGCATAAAATTCGCATCCGTAGTCGAGCTTCGAACGAACAAGGATCGATAAAATGTAAGGCAGTAGCCCTATCAGCAGCCAAAGGGATGAACGTCACGGAACGGAAAATATCAATGGCGCGGGTACAAGAGACCCTAAGGTTGCGAATATGTCTCCCAGGTGAGGGGTCGGTCAAATACAAGACCAAGGAAACGGTGCGATTCAACCACTTCCAAGCGCAGCCGATTAACAAACAAATCTGGGTCGGGGTGGAGACGTGGATGGCGGCAGAAATGTACCCCCTTAGTCTTGGCCAAAGAAAACTGAAACTTGTGCGCTTCAGCATAGCGAGAGACGCGGGTCAATGCTTGTTGGAGTAGACGCTCCAGAGTTGGCATCTGGGCCGCGCCAAAGGAGATCGAAAGGTCGTCCACGTAGAGCGTAGCGAGAACATCTTCCGGCAGCACCGATGTGATGCCGTTCATGCTCAGGGCAAAGAGTGTGGCACTGAGGACACTTCCCTGCGGGACACCCTCATCCTGCTCCATAGGGCCGGAGAGGGTTCCCCCCACCCATACGCGGAATCGAAGATCTCGCAAAAATTCAGATATAAACATTGGGATGCGTCCCCTCGCTCCCATCGTGTGGAGAGTCTCTATGATACCGTATCGCCATGCGGTATCCTACGCCTTCTCCAGATCGAAAAACACCGTGGCGTAGTGCTGTCTACGAAGGAAGGCCTCGCAGACGGCATTTTCAAGTTGGAGCAGAGCATCCGACGTAGAGTGGAAATTGCGGAAACCGCACTGTGCAGAAGACAGATGGCTCCGCTGTCCAGGAAAAAGGCTAATCTAACATTTACCAATTTCTCCATCAACTTATACACGCAAGAGGTTAGAGAGATAGGGCGGAAACCAGCCGGAGTAGAGTGATCTCTCCCCGGCTTGCGAAAGGCGAGCATAGTAGCGATTCGCCAGGAATCTGGGAGGAGAGCCTCCACCCAGATCCTGTTGAACAAATCTAACAGAAAGGCCATGACTCGCTCACCCAGATGCCGAAGCATGGCCTACCGGACATCGTCCGGACATTGGGCTGTGTCCTCGCACGAAGCAAGAGCGGAATGCAATTCACTCAGAGTAAACCTGTCCTTAAAGGGTTCTCCGCCTCTCAAGGTAAAGTCCAGTCGGATGCCTTGCGCGATAACGCGACGTGCATTGAATGCTGGCGGAGCTACATCCCCGGCTAGAGAATGCGGAGAAACCGGTCGCGAAGGATTCCGCCACGGAAGCGGGGTCCGAGATTGCGGTCCCATTCTCATGGAGAACGGGAGGGGGGTCCTGCCAAGAATTTGCCCCGAATCCTTTTGACTCACTTCCACACCTCTGCTAGACGAGTCTTCCCGTTAAGTGAAGACACGTATGCCCGCCAAGAAGAGCGGCGGGTGTGCTTGGAAATATACCGGAACATAGCCCTAGCCCGACGAAATTAACCGACAGTGAAATCGTTCGGTCAGCGCTTATAGCGCATGTAGGCATAACTCTTCTGTTTAAGGGCCGTCTCACACTCGACAGACCACCATGGGAGTGATCGGCGTTTAAAACGGCCAGACGTTCTGGAAATAGTAGTCAGGCCCGCGGCGATGAGGTCACCGGAGAAGAACTAAACGGCACATCTACCGACCTAAACTCCTCGACTGAGATAGAGAATTCAGTCATTTCCTGAAATGCAGGCCACCACGCACGCGCCAAGCACCACTGAGGTGGGCTCTCAGGCGGCAGTTGCCCTGAAAATGATATTTGAATGGGAAAGTGATCACTACCATGGAGGTCATCGACCAACCCCCAATCAAAATCAGGCTGTGCATCCTAAGAGCACAAAGCTAGATCAAGGCAAGAAAATGAAGTAGTTCTCGGGTATTGATGCGGAAACTATCCACATTTAGGACACCCATCTCAAGCTCTTAGATCAGATCGGCAAGGACTGTTAATTATTGAGTAATCCCCTCATAGAGGATGTCTGGGGTTCAGATCTCCAGCAAGAGAAAGGGCCTCGGTAACCGAGCCACGACGCGGCGAAAGTCCCCCACGTCGAAGTCAGCTGACGGTGGAATGTACGCAGAAATGATAGTATACCTTCTATCCAGGTGAAGCTGCACAGCTACTGCCTGAAAGGGGGTATCTAAAGAGAAAGGAAGAACGGAGACATCATGCCGGGTGTAAACCGCGCATCCCCCAACCCGGCCATCTCGTGGTGGTGGGGTCGCAAAACCCTTATACCCCGGGAGGGTTGGCAGGTCGCACGCGCCTAGCATGGTCTCCTACAGAAAAATAGCTAACGAGGAACAGGACGAGACGAGCCTCCGCAGCTCCTCCCAGTTGGCCTGGAGTCCACGGCAATTCCATTGAAGGAATATACCCTCCAGCCCTAGCTCGGAGGAGAGGCAGGCCCTCTTCGAAGAGAAGACCCTCACGGGAATAGCCCACGCTTCCCGGAGGCAGAATCCCGGGCACTGTTGACTGGACGAAGCGCTGAAGGCGCTGTCGCCTTCGAGGACTTATTGGGGGAGCTTGGGCTCGCCATGCGTCTTTTCCTCCCTCCGCCTAGAAACTTTAGGCAGGCGTTGCGGCTTCGGAGGGGAAGGGGCTCTTTTCGAGGATCCACTGTCTCCGAGCCACTCAGACCACCACTGCGCGTGGGTGAAGGAGCCGAAGCTCCTTTATTGCTGTTCTCCTTTCGGGGGATAACTTTAGGAATCCCGGAAGATGGCCTGGCGACCAACCTCAGGGGTGTTGCCTCCTGTGAGTCTAAAGACTCGGTGGAGGCACGTGGCCGTTTCGCCTCACGGGAAACGGTCATGCTCGGGGAAGGGGGTGGGGGGCTGATTTTAGCTGGGGTTGGGTGTGAACCCTTTGTGACGCCAGCTTTACCAGGGGAGCTCCCGGGTCGAGTAGAAGCTGCAGAAGGGATCCGAATTGCGCGGAAACAACCGTGCACGTTGGCCTGGATGGGCCAGGAGCAGAGGGTGCCTTTCTAACCATTGAGGCATATGACGTCCCAAGCAGAGCCGGGCGTGCCAGGACCAAGTCCTTAGCCTCGCGGAATGAGAGGAAATCCTGGGCCTGAACGGCCAAGATTTCTTTGTCAAGGAGATATGCAGCACATTGCCTCGAAGAAGAGGGGTGCGGTCCTCCGCAATTGACACACTTGGCCACACACGATTTGGACTTATCGTGTGCGGCCTTGGAGAAATTTACACATACTTCGGGTCACCCCGTCTTTGCACGTTTACATGAGCGATTCGTATGGCCGAAGCGGTGACAGTAATATCACCTACGCGACAGTGGCACGAATGCCTTCACGTGGTAGCGGTACCAACCGGTACGCACCAACTGAGGGAGCTTGTCACAGTCGAAGATGACGAAGAGTGTAAGGATGAGTCTCGAGGCCACTTCCTGTTTTCTCATCACGCGTTCGACCTTGACCGACCCATGGTAGGCCAGCTCTAAGATGATGTCCTCTATGGAGTAGTCAACGAGTTCCATCACATAAACTACTCCTTTCACAAAGTTCATTGTAGAGTGCGGCGTTACACTCATCGGGGTGCATTCGCCAGAAGGCTCCCGTCCGAGAAACGGGTCACCTTCGGCTCTCTACCAATTACACTATCTAATGCTGCCATCATTGGAGCGAATAACAAGGAAGCGTTTGAAGCCAGCGGGCTCGAAAACGCCAGGTAACCTCTGAATGAGGGGCCCCGATGTTATCGAAGCTCCGCCCTTCGCACTTTTAGTCTTAGTCGGGGGCTCCGCACCCGGGGGGGTAGAGGGGCCGGATGTGCCGATCTTGACTTGGTCGCTTACCGTAGCAGCAGACTAATCCGTCCCCGCAGCCCCTGCGGATGGAGAGGAGCCCCGGTCTTCTTAGTCTTTATCCTGTTCTTTTTCTTTTTCTGAGAGTAACAAGGAAAGTATGTACCCTAAGAGACCTTACGGTCCATTCAAAGAGGGTACCTTTGGACTAGCAATCAAGCGGGCACATGGCTGCTCAATTGTTTTGCGTCCCTAAACGGCCACTTTTCAAGACTTTGTCTAGTCTTGACTTGAACTGGTCAACAGATTCACTGTTGACAACTTCCACTGGAAGTGCGTTCCACTTACCGCAGATACTGTAGGTGAAAAAGTTTCCACACAGATTGCGGTTGTAACGCTTCAGTTCAAGTTTGAAGCCGTGATTGCGCGTTCTGTTCTCACTCAGTGTGAAAATATCCCGGTAGTCAACATTGTCGAACCCTCGAAATATTTTGTAAACCTCGATGAGCTGACCACGCAGTCTACGGGTTTCCAGCGAGAACAGATCTAACTCCCTTAGTCTATCCTCATAACTTTTATGTCGGATAGAGGGAATCAGCTTGGTTACCCTGGATTGTACGCGTTCCAATCTCGCGATGTCCTTTCGCAATGAAGGACTCCAAAATTGTACGGCATACTCCAGGTGCGGTCGGACAAGTGAGTTGTACAGGCACAGTACAATATCCTGCTTCCGATAACCAAACTGGCGCTTAATATAGCCTAGCATCCTTTGGGCCCTTTTCTCCGCCTCAATGCACTGTTTCGAGAACTTGAGGTCACTAGTGATTGTTACACCTAAGTCCTTCTCAGTGTCGGTGGATTCCATAGCTGTGCCCTTAAGGATATACTGAGATTGAGGGTTTCTGTGGTCGATATGCATCACTTTGCATTTGTTCACGTTAAAAGGCATTTGCCACGTGTCCGACCACTCCCTAATCTTCCCAAGATCTTCCTGCAGGCGGGCAGTATTTCCATCCTTTGCAACGTTCATACCAAGCTTGGTATCGTCGGCAAATTTGGAAATCTTGGCGTAGATGATGAATAGTAGTGGTCCCAGGACAGAACCTTGAGGCATCCCGCTAGTAACGGGCACCCACTCAGAAGCCTGTCCATTCACCACCACCCGTTGCCGTCTGCCACTTAGCCAGTTCTCGATCCAGCCGGCTACCTTTCCGTATACCTCTGCCGGTAGGAGCCCCCAGGCGAGGTGGACCGGCTTCAGCCAGGTCCTTTTCCGAAAGGACCTACTGTCCTCGCCGATCCGTTTGCCGTAGCTGGACATGGCCTCCCCGAGGACACCCTCGGGCTGCGGGTAGGTCGCGGCTTTGGCCTGCCCAGATAGCTTAGAGATGCCCTTCACGGCCGACATCTTGGCTCTGGAGGCGGGGTTCGGGTGTAGGAGATCCCTCCCCTCCTTGTACTGCCTTGGAAACCCGGGCCATTTGAGGACCTTGCATAGGGGCGGATTCGGGTTCGGTGCTTGTCGCCGTGCCGGGATTCGCCCCCATGGAAGGCCTAACCATCTGATGTTAGGTTGCCTCAAGGACCATGTCTATCTCAGGGGGGCTTCAGTTGGCCTTCCCCCCCAGGACATCGCAGGTCCCGTTGGCAGCGTCATTAGTCATGTCTGGGGAGGCACAGGCCTTGACCACGGCAAGGTTCAGTATTCTTGCGAGCAGGTTTTTTGAGGGAAGCAACCGAAGGGGCCTGGCTTCCCTCTCCCCCTAAGGGGGTTTGCCCTACCGAGCCGCTTCAATGAGGAGCGGTCGGCTATGGGCTGCCTGCTGGCTTTCTTGGCAATCCCCTTGGAAAGAGGGAGGTGCCCGAAAGCACCTCCAGAGAAGGGTGTGAGGGAGAGTCCCCTACACCCGCAGGCGAAGGAGAGGAGTAAGCCTCCTCTCCTGCGCAAGTACAGGTCGGGGGACCTCCATTTTTTTCTGTGGAGCTGCCCGAGGGCGGCTTTGTCGTTGCACAAGGGGAAATTGAGGGTAGATTTTTAATTTCGACATTATTGGGCATGGTGACCCTGGCAGAGCTAGGTAGCGCCATTCAGGACCACCTCTCCCGCCTGGTGGCCTGGCAGTCCCTCGGCATGGCGGCTCCACCTTGGACACGGCGTAAAAAAAAATAGATCGTGAAGTGAGAAGGAAAGGGGATGTGAGTAAGTTATGGGTGGGGATGAAGCAGGTTGTTTTAAACCCACCATCCCGAACCGGAGCTCAGGGGTTAAGGAACATTGACCACTAAGCCCCATCCGGGACGGTTGGCTGACAAGAAGTTCAGCATCGACCCTGTGAAATTAGAGGCTGACCAGAGAAAGTTGTGGGACAGGTTGCATGAAAAGCGACGAAGTAGGGGAGAAATACAGGCTGTCTGAAAGGAGAAGAGGCTAAGCTGGGTTCGGACGGGGTGCCGAGTCCCGTCAGCACGGCGGCCAGGATGACATATCGCCGTGCCCCTTACGGGGCTAGCCCTTGAAAATTCTAAGCACTGGCTGTGCCTCCTCCTCTACTTATTGTTCCTAGTAGTCGTTTGTGGCGCATTGGTGATCGTGCTTTCTCTGAATTTTTCCCGAAACTGTGGAATGATTTGCCATCTGAGATAAGCTTATCCCCCCCCTCCCTCGATGCCTTGAAGACCCACCTCTTATCTATAGCTTTTCCTTTGTCGATAGACGGACACTCTCCGAATACCTATGATCTTGAAAAGCGCCTTACAAAACCCATATTAAAATATAAGGTAAGAAAACCAACGCTGGTATCTCCACCCGTAATGAAGTTGGAGATGTGCGGAAGGTACAAATTCCGAGTCGCCTGAACGAGGTGACTACTCTCTGCCCCCCCCCTTTCAAAGGCACTAATCCCCTGCGCCACACCGATGTTGAACGATACACATTCACGGCCCTTCCCCCCTCTTCTCTTCAAATCTAACTCGAGCCTCATTCCCCTTGAGTTTGGAATGTAGGTCAGGATGAGATAATCGATCAAGGGGTGGGGGGATGGCCTTCAGTGTACATACTCTCTTACCCCCCTGAGGGCGAGGGTGTAGGGAGGAGAGCCGGAATGGGGTGGTAAAGTGACGCAACTTCAAGAGAAAAACGCAAGGGGAGGGGGGGAAGGCTCGCCCGTGAAGCAATTCCAACGAGCGAAACAACAAATAAATTAGACTTCTAGATATGAGGATAGTGATGATGATGATGGCGGTGATGAAGCGCCATTTAGGGCCCTCATCATGCCATGGCGCTCTTTACAATTTAGGCGGAGGATGTGAATACAAACGAGTGGAACAATGCTTCGAGTGCGTGCATCAACATGGAGCCATCTCGACGATACCAAACACCACCTCGACTGACCGAATCTAAGACCTCTTACGGACCTGTAGACCCATCCGAGGGACGTGCGTCAGTGCCTTCTTAGTGAGCGCTCAACTCGCAGATGGGACGCAAGGGGGCTGGAGAGTAAATGTACTTACTAACTGCGTCAGAGCAACTTAAATAGTGTATGAACTTTTAAACAAGGCTTAACGTTAGCAGAAATAAAATGTCCACATCAATTGTATAATTTTTAATAAGCAAAACCAGAAGAGATGGGTTCCAAATAACCTGACAATGGTGTCCAAGGTATGAAGATATTTAACCAAGGAAAAACGACTTGGACAGGACCGAGTCGGCGAAATGCCCCAATCAGCTCTCTTGGTACAGATTCTCTCCCTCGACCACTAAATTTGACGGGTTAATTTCACTAAGTGATTAAAGGAATTGGTTTACGGTGACAACATACATGACAGAGAGTATGGAGAAAGTACCCGCGTGTCACCACCACAGCAGTACAAACAAAAAAGTAAAGTTGTCCGGGGAGTAAGTCCAAGTAAGTAGATCGGAAAAAAAAGGTCCAAAGTACATAGCCTATAAGGACCCCAATGCGAAAGGGGCTGGATTCCATTAGCCATAAGTACTGATTGAGAGCGAGACTCGAGGTAGAACTGGACATAACCTGTAAATTTGCAAAGTCAATGAGCGAGAGTCGGTCGCCTAAAATGAGGGCTTAAGTGCTGGAAAAAAACAGCGGCCAAGATCTAGGATTACAGGTATTGGGGCATACTTATCCTGCAGCGAAGAGACGGAATGTCAAGTGACTTGTAATGGAGTAAATGTTTCGTTGCCACCCTTTCTTGAAAGCAGATAGAAGAGTGCCCCATAAACCATGGGAATCAATGATTTTATACTCGAGCGCCTACAGCGCGTTCGAAAAAGTTCCGAGGAGGAAAAGAGGTAAGATATCAAATCTGAGATAAGGTATCATGCGATTTACTTCACACCAGAGGCAGATAAATCAATTTCTCCCTTTGTGTTAATCAATAATGCAATATGACACATATTTGGTGCTTTGGCGTCGGTCTTCAGGTGGTGGATCTTCAAATGAGCCAATTCCATTTTGACTAATGATCCCTAATTTTCACCATGTATTCATTTGTGTTGCGTTATGGTTTCGAATTGAAATCGTAGAGGAGGCACTCCCACACAGACTTTTGTGTAGTCATCTTGCCTTTTCTTTGCCGCGAACAGCAACATGTGAAGGGTATCTGGTGTGGTCTGTGTCGGTTTCTTGATGCAAAAAATGATTACTAACTTTAACTTTCGAAAGCTTCAAAGAATCTTACCAATATTAATTAAAATAACAAAACTGTACGAACATTTCTGGGCATATTACAACACAAGGCAGCATCGTAAATATGGAACGAGTCCCATCAAAATGGGTATGTCGTATGAGTTTAATATGTGGAAGAAGAAGATAGGGAAAAAATAAGAATTAAGCAGGGAAGTCATGGGTAATGCAGTACCCCCTGTTTCGTAACAGGGGCCACATGTTGGGTGTGCAACACAAGGACGAGAATAAAACGTTGCTATTCCGCCTCTTTAACCAACGTCAGAGGATCAGTGTCGCCAAATGAATGATTCCCTTTAAGAAGTCGCCTCTCCTAAGTCGAATTCCGCGCGGCAAAGCTCTGGAAAATTGCCAATTTATGGTTTCACTAAATCATAGCTGAGCTCGACCAAGAGCATTTTAAGGACCTCGTGATAAAGGTGCAATGAATGACTCCATTAATAAGCAGATCAAGGAATGAATGCGAGGAGGTGCCGTGTCATGTGGCGAGGGCAGTACTGACCCCAGGTTAATAACGTTCATAAATTCATCTAAACAGAGACGGAGTACGATCGGTTCAGTGGAGACTGGAGAGACCCGAACAGCGATGAGAAACGAAATTTCAGACCGGATCGAAAACAGAGTACCGAGAAATTAAATGAATCAAAAAGGGTTTTCATCTCATTCACTTTCATCGAGATTTATCAATAGGTGGCTAATTTAGTTTCAGGAACCTCTTACTCCGAAACAAACCAGATTACGAAGGAATGCCATCCAATCATTAAAGTTAGGGGAAGTAAAGAATGCGTGGAAGAGAGACAACCCGAATAACCACCATGAGGGGAGGGAGGTCTAGAGACTGGGAGAGCCTTTAACTGTCAGTATTAAGCATGGAACACAGTGACCCTTTCGGGAAGCATCCTTGCACACGATGAAATGCACAACTAATGTCCGGTATCTTCAATACTTACTGTGTGGGTGTAATTTTAAAAGTTTAAGATGGGTTTAAAATTATAGCCCAATGTATAGGGAGATTCAAAAATTGCTATTTCTTTAGCAATGAAAGAGGAATTTTAAGCTAACGGTAAACATCTTTACACAACTATTCATATGTGTAAGCAACGGTGCAGCAACTTTTCCTTAATTCCCCAAATAAAATTTAATCCCGAGTTAAAATTTCAAAGGAAGTGTAAACATTTAATATTAGGTATTTTAAAATAAATAATAGTTCGTGGAACGTGACTTCTTAAAAAACCGGTATAGCGGTGGCAGGCGCGCTAATAAGGAAGCGGCAAAAAACAACGCGCTTTGTGCAAGAAAAAAGTGGCCCAGAAATGGGTGAAGTGGCAATCGAGCCTCGAAGCATCTTGACTGTAACTCCGACATAATCCGGAGAGTGGCACCCGCAGAAGAACCCGAGTGCCACTGGGATGCCACTTCGGCACTGCGAAATCGCAGTTCCTTTAGGGCGTGGGGATCGGTAAATCGACCCTCACATTTGGGAACCCGAGCTAATGAACGCCCTACTCTCGATTTATCACGAGTAATGGCCAGGAATGAAAGCGTGGCAAACAAGCATAGAAATACCCACCAGGAATTCATCTCGCGTCGATCTCCCAAGGAGACCGCGAGGAATGAAACCCCAAAAGGAAAAGTGGGGTGGGGTAAGTGCGAGCGTTGGATGGATTGGAATTCAACAACACAACTACTGCTCGATACCCGCCCCCTTCACACATACATTGCTCTATTTATAATTAGCTACACACAAACACACGTTCCTCATTCCCAATTGATCTACCCACGCGCACTGATCCACTCCAAATCCACCCATGCACACACCAGCATTGCACCATCCACATTCATCCACACAAACACACACTGCCCCATACCCCATCCAGCCACACGCACTACATTGTATCTCATTCAGCCACACACAGCACTGTACCCCATTCAGCCATACACACACACACACAAAATGTTCCACTCCTTGTTCAACCAGAATACACACTGCTCTAATCCACGTTCATCCACACAAATTCTCTTCGCCACCTCCTCTCGATTGTGACAAGAAATCGAGGCGGAAAAAGCACCAACCGAGCATCTGTGGAAGTTACGAAGCCTAAGATATGTAGACAAAAGGGAGGGGCGCGCAACTCTCTTACCCCCCACCGATATTTTCTGGGGCAATAATGAAAGCATCATTCAAAAAGGGGAAAATTAAGAGCTCAACTGATAATAACGTGTCCTCTTTCCCAAGGGTTTAACGTCATCTTTAACTCGTGTTTGACCTCTTTCCCTCGTGCTCAACGCCGTCTTTTCTTCGTGTTTAACGTTCTCTGGTTTAACGCACTATCTCCATCGGGTTTAACGCCTTGTTTCCGTTGTTTAACGCCCTTTCCCCCTCGCGTTTAACGTTACCTTTTACAAGTGCTTATCGCTCTTTCCCTCGTGTTTATCGCTCTTTCCCTCGTGCTTAACACCCTCTTTCCCTCGTGTTTGACGTCCTCTTTTCGTTGTGTTGAACCTCTTTTCTTCGTGTTTAACGCCCTCTTTCCTCGTGTTTATCGGCTTCTTTCTTTTGTGTTTAACGCGCTCTTTCCCTCGTGCTTAACGCCCTCTTTCCCTCGTGTTTAACGTTGCCATTCCCGAGTGTTTATCGCTCTCTTTCCTAAGTGCTTAACGCCCTCTTACCTTTGTGTTTGACGTCCTCTTTTCGTCGTGTTTAGCACCCTCTTTCCCTCGTGCAAAGATTTTTAACGTCGTTTCCGTCATGTGCAGGAATGAGAGTGGTAGGAGAAGAGAGAACAAACAAAGTGAAACAAACAGAAAACAACAAACAAACGAATAAAAATGAAACAACAACAATCATTTTTTTTTTTTAGCTATCAACCTTAGGAGTGTGTGCGTAGAGTACAAACAAACCATCACCCGAAGAATTCGTACTGTCAAAAGTGCCCCCTACCCCACCGCAAAAAAAACAAACGAATTCGAATCGCCCCGTGAAGTGGGAGGGGGAAGAGCCACTTTACTACGAATGGAGGCGGACACTCACCGTCACACTCGGCCTGACATGCCAATCGACCGCCAAACGTATGGCTCAGCAGTTAATACCAATTTCCTCGCAAAATGAAGAACTTGCACGCACAGCCAATTACATCTAGAACTTTGTTTCGTGTTAATTGGTTGTGGAGGAACGTCTAGTCTCGCTTACGCCAAATTGTGCAGGTGGGTAGGAGTGAAAAACGAGGGGGAATATTTACATTTATTTTTAAAGATAACGTTACACAGAGGCAATTTTTTTTAGCCCTCCGATAATCGTAAGGGGTAGGGGAAAAAATCCTCTCAACGGGTAACCAAAAAATGCTATAGTAATGGATAGAGAAGGGGAGTTTTACATTTTATTTGAATGAGCCCGTCTGGAGACCTCCAACGAAGGCACATACACCTAAATATAAATAAACTAAACGAAACTATTTTAAATCGATAAAAATTAAAAACACAAAAAAACAACACCCAAACAAACAACGCCTCTCTAAACTCAAAAGTTCCGATTACAAGGGGCAAATCTTTTCAAGGGTCTATACTGGCGAGAGCCTAATAATTACGCTATATTAAAATCATAAAAAAGGAAACAACACAATAGAGAAAAAAAAAACAGGATCAAAAAATAATAAATATCAGAGAGCCTAAATCTGATAAGTTAAGCAACTCTCTTAATAACTGAATAAAATGCTCCAATCGGAAATACCCCGCACAAACAAGCTTGTTCGCGGAAAGAATGTACATCTTGGCGATCGGAGTAACTCAAATCCAAAGGGCTTGGCAAAAATATAAGGCTGGTAGCGGGTCGCATCCCTCTTTGCGTTGATAACGTCCCGAGCGTGCGGAGACGGTGCTACTGAAAGCCGACTCGATCGTCTCCCGCATCTCTCGCTCATCGATGAGGGGCTAAATAAGCCCCTAATCCTCTATAAACTAGCCCATATTTCATCCGAATTCTCCTAATACGTCACTCTTAAACGGCCTGTTCCCAATCCCCTTTATTATCTCGCTATGTGGGGGTGAGGGAGACATCATAGACTAAAGACCACATAGGAGAGACCTGTCCGAGACAACGTACTATATTATATTTCTAGAAATCTAGCTCTAAATTTGTCCTTTTTACGCAAATTTGTCGCAATTACGGAGGCATGGATCGAAAGTTATAGGAGATATGCATCTAGAGAGTACGTGGCGTTAATTTATACTGAAGAAATTAATTACTCGCCTAAATGAAAAGCATAAATTTGATATTACGTGTGAGATCTTAACTGTCGAGTTATAATAATAAAAACATACATTTTTATGTGGCAAACGAGATGTCGGCTGCCAAATTCATGATAATAAGACAAAGGGTAAAGAGGTTATAATAATGCCGTCAATAATATTTTCGTAACATAGTTTTTCAAAATTAATCGACGAACAATAATAACTTCCTGCATTAAAAAAAATGAGGAATAGCGACGCGAAAATAATATCATAGTCTTAATTTTGACTACACAAAGTATACAGGGTCAAACTTTATTTTCTTTTTAGTACGGCATTTTTTTTTTAAGGAGGCGATCTGGCGACTGCCTACTTGCGGCATAGGTCGACGTACTCAGCAAAACCTAGACTATATTAAAAAAATAACTATATATAAGTAACAAATTACTAAAAAATACAAAAACAAAAAGGCAACAAGGAAGCGGGCACCGCCTCTCCCCGACGCAGGAACATGCGACATACAGCAAACAGACAAATAAAGTGGAGGAGGCCAGCCTCCTCCAAAAAGTCGTATTCTTCGCAATTTTGAGCGCAAGAAACAGTCCCAAGTACAAGGGACAAGCGGTAGCGACCCTGCTCAGCTAACTTGCGCGAAGATAAACCAGACTGGGAAATTTTACAAGAAAAGGCCGAACAGTCTGGAATACAACGCAGTCGTCACAATAAGGTGCAAGCGAGCGCTACATCAAATGGCGGTGCGTCTCACGAGTGTGTCCAATTCGGAGACGACAGGAAGCAATCTAAAGCCCTCGCGGCATTGGGGAGTAGGTCCATGGGAACAATGGCGGCGCAATGGCACGCAACTTTAAGTTCCCCTCGACCGTCTCCCATCTTTTTTGCCAGCAGCCAAGAGAGCTGCTCGTATTCCTGCAATTTAATCGATGTGAGGAAGAGCGAAACGCTGGTCTGGTCACCCAGTCCTCACGAACTCTTTGGCGCCCTCATTCCCCGCAATTCCTGCATGTACAGGAACTCATGAGAAGATAATCTGACCTCTGCCCGCCTCGCCAAAACTGTGGCATCACGGATATCGCGAAAACCACGAGAGCACTCAGGGCGCTTAGTGAGTCGCTATAAATAACAATCTGGTTTCCGAACCGGGCACGTCGCGTTCTCCCCAGTACCGAGCAATGCATTGCATAGCTTGGCAGTAAAGACAGTCGCAGAGCCTGCCAGAGCTACGCAGAATTCAAACAGAGGATATACGGCGTGGAAACCGACCGCAATCCGTATAAGCTGGCATGGTACCAGCGAGCTCTCGAAAGTTTCCAGACCTAGGGTTTAGGGTATAACTAGTGTCTCTCAGCTACGAATGCAGAGAGAGCGATTGGCGACAAAGGGAGGCGCGAGGCTCGCACGTACAGGTGAATAATGGACTGTGTACCGCGCAGATGGAGGACATGGGGAAGGCACCAGTCGCCAGGCGAAGGTCTGTGTGGTGGATCAAGTCAACCTTCCGCAATACAAGCTCGGCTGCGAATGGATAAAACTCGGATCTGTAGTCGAGCTTCGAAAGAACAAGGGATTGATAAAAAAAGTAAAAGAGTAGTTTTATCAGCACCCCATTCGCTGAACATCATGGAACAAAGAATATGCATGGCGCGGGTACAAGAGACCCGAAGGCTGCGAAAATGAACCTCACTGGCGAGGCGTCGGTCAAACACAAGACCAAGGAAACGGGAGGAGTCCACCACTTCCAGGCGCATCCCATTTAGAAAAAGGGTCTGGGTCAGGGTGGAGCCATGGATGACGACATAAGTGCACGACCTTAGTCTTGGCCAAGGAAAACTGAAGCCTGTGCGCATCGGCATAGCCAAGAAACGCAGTTAAATGCCTGTTGGAGTCGAAGCTCCAGAGTTGGCATCTGGGCCGCGCCAAAAGAGATCGAAAGGTCGAACACGTAGAGCGTGGCGAGAACATCTTTCGGCACCACCGAGGTGATACCGCCGTTGATGCTCAGGGCAAAGAGTGTAACGCTGAGAACAGTTACCTGCGGGACACCCTCTTCCTGATCAAACGGGCTAGAGAGGAATCACCCCACCATTACGCGGAATCGACGATCTCGCGAGAAATCAGATATAGAGATTGGCAGGCGTCCCTTTGCCCCCAACATGTGCAGAATCCACATGACATCGTATCACCATGCGGTATCATAGGCCCTTTCCAGATAGAAAAACACAGTGGCGTATTGCTGTCCACGAAAGAAGGCCTCGCGGACAGCAGTTTCTAATCAGAGCAGAGCATCCTAGGTGGAGTGGAATTTGCGGAAGCCGTACTGTGCAGGAGAAATTGCCTTCGCTGTCCACGAAAAAAAGTTAATCTAACATTTACCAATTTCTCTTTCAACATGCACATGCAGGACGTTGTAGAGATGGGGCGGACACGGGCCGGGTAGAGTGATCAGTCCTTGGTTTGCGAAAAGCGAGCCCAGTAGCGATTTTCCAGGAATCTGGGAGGATACCCTCTACCTAAATCTTGTCGAACAAATCCAACGGATATACCATGCCATGCTCACCCACGTGTCGAAGCATAGCGTACGGGACATCGGCTGAACCAGGGGCAGTGTCCGCAGACGAAGTAAGAGCGGAACACAACTCACTCAAAGTAAACCTGTCGTTGAGGGGTTCTCCGCCTGTCGAGGTAAAGATAATTCGGCAGTCTTCCGCGATATCACGACGAGCATTGAATGCTGGCGGAGCAGCATCCCGGCTAGAGAATGCGGTCACGAAGGATTCCGCCGCGTACGTGGGGTCTGAGATTGCGACCCCATTCTCCTGGAGAACGGGTGGAGGCAGATGGGGTCCTGCCAGAACTTGCTTAAAATCCTTTTGACTCGCTTACACACCTCTGCTTGGAGGGGGAGGGGTCCCGTTAGGTGAATACACGTATGCCCGCCAAGAAGAGCGGCTGGGGTGCTTTGAAATATACCGGAACATAGCACTAACCAGACGAAATTCAGCGAGAGTGAAGTCTTTCCGGTGGCGCTTATAGCACATGCAGGCACAACACTTCTTTTTGATGGTCATCTCACACTCGGCCGATCAACAAGAAAGTGGTGGGCATGCAAAATGCAGAGAGTTCTAGGAATAGTAGTTAGGCCCGCGGCGATGAGATGAGGCTGCTGCCGGAGAACTCAACGGCCCCATCTACCGACCTAAACTCTTCGACTGAAATTGAGAATTCAGTCATTTCCTGAAATGCGGACAAAAGAGCCCACTCCAAGCACCACCGGGGCGGGCTCTCTCGGCGGTAGCGGCCCAGAAAATGATATTTGAATGGAAAAGTGATAACTACCATGGAGGCCAGCGACCACTGCCCAATCAAAAAAAGGCTTTGCATCCAGAGACCACAAAGATAGATCGAGGTAGGAAAATGAAGCGGTTCTCGGGCAGTGATGCGTAAAGTCATCCACATTCAGGAAACCCATATCCAGCTCGTCGATCAGCTAGGTAAGGACTTGACCCATGGGATTAATAGAGTAGTCTTCCGAGAGAGGGTGTCTACCGTTAAGATCTCCGCGAAAGAGGAAGGGCCTCGGCAACCGTGCCACGATGCGGCGGGATGTACGCGGAAAGGATGTATCTAAGCAAAGCAAAGAGAAGAACGCAGACATCATGCCGGGTGTAAATTGCTCATCCTCCTGCCCAGCCCCCATCCCGTGGTGGTGAGGGTCGTAAACCCCTTATAAAACAGGAAGGTGGGCAGGGAAAATGCGTCCAGCATGGTCTACTGCAAAAGATAACCAAGTTGGCCCTGAGTCCACCACATTTCATTGGAGGAATATGTCCTCCAGGCCTAGCTCGGAGGAGATGCGGGGGCCTTCTTCGAATAGAAGACCATCACGGAAATGGCAGTACGCCTCCCGGAGGCAGGTGGGGGTCCCTCATTTCAGGGGGCAGCTTTGGGAGCCCTGGAAGATAGGCTCAAGACCAAATTGTGTTGCCTCCTGTTGAATATAACGACTCGGTGGAGGTGCGCCGCCGTTTCGCATTACGGGACACGGTCACGCTGGTGGAAAGGAGGGAAGCCCTGGTTTTAGCCGGGTCAGGGTGGGAAACCTTTATGACGGAAAATCCCGACTATGCACGTTTTCATGAGCGATTAGCATGGCCGAAGCGGTAACAATAATAGCACCTCCGCGGCAGTGGCATGAATGCATTCACGCGATAGTGATAACAACCGGCACGCACCGACTCAGGGAGCTTGTCACACTCGAACGTGACGAAGAGAGTAGGGGTGGGTATCGAGGCTCCTCCGTTTTTTCATCACACATTCGACCTTGACCGGTCCATTGACGGCAGCTCTAAGGTGATGTCATCTATGGAGTAGCCCACGAGTTCCCTCGCATAAACTACTCCTCTCACGACATTTATGGTAGAGTGCGGCGTCACACTCACCGGCGTGCCATCAAGTGTCCGAACGGCACTAATCATTGCCACATAGGAGGGATTCGACGCATTCACCAGAAGGCTCCCCTACCAATCAGGCTAGATAAATCTCTCCTCTGATGGATCATGTTGACATTAGCAAACATGTTGCCATCAGTGGAGCGAATGACGAGGAAGCGTTTGAAACCAGTGGGCTCGAAAACGCCAGGTAACCTCTCAATCAGGTACCCGACGTAATCTAGGCTCCGCCCTGGGCACTTTTGGTTTTAGCCTGTGATTTTCCAACCGGGAAAGCAGCGGAGCTAGACGTGACGATCTTGGCTTGGTCGCATACCGAAACGGCAGCGGCTCCGTCCGTCCCCGTGCCGCCCGCGGAGGGAGTGGAGCCCCGACTCTTTTTCGTTTTTTGTTCTTTTTAGGAGAGGTGGACGGGAAATGAACCCACTGCTCCACTCCGCCGGCAGGAGCCCCTAGGCCAGAGGGATCGGACCTCAGAAAGATCTTTTTGTGAAATGGAGAAGGTTTTGGCTCTCACAGGGGCACCAGCCGGGGGAGGAGATCCCTTATCTCCTTGTGAGCTCCGGGATCCGAGCCGTCTGAGGAGCAGCTTGCATAGGGATGGACACTGGTTCTGTGCTTGGCACCGAGGCCGGGTTCGACCACATGTAAGATCCTATCGTCGTGGGTGGGTCACCTTAAGGACCATGTCCATCTCAGGGAGGTCTAGATGTGGCCATCCCCCCTCGAGACATCACGGATACCATCGGAGGTTCAGTTTTTATCTTCACTGCCGGCGAACCGGCATTCGACGAGGAAGAGAGGGTGTATATAGACTGACCCCCTGCAAACTACTCGCGGAGGTTAGCATGACATCATGGGGCACGAGCCGACACGCCCTGCCATCCCTAGCTACCTTAATGGTCTTGGCCCTATGGAGCCACTCTCACCGGAAGATATCAATTATGGGCCGCCTGCCTGATTTCTTGGCAGTCCTCTTGGAAAGTAAACGGGAGAATGCAGCTTTAAAAGGTGACAGAGAAAGGGTTGAGAGGGAGTCCCCTGCCCCCGTAGGAAAAGAAGAGTAAGCATCTTATCCGGTAGAAGAGCATAGGGTAGGGGGACCTCCATGTTTTTCTGTGGAGTTACCCAAATTCTGGTCCAGTGATGGTAGAAGGGAAGGTAAAAAGATAATTTTTTATAAGCTCATCATTGGGCATGGTTACCCTATCTAATTTACGGGATGCACACACTCATCACCCCCACGCAGTAGCCTGCTCGGCGAGGGGTGAATATGGGGCCGGCAGAGCCAGCTGCTGCTATTTGAGGCCACTCCTCCCGCTTAGATAGTGAAATGAGAAAGAAAGGGTATGTGAGGAAGCTGTGGGTGGGAATGAAACAGGTTGTTTAAAATTCACTACCACAAACCGTATAATGATTTTCATCATGGACATCAGTCACTAGATCCATCCGTTCCCATGGATCTATCTATTCTCGGACCCACCCTTGCAGGGTCTTTTTTAAAAATATCTAAACGATCTTGATACGAAAATATTATATAAAAGTTTGATGACAAGAATTTAAGTACTTGAGAGAAATACATATCACGGGGACTGTGAAAACCTACAAAAATACTAGTATGAAGTAATCAAATGGTTGGAAAGATGGCAGATATAATTCGATGTGAAGAAGTATATTGCAATGCACATAGGTCGTTCTAATCCCCTAAGACATTACAATATATGTGGTCAAATTTTGAATACAGTAATCATGGAAAAGGATTTAGTTGTCAACCTCGAGATCTAAAATTTTAAAAACCAGCCATCATAGACATTATACTATAAAATCCAAACATTTCATTATGCCTTTATATAAAGCGCTTGTCAGAGCTCGTCATTTGGAATATGCGCTACATACAATTTTCGATCTTGATAAGGGGAAAAGAAATATGGGAACATGTCCAGTACTAAGCGACCAAATTAATTTATGAACTTAAAAATAGATCGTACGAAGAAAAGCTGAGGAATCTCATGTTACTTCTGCTGGAAGACTGGTATCTATTGATCATCAAATTGATTTTTTAAAACACTATACGAGTTCACAATTATTGATTATGACTCAATATTTGAACTAGCGAACGGTTACTAGAAATAAAATAGTTTCGAACTATTAACTAAAAGATAACACAATAAATTTTTCTATAAAATAACACAAACTTGGACTAAATTCACTAGGAAAGTCGGTGAAATCACTCCATTGATTATGTTTAAGAATAGAATATAAAAATATTACATTAAAATCTCAGTAAAAAATTTGAGTTGTGAAACATTCTTTTTACCCGTCTCCAACTTTGATATCCTTCCTTCCCTTTCTTTCTAGAACTAGCCTCGTGTAACATGTGTGCGATTTGTTCCCGTGCTGCCGGGGGTCATTAGAATGCCACCATCAATAGCTTTGTCTCCCTTTGCGTCCACAGGACAGCGAGACCACGGGACATTTTTGGACCTCGTCTCGCATTCCTTACAGTCCCTTTTTTATGTTAGTCTATTCCCATCCTGATCTTTTAATGGCAGGACGTCTCGGACTTAGGACAAACACATTCCCGATTGCTCCGTGTCGTAAAGATCTGTGTGAGTGTATGCACGTGGATGTGTGTTCACATGTGGAGAAAACCCCTCATAACTCAACAACACAACGTGGAGATATTCTCATTTTATCGGCCCATTCGTTAGTACTCAGCGCCCCTCTCGACCCATTAATGTCACCTATAATCCCCCCCCCCTCAACACCGCTCGCTCCCCCTCTTAAATTTATTAAACGCCCACTCCGCCCTAGATATTTCCCATTCAAACAGGCGGGAGAGAAAAAAGACAATCGCGGCCCATTCTTCTTGTCGTTGCGAATTTCATCCGGCGATACAGACACATCCGAAGCGGCGTCCCGTCTTGTGAAAAATGTCATGCGCGGGCGCCTGCGGCGCGTCAGAAAAATAACAAAAAATACCTATTAGAAAACGGAGTATACAGAAACCCCGGTAATGAATTTTACCCCTCTACAGACTATAATAGAACGAGAGGAAAGCCGTGCCCTCATGCGATCCTACGGTTAATAGGTAGAAACAACCACGCTGACTTTGCAACAACACTCCCACCCTACTCATAAATCCTATTACTCATTTCAAATCGACTAAAATTAGCAGCATCTTAGCAACGACGATATCGATTTACTCGAGGAAACGCTTCATCAATCGAGAGTAATTAGTGCAGGGCACTAATTAGCAAAAGAAGAGACAGGAACAGAGCTGTAATTGACCCTTCAATGGAGTGTTGCCTCCAGGGAATTGAGAGAGCGGCAAGAGCGGCGATAGATTCTACGGAATTCTTCATCCACGTTTCACTATCACGAGCGATCACAGAATTATAGTTACACACGTAGTTACAGCGAGCCAGCAAGGACTACTTAATTCAATCCACAACATGGCACCGTATTTAAACATTTCATTATTCTTAAAGTAACTATCAATTTAGTAAGTAAAACTACTCACACTACTAGTATTTACTACCTTGGCGGGATGTGCGTTCCATTTATCGATGATTTTAAAGATGAAATTTTGTAAGCTATGTTCATTTGAAAGCTCCGTCCTTTCGGTTTAAAACCGATGTTATGTGTGATACCATGGTCGTAATTAATTTTTTTTTCCTAATTTAAGTTTTTAAATTTGTTTAAGATTTTGAATACTTCGATAAGCTCACCTCGCAATAGCCGAGTTTCGAGAGTTGGTAGTTTTAATATATTTAATCTTCCGATATATGACATTTATAATCGAGGGAATTAGTTTAGTTGCCGGTCATGGAATTCTTTCCATTTTATTGATGTTTACATGTGAATAAGGTGACCACAAGTGTATCGCGTAGTCCAGGTGTGGCATTACTAAACTTTTATATAGATATATGATTATATCTTGGGTGTTTGTAGTGAAAACTTCTCGCAATAAATCCAAGTACTCGGTTCGCCTTTTTACACACTTCGTCCACAGAGATAAGATTTTTACCACCCATTTCATAGTTAAAACTTGGGTTATTTCGACCTAAATACAAAACTATACACTTTTCTAAAATGAATTTCATGTTCTATTTATTAGACCATTCGAAGATTTTATCTAGATCCGCTGAATTAATTTACTATCGTTTTTATTAAAATATTTACCTCAAATTTTTGTGTCGTCGCAAATTTGGATAATCTACCAAGTGGGCCGGTGTCCATATCGTTTACATAAATAAGGAACAATAATGGTCACAACATAGACCCCTGGCGCGCCACTAGTTACATTTTCACCCCGATAATTTATCATTTAAAACTACTCTCTGCTTACGATTACTTAGCCACGACTATTCATTGTAGGAGGTTTCCCCTAATTCCATGAGCAAAGAGTTTAGTTAGTTATCGCCTATGAGGAACGGTGTTGAATGCATTAGCCAAGTCTAAGTAAACTATGTCCAAAGATCTACTTTCGTCATAGCTTTTAATCATGTCATAAAATTCTAAAAGATTAGTTAAATATGAAGGTTTCTGTCTAAAACCGTGTTGACTATCATTAATGAGATTACGCGCTTCCAAATGATCGATAACCCTATCGCGAATGACGGATTCCATTAATTTAGCTACGATGGATGTTAAACTTATGGGTCGATAATTGGTCGAAAGTGCTCTTTTTATCCTTCTTAAAAATAGGAGCTATATTCGCTTCCTTAAAATCTAATGGCAAGTCACCTTCTAAACTTTTGTTAAAAGAATTCGTTAGTGGACCCACTAACACGTTTCGAAATTACTTTAAATGCGCCAGATAGATGATTTTGATGGACCGTAGTACTCCACCCCGTGTAAAGGTCTTTATTGATTAATTTATACCCTGGTAGTTGCAATTCGCAGATATAGTCTATCCTAGATATCTCCACCCATGATTCCGTTATTGCTATAATATCGAAGCTGCATAAGTGCACTAAACATTTAAATTTGTCCAGCTTATTTCGAAAACTAAGCGCGTAATACTAGTAGACAAGTAAATTTGTTTTACGAAAGAGTACAAAATTATTACGGCGTGGCGAGCCACTCTTCCCTATGTGCCCTCTATTCTCAGATGCTGTTCAGTCTGAAAATTTACAAGAGAATTATTAATTATCCTTCTCAGCCTTGCCGCTCCCACCCCGTTTAGATGAAGTCCGTCCCACCAGAATAGCTATATTTGTTCGTAAAATCATCCCGCAAATCGATGAAGTACACTCCCTCTTCCTGGCAAAGAACTTAAAAGAGAGTGGCTAATGTACGGTGATCTTCTATAGAAAACATTCGCCACACCTTTTCTAGGAAGGATACCTGTAAACGCCACATTCCCACTCATTTCTTTCAGCTTCCTCCTCAGTAGGCGGTACCTTGCTAGAAGTTCCTCGAACCTTGTAGATAAAACATTATTAGTACCGATATGTATTATATAAGATGTGTCTTGGGTATCTCCGCTTGTAAAATCTTCCATTGAATCGACAAGATCCTCAACTCTCCCTCCAGGATAACAGTAGTTCCTCTTTTTGGTTAGTTTTCTGACGCAGAATTCCTCAAGTTGGCCACTAATAATAGAATCCACTATAAGACGAACTTCGGATTCATCGTGTTGCTCGGTCCCCAAAACGGAAAATTTGTTAGTCACGATTATCGGCAGTCTCTGCCTAGGCCGACTTGGAGAGGCTCCTCCTCGAACCGTAACGAACGCATCATCTCTGGTTCCAGAAAGCAAGCCGGGCAGGCTATATTAAGAGGCTGGATTAGCCGCGGTCGAAGGTTGTTGTTCATCTCGCTGTGCACCTTCCGTTACCCGAGTATCGGAATCAACCAAGGTGTCACTGGTCACCTGCCCGGTCATTTCCAGACGGACCCTCCCCTACCTGAGTGTCGAGTTGCCTCCTTCTCAAAGACTGCACATCAAATCGCAACACCTTTATTTCCTCTTCGAGAGACATAAGAGGTGGTTTGCAGTGTGAATCGCCCTGGCAC
Organism: Ceratothoa steindachneri; assembly: GCA_963969495.1. Classification (NCBI taxonomy): domain Eukaryota; kingdom Metazoa; phylum Arthropoda; class Malacostraca; order Isopoda; family Cymothoidae; genus Ceratothoa; species Ceratothoa steindachneri. The sequence goes on along the minus strand of OZ018323.1, from coordinate 114,318,970 downwards.
TGGTACATGGCAGGTTTTAAATATGGGATTTAATTTTAGTAAAAAGATGCGAAAACCAACGGAGTTAACCGCGTTATGGTTCGTCTAAAAGTGTTAAGTTTGGGCGGAAGTGAAAATTAAAAGTAAAATACGTATGCCGAGCAGGGTTAAAGAGGAGACTGCCTGGAGCAGGGAGGGGGGGCGACTTCTTCACTAATAAATCAATCCAAGGGGAGGCTCCGCACGGGATTGAATAACAACCTATAATTGGATTTGTGATCTGATTTTATTATTATTCGAAAACCATCGAGAGAATACCCGCCAGAAAGGTAATGAAGAGAGGGTTCGTAGCCAGTTTTGAAGTTAGGAAAAGTGAAAATAATGAGGATGTATATAGCCCGAGTAGCCGACAGAGGAGACTATTCGGAGCGTTCCGACTCGGGAGGCTGCGGAATTCTCCTGGACCGAAGGGCTCTAAGATACGTTGGAAGAATCAATAAATGTAAGTTCGTACTTTCAAGTCACTTTATTGCGTACCTTTCTGGCCCCAGCACTATTAGTTTTCTCTTCGGAGTGAAAATAACCCCGTTAGGTTAGGTCAGTTACACCAACAAAATAATATTGGGAATGTAGGCAGGTTCACTAGAGTTGCGCGTCCTTCACAGTCCCCCCCCCCCAAACTTAAGCCTTTTACAGATTTTCCCTTCCCGTAAACTGACCATGCTATGATCCTCTTTCGAATAAGAATCTTGACGATACCCTCGTTGGTTATTATTTTTTAAGTAAAAAATGTTACCAGGAAAACAATTCAAGAATACCATTGCATTTTGCATCGCCTGGAATTTCGCCCAGATGGGGGTGAGTGCCACTCTGCTAGACATAAGCGGTTAAGACAAATGTTGGCGGTTAAGACAAATGTTAGCGCTCAAGACGGGGTGGGGGGGTCAATTTACTCAGGAAGAGGGTACACTTTAGTAGTGATGAGGAGAAAATTAATTTCCTATTAATCCATTTTGTTTCTTTCTTATAAATCTTCCCAAAGTTGATAATGAACGGGAATTAGCCAAAAAAAAAACACAACTCAAATTTCATTATATTTTCTCAGCCAGAGTATGATGCTGTGGTGTGCATAAACATGATGTGATTTGGTGGATTAACAAGGAAGACGCCACAGTGTGAAGAAGACAGAAACTGCATCCCCCGGAATCAAAAGGAAAACAAACCCCCACAGCCCAACGACTTATTCACCAGACTCACCAGTCCATCCAATACCCTCATATACACTGGAAACGATACCTACAAACAATCAATCAATTTATTCATTCATGACATACTCGTTCCCCCCCGTACCCAAACAGTCCAACTGAACATCTGTGCGGCTGACTTGTTCATGCCATCCCAAGCCACCTCCCTCTCTACATCCCCCATGAACCTAACACTCATCTGGCGACTAACAACAACAAGGTCATGGCGAGGTACTCATTTTCAAACCTGATACTAGGCTATATTAAAATAAAACGAGTAAAAAACACCAAACCTAAAAAACAATAGAAACTAAAGTCAAACAAAAGGAAAACAAAACAAAGTAAAAGCAAGAAGGAAGAACGTTCCGGCGTCGGAAGGAGGCACCCCCACCCCCCGGACGCAAGATCATGTGACCAACACCAAAAAGTCAAATAAAAGGGAGGAGGCCAGACTCTTCCCGGCGCGGAACGGGTGGCATCTCCCCGGCTTCGACAAGTAGGCTGTCAATGAGGGACGTGCGGAAGGCACTGGTTGTAAGGCGTAGACGAGTGTGGTGGATCAAGTCGATCTTCCGCAATACACGCTCGGCTGCGGATACGTAAAATTCAAATCCGTAGTGAAGTTTCGAAAGATCAAATGAACGGTAGTAAAGGCGTAACCTTTTGAGCACGAAAAACAATTTCGATGGGGCGGGAACAAAAAAAACATACCAGTACGAATATGAGCCTTCCAGGTGATGCAGCGATCGAAAACAAGACCCAAGGAAAGGGTGCAAATCAACGACCACCAGGTGAAACCCGTTTAGGAAAAGGTGCGTGTCGTGATAGAGCCGTGGATGGCGGAATAGGTTCACCACCTTAGTCTTGACCAGGGAAACTCGAAACCTGTGCGCTTCGGCATAGCGAGAAATCAAAAGGTCGCCACGTCGGGCGTATCGAGAACTTCATGGGAGCACCAAGGTACTAATGTATTCGTAGATGCTCACTGAAGGGGATGCGACACTGATGACAATTCTCTGCGGGACTCCCTCTTCCTGATCAATTAGGCCAGAAAAGATTCCACTACCCGCACACGGTATCCACAATCTCGCAGAAATAAAGATCAGGAGGCATCCCCCTCGCCCGCATCGTATAAATTCTCCATGATAGCCTATCGCTATGCGGTATCATCGGCATTCTACAAATGAAAAAACACCGTGGCATAGTGTTGTCTCTGAAAGAAGGCCTATCAGATAGCATTTGCCAGTCTGAGCAGATAATCTGACGCGCAGTGGGACTTGCGGAACCCGTACTGTGCAGAATACATATGGGCTTCCGTTGTCCAAGAAAAAAGGCTAATATAACATTTAGCAATTTCTCTCCTCGATTTGTGAAAGGCGAGAACAGTAGACATTCGCTATGAGTGTGGGAAGATACCCTCTGTCCAGATCCTGTTAAACAAATCTATCAGAAAGACCATGCCTCGTCCACCTAGGTGTCGAAGCATGGTATACGGGACATCGACCAGACCAGAAGCGGTGTCCGTGCACGAAGCGAGAGCTGAACGCCATTTACGTAATGTAAACATGTAGTTGAAGGGTTATCCGTCCCTGTAGGTAAAGTCCAGTCGGCGGCCTAGAGCGATATCACTACCTGCATTGAATGCTGGCTAAAGAATAGAGAGAAAGTGGTCGCGAAGGATTTCGCTTCGGACGCGGAGTCCGAAATTGCTGTCCCTTCTACTAGAGAACAGGAAGGGATTATTCCAAAATTTACTCGAAATCCTTTTGACTCGCTTCCACACCTTTGCAAAAGGGGTCTTCACGCTAAGTGAAGACACGTAGGCCCTCCAAGACGAACGACAGGGCTGCTTTGAAACAAAGTAACTAGCACTAGCTCGACGAAATTCACCAACAGTGCAAAACGGCCAGACGTTCTAGGAATAGTAGTTAAGCCTAAGGCGATGAGGTTGCCGGATAACTCAACGGCCTCATCAACCGACCTAAACTGCTCGACTTAGATAAATAAATCAGTCATTTCCCGAAATACGGACCACCGCGCCCGCGTCAAGCACCACTAGGGGGTTTCTCGGGCGGCAGCGGCCCAGAAAATTATATTTGAATGGAAGAGTGATCATTACCAAGTTAAGGAACACCTTACACCACAATCAGGTGGTGCATCCGGAGAGCAGAGGGATAGATCGAGGCAAGAAAATTAAGCGGTTATCGGACAGTGGTGCGTAAGCATCCACATGTAGAACACCTACGAGAGGCGGTCAATAAGTTTTGCAATTCGGATATAAGGAAACGAAATATGAGGAAAAGTGTTTTATTATTTTTCAATATAACTACCCTCGACTTCAATACACCTGCGCCACTTGTCCTTGAGGCTTCGAATTCCCGACAACCAGAAATCTCCCGACTGTTGTTCAATCCACTCCTAGACGGCGAGCTGGACATCTTCATCGTCCCGAAACCGGCGTCCAGGCAGTGCAGCCTTGAGCTGGCGGAATAAAGAGTAGTCGCTAGGGGCCAGATCTGGACTATAGGGGGGATGGTTGAGCTCCTCGAATCTGCACTCGCGTTGGGCAGCTTGTGCAACTCTGGCCTTGTGGACAGGGGCATTGTCGTGGAGGAGCAGGCCCCCACAGGTCAACTTGCCGCGCCGCTTCTGACGGATGCACTTCTTCAACCTAGCTGGTTCCTCGGTGTAATATTGGCCTGTGATGGTCCTTCCACGAAGAGCATAGTCCACCATCAACACTCCCTCAGAATCCCAGAAGATGGTGGCCATGATCTTCCCAGCTGAGGGTTGGGTCCGGAACTTGATAGGGGTCGGAGAGCCCCTGTGCTTCCAGGCCATGCTTTCGAGCTTGGTCTAGGGATCCCAGTGATAGAACCCACATTTCATCACCTGTTACTATGCGTGACTCGAATCCCGTCAGGTCTTGGTTGTACAGGAGTAGCAGCTCCTCCGAACTTTGACGACGTTGAAGTCGATCATGGGGCGTGAGGTTTCGTGAGGTTTCTAGGGACCCAGCGGCCAGAGACCTTGGTCATGGCTAAATTGGCGTGGATGATGTTGATAACACTTCCATGTGATATTCCAAGTTCTCGCTCGATTTCTTCGACCTTTACCCGTCGATTTTCGAGGATCATCCTCTCCACACGGGCCACATTGTACTCGTTGGTCACGTCTGACGGGTGTCCTGGACGGGGTTCATCTTCAAGGGACTCACGGTCATGGCGGAACTCCCTATTCCAGCGAGTAATGTTTGCAAAGGAAGGGGTGGTATCGGTGTACACTGCAACCATTCATTCATGGATCTCTTTTGCATTCTTGCCTTCCTTGGTCAAAAATTTGATCACTGCGCGGTGCTCAACCTTCTCCATTGTTGAAAAATTTGTGACTGGCGATCTGCGATCAGCTACTGCTTCTTAAATAGACGAGGCAGAGGAGCGTGCGGCTGCAGGTCCTGACTTGTCATAACTTGTCTTAACACCCCCACAAACAGCCATCCCCCTTCCTCTGTTTTGCCCTACCGATTCGCAAAACCTATTGACCGCCCCTCGTATCTCCAGCTCGTCGATCGGATTGGCTAGGAACTGCCCACTGAGATTGATCGTGTAGGTCCCTCGCATGGATGTCTAACCTTCAAACACTCAAATCCTCGAGCAAAGGAAAGGGCATCGGCAAAGATGCCACAACGCGGCAGAAATCGCCTACGTCAAGGTCGGCGAATGGTAGAATATACGCAAAAATTACACTATACTTTCTATCCAAGTGTAAGTGCACAACCATTGCTTAAATGGAGGTATTTATAGCAAATAAAACGGAAACATCATATCGGGTATAAATCGCGCCTCCTCCTCCCCGGCCCCCATCCCGTGTTAGTTGGGTCACAAAACAACATACTCCGAATGGTAGGGTCCCCACCACATAGTATGGTTACATAAGGATAGCTAACGAGGAAAGGGAAGAGACGAGCCTCCGAAGCTCCTCCCAATTAGCCCGGAGTCCGCCACAATTCCATTAAAGGAATATATCCTAGCTCGAAAATGCGGTGGGCCCTCTTCGAAAAGGGCTGCCCCCTAGTAATCGAATCCTAAATCCTCTAGCTCTTTTCTGACCTCTTCCACCATCCTTCTACTGACGTTGAGGATGTTTGAAATCTGTTTGTTTGTCCTTCCGGCGCGGATTCCAAGGATGACTCCATTCCTTTTCCCAAAATCGGGGGGGTTTAGAAAATTCGATAGTCAATTATTCTGCAAAATAAATAAAGCAAAATGGATATTGTTCTTCAAGAAGAAAAAGCCTGAACACGAAAGGAGAAAAATATGCCTAAATTAGAGGTTGAAATTTCGAACGAATAGCGGCCGCACCCTATCCTCTTCCCAGCGAGCGGGCTTTCGGCGCTCGCAGCAGGTTTTTTTTTTTTTTTTTTTAATTTTATGGAGCCCATCTGGCAACTACCCACTTGGGCATAAGTCGCCGAAAAACACGACAGCCTAGAACTAGGCTACTTTAAAGTAAAAATATGAAAACTTAACAATGATATAAAGTGGAAAAACTTAACAATCGAAGCAATCTCCGGCAGCGGGGGGAGGTTCCCCTCACCCCGGTGCAGGAGAGTGCAACCTACAAACAAAACAATAACAAAAAAAAGGAACCTTAAATAAAGGGGAGAAGGCCAGCCTCCCCCCAAAAGTCAATAAGTCCACCAGTCATCGTGCACGCACTCGTCCCGAGTACAAGGGACAGGTGGTAGCGACCCCGCCCATCCCGGTACCGAGACAGGTATCGTGCGCGAAGATCACCCAGACTGGGACATTCGACAAGAATATGCCGAACAGTCTGGGGGACGACGCAGTCGTTGCAATAGGGCGCAGGCGAGCGCTCCATTAAGTAGCGATGCGTCACACGAGTGTGTCCGATTCGAAACGACAGAAAGCAACCTGAAGCCGCCGCGGCATTGGGAAATGGATCCATGGGAACAGTCGCGGCGCAATGGCACGCAACTTTAAGTTCCCTTCGACCGTCTCCCATCTTCTTTGCCAAGCAGTCCAAAGAGCTGCCCGTATTCCTGCCATGTAGTCGGTGTGAGGAAGAGCGAAACGCTGGTCCGGTCGCAGAGTCCTCGCGGACTCTTTGGCGCCCTCATTCCCCGCAATTCCTACATGTCCAGGAACCCAGCAGAAGATAATCTCGACATTTGCCCGGCTCGCCAAAACCGTGGCGTCACGGATATCGCGAACCAGGGGATGCGGAGATTCCAATGCCCCGAGAGCACTCAGGGCGCTTTGTGAGTCGCTATAGATCACAATCCGGTCTCCGAACCGGGCACGTCGCGTAATCTCCCGTACCGAGTGGTGTATTGCCACCAGCTCGGCCGTGAAGACAGACGCAGCGACTGGTAGAGCCCCGCTGACTTCAAACAGAGGGGATACGGCGTGGAAGCCGACCCCTCTTGGGACTTGGAGCCATCCGTATACACTGGCACGGTTCCAGCGTGACACGATGTGTGCTCCAAAAAGGTCGAACGCAATACTCCCGGCGCAGTACAAGCTTTGGGAGCAGAGGCGTGGCGACAAATAGCCAAATGTGGTACCCTCCAGGGTGGAGTCCTGGGCAAAACCAGGGGCGCCACCGGCCCGAGAGCGATATCTACCTCTCGAAGGAGTTTCCTAGCCCTAAAGCCAAAAGGCTTAGGGTATGACTGGCGTCTCTCGACGGCATAGGCACCATCGAGATCAGCTGCGGATGCAGTGAGAGCTGTTGGCGACTGAGGGAGGCGCCGGGCTCGCGCGTACAGTCGAGTGATGCACTGCACGCGGCGCAGAGCGAGTGGCATCTCCCCAGCATCGACCAACAGGCTCTCAATAAGGAAAGTGCGGAAGGCACCGGTCGCAAGGCGAAGGCCGGTGTGGTGGATCGAATCCAACTTCCGCAATAAACGCTCGGCTGCGGATGCATAAAACTCGCATCCGTAGTCGAGCTTCGAACGAACAAAGGATCGATAAAAAAGTAAGGCAGTAGCCTTATCAGCGCCCCAAGCGCTGAACGTCACGGAACGGAGAATGTCCATGGCGCGGGTACAAGAGACCCTAAGGCTGCGAATATGAGCCTCCCAGGTGAGGCGTCGGTCGAATACAAGACCAAGGAAACGGTGCGACTCAACCACATCCAGGCGCAGCCCATTAAGAAACAAATCTGGGTCGGGGTGAAGCCGTGGATGGCGGCCAAAGTGCACCACCTTAGTCTTGGCCAAAGAAAACCGAAACCTGTGCGCTTCGGCATAGCGAGAGACGCGGTTCAATGCCTGTTGGAGTCGACGCTCCCGAATTGGCATCTGGGCCGCGCCAAAAGAGATCGAAAGGTCGTCCACGTAGAGCGTAGCAAGAACATCTTCCGGCAGCACCGAGGTGATACCGTTGATGCTCAGGGCAAAGAGTGTGACACTGAGAACAGTTACCTGCGGGATACCCTCTTCCTGCTCCTTTGGGCCGGAGAGGGCTCCCCCCGGCCGTACGCGGAATCGACGATCTCGCAAAAATTCAGATATAAAAATTGGGAGGCGTCCCCTCGCCCCCATCGTGTGGAGAGTCTCCATGATACCGTATCGCCATGCGGTATCATAGGCCTTCTCCAGATCGAAAAACACCGTGGCGTAGTGCTGTCTACGAAGGAAAGCCTCGCAGACGGCATTTTCCAGTCGGAGCAGATCATCTGACGTGGAGTGGAACTTGCGGAAGCCGCACTGTGCGGAAGACAGATGGCCTCCGCTGTCCAGGAAAAAGGCTAATCTAACATTTACCAATTTCTCCATCAACTTGCACACGCAAGAGGTTAGAGAGATTGGGCGGAAACCGGTCGGAGTAGAGTGATCTCTTCCCGGTTTGCGAAAGGCAAGCACAGTAGCGATTCGCCAGGAGTCTGGGAGAAGACCTTCCACCCAGATCCTGTTGAACAAATCTAACAGAAAGGCCATGCCTCGCTCACCTAGATGTCGAAGCATGGCGTACGGGACATCGTCCAGACCGTGGGCGGTGTCCACGCACGAAGCGAGAGCGGAACGCAACTCGCTTACAGTAAACTTGTCGTTGAAGGGTTCTCCGCCTCTGGAGGTAAAGTCCAGCCGGCGGCCTTCCGCGACATCACGACGTGCATTGAATGCTGGCGGAGCAGCATCACGGCTAGAGAATGCAGAAAAAGCGGTCGCGAAGGATTCCGCCACGGACGCGGGGTCCGAGATTGCGGTCCCATTCTCCTGGAGAACGGGAGAGGGGTCCTGCGAGAACTTGCCCCGAATCCTTTTGACTCGCTTCCACACCTCAGCTAAAGGGGTCTTCCCGTTAAGTGAAGACACGTATGCCCGCCAAGAAGAGCGGCGGGCGTGCTACGAAATATACCGGAACCTAGCCCTAGCCCGACGAAATTCAGCGACAGTTAAATCGTTCGGGCGGCGCTTATAGCGCATGTAGGCATAACGCTTCTGTTTGAGGGCCGTCTCACACTCGGCCGACGACCATGGGAGTGGTCGGCGTGCAAAACGGCCAGACGTCCTAAGAATAGTAGTCAGGCCCACGGCGATAAGGTTGCCGGAGAAGAACTCAACGGCCTCATCTACCGACCTAAACTCCTCGACTGAGATAGAGAATTCAGTCATTTCCTGAAATGCAGGCCACCGCGCCCGCGCCAAGCACCACCGAGGTGGTCTCTCAGGCGGCAGTTGCCCTTGAAAATGATATTTGAATGGGAAAGTGATCACTACCATGGAGGTCATCGACCACCCCACAATCAAAATCAGGCTGTGCATCCGAAGAGCACAAAGATAGGTCAAGGCAAGAAAATGAAGCGGTTGTCGGACAGTGATGCGTAAACTCATCCACGTTTAGGACACCCATCTCAAGCTCTTCGATCAGATCGGCAAGGACTTATCCCCTGGGATTTATGGAGTAATCTCCCCAGAGAGGATGCCTGCCGTTCAGATCTCCAAGCAAGAGATGGGGCCTCGGCAACCGTGCCACGACGCGGCGGAAGTCCCCTGCATCGAAGTCAGCTGACGGTGGAATGTACGTAGAAATGATAGTATACCTCCTATCCAGGTGCAGCTGCACAGCCACTGCCTGAAAGGAGGTATCTAAAGAGAAAGGAAGAACGGAGACATCATGCCGGGTGTACACCGCGCATCCCCCAGCCCGGCCATCCCGCGGCGGTGGGGTCGCAAGACCCTTGTACCCCGGGAGGGCGGGCAGGGGGCACGCGCCTAGCATGGTCTCCTGCAAAAAAATAGCTAACGGGGAGCGGGACGAGACGAGCCTCCGCAGCTCCTCCCAGTTGGCCCGGAGTCCACGGGAATGCCATTGAAGGAATATGCCCTCCAGGCCTAGCTCAAGGAGACGCGGGGGCCCTCCTCGAACTGAAGACCCTCACGGGAATGGCCGTACGCTTCCCGGGGGCAGAACCCCGGGCGCTGTTGGCCGGACAAAACGCTGGAGGCGCTGTTGGCCGGACAAAGCGCTGGAGGCGCTGTCGCCTTCGAGGACTTATTGGGGGAGGTTGGGTCGCCATGCGAGTATTTTCCTCCCTCCGCCTCGAAACCCTAGGCGGGCGCTGCGGCTTCGGAGGCGGGGGGCCCTCTTTTCGAGGAACCACCGTCTCCGAGCCACTCGCTCCACCTCGGGGCGTGGTCGAAGGAGCCGAAGCTCCTTTGTTGCTGTCCTCCTTTCGGGGGACAGCTTTAGGAACCCCGGCAGATGGCCGAGCGACCATCTTCAGGGGTGTTGCCTCCTGTGAGTCTAACGACTCGATGGAGGCGCGTGGCCGTTTCGGCTTACGGGAAACGGTCACGCTGGGGGAAGAGGGGGGAGCCCTGGTCTTAGCCGGGGCAGGGTATGAACCATTTTTGCCGCCAGCTTTACCAGGGGAGCGCCCGGGTTGGGTAGAGCCCGCAGAAGGGCTCCGAATGGGCGCGGAAACAACCGTGCTCGTTGGCCTGGATGGGCCAGAAGCAGAGGGTGCCTTTCTAACTATTGAGGCATATGACGTCCCAGGCAGAGCCGGCGCGCCAGGACCAAGTCCTTAGCCTCGCGGAATGAGAGTCAATTCTGGGCATGAACGGCCAGGATTTCTTTCTCAAGGAGATATGCACCACATTGCTTCGAAGAAGCAGGGTGCGGCTCTCCGCAATTGACACACTTGGCCACACACGATTTGGACTTATCGTGTGCGACCTTAGAGCAATTTACCCAGACTTCGGGTGACCCCGACTTTGCACGTCTACATGAGCGATTCGTATGGCCGAAGCGGTGACAGTAATAGCACCGCCGTGGCAGTGGCACGAATGCCTTCACGCGGTTTCGGTACCAACCGGCACGCACCGACTCAGGGAGCTTGTCACAGTCGAACGTGACGAAGAGTGTAGGGGTGGGTCTCGAGGCCCCTCCCTGTTTTCTCATCACACGTTCGACCTTGACCGCCCCATGGTCGGCCAGCTCTAAGGTGATGTCCTCAATGGAGTAGTCAACGAGTTCCCTCGCATAAACTACTCCTTTCACAAAGTTCATGGTAGAGTGCGGCGTCACACTTACCGGGGTGCCATGAAGTGTCCGAAGAGCACTAATCTTGGCCACCTCGGCGGGATTCGCCGCATTCGCCAGAAGGCTCCCGTCCGAGAAACGGGTTACCTTCGGCTCTCTACCAATTGCACTAGCTAATTCTCTCCTCTGATGGATCCTGTTGCCCTTGGACAACATGGTGCCATCAGTGGAGCGAATAACGAGGAAGCGTTTGAAGCCAGCGGGCTCGAAAACGCCAGGTAACCTCTGAATCAGGGGCCCCGATGTCATCGAGGCTCCGCCCTGTGCACTCTTGGTATGTCTTCTTTGTCAGGGGCTCCGCAACCGGGGGGGCAGAGGGGGCGGGTGTGCCGATCTTGGCTTGGTCGCTTGCCAGAGTGGCAGCAGACCCATCCGTCCCCGCAGCCCCCGCGGATGGAGAGGAGCCCCGAGTCTTTTTTGTCTTTTTCTTTTTCTTTTTCGGAGAGGAGGGCGGGGAATGAACCCGCTTCTCACCTCCGCCGGAAGAAGCCCCCAGGCCAGATGGACCGGCCTCAGCCAGGTCATTCTCTGAAATGGAGAAGGTCCTGGTAGTCGTGGGGGCACCGGTCGGCGGAGATCCCTCCCCTCCTTGTACTGCTTTGGAAACCACAGCCGTTTGAAGAGGACCTTGCATCGGGGCGGATTCGGGTTCGGTGCTTGGAGCCGAGCCCAGATTCCCCCCCATGGAAGGCCCTACCGTCTGAGGCTGGGTTTCCTCAAGGACCATGTTTATCTTAGGGGGGGGCCTCCAGTTGGCCACCCCCCCATAAGACATCGCAGGTCCCGTTGGCAGTATCGTCACTAGTCTTCTTTGGGGAGGCATGGGCCTTGACCCCGGCAAGGTTCAGTATTCTTGCCAGCATGTCTTTTGAGGGAAGCGACCGAAGGGGCCTGGCTTCCCTCTCCCCCCCTAAGGGGGTTTGCCCTACCGAGCCGCTTCGATGTGGAGCGGCTGGCTAAGGGTTGCCTGCTGGCTTTCTTGGCAGTCCCCTTGGAAAGAACAGAGGGGACTGCCGCTGGTAAAAGGGAGGCGCCCGAAAGCACCTCCAGAGAAGGGGGTGAGGGGGAGTCCCCTACACCCGTAAGCGAAGGAGAGGAGTAAGCCTCCTCTCCGGTTAGAGATATATGGAGGGTCCCCTGAGTAAGCACAGGGGGGGGGGACCTCCATTTTTTTGCTCGAGCTGCCCAAGGGCGGCTCCGTCGATGTTATAGGGGGAGTTGGGGGTTGGGTTTTTTTTTAAAACTCATCATTGGGCATGGTGACCCTCTTTTTGACACGAGACGCAATCGCTCATCACCTCTCGCAGTAGCCCGCACTGCGAGAGGTGCTTACAAGCCCGGCAGAGCCAGGCGCCGCCATTTAAGACCACCCCTCCCGCCTGGTGGCCTGGCAATCCATCGGCATGGCGGCTCCACCTTGGACACGGCGTAAAAATTAATAGATTGTGAAGAGGAGAGGAAAAGGGATGTGTGGAAGGTATGGGTGGGGATGAAGCAGGTTGTTAAAAACCAGCCACCCCAGACCGGAGCTCAGGGGTTAGGGAACATTGTCCCCCACCCCCTTAGCCCCGATGCGGGACGGTTGGCTGAAAGGAAGGTCAGCATCTACCCTGTGAAATTAGAGGCTGAGCAGAGAAAGTTGTGGGAGAGGTTGTGTGAAAAGAGAGGAAACAAGTATTTTGAAGGAAGGAAGAGAGGCTAAGCTGGGGCCGGACGGAGCGCTGGATCCCGTCAGCACGGCGGCCAGGGTGGCAAATCGCCGCGCCCCTTACGGGGGCTCGCAGCAGGTAAGGAACCGACGGTATACAATTCAACTTGACTAAGGTCCGGCAGACCCTAAGCAGAATTGACGATCTCGAAAACAGAAAAGGGGGCTTCCTCCCCTAACCCTAATAATATGGTCTCCATGATACCGTACCTTCTCCAAATCGAAGATGACCAAGCCGAAATGCTCCCTGTGAAGAAAGGCTTCGCAGGCAACGCACACTGGTGGGGCAGAGCATCCGTAGGAGGTGAATTGAGTCTACAAGAACTAGGGCAGGAAGCTCGTTCAATGTGTTCTTTGCTTTATCCCAGGATTCAAGATTAACAAATTTGGCCTCGGAATAATCCAAAGGCGAGATTACTTGGGGCTCTCTAGGGAATGCGTGGACGCGTGCAACGAATCCAATTAATACATCTCCTCTACCAGGGCTACTCTATGGGGTTTGATTCGCGAGGGGGCTCACTCCAGTCATCTTCTTTATCGCTGTTCCGACACCCCAAATTGGGGTTCGCTCCGACTAGTCTCCTCTTTAGGCAACTCCGTTATATGCTTTCCACAACACATTTGCACTTCCACAACTTCACCAATTTATTTACGAACTTTGCCAAGGATATGTCTTCGTTTGTTTTGGTAGGTTAGTTTTATTGCTAGCTAGTTCGCTTATCAATTTGTATGAACACATGTTGTAAATTATGGAGTGCGTGTTCTGTATGACTAGTGAGAAAATTCAAACTTTTATCTGACGTCTAGTAGGATTAAATAAGCTTTATGGAGTTAAAAGCATCGTTTTACTGTAAATTGCAATTAATTTTGAATTTCATTATTAAACATTGAATAAAAAAATACATTACACCATTACATTCCATATTATATATATATATATATATATATATATATATATATATATATATATATATATATATATATATATTATAGCAACCACACTTTTTAATGGAATAAATTTAATAGAGGACATGTTTGGGGGTATATTACCATCTTAGGCCGTACGGTGAAAATATCTGGGCACAAACATTTACATAAAATGGGCCGGAATGGGGAAAGGGGGTATATGGGGATGAAGGGCAAGAATAGGCTCATAAAATGCGGGTTAGAAGTAATTTGCCTCAACCAACTTCCTTTACATACCTTGAATTAATTGCACGCTATCAAGAAACTTCTCTTTCTTGCATCATATATATATATATATATATATATATATATATATATATATATATATATATATATATATATATATATATATATATATATATATATATATACCACCGTCACTCTTATGGGAATAGGGTGCGAGACTAACATGGGCACTGATTACGGCCCGGAGGCTGGGCATAAATTGTGAACAAGGACCCCTCCAACCCGCCGGGGCGAGGAGGAAACTTTCCTTCCCTGCCCCTCGTTTGATCTTCTTAGGTCCCCCCCCCCCCTTTCTTCCTCCTTCTAGATGGAGCGCGCGCGGGCGTCAAGAAATCGATATCGGGGCGCGCGCGCGCACGCATAGACAAAGCCCTTCAAACACCACTCCAGCCCCTAGCCCTCCCCCCGCCCTGCGTCCCCCGGTAAAGTGGGTCAAGTACAATCATGTTGTCGAAGTTTAGAGGCGGCGGCAACCAACGGGGAAATAGGCAATGGTGTGAAATTCGCGTCGCACACCTGGAGTCATGGAAGTGGAGAAAGGAATGAGAGTTACCCTTGAGGACAAGGTTGTAGGATGGTCACTTTTGGAATGGGGTAAGAGGGTAACCCCGAATGGAAACGAGGTAAAAGGGGTCATCCTCGATGCGAATAGGGTGAGGGCATAAGTGCCACCCTCGATATAAAAGGGATGAGGGCGCCTTTCAATGGTTAACGGATGAGCTCCACACTCGATATGAAGGATGAGAGCCTCAGGGCAACCCCCGAATAGGAATGGGATGAGGAGCTCAGGGTCACCCTCGAAAATGATGGATGAGAGCCACCTTCGATGGGAAATGGATAAAATGCCCACCCTCAACATGAGAAGGATGAGAGACTTGGGTTTTGTGTTTGAGGGTTTTTTTTTTTTAAGGAGACAATCTGGGGACTGCTGACTAAGAAATAATCACAATAAAACAAAATAAGCAAAAAAGAACGAAACACGATCAGGCGGGGAGAGGCCCGACTGCCCCAGGAGCAGGAACATACGACCTACATAAAGAAAGTCAAATAAAATAGGAGGCCAGCCTCCTCCAAAAAGTAAGATAGTCTGCGAGTCTGTGTACACAAACCTTTCCCCGAGTACCAGGGACAAGCGGTAACGACCCAGCTCGTCCGGTTACCGGGACAGGTAACGTCTGCGAAGATGACCCAGACTGGGACATTCAACAAGAATGTGTCGAACAGTCCGGGGGATAACGTAGTCGTCACAATAAGGTGAGATTGAGCGCTCTATCAAATGGCGGTGCGTCCCGCGAGTGTGCCGAACTCGAAGACCACAGAATGCGACCTGAATTCGTCACGGCACTGGCGGGCTTGGGTCATGGGAACAGTCGCCGAGCAATAGCAACTTAAATTACCCCTCAGCCGTCTGCAATCTTCTCTGCCAAGCATCGCGGAGGGCTACCCGTATTCCTGGCATGTATTAGGTGCGCGGAAGAGTCAAGCGCCGGTCTGGTCACGCAGTCCTCGCGGACTCTTGGACTCACTTATGGGCGCGCTCATTCCTCGCAAATCCTACATGTCCATGAAATCAGCAAAGATAATCTCGACATCCACCCGGCTCGAGGCGACCGTGGCGTCAAGGATACCGCGAACCAGGGAGTGTGGAGATTCCAATACCCGAGAGCAATTAAAGCACTTTGTGAGTTGCTCGCTATATATCATAATCGTGTCTACGAAGCGGGCAAGACGCGTTATCTCCCTTATCGAGCAGTGTATTGCAACCAGCTAGGCCGTGAAGACAGAGGCAACGCCTGGTAGAGCCCCGCTGACTTCAAACAGAGGGGATACGGCATGGAAACCTACCCACTCTTGGGACTTGGAGCAATCGATATACGCTGGCAAGGTTCCACGTGACACGGAGTATGCTTCAAAAAGGATGTTTCCGTGAATTCGCTTCCCTCCTAGGGTTCTACTGACCCTGGATGCTTACCCTGGTCGAGTTTGCGTCACAATGGGCCTCAGCAAGATCCTTCTCCGAGATGGAGGTCATAGACATCAGAGGGGCACTATCCGGGAAGATCTCTCCTTAGCTTAGGACTCAGCTGGGGCTCGTGCAGTCTGAGGAAAAGCTTACAAAAGGCAGACTAAGGTTCTATGTTTGGCACCGAACCCGGGTTCGACCCCATGGAAGATCCTACCGTTTAGAGCTGAGTCACCTACGGGGCCATGTCCATGTCATCGGGGGCTTCGTGTGGCCATTCCCTCGAAGGCATCACAGATCCCATTCTAAGTATCTTACGTTGGAGCCAAGTCTCTGTCCGGTGAACCGACCTCCATCAGGAAAGAGAGAGGATCAGTCACGCCGACCCACCGCTATGTGAAGATCGATGATGGCAGGACTGCAAGGGGCACGGACCGACGCTTACCGCTTTCTCTTACCCCCCTGAGGGAGAAAGCCTTATCGAGTCGCTCCCACAGGGAGCGATCGATTTTGAGCCGCCTGCCTACTCTCTTCGCAGTCACCTGTGATAGAATAGGGCAGGCTGTATTTACTTTTTTCAATTTAAAGAACCCATCTGGCGATTGCTAACTAGGCAAAAGTTGCCGCAATTAACGGAAAGCATAATACTAGGTTATATTAAAAAAACAAGAAAATAACAAATAAAGATAAAAAAGGAACAAAAGGAAGACACAAGCTAAAATATATAAAAACATCAGATATAAAAAAAAGCAGCATGACTCGCGGACTCTTCGGCGCCCTGATTCCCCGCAATTCCTTAATGTCCAGGAACATAGTAGAAGATAATCTCGACATACGCCGGATTCGCAAAAACCGTGGCTTCATGGATATCGCAAACCATGAGGTGAAGATATTCCAATCCCCAAGACCACTCAAGGCGATTGGGAGTGGCAATAAATGACAATCCGGTCTCCGAACTGGCAGGTCGCGTTATCTCCCGTGCCAGGTGGTGTATTGCGACCAGCTCCGCTGTGAAGACAGACGCAAGGCCTGGCAGAGCCCCGCTTACTTCAAACAGAGGGGATACGGCGTGGAAACCGACCCCCTCTTGAGACTTGGAGCCATCCGTATACATTGGCATGGTTCCAGCGTGACACGAAGTGTGCTCCAAAAAGTCGAACGCAATACTCCCGGCGCTGTAGAAGCTTTGGTTGGGAGCAGAGGCGTGGCGTTCTGGGCAGAACCAGGATCGTCACCGGCTATCGAAGGAGTTTCCTAGCCCTAAAGCCAAAGGGTTTAGGGTATGAATGGAGTCTCTCGGCGGGATAGGCACCGTCGATATCAGCTGCGGATGCAGCGAGAGCTGTTGGCGACTGAGGAAGGCGCCGGGCTCGCGCGTATAGGTGAGCCCGGCGCAATCCGGCGCAGAACGAGTGGCATTTCCTCAGCATCGACAAGTAGGCTCTCAATGGGGGACGTGCGGAAGGCAACATCGAATTGTAAAAAACAAATAAAACGAAATGAGGCAAAATCAAGGAAAAAGGCACCGCAAGAAAAAGAAACAAAAATTCCAAGTAATTTAGCTGTCCCCTCCCTCCCCCATCAGCGGGACATATTACTCTGTCTACAAAACTTGGCAGAGGGCTTATTATTTAACTCTCTACCCTACGGAGTACCGGTGAGACGATCTAGTATTTTACTATACAATTTCACGGTGGAGAGCGACGGCACAGCTACAAGAAATGAGGAAAAAAGGGCCCAGATTTAGTCCAGGTTAATAAAAACCAAAAATGTAATAAAAGACACGCTGAGGTAGTGGAAGAGGGCCGACTCCTTTAGGGGGACTAAGCATGCATCTAACAATTATAAGAATAATTGAATCATATCACAGTCCCGTGTGCGTGAGGCCCTCCCATGAGCATAGTCGCCGAAACCTCCCTACCCAAGGAGGCGGGAGAGGCGGTAGCGATCCCGCCTATCATGGCAGTGGTACAGTTGCCGTACACGAAGATCCGCCAGGGTAGGGCAGTGAAACGAAAGGTGTTTGTGTCTGAGGGTTCAAGCATAGCGAGTGTAAGGTTTTGGGGAGGGTTCAATCAAATGAGGCAGCGTCACGCGAGTGTGACTGATTCGGAGGCGACAAAATAATACCCTGATATCGTCGAGGTATTCAGGGGTAGGACCACGGGAAAAGTGGCGGCTTAATGGCATGCCACTTAGGATTACCGTACCCTGTCTCCTATCATATTTGCCAGGAAGCCCGAAAGGCTGACCTAATTCCTGCCATGTAGTCAGAGTGGGGAAAAACAAAACGGTGGTTCGGTCGCTATTCCTTGTAAACTGTTTGGCACCTTCATTTCCCGCAAACATTACATATCCAAGAATCCAACAAAAGTCAATCTGGACATCCTCCACTGACAGCAGCAATGGCGTGACGGATACTTCGAAATAGGGCGTGCGGAGATTCTAGTATACTAGGGCCAGGATGGCACCACTCAGTACGATGTGCGAGTCACTTGAAATCCCAATCCGACCTCCAAACCGGGCACGAAGCGCAATTCTCTAGATCGAAAAACAGGGCGGCGCAGTGCTATCTAAGAAGGAAGGCCCCGCAGATAACATTTTCCTGCTGGAGCAAAGCATCCGACGTGAAGTAGAACTTGCGAAAGCCGCACTGTGAAGAAGACAGGAGGCCTCCGCTGTCTAGGAATTTAACTAATCTAACATTAACCATGTTTTCCAATTTACACACGTATTGAGTTAGAGAAATTAGGTCTGTATTACAGGTGTGACTCTACTTTTATTCCTCGTCCTACTTCACCGAGGGCCGACCCCTTGTGCACAAGGGCTTACCAATGATTGGTGTTTTGATCTTTGCGTTAATTTCACTAACCGATCGAGACTGCCAAAGGAAACGAACGGGTGCCGATGATAATACTAACCATCCACCAGAATAACCATCACTTTGACCCCCATTTCAGTAACCCAGACACGATGACCTTTGGCCACTAACACCCACCCTGTCTTCATTGCAGTACCAGGAGGGGAGGGGGGTATTTATTCCAACTCGTCTACTCGGGCTAAATACCTTTCTCACCGTATCTTTCTTGCCCCTTTGTTGGTTTTCTCTAGCTATCTATTTAAGTTAGAAAATGGACAAAGAATTTATACCCCTTCCGCTAATATCACGTAGAGGAATATTAGCGGAAAATAGGTGAAGGGGGCATCTTTGTGGTATGGCGCGTGCAGACATTGTGGGAAGGCGGGTTAAGTTGGAATTGCGTCTACACGCCCATCCAACCAGTTGGATGGGCTCTTGAAGACCGCCACCATGCGTCCAATCCAAGAAGTAGGAGGAGGCGCTAATTAGCGCCAAAATCCATTGCGTTCGCCGAGTGATCTCGCCTCATTTGTGAGTCTCGAGGAGAGTGCCGGCGGGGAATCTGTCAGACATCTTCAAACCGATGGAAGAAAAGGCCTAAACTTGTTTCACTGAGGTAAACTCCGACAGTGATGATGCGTATAAACAGGAAGTGGACATGTTTAGACGAGCTCCCATTGAAGTAACATGACTCGTCAAGCAAGAATTAAAATAGATTAGGGAAGTTTATGGGGGAAGTGGAGTATAATGTTGTGCTCTACGAGGAGTGGGGGAACCGGGGTAAATTACCCAAAATGGGTAAAAATGAAAGTTTCCGGGGTAATGATCAATAAATATATTGCTTAAATTGCACAAATAGCTGCAAAGGCTTTCCAAATTGGACATGAGGCAGCAATAAAAATAGTGTTGCCGTTTGCAACTAGGTACTTATGTTTGCGAACAAGAATTTTCTACTCTATTTAACATAAAAACAAAGTATAGGAATAGGTTGAACGTTGAAGACTATTCACATTGCAATGACAACAAAGAGCCCTAATTATGATGCTGTTGTATCAAAAATGAAACCACAACATTTCTCCAAAGAGAGAAATTTAAAACCATTTTAAATGAAATTCACTACTTTTCTAATATTTTATTTAAATTTATGTTACTATATTTTTGGTTTCATGCAGTTTACTTTTTTATTTTATTTGGTTATTTTTGTTTTATTTTTAATGGTGCTTTGAGTTTATCGCGTATTGGCAAATAAATATATATTTTTTATCTCGTATCCATCCCCATATAAATGTATGCAATAAATATAAACTATTTTGAATTCCATTTTTTTCCGAACTCTCAGGAAATTCAAATATAGTGGTTCATTTAGTTGCACCCAAAATTGTTGGGAGGTAACACTCAAAAAAGTTCACCGACTTCTGTGCTAGACTGTGCCCCAAAACTATTTCCAGCACAACAAAACCAAGAAGTGGATTTTTTCTTTGTTGTTCCAAAATTAATGATCAGTGGCTGCTGAATGGGGTTTTCACCCGGGGTAATCCATCCTATCACTTTCGGTTTATACACACCATAACACCGTCGTAAGAGTCTTCCGACGCATGTTTAAAAGACAAGTAAACCCGGATAAGGGTCCCTGGTTTGGGAAGTCGCACGAAAGAAACTTTCCTTTCAAATACCACGATACGGAAGGGAAAAGGGCAATGGCCGAGATGTTTCAGACCCGGTCCTGTCATACTGGTCAATCCGGATCAATATGGGAAGTATGTGTGTGTGTGCGTGCGAGTGTATGTTGAATCTGAGGGTTATGTAAATATGAATGTTATGAAGAAAGAGAAAAGAGGGTAAATGGGTTATAAAAGAGATGATGAATTTTGATGTGATGGAGTGCAACCGGGTAGGTATGAATCATGATGGAAGCGGTTAAAAAGGGGTGGCAGTGCTTTTGAGTTAGGAGCAATATGATGCAGTAATTCGGTATGAATGTGTGATTTTTTAGAGCCCATCTGGCGACTGCCTGATAGGGCAAAAGCCACCATAATAACGCCATAGCATAAGGGCTCGGTAAAAAAAAAATAATAAAAAATAACAAAACAAAAGTAAAAACAAACAAAAAAGCTAGGGGAAGAAAGCGAGCTCCGGCGTCGGGCAGAGGCCCACCTCCACCCAGCGCAGGAAAATGCGACCTACACGAAACTGTCCGAGTACAAAGGACAAGCGTTAGCGATCCCTTTCGTCCCGATACGGGGACAGGTAATGAGCGCGAAGATCAACCAAACTAGGACATTTAACAGGAATGTGCCCAACAGGCCGGGGGACAACGCGGTCGTGGCAATAAGGTGCGTGAGAGCGCTCCATCAAATTGATAGTGCGTCTCGCGAGTGTACCCAATTCGAAGACGACAAAAAGTGAGCTGCAGAAGTCCTATATTTGTAGGTATGTCCATAGGAACGGTCGCAGCGCAATGGCAGGTGACTTTAAGTTCCCCCCGACCGTCTCGCATCTTCTTTACTAAACAACCCGGAGGGGTGCCCTGATTCATGCAAGGTAGTTGGTGTGAGGAAGACCAAACACTGGGCCAAACTCCCAGTCATCTCGGACTCTTTGGCGTCCTCATCGAGACGCTCATTCCCCGGACTCTTTGGTGTCCTCATCGAGACGCTCATTCCCCAGTTGCTTGGAGCAACCGTGGCGTCACGAATAGCGCGAACCAGGGGGTGTGGAGATTCCAATGCCCCGAGATCCCTCAAGGCACCTGCTTAGTCGTTATAGATCAAACTCGTGTATCCGAAAAGGGCAACCAGTTCGGCTCTGAAAATAGACGCAACGCCTGATAGAGCCCCGCTGGCTTAAAACAGCAAGGATACTGGGTGGAAACCGACCGCCTCTTCGGAATTGAAGCCATCCGTATACACTGGCAAAGATCGAGCGTGACACGAAGTATACTCCAAAAAGGCCGGACGCAATACTCCCGGCGCTCTAGAAGCTTTGGGAGCAGAGGAGAGGCGAAAAATATTCAAAGGTGGCATCCTCTAGGGTGGCGTCGTGGGCAGAACCAGAGGCGCCACCAGGAGACAGCTACACCGAGCTCTCGAAGGAGTTTCCCAGTCTATGCTGGCTCTCGGTAGCATAGGCCTAGTCGAGTTCGGCTGCGCAAGCAGTGAGAGCCGTTGACGACTGAGGGAGGGGGCGAGCTCGCGAGTACAGGCGCATTATAAACTGTACACAGCGAAGAGCGAGTGGCATCTCACCAGCATCGCCAAGAAGGCTCTCAATGGGGGAGGTGCGGAAGGCACCGGTCACCAGAAGGACAGCGGTGTGGTGGAATGAGTCAAGTTTCGGCTGTGAATGCATAAAACTCTCGTCCATAGTCAAGCACGAACTAACAAAGGATATATAGAAAAGACACGCAGTAGCGCTATCAGGATTCCAGGTGCTAAACGTCACATAACGAACAATGTCCATGGCGCGGGTACAAGAGAACCTAAGGCCTCGAATATGAGCCTCTCAGTTGAGGCGTCGTTGGTCGAAAACAAGAGCAAGTAACGGTACGAATTCACCTCTTCCAGGCGAACCTCGTTTAGGAATAAGTCTGGGTCTTGTTGGAGTCGTGGATGGCGCCAGAAGTGCACCAACTTAGCTTCGGCATTGCGAGAGATGCGGTTCAATGCATTTGGAGTCGATGCTCTAGAGTTGGCATTTGTGCCACACCAAAAATGATCGAAATAAGAATACCTTCCGGCACCATCAAGGTGATACCGTTGATGCTCAAGGCAAAGAGTGCGACACTGAAGAAACTACCCTGCGGGACAACCTCTTCCTGCTCAAAAAGGCCAGAAAGGGGTCTTTCCACCCCGCCTCTGTGGCGGGGTGGAAAGACCGTCTGGTGGAGAACGGGATGTGGGTCTTGCGAGAACCTGCCACGAATCCTATTGAATCGTTTCCACACCTCTGCTAGAGAGGTCTTCCCATTAAGTGAAGATACGTATGCCCAGCAGGAAGAGCGGCGTGCGTGCTTCGAAACATAACAGAACCTAGCCCTAGCTCGACGAAATTAACCGACAGTGAAATCGTTCGGGCGGCACTTATATTGCATGTAGTCATAACCCTTCCATTTAGGGGCCGTCTCACATTCGAATGACCAGCACGGAAGCGGTCGGCGTGGAAAACGGTGAGATGTTCTAGGAATATCAGCAAGGCCTACAGCGATAAAAGTACTGGAGAAGAACTCAACGGCTTCATCCACCGACCTAAACTCCTCGACTGGGACAGTAAAATCAGTCATTGCAGGAAATGCGGACAACCCTGCACGAGCCAAACACCACCGTGGGTATCTCTCAGGCACCAGCGGTCAAGAAAAAGATATTTGAATAGGAAAGTTATCACTACCATGGATATCATCGAATAACTCTTAGCAAAAAACAAGCTGTGCATCCTGAGAACACAGTAATAGATGAAGACGGGTAAATGAGGCAATTATCGGGCAGTGATGCGTAAACTCATCCATATTTAGGACACCTATCCACAGCTCGTCGAACAGCTCGTCAAGGACCTGATCAGTGGGACTGATCGAGTCGAGTAGTCTCCCCAGAGGGAGTTTCTACCGTTCAAATCCCCGAGCAAGAGAAAGGGAATCAACAACCGTGCCCACGACGCGTCGGAAGTTCCCACGTCGAAGTCGGCTGACGGTGGAATGTACGGAGAAATAACAGAAATATCTCGGTGCAGCTGCATTGCTAATGTCTGAAATGATTTATTTAAAGCAAATAAAAAAATGGAGACAACATGCTGGTTTTAGATGAGGATGGGTGTGAACCCTTTGTGCCACCAGCTCTACCAGGGAAGAACCCGCAGAGGGGTTCCGTATGGGCGGTGCAAAGACCGCGCTCGTAGTCTTGGAGGGGCAAGGAGAAGAGTGTGCCCTTATAACATATGAGGCATAAGACGTCCCAGGCAGCACCGGGCGCGCCAGAATCAAATGCTTAGCCTCGCGAAATGAGAGACGATTCTGGGGCTGAATGGCCAGGATTTCCTTCTACAGGAGATACGCAACACATTGCTTCGAAGAAGCTGGGTGCGGCTCTCCGCAATTGACACCCTGGGTCATACATGATAGTTTTATGGTGTGTGGCCATGGAGAAATTCACTCAGACTGCGGGTAAGTCCGATTTTGCACTTCTACACGAGTGATTTGTATGGCCGAAGCGGTGGCAGTAGTAAAGCCTCAGCGGCAGTGGCACGATTGCCTTCACGCGATAGCGATACCAACCGGCACGCACCGACTCAGGGAGCTTGTCACAGTCGAACGTGACGAAGAATGTAGGGGTGTGTCTGCAGTATTATAGTACGGTAGGGGACACGGATCAGCGGGCACCGCCATCCCTTTCCCTCCTAAGGCTGTTGGCGCTATCGAGCCCCTCTCACCGAGAGCTCTCGATCTTGGGCCGCTTGTCTGCTTTTTGGTCAGTCCCCTTGGTGGGGGAGTGCCGTTGTTGGAGAGATGAAAAAGCTATTGGGCGTCTCCAGAGAAGGAGGTGCGGGGCAAGAAAGCATAGTGGGGAGGCCACCACCTTTTCTTAGGTGGAGGTACCAGTGGACAGGTGTCTAAAGATGGAAAAGGGAAAGCCCCGTTGCCGCAATCGGATGGTGTGAGCCCCTCCCCCCCAAACCCCACACACAGGTGTAGAGATCTCGTGTTACCTCGTCCTCCTCGAAAACCTAGGGGGGCCGATGCAGCGCTTACAAGCAGATTCCCACTATTGCTTTTGATTGTCGAAAAAAAGAAAAAAGAACACTTGTAAAGTACATACTATGACGTCCCTAGGAGTGGGGGGGTTAAGTGTCCATAGGATCGGAAATTCCAGAATATGATCATTTACACATATAATCGCCCCAGTCCAACATTGATGAGCTTTGCCAACCCGGGCCGAAATTGTGCTGAACTTTAACCATAAATGATGGGGCCGGTGTAGCCACCTTATCAACTTCAACTTTTCTATCCCATTTCATATACCTCCCCAGCTGTCTCATAATCCTAAGCCTTTCCGTCGACTTGCTTCCATTGATATTCCCTCCCTATCTAATGATGTGGCCTCCAAACTTCCTCCCATTGATGCTTCTGCCTCTCCTGACCAGATTCTCTCTTCTTTGGAGCATCCCCTTCTCACTTGTCTTGATGCCCACTCTCCCCTTGTCACCCCTTCGAAATCCCGTTGTCACCGTGCCCCTTGGTACTCTATGGAACTCCTCCGTGCTAGGCAGTCTATGGGTGCCCATGAAAGAGTCCTTGGAAAGGCTCGCACCCGTGGGCAAGACACGACCCCTCTCTCGCTGGCGTTCCGACTTGCGACAGCTTCCTACGTGGCGAAATTAAAATCTGCTCGTGAAGCCTACTCACGTAATCTGCTTACTGATAATAGGAATGATCCCCGTACCGTCTTCCGCCTGCTCTCCCGTCTTACTTCCCCAGCCCAGGTCCCCCCACCCATTAGCCCTGCTACTCTCTGGAATTTCTTCGCAGATAAGGTCACTAACCTCCGTGCCTCCCTCCCTCAGCTTTCTGTCCCAGCTCCTGCCATTCTCCCTGACTGACTTCCCGCCTCAGCCGCTTATCGTTTTCCCCGCAGTGACCGCGTTGGAGCTTACAGCCCTGCTCTCGCGTTCTAAGAAATCGGGCTCCCCAAAGGACATTTTTCCGCCTAAACTGTTATGTAAAATTCTGCCTGCTTTCCTCCCAACGCTTCTTCACCTGTTCAACACTTCACTTGCAACTGGTCTTGTTCCCTCTTCCTTCAAACGTGCCCACATCCGTCCGATTCTTAAAAAGCCTCAACTGAACCCCACTAACCCTTCCAATTATCGCCCGATTTCGCAACTTCCTTTCCTCTCTAAGGTTCTGGAAAGAGTGGTTGCTTCACGCATCAACAGTCACATGGTGGCCTGTAACATTGATGAAACCTATCAATCTGGTTTCAAGTCAGGTCACTCCACAGAAACCGCCCTTCTCAATGTGTCCGATTGCTTACGAAGAGCCACGGACAGGGGTTGTGCCCCCATCCTCGTTCTACTCGACCTCTCCGCTGCCTTCGATACTATTGACCATACCGTCCTACTTGATCGTCTCCACTCTTCCCTCGGCATATCAGGCACCGTGCTTGACTGGTTCCGCTCTTACCTCTCATCTCATACCCAATCCGTTGTGATTGACGACGTTTCATCCAACTCTACTCCCATTCGCTTTGGAGTGCCACAAGGTTCTGTCCTTGGTCCTCTACTATTTCGTATCTACCTTCTCCCGCTTAGTTCCCTTCTCCGTAATCTCGGTCTATCCTTCCACCTCTATGCTGATGACACTCAAATTTTCGTTTCCTCATCCCCCACGTCTCTTGCCTAGTCTATCACTGACCTCCTGGCTGCCTACTCCTCCATTTCTGACTGGCTCTCTACCAACTTCCTCAGGCTTAATCACTCCAAAACTGAGGGCCTCCTCGTCGGCACCCCTGCACTTGTCAAAAAATCTAAATCTCTCTTTCCCTCGCTTACTCTGGGCGGTAATACTATCATTTTCTCTGACTGCGTTAGGAATCTGGGTGTTGTTTTTGATGAGCATCTCTCCTTTAAGCCTCATATCCGCAATGTCAGCAAATCCTCTTTATGTTTCCTTCGTAACTTCTCTCGCATTCGCTCTCACTTTGATTGCCAAAGTCTTGAGACTGCTGTTCATGCCTTAATCACCTCACTCCTTGACTACTGTAACTCTCTGCTTGTGAATCTGCCATCCTCCTCTCTCCGCCCCCTTCAACTTGTACAGAACTATGCCGCCCGGCTTCTCCTCCGTCAACCTCGCTTCTCTCCCTCGAAACCCTTGCTGCATGAACTGCACTGGCTCCCTGTCAGATCCCGTACTCACTTCAAGATACTTCTCTTCACATTTAAAGCCCTAAACAACAAGGCCCCATCTTACCTCTCTTCTGCTCTCTCGCCACGCCATGTCCCTCGGGCCCTTCGGTCATCATATGCACCTCTTTTGAATATTCCTCGTCCATCCCTCTGCTCAATGGGGGACTGCTCCTTCTCAATCTGCGCCCCTAAGTTGTGGAATGCTCTTCCTGCTGAAATCAGGTCTTCTCCCTCTCTTACCACATTTAAGCGTCTCCTGAAAGCGCATCTTTTCAGAATTGCCTTTTCCCACTCTTGAATTTCCATTCTCATCTCAGCACAACGTGCGCTCTGGGAAGGCCTCAGGCCTTGAAGAGCGCATTACAAAAGACATTATTATTATTATTATTATTATATGTGTACTGGAAGAAGGTGAGCAGAGTTGACGACCCAACACACCCCTTGCCTAATACTTGCCTGAGCCAGTGGGCTTTTCGGCCCTCGCAGCAGGTAGCGATCTCATGTATACACTCGATTAAGGCTCACAAGAGGACGAAAGAACGTTGGGCAGTGCACAACCTCTGTGGATAGAGGAGCGGGTATGTAAGAGAAGTAGAGATAGGCGGGTCCACTAAGGACTTGGGTGGGTGATCACCTAATTATCATACCCTGGTGCTAGGTGATTCAAGGATGGCATGCAGTCAGTCCACCAATTCCCATGGTGGCTACTGGACCGAACTCTGACCAGTTGGGCACAGTCCTCCTGGTACAAAGTGCGGGTAGACAAGGTTGAGACGATAGCCGTACTAATAATAAGAATATATAATACTAATACTACTAATAAATAATAATACATAATATAATAATACAGAATAATTATAATACATAAATAAATAAATTATAATAAGAATAAAAATAATAATGCTAAAAATTAAACTCATAATAATACTACTACTATTAAAACAATGGTAAGTAGTGCTGAGAGGGAGCTAAGGGCATTGTCCTGATGGAAATAACATTCAGGACATTTCAGTATATCTCGGGCTGGGGAAGGGGGGCAGGCCGGGAGGACGTGCAGCTACTCCAGGTATCAAGTGTAACCGGGTACACAGGGTACCCCCTTGCGGGGGATGTCAGGCGACGATGGAGACTTGTATGCCGTGGCCTCCCTGCCCCAACCCACGCAGTTTTCCCTCCAGGCTCTAATGGCTACAGGATCTTCCACAAACGTCCACTTTCTAGACGTCTATCTTCATCACTCCATCGATCCCTCCTAAAAGAATTCATCGTGATGCGCTCTCGTTGCTCTTACGCGTTAAATTCTATGTTTTCTCAAACGGGATTTTGGCTCTTTTTAATTAAATCCTGTTTATCTAAAATGAGCGACGATTATCTCTCACGTCCCAAACTTTCCCCACAACGATGTAAAGCGAATAGGCCTATAATTTGTAGGATCACTCTTCTCCTCTTTTTAAAAAAAAAATAAATTGGCCTGACTTAATTTCAGGAACAAAAGCGGTTTTTCAAGATGTTCCGAATTTACGTGAGTGGCGCTATGATAGCGATTATCAACTCAATATGGTTGGGATAATTTTTTATCTGAACCAGCAGATTTCGTCTTTTCAATTTGTCGAGATAATGTGAGCACTTAAGATTGGCAAGTACGTTTTCCTTGATTGAAATCAATTATTTCGGGAATGGAACTGACTGACGTCTTCCAGCCGCAAACGAGCAAATTTCCGATTTGTGCAACTCCGCTCCTGTAGTTGGTCAGCTTTCCGTGCCCATTTTTAATAGACATTATAAAATCTAAAATCGGTTTCATATTATTTACATACGCATAGAACTGTTTGAGGTTATATTTTTGTCTTGTTTTTAATTTCCCTTTTTACTTAACACCGATAATAAACGAGGTTGTGAATGAGTTAATTTTGAGGTGTTAAGGGCATGTAAGAAGAATGGATGGAAATAAACTTGAGAAAAGATTATACGAGTGCATATCGGGGTGGGGGAGTTTTAAGGACAAATGGCAGGCTGAGGAGCAACTGAATATATATTATGTGTGGCAGGGTTTAGGGGGGAGGGGGAGTATTTAATTAGAGCATGTAACCTATAGCAACCACCGATAAGAGCATAGCCGACTAATTTAAAAAAAACATGAAAACAAATAAAAAGCCTTGCTCAGGTGCATGAGTGAGGCATCAGAGTGCCCCCCTCCCCCGAAATATGTACAGTGGAGAAGGGTCGCCTGCTCCTAAAATTCACAAGGCCGCACCCGGTGTGCACGAACTCGTCCTGAGTACAAGGAACAAAGAGTAGCGTATCTGCCGGGTCTGGGGGACCGATAAGTCGTCGTAATAAAGCTCAGGGTAGCAATGCGTCTCGAGAGGGTGCGCGATACGGAGGCAGTAGGAGGATGAGAACTTGGGGCCTTCTGCCCAGGGATGAACCCTCAATTGGAGTAGGAACGATGGGTGTCTTCGTGATTAATAAAACGTAAAGAGGTGAGATAGTTTTTTTTTTCAACTGTTGGCGTTGATGCTCGCCAACTCACTTTGCGGAAAAGCTTTTAATGATGTGTGTTTTGCTAATCAGCATTTGAATCAAACCTTTCGAAAAACCCTCGCAGCGAGTATATGGATGGATGGGCGCCGCGCCCCATCTCGTATGCATGGAATTACATTTATTTCAAAAGACACAAGGCATTGCCGCGGGGGGCCGGGGTGATAATGCGACACCGGGACTCTTTAACACTTCATTTCAAAGGTTTATAGCGATTAGTTCCTGCTCTCGAGCCGAACTGAACCATTGGAAAAGACTGCGTTGGAAGGAAGCGAGTAAGCGAAGCGGGACTCACTCAAGGTCACTGCTAGACGATAATGATGAGGGACATAGCGAGAAGGAGAGAGCCAGTGAGAATGCGGGACATAGCGAATGAGAATGATTGCGCAGCTTTGAAGTAGTACTCACAGTTAGAGTGGGCACTTGAATGAGTGAATGACTCGCATCAGCATCTTCACGAGAAAATTGTAAAAAATTAATACGATGTAGTTAGATGTGAACGGGTATGGAAGATCCATAACATGGGTGCTCAAAGTGCTAGTGAAGACGCTTGGCAGCAGGGAGAGCTAGTAACTCTCTCGAACTTTCCCTAGTTAGGTCGCAAAGGTAGATCCTCTAGTGGGGAAAGGGTGTAGCGAAACATTGTAATAAGCAGAAGTCTGTTACTTATCAAATAACAAAAGCGGATTAACGAAAGAAAAAAGTTTCCTGGTAAGTGCGAATTTCGGAGAGATGCGAAATCGAAGGTGTAATAACGAAAGGGCACCCACCTATCCAGAGCATCTCATTGTGCAAAGGAGGTGCCTTCAATGATATTGAGGGGAGTGAATATGGGAAAGTGAAGCCTCAGCGAAATTGGAGGCACAGTAAAACGAGAGGACTCGAAATCATCTATGTATTTGTGTACGAGTGTGGGCGAGTGTTTGTGAGATTATTTAAACAAAGGGCGAAAAAAAGGAAATTTGTAAGAAGAGGTCTGCAAAGGAATTGAAGGAAGAAGGATTTTTTTTTAAGAGCCCATCTGGCGACTGCCTACGAAGGCAAAAGTCGCGGTACTCACACCCTTAGCCTATGTTAGGCTAGATTAAAAAAAAACAAATATGATATAAATAACAAATAACAAAGATAAAGCAACAAAATCTAAGATATGCTAAAAAAAGGCAACAACAGAAACCAAGAAGCATTAAAAAAAACAAGATTAGTCAACAGGCAGGAAGCGCGTTCCGCCTACCCCCCACCCCCGGCGCAGGAACATGCGACCTACAAAAAAAGTCAAATAAATTGGAGGAGCTCCTCCAAAAAGTAGTAAAGTCTGCAAGACTGTATGCACGAACAAGTCCCGAGTACAAGGAACAGGCGATAGCGCCCCGCTCGTACCGGTACCGAGACAGGTAACGTGAGCGACGATCATCCAGACTGGGACATTCGATAAGAATGTACCGAGCAGTCAGGAGAACAACACAGTCATCACAATAAGGCGCAGGCGAGCGTTCCATCAATGGCTGTGCGTCCGGCGAGCGTGCCCAATTCGGAGGCGACGACAGAAAGCAACCTGAAGCCGTCGCATTATCCGGAGGTAGGTCCATAGGAACAGTTGCATAGCAATAGCATGTAACTTTAAGTTCTGATCGGCCGTCTCCCATCTTCTTTCCCAAGCAACCCGGAGAGCTGCCCGTATTCCTGCCATGGAATCGGTGTGAGGAAGGGCGAAACGCTGGTCTGGCCGCCTAGTCCTCGGAGACTCTTTGGCTCCCTCATTCCCCGCAATTCTTAGATGTCCAGGAACCCAGCAGAAGATAATCTCAACATCACCCAGTCCCGCCAAAACCCGTGGTGTCACGGATATCGTCCCAGGAAATGCGAAGATTTTAATTCACTGAGGGAGATTTGTGAGTCGCTATAAATCATAATCCGTTCTCCAAACCAGGCACGAAGCTGTATTTCCCGTACCGAGCGGTGTATTGCAACCAGCTCAGCCGTGAAAAGAGAGCGCCTGGCAGAGCCGCGTTGACTTCAAATAGAAGGAATAGGGCGTGGAAAGCGACCCTCTATTGGGATTCGAGCAATCCAGTTTGACGTAGAGTGTGGTCCCAAAATGCAGAACGCAAATCTACCAGCGCGGTAGAAGCTTTGCGACAAATATTCAAAGGTGGTACCCTCCTGGCAAGAACCAGAGGCGCTACCGGCCCGAGAACTATACACAGCTAAGAAAGATTTGCAATTCCTAAACTCAAGGGCTTAGGGTACGACGCGTCTATCGGCGACAAAGGCACCGTCGAGATAAGATGCGGATGCAGTGAGAGCTGTTGACAACTGAGGGAGGCACCGGGTTGGGATGTACAGGCGAATAATGCATTTTGCACAGCGCAGAGCGAGTGGCATCTCCCAAGCATTGACAAGTAAACTCTCAATGGAGGAAGTGGGGAAGGCGCCGGTCGCCAGGCGAAGGCCAGTGTGGTGGATCGAGTCCACCTTCCAAAATTCACGCTCGGCTGCAGATGCATAAAACTCGCATCCGTAATAGAGCTTCGGATGAACAAAGGATAGATAAAAAAGAAAGGCTGCAACCCTATCAGCGGCCCAGGCGCTGAACGTCACGGAACGAAGAATATCCATGGCGCGGGTACAAGAAAGCCTAAGGCTGCGAATATGAGCCTCCCAAGTGAGGCGTCGGTCAAATTCAAGACCAAGGAAACGGTGCGATCCACCACTTCCATGCGAAACCCATTGAGAGATAAGTGAGGATCAGAGTGGAGCCGTGGAGATGGCGGCAGAAGTGCACCACCTTTGTCTTGAATAAGTAAAACTGAAGCCTGTGCGTTCGGCATATCGAGAGACGCGGTTCAATGCTTGTTGGAGTCGACGCTCCAGAGTTGGCATCTGAGCCGCGCCAAAAGAGATCGAAAGGTCGTCCACGTAGAGCGCAGCGAGAACATCTTCCGGCAGCACCAAGGTGATGCCGTTGATGCTCTGTGCAGAGTGCGACACTGAGGACACTTCCCTGCGGGACACCCTCTTCCAGCTCCATTAGGCCGAAGAGGGCTGCGCCGACCAGTACGCGGAATCGACGATCTCGCAAAATATATGATAGAA
Source organism: Ceratothoa steindachneri (assembly GCA_963969495.1). Taxonomy (NCBI): domain Eukaryota; kingdom Metazoa; phylum Arthropoda; class Malacostraca; order Isopoda; family Cymothoidae; genus Ceratothoa; species Ceratothoa steindachneri. The sequence continues at coordinate 114,286,899 of OZ018323.1, read as the reverse complement.
ACCTTGGGAAGCGTCCCCTCGCCCCCATCATGTGGATAGTCACCATGATACCGTGTCGCTATGCGGTATCATAGGCATTCGCCAGATCGAAAAACTCTGTGGCGTAGAACTGTCTACGAAGGAAGGCCTCGCAAATGATACTTTCCATTCGGAGCAGAGCATCCGACGTGGCGTGCAACTTACGAAAGACGCACTGTGCAGAGGTCAGATGGCCTCCGCTGTCCCGAAAAAAATGTAATTTAACATTTTTCAATCTATCCATCAACTTGCACACGCAGAAAATTAGAGAGATTGGGCGGAAACCGGCCGAGGTAGACTGATGTCTCCCGGGTTTGCGAAAAGCGGTTCGCCAGGAATCTAACAGAATGACCATGCCTCGCTCACCCAGATGTCGAAGCATAGCATTCGGGACATCGTCTGGAGCAGGGGCGGTGTCCGCGCACGACGCGAGAGCGGAACGCAACTCACTCAATGTAAACCTGTCGTTGAATGGTTCTCCGCCACTGGAAGTAGAGTCCAGTTGGCAGCATGTATAGACATCACGACACGCATTGAATGCTGGCGGAGAGGCATCCCGGCTAGATAATGCGAAGAAAGCGGTCGCGAAGGACTCCCACGGAGGCGGGATCCGAGATTGCGGTTCTATACTGCAGAAGGACGGGATGGGGGTCCTGCGACAACTTGCCCCGAATCCTTTTGACTCGATTCTACATCTCGGCTAGAGTGGTATTCCCATTAAGTGAAGAAACGTATGCCAGCCAGGAAGAGGGGGCAGGCGTGCTTCGAAACATACAGGAACCTGCCCCTAGCTCCACGAAATTCAGGGACAGTGAAATCGTTAAGGCGGCGCTTCTAGCACATGTAGGCATAACGCTGCAGTTTGAGGGCCGCCTCAGTCGGCTGACCACAACGGAAGCGGTCGGCGTGCAGAATGGCCAGAGGTGCTAGGGATAGCAGTTAGGCCCACGGCGATGAAGTTGCCGGAGAAGAACTCAACGGACTCGTCTACGGACCTAATTCCTCAACTGAAACAGTCATTTCCTGAAATGTGGACCACCGCGGCCGCGCTAAGCACAACCGGGGCGGGCTCTCGGGCGAAAGCGGCCAAGAAAATAACATTTGAATGGGAAAGTAATCATTACCATGACGCTGATCGACTACCCCCTACCTAAAATCAGGCTGTACATCCGGGAAGGACAGAGATAGATCGAGACACCAAAAGGAAGCGGTTCTCGGGCAGTGATAGGTAAACTATACCATTCAAATCCCCGAGCAAGAGAAAGGGCCTCGGCAACCGTCAACGACGAGGCGGAAGTCCCCAGCATCTAAGACGGATGACGGTAGAATGTACGCAAAAATAAAAGTATACCTCCTATCCAGGTGCATAGGCACACTACTGCCTGAAAGGAGGTATTCAAAGCAAAGAGAAGGACGGAGACATCGTGCCAGGTATAAATGGCGCATCCTAGTCGTTGGCCCCCATCCCGGAAAGCGTGCTCCCTGTCAACCACGGGAGGGATGGCAGGGAGTAAGGGCCCAGCATGGTCTCATGCAAAAAGATAGTTAGGGAAAAACGAGAGGAGACAGTGTCTGCATCTCCTTCCACTTGGCCCGAAGTCCGCGGCAATTACATTGAAGGAATATGCCCTCCAGACGTAGCTCGGTGGAGATGCGGGGACCCTCTTCGAAGGGAAGACAATCACGGGAATGGCCGTACGCTTCCCAGAGGCAGAACTCCGGGCGATGCTGGCCGGACAATTAGCTCCAGACGCAGTCACCTTCAAGGACTTATTCGGGGATGTTGGGCTCGCCATGCGAGTCTTTTTCTCCCTCCACCGTCTTTGAGTCACCCAACCAAGCATTGGGTGTAGGCGTAAGAGCCAAAGCTCCTTTAATGCATTCTTTTTTTCGGGGAGCAGCTTTAGGAACCCCGGTAGATAGCCTCACTACCAACTTCAGGAGTGGAGCCTCCTGTGAGTCTAACGACTATGTAGAGGCACGCGGCCGTTTTACCTTAGGGAAAACAGTCACGTTTGGGCAAGTGGGGGAGAGCCCTTCGTGCTGCCATCTGTACCAAGGTAGCACTCGGGCTGGGTAGAACCGACAAAAGGGTTCCCAATGGGCGCGGAATCAACTGTGGTCGTAAGCCTAGAGCAGAGGGTGTATTCCTTAACATTAAGGCATAAGAAGTCTTAGGCAGCGCCGGCCGCGCCAGGACCAAGTCCTTATCCTCGCGAAAAGAGACACTCGTGGTCCTGAACAGCCAGGATTTGCTTCTCTAGGAGATACACACCAAATTGCTTCGAAGAAGAGGCATGCCATCCTTCGCAATTGACAAACTTGGCCAAATAGAATTTCGACTTATCGTGTGCGGCCTTGGAGCAACTTACACAGACTTCGACTAATCCCGACTTTTCACGTTAAAGGAGCGATTCGTATGGCCGAAGCGGTTGCAGTAGTAGCACCTCCAGGGCAGTGGCACGAATGCCTTCACGCGGTAGCGATACTAGCCGGCACGCATCAACTCAGGAAGCTTGTCACAGTCTAACGTGACGAAGTGTAGGAGTTGGTCTCGCCCCCCATCCCTGTTCTCTCAACGCACGTTTGACCTTGACCGCTCCATGGTCGGCCAGCTCAAAGGGTGATGTCATCTATGAAGTGGTCTACGAGTTCCCTCGCATAAATCCATCTTTTCAAGAAGTTCATGATAGAGTGCGGGGTCACACTTACCAGCGTGCCATCAAGTGTCCGAAAGCCACTAATCATGCCGTCTCGGAGAGATTCGACGCATTCGCCGGAAGGCTCCCGTCCCAGAAACGGGTCACCCTCGCCTCTCTACCAATCACGCTAGCTATTACTCTTTTCTCATGCATTATGTTGCCAGCGGGTCCAGATGTAATCGAGGCTCAGCTATGCACACTTGCAAATTTGGTCTTTGTCTGGGAACACCGGAGCCGGACTTGCCGATCTTTGCTTGCTCGCTTACCAAAACGACAGTGGACCCGTCCATCCCCGCAGGTCCCGCGGAGGGAGAGGATGCCCAGAATCTTTTTCGTCTTCTTCTTATTTTTCTATTTTTCTTCTCTATTCTTTGAAATAGAGAAGGTCTTACCTATCACAAGGGGCTCGGCTGCCCGAGCCGCCTGAGGAGAAGCTTGTATAGAGGCAGACTCGGGTTCTGTGTTTGGCGCCAAGCCCGGGTAGGACCCCATAGAAGATCCTACTGTCTGGGGTTGGGTCACCTCAGAGGAGGGGGGCTACATGTAGCCATCACCCCCAAGACCACGGATCCCATTCAAGGTTCCTTTTTTATCGTCTAGTGTCGGCGAACCGACATCCGTCGGGGATGAGAGGGGGGCAGGTACATTGACCCCCTGTAAACTCAGCTTCCATGCAAGCAGGACATTAGGGGACACGGGCCGACGGGCCTGTTAACCCTTGCTCCCCTAATATAAATCTCTTTCAGTCTCTCTCCACTTTTGATGTTCACTCAGAACAGTTCTTTGATGAAGAAAAGCTCACAATATTTTCCAAGCATTACAGTACACACATTGATTCAGTCATTTTGGTTTCACAAGTTCATTCAGCAAGGACAAAAGAAACCTATTTGATGTTTACAGTATTCTGAACACATTACCCACTGCATTTTATGAGATATTGAGTATCTTGAGAATATTGCTAACATCCCCGTTACTACTGCTGGCAATGAGCGATTTTTTTTCTGTTCTTAAAAGAGTAAAAAAGTACTCGAGAACCACAATTGGAGATGACCGCCTATGTAGCTTGATTGATGTTAATGGCCACTGGAAGAGTATAGTAAAGTCTTTTGATCTCGAGGAGCTAGTAGATGACTTTTCTCATCTGAATGAAGCCTCGTCGCTACCTTTTGCTCTAGATGGGCTACAAAGGTCAAACTAGTTATTGTATTATCATATTTATGATATTTTTAATGCATATGCTAGATTAAATTACCTGAATTTCACTTTGTTTTTTTAATATGATGCAATTATAGATTTTGGGGGGAGAAATCCTTTGGTATTGGTAAATGGTTTTCTTTCTTTGGTCTAAATTTTTCTTAACTAAATAATGTTGGATCTATCATTTATACTGTGTAAGTATTTGCTATATTTGTATATTAATGATTGTAATTAAAATGGACACACGGGTACAGTATCTTTTTCGTTGGAATTGAATCATAACAGTTGTTTGGGATGATTATAGATAATTATATATAATATATATATATATATATATATATATATATATATATATATATAATGTGGGTGGGTATGGCACACCTGCTTGCTCTTTTATTTAACTCAATACAGCTCTTATATGGCTTCGCTCGCCACCCCACCCGTACCATAAATACTAGACCTTTGCCCCCTCCCCTCACCAAGGAAAACCTGAAATGACGCCACTGGGGGGAGATTTGGCTGTCTGTACCGTTAGGACGAATAGAGCAAAATTTCTACTGGTGTTAATAGAAAATTATGACAAGAGTTTTACAGCTAACAAAGGTCATGGGACTAAATATTATTAATTTACCTTCGTGTGTAAGCAAACCTTTATTCTGTGTTCATTTTTTTGCGGCTAAAATTTGCTCGGGGATCTCGAGTACTTTGGATTTTTGCATCTATCACCCTTGGAAGAAATATGCAATAATCAAATATTGAGTAAATAATTATAAAGCCAACACCAGTGGCGTATATACACTTTGGCTCAAAAATGAGACTAGTTGGTGCCCAACCCGAAAAGGCAGAGTTGATGACGACAGCAGGTCACTGACTCAAATGGTGTGTGTGCACACACACACACACACACACCATAGGAGAGTCACACTGGCCTTCTCTGACCTACCCTCTTTGATCCCAATATTAAGGGGACCCAACTCGAAAGCCCCCCCCCCCAAATACCACGCCAGGCTCACCCTTTTTCCAATACATCGGACTCGATAAAAGGGATAAATATATTCCCTTAAAACTAGGAAAGAAAAACCAACGTGGGACAGGACGACGGATTGGACGCTGTTTAATCCCTTCGTTTTCGAAGGGGGGATGAAGCGTTCGCATCCCTAGACTCCGCCTCCCCCAGCAACTTTCTTATGCAAAACCTTTTTGTATCGAGGTACTTTCTTATTTTAAGAAAGAGGAACCAACGGGAACATCGACCTAGAAAGATTCTCGAAAAAAAAATGGCAGTGTTGAGAAGTCAAGTTACGAGAGGTCAAAATTAGTAGTATTTAAAGGTATGACTGCAAAACCAAAGTGTGCATCTCCATCCTAAGGATTTAGTAAACAAATCGGTGAGGTTACAAATGAAGATATGAGAGAGGGGCATAGCCCGAGCGAGGAAGGTTGACCTGTAATTTCATGAGGTCCATTTGGCCCCCGCGACCGAGGTTACAGCCCCCTAAAAAAACAGCCAAAAATTTAGCATTAAAAACTAATATAATTTAATAACAATAAACTACAAATATAAAACAACAATTAAATAAATAGGTTAGTTCAGGTACCCCGGGAAAGGTCAAACTCCTTCAGTCCCGAAAAAGCTCCCCATAAAATTAAAAGACATTCAAACAGGTTGGAGGAGGCCCGAATCCTCTAAAAACCTCTATCACATCACCATCTGGTGTGCATGAACCCATTCCCAACAACGGAGACAAGCGTAGCTACCTCGCTCGTCATAGTACTAGAACAAGTACCTCGCAGAGGCTCCCAAATGTGGTGCACTGTCTGGTGGGCCAGGCAATTTTCCACCAGCTGGGGCGTCCGGCGAGTGTGTCCGGTTCAGGGACGACACAAATGAGTTGATATCGTTAAGGCAGAGGATAGGTCCACGGGAAAAGGGGGCAACTTAAAATTCCCGCACGCCATCTCCCATCTTCTTTGCCATGAAAGCGGGAGGGCCGACCTGATTTCCTGCCATGTAGTCAGAGTGGGGAAGAGTAAATCGCTGATATGGTTGGTCATTCTGTGTAGGCAGCATTACTCATTCGTCACCAGACTTGTTTCCAGTAACCTCTACATGTTCAAGGACCGAGAAAGCAATCCTGATGTCCTTGCGATTCGCAGCAGCCATGGCGTCACGGATACGGAGAAAACGGGAAATGCGGGGATTTTAATATTCCAAAGGAAATTAAGGCACTCTGTGAGTCGCTAAGGATTGCAAAAGCTCTTCAAACTGGGAAACGACGCGTGATCTCTCGGACCGAGCGGGATATTGCAACTTACTCAGACGTGAAGACAAACAGCGGCCGGAAGAACCGCGCGGGCTTGATAGATGGTGTAGCTAACATGGAGGCCTCCATGCCTCTTCGAACCTTGAACGATATGTATCGAGCAAAGAGGAGAATACTTGGAGCGCTCGGGAAAGGGATGCTGCACAACTCTACTGACGGCCAAATCCCACATGCATTACTGTCTAAGTACCAACCGTTTCCTTTCGGTGGAAATTTGCTGTAAACATGTGTGAGGATGTTGCGACGCGCGGTTGAATCGGAAATTAGGCCACCGTCTTTCATTCTCTAGGAGACGCCCTGTTCATTTTGTCCCGGCATGATTTTAAGTGATGCATTCACAGAGCCAGCATGCACCTCTAAGTAAATTGGCATCTCGAAGGCCAAAACATGCTCGGAGATTAAACTATTCGTGTCTCTTGGAGCAGAAAGCAGACGTTGATGCTTGGAACAAATCTTCTGCGCAACAGGAAGGCATAGTGCAAATACAAAGTGTTCGGACTAAATTTGACGATTGCATAAAAAGAAAAAAAGCCCCCCGAAATATATATTTTAAAAATTTTAAATCTATCAACAAAATTATAGCGGGGAGATAGGTTTACTCAAAGTAGCGGCCCTCAGCTTCCACCACGGCCTTAAGGCAGATTCGCAATCTGGCGCATGCCTTCCTCACTGTGTCCCTGGGACCTGCGAACACCTTGATCTTGGCCACCAGCTCGTTCTTGATGTTACAGCCATAGCGCTTGGTCTCTTTTTCAATCGCACCTGATACATAATAATCCATGTGATTACAATCGGGGAAATTAGAACAGAAGGTGGCACTGATGAAATCGTAGAAATTCTCCCACGACCCCTTCTGACTCTTTCCGCAGGTATGGCCTTCCAGCAGCCACTCTCTCCAGCCAGGGTTTAAGCAGTCTCCAGTAGCTCCACATAGCCTTCTGAATCGAGCCTGAGACCCTGTTCAAAGATGTGGGGCGGCATGAAGTCACCCTCACGGGAAACACCAAAAGACCATCACAGTTTAAACTTTAAGGGAACGTGATCTTCATGATACGCGAACCGTCGCATGGTTTGTAGAGAAGCCGCCTGTTGTTCTCATCGGCTGTCAAAATTTGTCCCTTGCGCCTCTTGTACGAGTTGGCCCTCATTCAGGGCCAGCTTTATGGTGGCAACTTCGACACCCATCTCTCTCTCACCCACAAGGTTAGACCCTGCGGCATCAGAGATTTAGAGTACTCAAGAGGCTCGTCAATAGGCAGGGATGAGGACGTACTCACGGGACTATCCAGCAGCAGACATGACGAGGAGAAAGAACTGCAGCCGCCTCTCGGATGGAATTCATTCAAATTGAAGAAATAATTAAAGCTTCTTGGCCGTCACTTGAGAAATAATTCAATTACAAGTGAGAACCTCGAGACGAGAAAGCTTTTCAGGGAAAAATGGCCCCGGGGGCTCCCCTTTCGCATGGCGACCACGACGCAAATTCAACTGTGGCCCTCTTGCGGACCCATCACGACGAAACCTCGTCGATCATTGACGCACCACTTATGGCCGAGAGTCGAGTAAACCCCCTTTACCGGTTCATCAGGAGTGATTCGCTTATTTTAGGGGGTAGGATCATAGAATCGCGATCGTGAGCTTTGTTATAAGAGGTCGTTCCAGTCTTAAATTAACGTCCCAAATTTTCAAGGGAAGGAGGGAGGAGGGGGAAGTAAGATTTATGACCTCATTCCGCAAACACTTCCAGCAATGTTTTCTCGAACACACCTCGATTTTAGGGGACACAATGGGGAGTAAAGACCCGAAATGAGTTAGGGTGACACGGATAGTTCGAGACCCAAAATCGAGCATTACAGTTGGTGACATACAGCGGGTTTATGACCCGAAATGGAGTCTTCATGGTGACACACTGAGGCTTCGAGACCCAAAATCGAGTTTTATGGTGAGACAGAGAGGGTTCGGTGACCCGGAATGAAATGAATGGCGCGAAGCTTCGTTGGATCCACTCCTGAATGTGTTACCAAAAACTTTCCAAGAGGAACTTTGAAATCACAGCAACCGTCGCTGACATAGAAAACTCTATTCACATATTTGCAACGTTGATTACGAATTCCACCACATATGGTACATCATCTTCGCATAATTTATTCCTGGAGGTATTCCACTTAAGGGTCTAATAAATCTTAACGGCGAGATTCGCAAGCATTTAGGCCGCTGATAGTTTACTCATATCCCCAAGGAGAGAACAAATTGGTCCACATATGGCGCATCGATAGTCGGGAATTTACTTTTATGCTATAATGAAACGTCTAACCTAAATTTTAAAATCTTGAATGGACCAATTCGTTGTCGCAGCGGGATATAAGTAAGCTATAGCTAATCCATCATTAATCGCTTTCCCACAAGGTTGGGATGGCGCACATAAACACTACTACCAGCATGAGAAGGGATAAGCGACCTCACCCATTACCACCAGTGTGTATTCTGCCCCCATATCCGGGTTTAGTCGCTTTATACGCCATAGGCCGGTGGGCGGTATGGGTATATTTCCCGCTAAATCAAGTTATGAAAATCTACAATGGGACTCAAGGCCACCACCGGTGCACTAGGCGGAAGAGAAACCCACGCCATTACAGAGAGACGATTCACCGGATTTCTAACTCGACTGGACCGGAGGCGTCAGGCTCATTCGCGGGTTCGAAAACCCATTTATTTCATAGGGGTGGTTCACCCCGTGCACTATGGGGATGTCTCCTTTGAGTGGAACTCATAGTAATTGGCGAGGCTAATGTGTACTCCCCTTCCCCCACCCCGGTGACTAATAAATACTCACCCTCTCCATCTCGACGAATTCTTCGTCGAGTTTCGTCCCTTCCACGCCGCCGATCTTCTCATTCATGAACTGAGGAGAGCGAAGAGAAAAAGATGGGGTGAGTGGCATTTATTATTATTAGCATCATTATTACTATTATTTATTATTTTATTTTAATTATTATTATTACTATTACTTATTATCATTAGTAGCATGTTATTTTGTTAGTTATTGTCATTATTATTATTACTATGACTTAATATTATCATTATTACTATTAATTATTTATTTATATTAATTATTATTTATTATTAATTATTATTTTATCATTATTACGATCACTTATTGGTTATTATTTTCAATATTACTATTATTTTTATTATTAGTGTAAATTATTAGTTATTTTCATTATTATTATATTATAATTAGTTATTATTATTATTCATAGTATTGTTGTTCATTATTTTATATTATTACTTATTATTATTAAATTAAACCTAATAAGAAGCAAAACCAGCGAGGGCAACTCTGCCAGAAAGTTTGGGAGGAAAGGAACGTAAACAAAGCGCTGAGATTTGCGGAAGTGAAAAATTGGTAAGGTATTAAAAAAGCCAGCCCCCGCAGACCTTGTGATCTGGAGGGCACGCAACTTCCAGGATGTCAGCTGTAACATGGCTGCCCCCATTGCACCTGATCCCCACTTGAAGAGATGAAAGGGAGGAAAGAGACAAGGGGAGGGGGCTAATATTTTGTTTAGGATCACGATAATAATCACAGGAAGGACAAACTTCGTTGACCCATAATACCGAGTCTTGGCGTATCATAAACATCTAGGAACATTGGGGCGTGGGGGATGGGGTCATTCATATGGCGCCTGAATGGAGGGGCACGATCTCCGAAATTATAATTTAGCGAATTTTGAATTAAAAACAGACAAAACGAGGAGCAAAACAAATGACCAAGACAAAAAATCCAAAGGCACGCTCAGGGATTGGGGGCCTGAGCGTAGGGAGTGCACGAATCCGTCCCAAATACAGGAGACAAATGGGAGCACTCGCGAGGCCCACCCTCAGACTAGGATGCAACAAGAAGCGACGGGCAGTAGGGAATGGGGGGGGGGGGCAAGCAATCGTCAAAATAAGGCTCATTGTAATGCTCCATCAGAAAACAACCTGAAGTCGTCGAGGCATTGCCGGTCTAAATGAATGAGTTTGAACGTTGTTTTTTTGTTGTCGTTGTTTATTTTAGGAGCCCATCTGGCGACTGCCTACTTGGGCATAAGTCACCTAGCTCACGAGTTTGCACGAAGGGTACAGGTATTCACTCACTCTGATGTAGCAACTACTATCCCGGGGAGAAAATGGCCACAAAATGGCCCGCGTCATCCAAGGACACTTGACTTAAGATTTGTCCAAGAGAAATCAGCACCAGTCAGCTTTTTTAAGGTAGGAAGAAAGCGACCGAAGTGGTAGTCGATTAATGGATCTTAAAACAGTAGGCAGCTCACACACTTAAAGCCACCTCTTAGTCGTCATTATTTACTTGAAAAAGCAAAACAAACGAGGGCTTATATACCAGAAATTTGATAGGTCGTAGTTTGAAGTTGGGAGAAGAGAAAATGTACAGAAGGTACATATATAAACCGAGAATCCTTAAGGGGGGGGACATTTGAGGAGATTAGGAAAGCGAGAATGTGCAACTCCCCACCCCTCACCCAACCCTTTATAATCAAGGCATACCCTCTAGAAGGATGTTGGGGCGAGAGGGAACTCCACTTCTTGGCTACTCAAGGAACCTCACACTTGTCACGAAACCAGCGACTCCCTGCACCTTCTAATCCTTTGCCAATCTACTACTTTCGTCCCATTTCACTACGCCATCTCTTACTCCCTTATACTAACTTAACTACTTTATATAAAAAAAACACTGACATAATCTACCTCAGTAAGGAAAGGAAGGTATAACAGGGAAATTAATGCCTCTGCTGCAACTAAAACATGGCAAGGCATACCGAACCCAGTGCCTGCAGCTCTATCTATGCCTTCCACTATCTTTACCACTTTCTTTTACAGATCTCTCCATACTTTTTGAGTGATACAGCCTCGTTACTATTACGCTTTAACTTTCGGGGTTGTATCAACTCGCCAGACTCGAGGAACAAGTTCTCCCACACAGGAAAATCTCTCAGCAAACATCACTCCCTAAATCGAGGAGGGAGTCGAGAAACCTATCTCAAGATCTACAGGAGTGGCCCCCGCAAGGGCAGGGGAGTGGCAAGAACCGTTGCGATAATTTTAAGGGAGAGGGGGGGGGGCGATTTTAGGTTCAGAAACATATCCTTTCCACGTGACTCACGGTTCAATTGCCACAAGACTCCAAAAGCAATCTCAAATGGCTGAGCCAGGGAAAAGGGAGAATTGAATCTGATCTGGCATTGTGTGTGTTCGGGTGGGGTGGGGTGGGGAGTGAGGGGGTCCAAAGAGGAAACTCTTGGAAGATCCAATTTTCCTCCACGTTTTCTCAAACACTCAAGCTAAAGCATCAAACGATCCATTTCAAAGCGGGGAAATTGGACTTACCACTTGCCCATCAGCCAATAACAAACGCAGAGATTTCTACTCAGACGCATCCGAAAATTGCCACACCCCTTTACAAGGGAAACTTCTTTGCAATCATCCCTAAGTACCTCACCCCACCCTAACAGGACTTTCCCCCTCCCTCTCAATTCCACTTGTTTACCCAGAAAAGGGGGAAACAACCGCGATCGCCGGTGGTAAACACACGTCCGCTCGACAGAAATGTGAGGGGGGGGGGAGCACTAAATGCCACCACCACCACCGCATTCAACCCCCATAGGGGAAAATGAGCAATAATACTGTAGGAGCAAACATCGCCATAAACGCAATGCTCTTGGACTTCAATAAACACCGCCTCTGTTCAATAATCTAAATGAGGACTAACCCCCCCCCCCTATTAACAAACAATTTTAAGCTGCGAATCTTATAGCGTGAGTTGCTAATGTTTTTGAGGTACACGAGCATATTAACCACTTAAAGAATTTGCCCGAATATACTCGGGAATCGAGAACCCACCTCTAAATACTTTATCTGAGTAAGCACGGGTAGATCCAAATATTGATGCCTTTTAGAAATTTGGCCGAGACTTTACGTTTTTGACTCGCTCATCATTGACACGAATATTATTATATTGAACTATAGCAAAATGTCATTTGTCAACTTTAATTAACCAAACTTGAATAATAAAAAGACCGAAAATAGGACCCGGGAGATTCGCGTTTATCTGGAGAGGAGGGAGGCATCGGGCATCGGATGAACACTGGCTTAATCAATGCAGTTCATTTCTGGCGATCGGGGATTAAGGACAAATGCCCCTCTGCTGAAGTGGTTACTGATCTAACGGCCCCGGTTAGGAGCCCCACTCAACTTTTAGCCTCCAGGAACAATATTTTAAAGAACGACACGTGGTTACCATTTTCGGATGGGGCGTCGTGGTTTTCCACGACGTAGAATCATGCCCGACTTTTTGTTGTTATTTAGGACGTTTAACGCCTTCTTTCTCCTTTGGTTGGGATTATACCGGCGCGGAAAAGATAAATTTAAAAGAAGTGCAGAAGATGACCCGACATGATCTCTTTCGGGCTCCTAAGGAAGTGTGGCTCGACCAGCTTTCAGGAAGGGCATCCGGGCAGACGAGTTATCGCAGACGAAAGGAGAAGAAGAAATGGATGCCACCAAATCGTAAACAAACGCGATGTTCGGTAGCACATAACGAAAAGAAAAAATTCAAGGCCCACAGCAACTCTGGAGGATAAAGGTCGATAGATGAAAAGAATGAGCGAAAAGGGTTGAGAAAATTAAATTTGAGGACAGAAAATTAGAGGGAGAATCATAAACCTGGAGGAACAAGTTGGCCCAAAGAGCACAGACACTCCAAAGCACGACCTTTGAATCTCCCTGGCGAAAAAAGGCACACATTTGTGGCGCGCAGCCAAAGACATTAAACGAAATTGGACTGTGCCGAGGCGAGGAAAAAACAATCGATTTGCTAGACACGGGAATAAGTCGGGGGCGAAAGGAGATGAAATAAGGGAGTGATATAATAGGAGAAATAAGGTGGTGATAGGAGGGGGTGAAATAAGGGGTTGATATAAGTGGATGAAGCATGGGGGTAAATATTTTTTTAAGTAAATGGGCCCTTCTGGCGACTGCGACCAAGGGCAGAATTCGCAGTATTTCAATTTTAATCTAGTAATATGCTACAATAAAAAAAAAACGTAAACACAGGGAGAAAAACAATTTTTTTTTTTTAAGAGCTCATCTGGCGACTGCCTACTTGGGCATTGTCGCCGTATTCAACATTTCTTAATATTAGGCATCTTTAAAAGAGGATGCTAAAAAAAACAAACAAATAAAAAACCAATAAAAATAAAACAGAAAAAAGGTAATAAGCAGGAAGCAAGCTCTGGTGTCGGGGAGAGGTCTGCGTCCCCCCGGCATAGGAACGTGCGACCTACTAAAATAACAAAACCAAACAAACAAAAAAACAACTAGTTAAATAAAGAGGAGAAGGCCGGCCTCCCCCCAAAAGTCTATAAGTCCACCAGTCAATGTGCACGAACTCGTCTCGAGTATAAGGGACAGGCGGTAGCGACGCCGCCCATCCCGGCACCAGGACATTCAACAAGAATGTGCCGAACAGTCTGGGGGACAACGCAGTCTTCACCGTAGGGCGCTGGCGAGTGCTCCATCAAATGGCGAACAACAAACAAACAAGAGGCACACTCCGGTGTCGGAGGGAGGCGGGCGTCCCCCAGGCACGAGAGCATGCGACCAACACGAATGCATCCCGAGGACAAGGAACAAACGGTAGAGACCCGGCAGGTGAGAGTACCATGAAACGTAACCTGCGCTCCCGTCTCCCATCTTCTTTGCCGGGCAGTGTGGAAGACTAGCCTGATTTCTCCCATGTATTCAGTGTAAGGAAGAACTTTTTTTCAGCGCTCATCCAGCGAGTACCCACTAAGGCCCAAGTTGCCGTAATCATCCTACAGCCTAAAACAACGTGTAAAAGACCATCAACAAATCCCTAAAAACAAGGAATATAATCAAACTAGCAAGGATATGGAAGCACGCTCCGGCGTCGGGGTGAGACTCGACTCTCCCCGGGTAAGATTATGAGGCGAAAAAAAAAGAGTGAAATAAAATGGAAGAGGTCAGCCGTTCCAAAAAGTCAGTAAGTATGTAAAGACGAACACGTCCCGAGTACGAGGGACAAGCAGTAGCGACCCCGCTGGTCCGGGTGCCGGGATAAGTAAAAAGCGCGAAGATCACCTAACAAGAATTCAACATTCAACAAGAATGTACCCAACAGTATGAAGGAGGGAGGGGGAGCAACGCAGTCGTCGCAAAAAGATGCATTGGAGCACTCCATCAATTGGCAGTGCGTCTCGCGAGTTTTCCAATTTGGACAAAATTGAAGCCGTCGCGGCATTGAGGGGTAGGTCCATGGGAACAGTCGTGGCGCAATGCTACATAACTTCAAGTTCCATTTGACCGTCTCCCATCTTCTTTACCAAGCAACCCGGAGAGCTGCCAGTATTCCTGCCATATAATCGGACTATTTGGCCAAAGCATCGGCGCGCTCAAGAGGAAGAGTGAAGCTCTGGGCTGGCGCCCAATGATCGCGGAATTTTCGGAACCGTCATCAGCGCAATCATTACCCGCAATCCCCACGTGTCCAGGAACCGAGCAGAAGATAATCTCGACAATAGTGGCATCATGGATAGCGTGAATCAGTGGTTTCATAAATTTAAAAGCCCCCCGAGTTGACAATCAGGTCTCCAAACCGAGCACAATGCGTTATCTGCACTACCGAGTTAATAAATGGGGAATACGGAGTAGAAGCCGGCCCCCTATTGGGACTTGGAACCATTCATTACAATGACACGGATCCAGCGGCAATGTGGAACCTTTGGAAGCAGAGGCGTGGCAAGAAAAAGTCAAAGGTGGTATGATCCAGTGTGGCGTATTGTGCAGAAAAGGAAACCCACAGACTAAAGAGAGACACCGAGCTCTAGAAGGAGTTTTTTTAACCAAAAAGGCTTTAAGTATGACTGGAGTCTCTAGGAGACATAGGCACCTTCGGATGAAGAGAAGGCCGTTGGCGACTGAGGGGGGCGCCAGGCTCGAGCGGACAGGCGCAAAGTGCACTGTACACAGCGCAGAGCAAGTGGCATCTCCCTAGAATCGACAGGTAGGCTCTCAATGGGGAACGTGCAGAAGGCACCGGTCGCCAGGCAGAGAGCGGTTTGGTTGATCGAGTCCACCTTTCGCAATGCACGTTCGGGTGCGGATGCATACAACTTGTATCCGTAGTAAAGCTTCGAACGAACAAATATCGATGGAAAGGCAAGGATGTGGCCCTATCACCACTTGAGCTGATGAACGTCACAGAACGAAGAATGTCCATGGCGTGGGTACATGCGACCCTAAGGCTGTAAATATAAACCTACCAGGTGAGGCGTCGGTGAAAAAAAAGGAATAGGGAAACTGAACAAAACCAACACTTCCAGGCGAACCACGTTAGGAAAAAGTCCGGATAGGAGTGAGCCGTAGATGGCGACAAAAGTGCTGCACTACCTTAGTCTTGACCAAAGAAAACGGAAACATGTGCGCTTCGGCAGCGCGCGAGACGCGGTTGAATGCCTGTGGGAGTCGACGCTCCAGAGTTGGCATCTGGGCCGCGCCAAAAGAGATCGAAGGTAGTCCACGTAGAGCTTAGGGATAATACGTTCCGGCACAAAGAGGTGATACCGTTGATGCTCAGAGCAAAGATTGTAACACTGAGGAAACTTTCCTGTGGGACACCCACAAGAGAAAGAGATTGGGAGGCGTCCCTTTGCCCCCATGGTGTGGATAGGCTCCATGATACCTTATCGCCATGTGGTATCATAGGCCTTGTCCATAACGAAAAACACAGTATGGTAGGTAGTGCTGCCTCCGAAGGAAGGCATCACAACGGCATTTTTTAGTCGGAGAAGAGGATCTGACGAGGATGAAACGCAGAAGCGGCGCAATACAGAAAACAAGTACCCCGCCTCCCTGTCCAGAAAAAACGGCTTGTCTAACATTACAAATTTATCCATCAACTTGCATCTCCAGAGTGCTAAAATCAAGCACAGTTACCATTTGCCAGGATTTTTTATTTTAGGAGCCCATCTGGCGACGCCTACTTGGGCATAAGTCGCCATACTCACCACAGCTTTACTACTAGGCTAAATTAAAAAAGAAATAATATGTAAATAGCAAAGAACGATAAAAAGGACAAAGGGTAAAAAGCAAAAACAAAAGAAAGCAAAGCGAGGTAGGCCCGCCTCCCTCTGGGGCAGGAACATGCGACTGACAACAAACAGTCAAATGAACCAGTCCCGAGTACAAAAGACAACAGGTAGAGACCCCGGTACGGGGGAGGAATAAGGTGCGCGAAAATCATCCATGGGGAGGGGGGCTATCTGGCATTTGCCTACTTGGACATAGGTCGCCGTACACAACACAGCCTACTACTAGGTTATATTAAAAAAAAAAATATGTCAATAACAAATAAAAACGATAAAGAAGGACAGAGACTAAAAGAATAACAGCAAAAAGGGAAGAAAGAAGCGCCCTCCGGCGTCGGGGGTAGGCCCGTCTCCCACCGGCGCAGGAACATGAGACCTACAAAAAAAAAGAGTCAAATAAAGTGGACAAGGCCAGCCTCCTCCAAAAATTCGTATAATCCACAGGTCTGTGTGCAAGAACCCGTCCGAGTACAAGGGAAAAGCGGTAGCAATACAGGTAACGTGCGCGAAGATCAGCCAGACTGGGAAATTCAACAAGAATGTGACGGAGTCATCGTAATAAGGCGGAGGCGAGCGCTACATCAAATGGTGGTGCGTCTCACGAGTGTGTCCAATTCGGAAAAGACAGAGAGCAAACTGAAGCCGTCGCGGAATTGGTGGATATGTCAATGGGAACAGTCTCGGCGCTATGGCACATAACTTTAAGTTCCCCTCGACCGTCTCCTTATTTTGGGCCAAGCCGGACTGAGGGCAGACCGTATTCCTGTCATGTAGTCGGTGTGAGGAAGAGCGAAACACCAGTCTGGTCGCACAGTCCTTGCAGACTCTTTGGCGGCCTCATCGGCGAGCTCATTCCCCGCAATTCCTACATGTCCAGGAACCTGGCAGAAGATAATCTCGACATCAGACCTGCTCACAGATACCGTGGCGTCACGGATATCGCAAAACAGAGTATGCGGAGATTCCAATGCCCCGAGAGCACTAAGGGCACGTTGTGAGTCGCTATAAATCACATTCAGGTCTCCGATTCGGGCAAGTCGCGTTATCGTGACGTGGGAAGACAGACGCAGCGCCTGGTAGAGCCTCGCTAAATTCAAACAAAGGAGATACGGATTGAAAACCGACCCCCTCTTGGGACTTGGAGCCATCCGTATACAGTGACACGGTTCCTGCGTGACCCAGGAAGGTGTGCAGGGGGCACGGGCACAGCATAGTTTTCATAAAAAAAATAGATAACGGGGAACGGGAGAAGAACCTAGAGCAATTCTGTCCAGTTGATCCGGAGTCCACGGCAATTCCATTGAAGGAATATGCCTTTCACACATAATTCGCAGGAGAAGCGGGGGTCCTCTTCGAAGAGAAGAGCCAACACGGGAATGTTCACACGCCTCTCCGAGGCAGAACTCAGGGCATCTTTGGCAGAGCAATGTGATGAAGGCGCTGAACTTTCGAGTATTTATGGAGGGGGCTTCGCTTTGCGAGTCTTTTCCTACTTCCACCTGGAAACCTTTAGCGGGTGGGAGGTCTTCGGAGACGTGATTTTCTTCTTTTAGGAGCCCATCTGGCGAATGCCGATTTGGGCATAAGTAGCCGTACTCAAGACAGTCTAGTATTAGGCTAAATTTAGATAACAATATATAAAACAAAACAAAAACAACAATAACATTTTTTAAAAAAAGGAAAAGGGCAACGAGGAAGCACTCTCCGGCGTCGAGGGGAGGCCCGCCTCACCCCGGCGCAGGAACGTGGGACCTACAAAGAAACAAAAAAACAACTAAAAAATCAGTTACATGCCTCCTCCAAAAAGTCATAAAGTTAGTGTGCACGAACTCGTCTCGAGTACAAGGAAAAAGCAGTAGCGACCCCGCTCATCCCGGGACCGGGACAGGTAGCGAGCGCGAAGATCACCCAGGCTGGGACATTCAACACAAATGTGCCCGAGCAGTCTGGGGAAAAACGCAGTCATCACAATAAGGCGCAGCCGAGCGCTCCATCAAATGGCGGTGCGTCCTGCGCGTGTGTCGAATTCGGAGACGACAGAAAGTAATGGCACGCAACTTTAGGTTCCCTTCAGCCGTCTCTCATCTTCTTTACCAAGAAGCCCGGAGAGCTGCGCGTATTCCTGTCATGTAATCGGTGTGAGGAACAGCGAAACGCTGGTCTGGTCGCCCAGTCCTCGCGGACTCTTTGGCGCCCTCATCGGCGTTCGGAGGCGTGAATCCCCTCTTTGGAGTATCCAGTCTCTTAGGCACCCAGCTAGCCTTGGGTGGAGGCATAGGAGCCGAAGTTACTTTGGTGCTATCCCTGATACGGTAGGCTGCTTCACGAACCCCGAAAGACGTCCTCATGACCTACTTCAGGGGTGTTACCTCCTGAGTCTAACAACAGCACGGTGAAGGCGCACGAATGTTTCGCCTCACGGGAAATGGTCACGCTGGGGCAGGGATAGGAGCCTTGGTCTAAGCGGGGGATAGCTATGTACCCTTTGTACCACCAGCAGTACCAGGGGGTCACCCGGGGTAATAACTCGCAGGACGGTTCCGAATGGGAGCGAAAACGACCGTGCTCGTAGGCACTGCGGGGCCAGGAACAGAGTATACATTTTTTTTGTCGTTTTTAATTGAGACATAAGACGTCTCAGCCCGCGGCAGGCGCACCGAACCGAAGGCCTTAGCTTCGCGAAACTAGAGAGGATCGGTAGCCAGAACGGGCAAGATTTATTTCACTGCATTGCTTCGAGAAGCGGGGTGCGGCTCTCCGCAATTGACAAACTGACCATACACAATACGGATTTATTGTATTAGGCCTTGGAGCAACTTACAATGATTTCAGGTAAATTGACTTTGCACGTCTACACGAACTGGTGGCAGTAGTAACACTTCCGCGGCACTGGCACGAATGCCTTCACGAAATAGCGATACCATCAGCACCGCACCAACTCAGGCAGCCTGTCACGGTCGAACGTGACGAAGTGCGTTTTAGTGTGTCTCGATGGCCCTACCTATCACCCTACGTTTGACCTTGACCACCCCGTGGTCGGCATCTCTAAGTTGATGTATTCTTTGAAGTAATCTACGAGTTTCCTGGCATAAACTACTCATTTCACAAAGTTCATGGTAGAGTGCGGCGTCTCACCCACCGGCGAGCCATTAAGTATGCGAAGGGCACGAATCATGGCCACTTCGGAAGCGTCCGACGCATTCGCCATTGGCCAACATGCTGTCATCAGCAGAGCAAATAACCAGAATTCGTTTGAAGCCAGCGGACTCAAACCGCACAGGTCTTTGCTAGTTCCTCCCCACAAGAGCGTACCTTGGGGTTGGACGTGCTGATCTTGGTCTGGTCGCTTGTCGAAGCGGGAGCGAACCCATCCTTCCCTTAGGCCTCACGGAAGGAATTGAATTGAATGGTACAAAACAGACTGGTGCTGCGTAAGTCCATGTGGGCAAGCTTGCAGCCATTATCACAAAGAGAGGATTCATTAAAATTTGAAATGTTCTTTAAAAACATAGACTATGGTTAACAATCTAAAAGATATATATATATATATATATATATATATATATATATATATATATATATATATATATATATATATATAAAGGAAGAGGGAGTACAAACGTAGAAAAATAAATGGCTCTAGAATGCTGTAAAATCAAAGTAAAATCCTAAGACACGATACGTCTATCTGGTTCTAAAAATGATAAAACATTGAATTCCTTTAAGAGATTTGTCTCTGATAAAAGTTTAAACACTCGATCCATGTTAAAGGTGCACGGAAAGGATGCTCCTCAGAACCTGCTGAGGACACATGCCGTGGCAAATAAAAGGAAAAAGCCTTTGCCTCAGAGTATGAAAACGTAGGCATTCAGCAAATAGGTGGAGTACAGACATTGGTACTCCACAGTGAGTGCACATTGGAGGCTGTTGAAGGCCTTCCATCAGAAAGTCATGTGTCAGACGACAATGCCCAATTCTCAGACGGCATAGAATAACTTCCTGAGTACGGGTCCTAGTAGTGCGGGGCCAGGGGGCGGACTGAGCGATTGATGGCATGCAGTTTAGTTGGGGCCTCACGGAGGGAGAAAAATCCTCAGTCTTTTTTTGTCATTCGCTTGTTTTGTTTTTTTTCTTTTTCGGAAAGGAGGGCGGAGAGTGAACCTATTTCTCTCCACCCCCGTAAAGAGCCCTTAGGCCGTAAGGAGCGGCCTCAGCAAGATCCTTCTCTGCTCGGCTGTCAAGGGCGCACCAGTCGACTGATTAGGTCCTTCCTCTGCTTGAGTCATCGGGCACCCAGGCCGCCTGACGAGAAGCTTGTACAGGGTGGGACTCAGGTCGGTGTTTGGCATCGAGCCGTAGATCGACCCTATTTAAGATCCTGCCATCTGGAGCTAGGTCACCTCCGGAACCATGTCCTTCTCGGGGAAGGCCTCCATGAGGCCATCCTCCTCAAGGTATAACAGATCCCTATCGAGGGCTCTTTACTATTTTTCGGCTTGCGGGCCGACCTCCATTAGGGAAGAAAGGGGTCAGGCACACCAACCCATGTCAAAGTCATGCAAGGGCCACGGCCCAATGGGCTGCGCTTTCCCTTGTCCATCTAAGGGGGTTGGCACTGTCGAATAGCTCCGACCGGGAGGAGTCAATGTTGGGCACCTGTATGCTCTCTTGGCAGTCCCCTGTGATAGGAAGTGCTGCTGGTACTAAGATGGAGTCGACCATGTGCGCCTCCAAAGAAGGGAGTGAGAGGGAAACCACCGCATCAGGAAGCCTAGGAGAGGAGTAAACGTCCTCTCCGGTAGAAGATCTGGAGGTACCTTGAGATAGCACGGGGGTGGGAGCTTTTCTGATGTGGAGCTGCCCGTGGTCAGTCTATTTATGGCAAAGGCAAAGCCCTTTTGCCTCGTGCAGGTGGTGAGAAGGAAGCCCCTCCACCGGTTGAAGGGGTGTCGATTTTCCTCATCCTTCCAGACAACTTGGGAGGGCGAGGCCGCACTTGGAGGCGGAAGTTTGACATTCCCACGTCTTTTCACATATGGAAAGTATATAATATGACCCCCTCAATGCTTTGACAACCAGACCCACCATTCAAACGAAAGTGACCTAGAGTTTTAACCATAAAGGATGGTCCCAGCGTCGCCACCTTTTACGTGTACTGGAAGAAGGTGAGCAGAGTCGACGAACCAACAAACCCCTTGCCTAATACTTGCCGTAGCCAGCGGTCTTTCTGCCATCGCAGCAGATAGGGATCTCACGGTATACACTGACACTTGACTAAGGACACATAAGAGGACGAAGGTGTGCCGGACAGCCAGAACCTCTGAGGATAGAAGAGCAAGTTTGAAAGGGGTTAGTCGAGTAATAAAGTGTATAGATAGGCGGGTCCACTAACGAGTAGGGTAGGTAATCACCTATTATTATCATACTTTGTTGTTAGGTGATCCCAAGGCACCATAGCTACCGGATTGAACTCTGTACAAGAGGGAACAGTCATCCTGGTACAAAGTGCAGGTAGAAAAGGTTGAGGAGATTACCGTAATAAAAAATAAATAAATATTCGTAATAAATAAAAATAGTAATAAATAAAATAATAGTTAAATAAGTAAAATAATAATAATTAAAAATAAAGTGAGAGGGCTTCCCTAATTTGCATTCGGGCCAGGACGAGGTTCAGCTCCTCTAGGTACCAAGTGTAACAGGCTACAAAGGAGACCCCACTACGGGGACGAGGAAGAACACCTCATCACGAGAGGGGGGGGGGAGAAGTCTAACTTTCCCCTGTCTATAAAGCTCCCAAAAAAATCTTGTGTAGATACTCTGGTTATTTTTGCTTTTTCGATAGACACTATTGAGCGAAGGCAGTTTGGTAAGGAGAGATCTGAAAAGAAAGGGGTTGGAGCAAGAGAAAGTGAAAAAGCTTTGAAGATACATATGTATATAGCGGCTGATCCTATTACGGACATTGGGATCAGGAGGGTAGGTAATCATCCAGATGTCAACTACAGCATGGCTGACAATGCCATACCTGACACATCCTTGCAGGCGAGGTAGTGGAAGAGGACAGGCAGCAGTCCAGGCGGTATGGTGGCCATATTCATATTACCCGAAGGCACTCGTCTCCAAGCGTCGCTTCTAAGCGAAATGATGGGCGGCTCGGATAAATATTGCGGGGCGAAGAGGGCACAACCATAGCCTTAATTAATAAAGCATACACAAACGCTCATACCAACTGTAGGAATCTGAAACACCGCAATACGGGCAGAGGGAGGGCAGAGGAAGGCGATTCTGACGACGATATCTCTGCCCCAGAAGCGGGTCTTCTTCCTCGGCTGGAAACAAGGGCGCATCCGAGGACAAAAAAATCGAAGCTTGAGTCTCATCTTGGCTCAAGCGACGGCGCCGCCAAAATCCGGTAGGGGCCAGAAAATAAAACAACACCAGTTGCGTCGCTCTTCCACGACATTCGCAATATCTCGAGGCTCGAGGATCAGATGAGTCAGGAGGATATGCCGGAGCTCAAAAGATGATGGCGGAGCTCAAAGGGATGGCGGAGCTCAAAGGGATGGCGGAGCTCAAAGAGATGCCGGGGCTCAAAGGGATGCTGGAGCTCAAAGGAATGCTGGAGCTCAAAGGAATGCTTGGGCTCAAAGGGATGCTGGGGCTCAAAGGGATGCCGGGGCTCAAAGACATGCCGGAGCTCAAAGGGATGCCGGAAAAATGAATGAATAGTGCCGAAAATAAATGCTGCAAAGCCCAAACGGACGAGCCCGCAGCCAAATTCAAGGACGGGTAATTTGCATGAGTGTTCTCAATAAAAATATAGACATCTAGGGATTATACAAAAATATAGCTATGAAATTAAGATCAATAGAATGGAAGTACAGGAATTTAAAACCATTAAGGGGTGTAAAAGGATATAAAAAATAAACTATTGAGAACTCGGCAAAGAATAAAAACATAAACTATAGATGGATCAACAATAGATACAAGAACAGAGAATATAAAATCATGAAACAATATATTAAATTTTGGCTAAAAGATTAGATTCTTCTAAAAATTTAAAAATTCTATTCACACTAAAAGAGACATGAGTCTCGGACAAGATGCCCCGCAGAACCTGTTGGGGGATCATCTGCCCAGTAATGAAAGGGAAGACCCTCCTCCCAAGATTTCTCAAAAGGGGACACTCGGCAAAGATGTGAAGGATGGACAGATGCACCTCGCACAGGATGCACAAAGGTGGGGGCTGCCCATTTATCAAGTGCCCATGAGTGAGGCGGCAATGACCTATCCTCAGTCGGCACAAAATAACCTCCAGTCTACGTGGTCTCATGGTACGTGGCCATGGGAGGACTGAAGGTTTTATGAAATGGAGCTTGGTGGGAGGAAGCTCACGCCACATCTTCTGCCATAAGCCGACTACATATTCGGTGATGAGGGGATAGACATCCCCAAGTAAGACTGGGGCTGTCCCCAATGATGCCGCCTCCTTGGCCGCAGCATCCTCCCTTTCATTACCTGGAATGCCCACGTGACTGGGCAGCCAGCAAAAATAAATCTTATGAATAGGAGAAAGATAAAAAAGCCACCGCTGGATCTTGTAAGCCAGGGGATGGTTAGGACCAAAAGCATTCAGTGCCTTCAGAGAACTAAGGGAATCAGAGAAAATCGTAAGACAACCAGATGGCATAGGAGCAATAACAAAGAGTGCAGCATGAATGGCAACAAGTTCTGCTGTGAAAACAGAAGCTGCACTAGGTAGGCGAACCAATGAGGTCTGAGATGGAAAGACAGAGACAGCTCCAACTCCGTTCAATGACTTGGACCCGTCGGTAAACACAAAGTTCCAAGGCCGATGGTGGGAGGAGTGTTGATCATAGGTGGTTATCAAGGCTACAGGCAAGAACTGATCCTTGGGCCTACCAATAAGCCCCTTGCATACCACTACAGGTGGTATGAGCCATGGGAAAATCTTTGGTAATGAAAACGGAATAACAGAAAACGCTCTTAGACGTCCTGTGTGCTCGGCCATGCGCAGAGCAAAGGGGCGAGCCAGGGATGGAAATTATCATATGAGGCCACTGTTCGCAAATTGAACGTGCACTCATTCTATACTGGCGACCATGGTAATTGCTCAAGTCTAAAATGATATTTGAGGTTAGATATTTGAAAAGGAAGAGGAAGGGCCCCGTTCTCTGCATAGAGACTCCACACAGGGGAGGACTTGAAGGCTCCAGAAGGTAGGCGCACACCCTGGTTGCGCACAGTATTTAATTTTTCAGGGATGGACGGCGAGGCAGACGAGTACATCTGTGACCCATAGTCCAGCTTTGACTGGACCAATGCTGAATACAGAAGCCACAAGGGGTGCGTCGATCACTTCCCCAAGTGTGTGACAGTAAATTCATTATGTCCATTCTCTTCAGACAAGACCTTTTCAAAGCGTCCAAATGAGGCATCCAAGAAAGCCTCGAATCAAAGATCACCCCTAGAAATCTGAAATGGAGCTCAAAGGTGACAGGGACACCATAGAGTGACAAATGGGGAGGGTCCCATGTCACCGATCTATGATTGTAAAAGTGGACAGCCTTGGTCTTTACTGCGGAAAAGCGGAAGCCCTTGGAAGAAGCATTATCAGCTACAGTATTTATAACCTGCTGTAGCTTACGGATGCAAATGGAAGTCTAGGCGATGAACAGATAGGCGCTAAGTCATCCACGTATAGAGTTGAGTAAATCTCAGCTGGGAGATTTGCGATAATGCTATTGATGGCCACAGAGAAGCGGGTGACACTGAGGACACCTTCCTGTGGCACACCCTAAACCTGCTCTACGGGCTCTGTTAGGGCATTTCCAATTTTTACACGTAGTGTGCGCCACATGAGGAATTGCTCGACAAACCTGGGAAGAAAGCCCCGCAGGCCTCAGTCATGGAGTTTCTTAAGGATACCACGCCTCCAAGTGGTAGCATATGCTTTCTCAATATCAAAGAAAACAGCAACAGAATGCTGCCTCTTTGAAAAAGCATCTCTTATATAAGACTCTATTCTAACAAGCAGGTCGATGGTACTCTGTTTTTATCTGAACCCTGATTGAGAGGGAGATATAAGATGGTTTGTCTCCCAAAACCAGACGAGTCTTGTATTTATCATTCTCTCTAACAATTTACATGGACAACTAGTAAGGGCAATGGGGCAGGAATGGGTGGGTTCCGTCCCATCCTTTCCTGGTTTTCGCAAAGGTAAAACCACAGCCTCCCTTCAAATAGAAGGGAACAGGCCCCTAATCCAGATGAAGTTATAGATGTCTAGCAATGGGAGAGGAGGGATGGATGCATATTCCTAATCATATCATAGGAAATGCCATCCGATCCGGGTGCGGTGGATTCACAGTGCTTTATTGCATTATGGAGCTCATGGATAGAAAAGAGCCGGTTGATAGGATGTTGCTCCTGTTCGAGCCTAAAGGGCTGGAATTGGATGGAATAGTTGTCTGGGCTTGAAATATTAGCAAACGATCCGGCCAAAACATTGGAAATATTCGACAAGTCTCCCAACAGTTCTCCGGCCTGAACAATGTTGGGAGCTGTAAAGCCATTGGATTTCCCCAATAGCTTTTTGACTCTCTTCCAGATTTTGTCTACAGGGGTCTGCCAACATATCGATGCGATGTAACCATCCAACGAGGTCTTTCGAGCTCATCGAAGTTTCTTTACCATCGTGGGGCACCGATGGTAACGTCGACAAGCATGTTTACATTCAGTGACAACTCTCGAGCATTCAGCAGACCACCAGGGAAATTGTGGTCCACGAGCAGTTGAGCTAGAGAGCGGGATGGAGGAATTAGCTGCATGATTGACGTGGGCTAGAAGATCATCAATAGCCACTCCAATATCTTCATGAGGGAAGGACCCATCATGGCTCGAGAGGTGCCTGAACTTAGGCCAGTTTGCTTTGTTTATATTCCATCTTTTGCTAGGTGGTGGAGGAGGACTACCTGTACATGGTGTTATTACAATGGGAAGGTGATCACTGCCTCGCAAGTCAGGATCCACTGCCCAGTCGAAATCAGCTCTACAGCTTGGTGAACAGAGAGACAAGTCCACACATGTAAAGCTGTTCGTCTGGATGTGAAATGATGTGTGGCTGCCATCGTTAAGAAAGCAGACATCATTAATGCCCAGAAATCTCTCAATCATATTTCCTCTTGGGTTGTTATCATGGTCCCCCCCAAAGGGGGTGTCGAGCATTAATGTCGCCAATCAATAAAAAGGGAGGAGGGAGTTGAGAAATTAAATTAGCTAACTTTGTAGCTAAAACAACTGTATCTCTTTCCTCGCCAGGAGGAAGATACAGCGAACAGACCAAATAATGGCGACTGGAAAACAGGCGGACACCAACAGCCTGCAGGTCTGTGTTAAGAGATAGCTGGTTGTGGGGAACCCTGTTGTTACAAAGACAGCATAACCATGAATTGGTTCTCCAGGGTTCTTATAATATCCCACAAAATACGAAGGTTGGGTACTCTGCGACTACCCAAGCAAGTCTCCTGTAAAGCAATACAATTGGGATTGTAATCTTTAAGCAGGAGCTTGAACTCTTCCCATTTAGGAAAGAGACCTTGGACGTTCCAATGAATAATTGGAAACATTGTTACCGTTTAAGCATAAGGGTAGATTTCTTCCTACCCTTAGGGGTAGGATATTTTGGATTTGAACTACCAGCGGAAGTAGTTCGTGTCATACTAGCCTTAGGCTTAGAGTATGACAAAGGAGCAATCGGGAGCTTGAGTTTTGCCTTTAGTTTTTCTTTAAGAGGAGGAGCATCAGATTTTGATAAGTGGCTGTAAGAGAGAACTGTCTTCACTGGAGAAGCAGAGATGGAAGTAACTCCAGGGGTCAGCTCAGGTGTCGAGGGAACAGACGATGTTGACACAACTGGTGGTATTGGTTGGGATGGTAGAGGCGAGGACATCGGCAAACTTTGTGAATTCGATACTGATAGAGAAGGATGTGGAGTCACTTTTTTGAGAGTCCTCCTCAGATGAGGGGGTAACCTCCACAACAGCTGAGCTTTTAAATCTTTTATGCACTATTCATTCATTCATTCCACAACAGCTGACTCCTGGGAAGGAGCAAAGGTTGGTTCCTTCTCATTAAGGGATCGAAGGAATTCCAAAGCAGTATCAACAAGGGGGCTGGAGTGATAACTGGCTTTGGAGCTGAAGAAGAGCTTGGTCCTTTAGGGACAGGGTGAATGTCCAGAGGTGGAATGGATACCACCTGAAGACCAACATGATCAACATCCACATGTTTATGAGCGGTAGGAAGGTGCTTAACCATCCTTGGGGAACCAGGAGAGGATGGAAGGTTCCTCTTCTTGTTGGTAACCTCAGAAGCACTGTTAGGTGCTGACCTGGAGTGTTCATCACGAGGAGATGTACGTTTAGGACGGGGAGGACTTTTTTACCTGGTCAGGCACAGGAGGACCAGTAGGAGGTCTCTGGTTTCTCCCTTTCTTTGGTCTGGTAGAACGCAGAGCATCAGAAAAACTCACACCAGGTTGGACATACATCTCCTTTACTCTTCTTCTGGGGCCTCTTTAAAACTGACCCTCTTCTTGTTTCTAATGGCAATGACTCCCGTCTCATAGAGAAAGAAAGTGCATTGCTGTGATGTTGCAGGGTGTTCTCCACCACAGTTAAGGCAGCACGGCTGTTGAGAACAGGGCGTCCCGTGATAATCCGATCCACAATTCACACACAACCTTGCCTGTTTACAAAACTTGCTTATATGGCCAAAGCGTTGGCAATGGAAGCAGCGCCGTGGGTTTTCAATGTAAGGCTTGACTGAGATGTTAAGATAGCCAGCCAAACTTACTTCGGCGGTTCCAATCTGTTGAAGGTCAGGATTATGGTGGCAGTAGGTAACCTAGCGCCATTCATAAACTTGGAAATGCGGTGGGCACTTACAACATCGTAATCTATTAACTCTCCCGATCTGATAACACCTTTAATGGTGTTAAATGTCAGGTGCGAAGCAGAAGACATGCCTACAGAAGCTAAAGACTGTAGGGTCTTAATCCGTAGATGCTGCTCGCTTGATTTCGCCTCGACTATCAATGAGACTCCCCCCCGACTCCCACTGTAGTTTTAAAAACAGCGGAGCCGCATAACCGAGATTCTCTGGACTGCGGTGCTAAGACCTCCCAGAAACAAATTGACGACCCGGGCAACCAAACCTCCTCTAAGGCACGGTCCTGCAGACGATGCCCCCCCCCCCCCAGTGGGCGCATCCGTCGACCCATACAGAGGGAAAAGTAAGGAAAGAAGGAGAAGAGGCTGCTAAGCTGTGGCCGGACGGGGCGCTGAGTCCCGTCAGCACGGCAGCCAGGAAGGCAAATCACCGCGCCGCTTACTGGGAAGAGAATTGGTATAAAAGACGAAGTCGGGTTAGCAGAAGGAGAAAAAGGATGCCAAGCTGGGGCCAGATGGGGCACTGAGTCACGTCAGCACGGCGACCAGGAGAGCAAATCGCCGTGCCCCTTACGGGGAGGGATGCCGGAGCTCAAATAGATGCCGGGGCTCAAGGGGGATGACGGAGCTCAAGGGGATGCTGGGGCTCAAATGGATACCGAGGCTCAAAATGGTGCCGGCGCTCAAGGGGATGCCGGGGTTCATGGGATAAGACATTATTTTTCGCCACACTATGGGTACGGCGTTAGATTTATAGCGTCGAGAAGTAGGATTGATCTAAGCGAACGCGGGCATAACAATTTCATGGGTGCCAGGAGCAGGACGCCCATTGGAGGATACGATGAACTTAAAAACGTGGTGGGTAAGAAGTTACTAATGCGTCATCACGCACATGGACAATCACAAAACCGTTATCATTACCTTTTCGTCTTCACAGCAGCGTAACAATTTTCTGCTCTGTTACGGAATCCCGCGGATTGGGTAAGAGCATCCCTTATATTTACTTACCCCGAAGCTCAATATGGGGTAAATAAACACACAACCTCCTGAGGTGGAACCACGAAGGGTACTATAATCGCACGCCAAAAATCCACTACTACACGTTTTCACCCTCGAATTAAAACAACTGAACTTCAAGTTTAAAAATTAAGCTTTCATATAGAAAAATGAACTTAGAAATTTTAAAAATTGACTTAAATTAAAATATTTGGATTTCAAATTAAAAATGACCATTTTAAAAAAGCTGGATTTTAAATTTTTTTTTAAGAAAATAAATAAATTTCCTCCGCCTGGGCTGGCGGTAACCCGTATTTATGCCCAATCTGCCCGCACTTGGGTTGGGAATCGTCAACTCGAGGATTTTGCAAGCTACGAGGGGCGGTCAATAAGTTTTGCAATTCGGATATAAGGAAACGAGATATGAGGAAAAGTGTTTATTATTTTTCAATATAACTCCCCTCGACTTCAATGCACTTGCGCCACTTGTCTCTGAGGCTTCCAATTCCCGACAACCAGAAATCTCCCGACTGCTGTTCAATCCACTTCTGGACGGCGAGCTAGACATCTTCACCGTCCCCAAACCGGCGTCTACGTAGAGGACCTTTGAGCTGGCGGAATAAAAAGTAGTCGATAGGGGCAAGATCTGAACTGGAGGGAATGGTTAAGCTCCTCGAATCCACACTCGGGCAGGGCAGATGGTGCAACTCTGGCCTTGTGGACTTTGACGACGTTGAAGTCGATCATGGAGCGTGAGGTTTCTAGGGATCCAAAGGGCACAGACCTTGGTCATGGGCAAATTGTCATGGATTATGTTGATAACACTTCCTTGTGATATTCCAAGTTCTCGCTCGATTTCTTCTACCTTCACCCGTCGATTTTCGAGGATCATCCTCTCCACCCAGGCCACATTGTCTTCGTTGGTCACGTCTGACAGGCGTCCTGGACGGGGGTTATCTTCAAGGGACTCACGACCATGATGGAACTCCCTATTCCAGCGAGCAATGGTTGCATAGGAAGGGGCGGTGTCGGTGTACACTGCAACCATGCGTTCATGGATCTCTTTTGCATTCTTGCCTTCCTTGGTCAAAAATTTGATCCCTGCGCGGTGCTCAATGTCGCAGGATACCTTGTGGTCGTTATGTACTACTTTGTTGAAGTATGCTTTGATCTAAGAGTGCGAATTTTGTTGTTTTAATGAAGAGCCGCTTCAATACGTAAGGATATAAAGAAACACACAAGAATTATCCCAAAATAAACATAAATTTTAAATTTAACAATTAACTATTAAAAAAAAATAAACACATTTATATCCTCTTCCTACGCTAACCGAGACTAACCTGGTGGGCAACTGGGCCTATTACAATATCTTCAATGACAAAAATAAACAAATAGGCTACGCGTAAACACATCAATTACCGATTAGTATTTTTATCGCGACCCTTTTAGATTAGCGTTAAACATTAAATTAAAGTACTCTCTTCTACTAACAAATATGACAGGGGTTCAGCACAATTGTTTCTACTTCGATTAAATCGTGAAATGTACTAACCTCATACTATCGCAATATGAATATAAATGTTCTTTCTAACTTACATGACAGACGAGATTAGGGATTGCCGGATGTCGTTGGAGGGCCTATCTCGCGCTTCGGAGATTTGGAGTGGCCGATGTTAGAATTTCGTCCAGATGGGATGGAGGAAGCGAGGTTGGGCGATGTCAACTTGTTATTGCAAATTTGCCTACGGTTACGTTAAGAAGACGCAGAGAGTTACGGTGCTCTTCGCTCCAAGAGTCCTCTTCTGAATAATCTTGAAGCCTCTTGGGTTATTCTTTAACGCCGGGTGCCCAACTAGTTTGGGGGTATACGAGAGGGATTTTTACCGTAATTAAGGAATGGAACCTCGTTGGGGCTTGGTTCTTCTCCTCTCACTCTTACGGAGTTTGAGCTGTGAGAGTAACTCGAGTGTGAGCGGGTTTTCTTTTCTCCAGTCAGACTTCTTCTAAGTCTGTAAAGGATTCTTCGGTATGGCACCGATACAAAACTTGACGATTTATGTTAATTCGGTCCTGGGGGGGGGGTCGATCTTCTCAATTTGTTCCTTTATCGTTTCTCACTGAATAATCTTGACTGGCTGAAGGATTGATCTTCACGAACTGATCCTACGTCGTTCTCACCGAATAATAATATTTTCTCTTTCCTCCAGGGGCTTATTTATAGGCGAACCACCGCCCCATCTAAGGGGGCAGGGGCCCGGCCGCAAAGGGGAGCGCGAATGATGAGTTCGCATCTGGGAGAGCGAGAAGTGCAGAGGTTAGCACTGAGGTACCCAAGTCGGCTCGTTAATTAGCGAGACCCTCAACCGCCACACTCCTTGGCGTGCCTTTTGACTGGCACCGCTTTTTTTGTGATATAACCACGGGCCTAGGGATCTCGTAGGTAATTGGATCTTTAGAGCGTAGTTTAAGGGCCTTTGATGGTTGCCTTAACACAGATGGTCGCTCCAACTACCTATGCAACGGGGAGATCAAACAGGGTAGGCAGTTACTGTTATTTGCCGGCTACCGTTCCCACGAGTCTAATCATGGAGCTCGCTTCTCCGGCTTTCTGCACAAGGGGGGGGGGGTGCACTTTAAGGTATATGTCCGCCTGGCCCTCCTGGAGGCTTTCTATTGCTATTCCTCTACACTCAACCTTCTCCATTGTTGAAAAATTTGTGACTGACGATCTGCGATCAGCTACTGCTTCTTAAATAGACGAGGCAGAAGCGTGCGGCTGTAGTTCCTGACTTGTCATTACTTGTCCTAACACCCCCACAAACAGCCATTCCCCTTCCTCTCTTTCGCCCTACCGATTCGCAAAAATTATTGACCACCCCTCCTATTAAGGCATTTCAGCGCCCAATGTTCCCACTTTGGTTGGCCATGTGCTGTAAGGTCGTTCCTTACTTTCCTCCGCCAAGCTTTGTGACCAGTTAATTTTATATTTTTACAGGATATTATTTCGCTTTTTCAGAGATCTCTTAATTTTATACACGTAGAAAATACCAAATATTGCAAATTTGCACTATAAAATATTTTTCCAGTGCAGTATTTGAAAAAATACTCAATTGAGTATTGAGAGGGGATGTTATGCATTGCAACGGTTGCTAGAGGCGCGAGAGCTGCCAATGAGGATATGATGAGAAGAAATCCCACAAGCTATGAAGATAGGCTCTCTACCGTCACGGTAGACAGTTGGCCGAAATGTTGGAAACGTTCGGAAAATGACTGATGGAGAATTTTATTTTTTATAATTTTAAGCAGTTTATCATTACAAACGCACATGGTAAATAATACTGGAGATACGACTCTTACGAATGTTTGTATGTATAAAAGATGGTACTTCATGAAGAAATAAGTGCCTGAGAAGCGAAAACACTTATTTTAGCGTAGGTTGATGGCGAAATTAGTGCTGTTGACATTTTTTAATTGAATTTCATTTGCTTTAAAAGTTACTTTTTATGTTAAAAGTTAGCTTTTTTAAGTTGAAGGTCAATATTTTAAATTTGAAAGTCAACTTTTTAAATTTGAATGTCAAATATTTTTAATTAGAACTTCAAAATTTTTTTAATATGAAAGTCAACTTATTTAATATGAAAGTCAACTTTTTAAATTTCAAGTTTATTTTTTTTTTTCTCTGAAGGTGAAAAGGTGTAGTCTACACCTCAACTATGAAAGAGGACCGGACCCTGGTGACTTCGAACAAGGATGTTCGAAATGTGTCTTTCACCAGACGAAATTACAATCAACCGAGGACAAGGGATTCAATCCCGGCCATACCTCCCCGAACGCATTGAATCCCGGGGATACCTCCCCGAGATCATTCAATCCCGGGGATATCTCCCTGATCGCATTCAATCCCCGAGTGCCGTCCCCGATCGCATTCAATCCCGGGAATATCTCACCGATTGCATTGAATCCAGGAGATAGCTCACCGATCTCATCGAATACTGGGGATATCTCCCCGATGGCATTCAATCCCGGGGATATCTCACAGATCGCATTCGATCCTGGGGATATCTCACCGATCGCATCGAATACCGGGGATATATCCCCGATGGCATTCAATACGGGAGAAACCTCCCGATCGCATACAATACCGGGGATACCTCCTCGATCGCATTCAATCCCGGAGATATCTCCCCGATCACATACAGTCCCGGGATATCTGCCCGATCACAATCCCTGCGATACATCCCCGATCGCATCTGATACTTGCGATATATCCCCGATCGCATACAATCCCGGGAATACCTTCCCGAAAGAATTAAATCCCTGGGATATCCCCCTGATCGCATACAATCACGGGGATAACTCCACGATCGCATTCAATCCCGGAGATACCTCCATGATCGCATTCAATTCCGGGGATACCTCCACGATCGCATTCAATCCCGGGGATATCTCCTCGATCGCATTCAATCCCGGCGATACCTCCCCGAACGCATTCAATCCCAGGGATATATCCTCGAAAGCATTCAATCCCAGGGATATCTCATCGATCGCATACAATCCCGGGGATACCTACCTGATCGCATTCAATCCCGGAGAAAACTTTCCGATTGCATTCAATCCGAGAAAACTTCCCAACCTTATTCAATCGTGGGGACTTTCCAACAAATGTTCATTTTATATGTCAATCTTCCCGCGGAGACAGGCCTACCGTCCATCGCCTGAGAGCATTCCCCGGAGCGGCTAAGACGAAACAAAGCAAATAAAGAGGCAGATTTAAGGTCTGAAAAGGAACAAGGTCGAGGACTTTAAAGTGGACGAGACGTTAAAAAAATGCCTTTGTTTGGCCGAAATAGGCTGGGCGGGGGGGGAGGGGGGCTTCATACCATGGAGAATACTATACTGGGACTACGTGTAGGAAGAAAGGCAGTTTTGGGATCTCGCCCTCACAAATCCTGCTACCTCACTCCAACTCCACAACTCCGCAGGTGCATCTGAAGACTCTGGGATGTGAACGGGCGGACGAAAACGGAAACCGTTAAACAAAAGCGGTTGGGCAAACGGCCTTCAACAAGGCAGGAGGCCCGGATGAAGGACAACACGAAAGAATTATCTTCGAATGAGAGAATATTAAGTAATCCAACGGATGATTTTTCCTTTGACAAAAACGTGGAAATTTACGAGGACATTTTCATTCGAAGGAAAATAATGAAGGGACCTCATACGAGTATTATGTATATGAGGTCAAATTAGTTTTTTCAAACAAAATTTTCCATAATTCTAAAGGTTTGTTAAAAAAACGTTAGCATTATATAACGTTTTCATTATTTAAATTTGTATAAATTCCTTTGTATTTGAAAACTTTTGTTCTTTTTATACTTGTATACTAAAAATAAAGGAGTACCCCAGTGGGGGGAAAACGGAGGCATTTATAAATCAAGTCGGCAGCGAAATCCTTTTGTCGTGTCTCGGAGAAATAATGATAATCATAAACTGTTCTCTTACAAATTGGGTTTAGCGCTCATTAAACACTAAAATAAAACTACCAATCCCCTACGCCCCCTTTATACCGGATCAAGCCCAAAGCCCTCCCCCCCTCACACTAAATTGTTGACGCCAAATAAGCCCTCCCTCCATGGTGATGTGGCGCCTTGTACTGCTGCATCTCGTCACCAGGGTTCATCCCGTGCCAGAAGGCCATTCTCACAAGACCCATCCACGCACATTAACCTCATCATCAAACTCAACTTTTTTTTCCTTCACCCAGTACTTTCAGTAGTCCAACGATCAATATATTAAATAGCGATGGCGACACTACACACATTTGCATCCCCTCCCCCCTCACCCAAACACCTCTCCTGTACATCAAACCACTTTATCAATATTCCTCCCGAACGCATGCCTTACTTCAAAAATTATTTTCACACTACCTAACAGTTTACTATTTACTCCAAGCATACATCATCATACTCGTTCTCCACATGGATGAACCCAGAATTACATTAAGTATTTACTTAATCGCCGCCACACTCCCTCCCACCCTATATCTCCGTTATTCCCCCGCTATCAATCCCTGTTCTCCTTCTTACAGGACCAATCTCCCATATACTCGTACCTTTCCCATAGCACTAGGATTTAATCCTTTGTTCTTGGCTTCACTTTTCTCCGTTTACCATCAGACAACGGTACTATCGTATTCTTCCAATAGGCCAGGCACTATTTCACTTTCAAATGCCTTACAACAACCAGACCACCAACATTCATTTAGCATCTCCAGCATTTAGCCTATATTTCACATCTCTCACAGAACTAACAACCTTTTCTATGCTTATCTATTCCAAACCCTGATACTGCGCCCGATTTTACATCCACGAGCACAATCATATTCATGTCAATTTCCATACTAACAATATCTTAACTCAAATCAAAGTAAGCTAGCCATCAACTTTTAAACTCCTCATTGCTCACAAGTACCACCACATTCTTATCTTTGATGTTCACATAGCTTTTAACCCTCATCCTTCCTCACAAGTATCCTGCCGTTCACATCCTTGCTGTTCAAATAGCTGCTAACCTCCTCGTTGCTCACAAGTACTATGCCGTCTACATTAGTGATGTTCATAGCTTTAAACCTCGTTGCTCACAAGCACCCTAAATCCCTTATCCTTGATGTTCCCATAGCTTTTAACCTCTTCGTTTTTCACAAATACCCGGCCATCTCCATCCTTGATGTTCACAGTTTTTTCTTTTCTTGTCCATACGGATCATCTTTCATCTGCTCTCCAAATACTCCAATTTCTTTCTTACGCTAGCTAATCACTCGTTTCACTTTTCTCTTCACCTCCTGGTATGTATTCATCAGCATTTTGCAATATTCTTATATGCGCTATTAATCATTTGTCACTGTTTCTCGTTTGCTCTCCACTTCACGTTTCACATAATATTTCTATCATTCAGCGTTCTAATTTCTCATTTTCAATTCTAGCACACCCACACAAAGACTTCCCATTCACTACAACCTGAACCACGCTAATAGTTTGTAGGGAAAGTTAGAATTTATCGGTTCTGTGAATCAATTTTAATGAAGTTTTTCCCAGCTTGGCAATACTAATGTTATGTTCTTATTATGAGGTTACGTCCTTCAAATATTATTTCACATTCGTGGTTTTGGGGGGTGAAAGTAGACCATCTAGACATATTTTTGAGAAAACAAAGGATAATTATACATATTAAGCATACCTTGCATATATATTTAACAGAAAACCATAATTATAATACACGATTGATGGACATAATGAATCAGTTGACAACATCAGCGCCATTTTGACGAGTGACTTCAAAACCTATCATGCATGGATCTGTCTATTTCTTAATAGTAACAGGTTGGAGGGGAAGGCCCTTGTGGTGGTCGATGCACTCGACAAGGCACGGCATTCCGTACTCGGCTGTTCCAACCTGATCCTGGGTGTAGACCACAGACCCCTCCTGAAGAGGTTTGGCGATAGGTCGCTTAACGATATTCCAGACCTACATCTTCGCAACTTCAAAGAGAAAACCCTGCGTTACCGCTTCCGCCTGATAAACATACCTGACGTGCACAATGCTGCGGCCGACGCAGTCTCCCGACACCCACTAAGTGAGCCGACACCACCGCACCTCCAAGACGACATCGCCAATACCACTGACCCAACGAGCCGAGCCACACTACTAAGGCTGCCACACGAGTTCTTTGCTGCTCTACGCACTCATGACCTCAACTCTGATCGCGTCTACACCGAAACAGCTTCAACTTCAGCTGAGGTCATAAAGTCAATCACGTGGAATGATGTTCGCCTTGCCACCGCCAGCGAGCCAACGATGGAGGAGACTGCCAATGGTGACGCTGGACTGATTTCTTCCCTACATCGCATCTTCGTCGCATTTGGCATTAACGATGAGCTATCATCGGATGGTGGGTCTGAGTTTACTCCTATGAAGACTTCCAGTTTCCTGCGCGATTGGGTAGGGGAAGTCCACCACCGTGTATCGTCAGTCGCCTTCCCTCACAGAGGTAGTTGCCGCACAAAGGTAGGTGTCGGGTGTGTGAAACGTTTGATTATGGATAACACTGACGCTAATGGCACACTGGATACCGACAAGTTCCAACGAGCCATACTCCAATACCGCAACACCCCCAATCGTGTCACGCATCTTCGGGCGCCCCATCAGGGACTTCATCCCTATTCATCCAGGCAAGTACCAACCACACAAAACATGGCAGGAGACCCTCGTGATGCGTTACGAGGGACTTCGCAACCGCAATATGCGTGCGGCCGAACGCCTCTCTGAGCAAATTCGCTCCCTCCCCACCCTGGTTATTGGGACCATGTTCGCATCCAGAATCAAATTGGACCCAGTCCAAAAAAATGGGACAAGACCGGCATCGTTGTTTAAGTACGCCAGTTTGACCAGTATGTAGTGAGTGGGTGGCTCCGGACGTGTAACAATGCGCATACCTGTGATACCCCGAGCACCCCTAGCCATGACCCCCGGCCCATCAATGGCCTCTCTCCCACCAACCAGGTCATCAGATCCCACAGCGAGCGCCGCGGATCACCCAACGCCTGCTGCGACCCCCTAATAGCACCGCCCCAAACCCAATTACACCACCACCTTCCCCTATCCAGTCTACATCCAGTACCTCATTACCTGACCGAACAGACGACTATCTTCACCAATCGCAGAATCAGAGAGCACCGCAATTGCCACGAGCCCTAAGAGCCCTCCTACCTCACAACAAGCCAGGCCTGAAAGAGCGTCTCACGCTTGCCTTGGCGCCCACGTCGAGCCCCTTGCCCATCCGGCACACACGTCGGTTCCCTGGAGGTCCCCTCCAGAGACCTATGAGGGCATAGAGAATGATGATACCATTGTATTCTAGTGTACCATATTCATTGTATTATATTCTAATGCCCTATTTCTGGTTTTCTAGATTGTTGTCATTGCTGGACTTTGAACCGAAATATAGATTAAAGCAAATAGTGTTGTACATATTTAGGATGGAGCATTGTCATGCATGAAAACTAATCCTTAGAAGTAGCAACGGTATGTCATATAGCCAGGGATCCAATACGTAATTGAAGAAGTTGCAGTCACTTTAACACCATCAGGCAACCTGAATGGACCAACAAGTCTGTGTCCAGCTATACCTTTCCACAATATGACTCCTCCTCCCTGGTTTTGACGTCGCAAACGTTGGTGACGCTCATCTCCGAAAGAAACCCAACCATTTGCTCAACCTCACGATCAAATGGTTGGGTCTCTTTCGGAGATGAGCGTCACAAGACTTCAAAGTCTTGTGACGGAGAATTAAAGGAGGCAGTTTCAGGGAGCACGCACGGGAGCCATGGTCCCTAGGATACGGTTCCTGGTATTCTTCGGTACATAGGGACGACCAGCGACTGTGAAAATTACTGCTTGTTTGTCCTGGTTTCAGGGTCAGGAGGTCCCACAATCGGATAGCTTTTTCCTAAGCGAAGGGTCCTTCAGAAATCGTCTAACCGTGTCCACTTTGAGAAGTAACATACTCCACAATAACATGAAGGGAGGTATCTTCAGCACTTTCCTAGTCGCCATATTGTACAGACCAGTTGGGAAATGTTTGGTCAAAATTGCTTCACAGAGAACCGAAAAATCTTAACTTTCCCTACCAAGCTATTAGCGTGGATCAGGGAGTATAGGTTACTTGTTCCCATTTGCTAAATCTCCATATTCACCCTTCCTCTCCTCTACTTTCAAGCATTTTCCATATCCCTTCCTCTCTGACTTAAAATACTTTCAATTTTGTTTCTTCTTCCTTTCCACCGTCCTTGCCTCCGTGGTTCGGGTCCTACGTTAATCAGAAGGTATCCACTGAGAAATATATGCATAGTACTGAGTGCAGATCTGTAATAAAACTACCCAAAAAAAGAAGAAAAACATCCTTTCATTCATGTACCAACCTATTTAACTTTACACAGCACAGTCATGTGATCAGATAGTCTCATACACAAGCATCTTACAGCTTTTAAATCAAATATGCCCTACATTCTTTCCTACTAAGAACATATGAATCATACTCTTGCATTACCCTGTCCTTTACACATTCCATGCGTATTTATGCACAGCCTTGTTTGTGGTGAAAGAATGCGTTTGCTGCACAAGTTTCTTTCAGCAAAGAACCCTACCCTCCATTTTACATTTTCTTTCCCACCGGATGTACCAAAAGCTTCAGTTATACCCTCTCTCAAATTCTTGTCATCAATTCATCTATTAATATCTCCCACAACCATCAACCGATAAATCTTCAGATCCATTTCTTTTTTAGGTGCGATCTGGCGACTGTGTAGTAGGGCAAAATTCGCCATAATCTCGCTAAAGACTAGGCTAGATTAACAAAAAAAACATAAAAAAACAAATAAAAGATACAAAAAGAAGAAGCAAAGAAACAGCAAAACAATAAGGAAACACGCTTCGGAGTCAGTTAAATAAAATGGAGGCCTTCTCGAAAAAGTCATAGTCCGCAAGTCAGTGTAAACAAACCCGTCCCGAGGTACAAGGGACAAACGGTAACGTGCTCGAAGATCACCCAGACTGAGACATTCGATAAGAAGGTGCTGAATAGTCTGGGGACCACGCAGGTGGGGACGGGCGCTCCATCAAATGGCGGTGAGTCACGGGGTGTGTCCAATTCGAAGAGGACAGAAAGCAACCTGAGGCCGTCGGGGCATTGTGAGGTAGGTCCATGGGAACAAAGGCGGGGCAATGGCACGCAACTTTAAGCTCCCAGGTTCTTTGCCAAGTAGCCCGGAGGCCTACCCTGATTCCTGCCATATAACAGGTGAGAGTAAGACCCAAGCACTGGTCTGATCGCTTAGTCCTCCCATACTATTTAGCGCCCTCATCGGGGAGCTCATTCCCGCAATTTCCACATGTCCAGGAACGCAGCAGGAGATAATCTCGACATCCAGCCAGCTCGCGGTACCCGTGGCGTCAGGATACCGGGAAGCATTGGGCGAGATGTCAATGCAATCAAGACGCTTTGAGTCGCTATACATCACAATCCGATCGCCGAACCGCTACAACGTGTTATCTTCCGTACCGAATGGTGTATTGCAACCAGCTCAGCCGAAAAACAAACGCATCGGATAGTAGAGCCCCGGTGTATTAAAAGAGAGAAGATACGGTGCGTAAAACGAAAGCCTCCTAGGACTTGGAGCCATCCGTTTACACTAGCACGGATCCAGCGCGAGACGGAATGTGCTGCAAATAGGCAGAACGCAATACTCCCGGGGATGTAGAACCAGTAGCTTTATCAGCACCCAAGGCGCTAACCGTCACGGAACTGATAATATCCATGGCGCAGTTACAGGATAGTAAGTCTGTTTTTTTTTTGCTTTTTTTATAAGCAGCCCATAAAAAGGCAACAAGAAACAAGCGGGTTCCGGAGTCGGGGGTAAGCGCGGCTCCCCCCGGTGCAGGAACATAAGACCTAGAACAAACAAAGAAATAAAGTGGAGGAGGTCAGCCTCCTCCAAAAGGTCGTATAGTCCGCAAGTCTGTGTACACAAAACAGTCCCGATTACAAGTGACAAGAGGTAGCGCCCCCGCTCGTACAGGTATCGGGACAGGTAACGCGCGCAAAGATCACCCAGACTGGGACATTCAGCTGCGAATGCAGTGAGCTTTTGGCGACTGCGGAAGACGCGGGGCTCGCGCGTACATGTGAATAATGCATTGTGCACGGCAGAGAGCGAGTGGCGGATCGAGTCCACTTTTCGCCATATACCCTCAGCTGCAGATGCATAAATCTCGTATCCGTAATCGAGATACGAACGAACAAAGGATCGAGAAAAAGTAAACCTATCAGCGACCAATGCGCTGAAGGTCACAGAACGAATAATATCCATGCACTGGACCAAAAGACCCTAAGGTTGCAAATTATGAGCCTCCCAGGTGAGGCGTCGGTCAAATACAAGAACAAGGAAACGGTGCGAGTCCACCATTACCAGGCCAACCCATTTAGAAACAAGTCTGTGTCATGGTGGATCCGTGGATAACTTCAGAAATGCACCACCTTAGTCTTGGACAAGGAAAACCGAAGCCTGTGCACTTCGCCATAGCGAGACGAGATTCAATGCCTGTTGGAGTCGACGCTCCAGAATTGGTATCTGGGCGCGCCAAAAGAGATCGAAAGGACGACCAGTAGAGCGTAGCGAGAACATCTTCGGGAAGCACCGAGGTGATGCCATGATGCTGTGGGGAAAGAGTGTGACATTAACGGCACTTCCCTGCGCAACACCCTCTTCCAGTTCCATTATGCCGGAGGGGGCTCCCCCATCCGTACACGGCATCTCGCAAAAATTCAGATATGAAGACTGGGAGGCGTTCCCTCGCCCCCATCGTGTAGAGAGTGTCCATGATCCCGTATCACCATGCGGTGTCATAGGCGTTGTCCAGATCCAAAAACACCGTAAATTAGTGCTGTCTACGAATTTCTCCATCAACTTGCACACGCAGGAGGTTAGAGAGATTGGGTGGAAACCAGCCGGGGTAGAGTGATCTCTCCCCGGTTTGCGAAAAGCGAGCACAGCAGCGATTCGCCAGGAATCTGGGAGGATTCCCTCTACCCAGATCCTGTAGAACAAATTTAACAGAAATGTCATGACCCGCTCACCCAGGTGTCGAAGCATGGCGTACGGAACATTGTACCGACAAGGGGCGATGTCCGCGCACGAAAGAGAGCGGAACGCAACACACTCAATGTAAACCTGTCGGTGAAGGGTTCACCGCCTCTGAAAGTAAAGTCCGGTCGGCGGCCTTCCGCGACATTACGACACGCATTGAATGCTGGTGGAGAGGTCTCCCGGCTAGAGAATGGGGAGAAAGCGATCGCGAAAGGTTCCCTCACGGACGCGGGGTTTGAGATTGCGGTCCCATTCTCCTGGAGAATGGGAAGGGGTTCCTGCGAGAACTTGCCCGAATCCTTTGGACTCGATTCCACCCCTTTGCTAGAGGGGTCTTCCAAGCACCACCGGGGTGGGCTCTCAGGTGGCAGCGGGGCAGAAAATGATATTTGAATGGGAAAGTGATCACTAGCATGGAGGCCATCAACCACTGCCCAATCAAAATAGGGCTTTGCATCCGGAGACCACAAATGATAGATCGAGACAGGAAAATGAAGCGGTTCTCTGGCAGTGATGCGTAGGGTCATCCACATTTAAGAGACCCATCTCAAGCTCGTCGATCAGGTCAGGAAGGACTTGACCCCGGGGATTGATAGAGTAGTCTCCCCAGAGGGGGTGGCTAACGGTTAGATCTCAGAGCAAGAGATAGGGCCACGGCAACCGTGCCACAACGCGGCGGAAGTCCCCCGCGTCGAAATCGGCTGACGGTGGAATGTACGCGGAAATAATACCTCCTATCAAGGTGGAGCTGCACAGCTACTGCGTGAAAGGAGGTATCTAAAGAGAAGAGAACGGAGAAATCATGGCCGGTGTAAATCGCACATCCTCCCGCACGACTCCCATCCCGTGGTGGTGGGGCCGCAAAACCCTTATATCCCGGGAGGGTGGGCAGGGGACATGCGCCCAGCATGGTCTCCTGAAAAAAGATAGCTAACGGGGAACGGGGGAAGACGAGCCTCCGCAGCTCCTCCCAGTTGGCCCTGAGTCCACGGAAATTCCAGTTAAAGGAATATGTCCTACAGTTCTAGCTCGGAGGAGAGGCGAGGGCGCTCCTCGAACAGCAGCCCCTTACGGGAATGGCCATGCGCTTCCCGGAGGCAGAACTCCGGGCGCTGTTGGC
The DNA here is from genome assembly GCA_963969495.1 of Ceratothoa steindachneri. Classification (NCBI taxonomy): domain Eukaryota; kingdom Metazoa; phylum Arthropoda; class Malacostraca; order Isopoda; family Cymothoidae; genus Ceratothoa; species Ceratothoa steindachneri. The sequence goes on along the minus strand of OZ018323.1, from coordinate 114,243,703 downwards.
CGGACAATGCGCTGGCGCCTTCGAGGACTTATTGGGGGAAATGGGCTGGCCATGCGAGTCTTTTCCTCCCTCCACCTCGAAACTTATGCGGGCGTTGCGGCTTCGGAGGCGGGCGGCCCTCTCCGAGCCACCCAGCCCACCACTGGGCGTGGGCGAAGGAGCCAAAGGTCCTTTGTTGCTATCCTCCTTTGGGGAGACAGCTTTAGGAACCACTGAAGATGGCCTGGCGACCAACTTCAGGGGTGTTGCCTCCTGTGAATCTAACGACTCGGTGGAGGCACGAGGCCGTTTCGCCTTACGGGAAACGGTCACGCTGGGGGAAGGGGAATGAGCCCTGGTTTTAGCCGGGGCTGGGTGTGAACCATTTATGCCGCCAGGTTATCAGGGGAGCGCCCGGGTTAAAAAGAACCCGCAGAAGGGCTCCGGATGGGCGCGGAAACAACCGTGCTCGTTGGCCTGGATGGGCCAACGAGCCCAGGCAGAGCTGGGAGCGCCAGGACCAAGTCCTTAGCCTCGCGGAATGAGAGACGATCCTGGGCCTGAATGGCCAGGATTTCTTTCTCGAGGAGATATGCACCACATTGCTTCGAAGAAGCAGCATGCGGCTCTCCGCAATTGACACACTTGGCCACACACAATTTGGACTTATCGTGTGCAGCCTTGGAGCAATTTACACAGACTTCGGGTGACCCCGACTTTCCACGTATTCATGAGCGATTCGTATGGCCGAAGCGGTGACAGTAATAGCACCTCCGCGGCAGTGGCACGAATGCCTTGACGCGGTAGCAGTACCAACCGGCACGTACCGACTCAGGGAGCTTGTCACAGTCGAACGTGACGAAGAGTGTAGGGGTGGGTCTCGAGGCCCCTCCCTGTTTTCTAATCACACGCTTGACCTTGACCACCCCGTGGTCGGCCAGCTCTAGAGTGATATCTTCTATGAAGTAGTCCACAAGTTCCCTCGCATAAACTACTCCTCTCACGACATTAATGGTAGAGTGCGGCGTCACACTCACCGGGGTGCCATCAAGTGTCCGAAGAGCACTTATCTTGGCCGCCCTGGAGGGATCCACCACATTCGCCAGAAGACTCCCGTCCGAGAAACGGGTCACCTTCGGCTCTCTGCCAATGACACTAGCTAAAGCTCTCCTCTGATGGTTCATGTTGCCCTTAGCTAACATGGTGCCATTAGTGAAGCGAATAACGACGAAGCGTTTGAATCCAGCGGGCTCAAAAACGCAGGGTAATTTCTGAATGAGGTGCCCCGATGTAATCGAGGCAACGCTCTGCTCTCTAGCACTTGTGGTCATAGTCAGGGGCGCCGCACCCCGGTGGGCAGAGGGGACGGATGTGCCGATCTTGGCTTGGTCGCTTAACGAAATGGCAGCAGAGCCATCCGTCCCCGCAGCCCCCGCGGATGGAGAGGACCCCCGAGTCTTTTTAGTCTTTTTTTGTTTGTTTTTTTTCTTTTTAGGAGACGATGTCGGGGAATGAACCATCTCCCTCCCCCACGCCGGCAGGAGCCCCCAGGCCAGATGGACCGGCCTCACCAAGGTCCTTCTCCGAGATAGAGGTCCTGGCAGTCGTAGGGGCACCGGTCGGAGGAGGAGATCCCTCCCCTCCTTGTACTGTCTTGGAAACCCTAGCCGTTTGAGGAGGACCTTGCATAGGAGCTGACTCGAGTTCGGTGCTTGGCGCCGAGCCCGGATTCGCTCCCATGGAAGGTCCTACCGTCTGAGGCTGGGTTGCCTCAAGGACCATGTCAATCTCGGGTGGGGCCTCCATTTCCCCCCCCCCCGGACATCACAGGTCCTATTGGCAGCAGTATCATTAGTCTTGTCTTGGGAGGTACAGGCCTTGACCCCCGCTAGGTTTAATATTCTGGCCAGCAGGTCTTTTTAGGCGAAGCAAGCGAAGGAGCTTGGCTTCCCTCTCCCCCCTAAGGGGGTTTGCCATACCGAGCTGCTTCAATGGGGAGTGGTCGGCTATGGGCTGTCTGCTGGCTTTTTTGGCAGTCCCCTTGCAAAATAAAGGGGGGACCGCCGCTGGAAAGAGGGAGGTGCCCGAAAGCAGCTCAATATAAGGGGGAAGGGGAGTGCCCTACACCCGTAGACCACGGAAAGGAGTAGGCCTCCTCTCCGGTTAGAGAAATTTGTAGGGGGGCACCTCCATTTTTTCTGTGGAGCTGCCCGAAGCAGGCTCCATTGATTATGAGGGTGGAAGGGGAAGTTTGTTTTTAAATTTGCATCATTGGGCATGGTGACCCTAATTTTTTCACGGGATGCACACGCTCATCACCTCTCGCAGTAGCCCACACTGCAAGGCATGTGAGGCATGTGAGGAAGGTATGGGTGGGGATGAATCAAGTTGTTAAAAACCCACCATTCCAAACCGGAGCTCAGGGGTGAGGGAACATTTTTTCCTCCCCCTCAGCCCCGATCCGGGATAGTTGGCTGAGAAGAAGGTCAGCATCTACCCTGTGAAATTAGAGGCTGACTAGAGAAAGTTGTAGGATAGGTTGTAGTGGAAGTGAGGAAGTAGGAGAGAAATACAGGCTGTCTGAAAAGGAGAAGAGGCTAAGCTGGGGCCGGACGGTGCGCTGAGTCCTGTCAGCACGGCGGCCAGGAAGCCATATCGCCGCGCCCCTTACGGGGTCAACGGCCAGGATTTCCTTCTCCAGGAGATATGCACCACATTGCTTCGAACAAGCAGGGTGCGGCTGTCCGCAATTGACACACTTGCCCTCACGCGATTTGGACTTATCGTGTGCGGCCTTGGAGAAACTTACACAAACTTCGGGTAATCCCGACCTTACACGTTTACATGAACGATTCGTATGGGCGAAGCGGTAGCAGTAATGGCACAAATGCCTTCACGCGGTAGCGATACCACCGGCACGCACCGATCACGGAGCTTGTCACAGTCGAACGTGACGTTAGACCTCGACCGCTGAATGGTCGGCCAGTTCTAAGGTGTCTTCTATGAAATAGACCAAGAATTCCCAGGAAATAAACTATTCATTTCACGAAGTTCATGTTAGAGTGCGGCGTTAACCTCACCGGCGTGACATCAAGTGTGGGAAGATCATTCGCCAAAAGGCTCCCCTCCGAGAAACGGGTCACCTTGAGCTCTCTACCAATCACACTAACTAAAGCTCTTCTTTGATGGATCATGTTGCCCTTAGCTAACATGTTGCCATTAGTGAAGCGAATAACGAGGAAGCGTTTGTAGCCAGCGGGGTCCAAAACGCCATGTAACCTGTGAATGAGGGGCCTTGACATAATCGTGGCTCCTCCATGTGCACTTTTGGTCCTAGTCTGGGATTCCCGCCAGGGGCCCACCGGGGCCGCACGTGCCGATTTTGGCTTGGCCGCATACTGAAACGCCAGCCGCTCCGCCCATCCCCGTTCCTCCTGCGGAGGGAGACGGGCCCCGAGGTTTTTTCGGCTTTTTCTATTTATTTCTTTTTAGGAGAGGAAGCCGAGGACTATATCCACTTCTTACCTCCGCAGGCAGGAGCCCCTAGGCCAGATGGACCGGCCTAAGCAAGATCCTTCTCTGAAATGGAGAAGGTCTTGGCTGTCACAGGGGCACCAGCAAGGATGGAGATCCCTCCTCTCCTTGTGAGGCCTCGGGGACCCGAACCACTCCTGACTCCCGATATTGACCACTCCCATCGGGAGAGATTTCTCTATTTGTTTGTTTGTGGATTTTCATTCATGGGCATGGTGACCCTATTATTGACACGGGACGCAAACGCTAATCACCCCTCGCATAGCCCGCTCTGTGAGGGATGAACACGGAGCCGGCAAAAGCTGACTGCCGCCATTTAGGACCACACCTCCCGCCCTGTGGCCAAGCAGCCCTCGGCATGGCGGTTCCAGCTTGGGCTGGGCGTAAAATTGATAGGGTGTGAAAAGCGAAAGAAAGGGTATGTGAGGAAGGTGAGGGTGGGGATGAAGCAGGTTATGAAAAACTCACCACCCCAAACCGGAGGAAATCACTTACCACCAAACCACCTCTTCGAAGTAGTGTGTTGCAACTGAAGAGGGAGGCTTAACTTCCAGACAGAGCACGGGAAATTAAAGGTTTCCATTATGGTCAACACCCGAGATGTCATAGAGCCCCGGAGAAGGCGGAAATGAGGAACAGGGTGGTGGGAGGATGGTAAGAGTATAAATAATACAAAAGTCTCCGCGGGCGAGGACGGTGATTTCAATTGTTTGCATCATTTTAAATAGCCAACCCCCTTACCTATAACCCCTCCCCCAGCATCCAATTAGCTTACACAAGTGTTCTTTTCTCAGTAATTAATAACGTGCGTGGCAAACCCAATGACGAGCCCTGGCTGTATTGCAAGCTTCGGGGTTCGCAAAAACAGCTTGTCGAAAGGCCCGTACAAACGTCTACACATGTCTGGGTAGGACCATACGTCATGAAGAACCCCAACACACACATATTACGCACATAAGCCTTTTTAGTGTGCGTGTGTGTAGAAAGATGAAATAAAGTCAGGTGGCCGGAGAGATGGATTTGTTTATGAACTGCTTTCGCTCCCGTTGTGCAGTGATTGATTGCGAGTTTAGACAAACAAAACACAACAACCCTGCAGAATACTCTTCAGCGCTTGGAAAAATGAACGAATATGATCATTTTCATTCAGTAAAGATTGAGGGAATGGAAAATATGAAAAATCGGTAAATAAGAGTGTGGTATAAAACGAGGACAAATACTTCAAAAGCAAATCACAAGCCTAATTACAGGGAAAGGTGGGTACATGTAAACCTTTGGGGACGCGTTCGTACAAAGAATGTAGTTACAATTGCGAACATAACCCACTTATGGGGGAGGGGGTAGCAATATTCATCAACGTTCCTTAATATACCCTTGACTGCGTCTCCATGGATACTGAACCAACTCTTCTTACCAATTTCTTTGGTGCACTGTCTCCGCGATCCTTACACAGTGGAAACCCAATTCAGCTAAAGGGATCAAATTGAAAACCCTACTTACCCCACGGAATAAAAAAAAATCCTCCCCAAGCGTAAGTGCCAATGTGCCCCCATCCCCACCCAACCGACACACGAACCAAAAGTTTCCAATTCCCAGGGTTTAACACGTCACGTTTGGGCCTACATCGCACTTGTAAAAAAAAAAGATCAACCATGGCCAGCTGATCCATCCAGATCGAGAAGGGTCTAAATAGGGAGGTTAAGGGGAGAAAGTGAGAATGAAAAAGGGGGAGAGGAAAGGGGAGGGCGTTCCATTTTGGTAGCGGATTCGGTGACTGTTTACTTGGAACTAAATCGCCATACACAACACAGCCTACTAAACTAATACTTGGCTATATTAAAAAAAAAATAACGATATGTATATAAATAACAACGATAAAAAGGACAAAGGCTAAAAAAATAACAACAAGAAAAAGCAAGAAGGAAGTGTGCTCCAGCGTCGGAGGTAGGCCCGGCTCCCCCCGGCGCAGGAACATATGACCTACAAAAAAAAGGGCCAAATAAAGTGGATGAGGCCAGCCTCCTCGAAAATGTGTTAATTCCACAAGTCAGTGTGCATGAACCCGTCCCGGGTACAATGGACAAGCGGTAGCGACCCTGCTCGACCCGGTACCGGAACAGGTAACGTACGCGAAGATCACCCAGACTGGTGCATTCAACAAGAATGTACCGAACAGTCAGGGGACAACACAGCCTTCACAGTAGGGCACAGGAGAGCACTCCATCAAATGGCAGTGCGTCCCGCGAGTGTGTCCAATTCGGAGACGACAGAAAGCAACCTGAAGCCACCACGGCATTGGGGGATAGGTCGATGGGAACAGTCGCAGCGAAATGGGACGTAACTTCAAGTCCCCCTCGACAATCTCCCATGTTCTTTGCCAAGCACTTCAGGGAGCTGCCCGTATTCCTGCCGTGTAATCGGTGTGAGGAAGACACATCAACTGCATGCCCTCTAGCGTTGTCCATGAGGAGGACTTTAAACTCAAGGCCTTTCTCTGTGAGATAAAGCTTCACCTCCGGGATGAAACACTGATGAAACCAATCAGACGTAAGCACCTTTGTTATCAAGGCCTTAGGGTTATGCATCCAGTACACTGGCAACACATTTTTATTTTTTAGGGTTTTTCGACTTATAAATAAGTCCGGGCTTAATCATAAAGCCCACAGCATTTCCGCACATGATGATTGTCACTCAGTCTTTCTGGGCTTTGAATCCCGGGGCCTTGGCTTCGTCTTTCATTATAAAAGTTCGCGAGGGAATCCGTTTCCAAAATAGACTAGTTTCATCCATGTTAAAAACCTGTTCAGGCTTGTAGTCCCCTTCCTCTATAAATGACTTAAAGGTATTTTTCACATAGTCCACGGCTGCTGCAGAGACAGCCTCTCCATGTAAAGAAACACTTTTAAGGCCAAAGCGTTTCTGCAATTTATCAAACCAGCCTTTCCTGGCTCTAATTTTCATCAGCCAATATACAGTACTGATAAATATACACGCTACAGAAACCCGAGATATGGCGAAAACTCGGCATTACGTACTGCGCTTTGAAAATCCGCGAGATAGCGAGTCCGCGAAAGTCGAACCGCGAAGTAGCGAGGGATTACTGTATTGCAACTAGCTCCGCCGTGAAGACAAACGCATCGCGTTTCTCACGCGGCGTCAAAGGAACCGTCGAGATCAGCTGCGGATGGAGTGAGAGCTGTTAGCGACTGAGGGAGAAGTCGGACTCGCGCGTACGAGCGAATTATGCACTCTGCACGGCGCAGAGCGAGTGGCATCTCCCAGGCATCGACAAGTAGGCTCTCAGTGAGGGAAGTACGGAAGCCACCAGTCGCCAGGCAAAGGCCGATGAAGTGAATACAGTCCACATTACGCAATACAGGCTCGGCTGCGGGTGCATAAAACTCGATTCCGTAGTCGAGATTCGAACGAGCAAAGGATCGATAAAAAAAGTAAGGGGTTAACCCTATCAGGGCCTAAGGCGCTGAACGTCACGGAACGAAGAATATCGATGGCGCGGGCACAAGATACCCTAAGGCTACGAATATGAGCCTCCCAGGTGAGGCGTTGGTCAAATACAAAACAAAGGAAACGGTGCGAGTCCACCACTTCCATTCGCACACCATTTAGAAACAAGTCTGGGTCAGGGTGGAGCCGTGGAAGACGGCAGAATTGCACCACCTTAGTCTTGGGCAAAGAAAACCAAAGCCTGCACGCTTCGGAATAGCAAGAGAAGCGGTTCAATGCTTATTGGAGTCGACGCTCCATTGGTGGCATCTGGTACTCGCCATAAGAGATCGAAAGGTCGAACACGTAGAGTGTACCGAAAACATCTTACGGCAGCACCGATGTGATGCCGTTGATGCTCAGGGCAAAGAGCCTGACACTGAGGACAATTCCCTGCGGGACACACTCTTACTGCTCCATTGGGCTGGAGAGGGCTCCCCCAACCCGTACGCGAAATCGACGATCTCGAAAAAATTCAGATATAAAGATTGGGAGGCGTCCCCTCGCCCCCATCTTGTGGAAGGTCTCCATAGATTCTGTATCGCTATGCGGTATTATAGGCCTTCTCCAGATCGAAAAACACCGTGGCGTAGTGCTGTCTACGATAGAAGGCCTCGCAGACGGCATTTTTCAGTCGGAGCAGAGCATCCGACGTGGAGTGGAACTTGCGGAAGCCGCACTGTTCAGAAGACAGATGGCCTCCACTGACCAGAAAAAAAAGGCTAATCTAACATTTACCAATTTCTCCATCAGCTTGCACACGCAGGAGGTTAGGGATTGGACGGAAACTGGCAGGGATAGAGTGATCTCTACTGGGTTTGCAAAAATTGACCACAGTAGCGATACGCCAGGAGTCGTAGTATACCTCTGCCCAGATTATATTAAACAAATCTAACAGAAAAGCGATGCCTCGCTCACCAAGGTGTCGAAACATTAGGTAACGGACATCATCCGGACCAGGGGCGGTGTCCAGGCACGAAAAGAGAGCAGAACGCAACTCACTCAAAATAAATCTTTCGTTGAACGGTTCTCCGCCTCTAGAGGTAAATACCAGTCGGCGGCCTTCCGCGACATCACTAAGCGCATATGATGCTGGCGGAGAAGTATCCCGGCTAGAGAATTTGGAGAAAGCAGTCGCGAAAGATTACGTCACGGACGCGGAGTCCGGGATTGCGGTCCCATTCTCCTGGAGAAAGGGAGGGGGGGAAGCTGCGAGAATTTGAGACGAATTCTTTAGACTCTCTTCCACACCACTGCTAGAGGAGTCTTCCCGTTAAGTGAAGACAAGTATGCCACCAAGAAGGGCGGCGGGCGGGTTTCGAAATATATCGGAACCTAGCCCTAGCTCGACAAAATTCACCGACAGTGAAGTCGTTGGGGCAGCGGTTATAGCGCATGTAGGCATAACGCTTCCGTTTGCGGGCCGTATCACACTCAGGCTGGCCACTACAGGAGCGGTTATGTGCAAATTGGACAAACGTTCTAAGAATAGTAGTTAGGCTCACGGAGATGAAGTTGCCGGAAAAGAACTCGACAGCTTCATGTACCGACATAAACTCATCGCCAAGCACCACCGGGGCGGGCTCTCGGACAGCAGCGGCCTAGAAAATGATATTTGAATGGGAAAGTGATCAATACCATGGAGGTCATCGACCACCTACCATCCAAAATCAGGCTGTGAATCTGGGGAGAACATAGATCAAGACAGGAAAATGAAGGGGTTCACGGGCAGTCATATGTAAACTCATCCACATTTAGAACACCCATCTCGAGCTCGTCGATCAGGTCAGTAAGGAATCGAGACTCGACCCCTGGGATTAATCGAGGGGGTGTGTACCGTTCAGATCTCCAAGCAAGAAAAGGCCTCGGCAACCGTGCCGCGACGTGGCGGAAGTCCCCAGCGTCGAGGTCAGCTGACGGTGGAATGTATGCGGAAATAACAGTATACCTCTTACCCAGGGCAGCTGTAGAGCTAAGGCCTTAAAGGAGCTATCTAAAGCAAAGAGTATGAAGGAGACATCATGCCGGGTGTAAATCGCGCATCTTCATTCCCCGCAGCGATCCCGTGGTCGTGGGGTCACCAAACCCTTATACCCGGGATGGTCGATAGGGTCACGCGCCCAGCTTGGTCTCCTGCAAAAAGTTGGTTAACGGGAAACGGGAGGATACGAGCCTCCGCAGCTGCGCACAGTTGCCCCTGACTCCGCGGCAATTCCATTGATGGAATATGTCTTCCAGGCCTAGCTCGGAGAATGCAGGGGCCATCTGCGAAGAAAATACCCCCACGGGAATGGCAGTACGCTTCCCGGAGGCAGAACACTGGGCGCCATTGGCCATATAATGCGCTAAGTGCGCTGTCACCTTCGAAGAGTTATTGGGGAAGGTGGGGCTCACCAAGAGATTATTTTCCTCACTCCGCGAGGGTTCCTCTTTTGGAGGGTCCAAGGTCTCCGAACCACTCAGCCGATCAAGGGGTCTGGGTGAAGGAGCCGAGCTCCTTTAGTGCTCTCCTCCTTTTGGGGGGCAGCTATATGAACCTCGGAAAATGGCCTGACGAGCAACTTGAGGGGTGTTGCCTCCTGTCAGTCTAACGACTCGGTGGAGACGCGCGGCCGTTTCGCCTTACTGGAAACGGTCACGTTGGGGAAAGGAGGGGAAACCATGGTTTTAGCCGGGCCTGGGTGTGAGCCCTTTATGCCACTAGCTATAACAGGGGAGCGCCCGTGGTGGGTAAACACCGCCGAAGGACTCCGAATAGGCGCCGAAACGACCATGCTCGTAGGGTTGGACGGGCCAGGAGCAAGGGTGTATTTCTTAACATTAAGGTATAAGACGTCCATTGGCAGCACCGGGCGGGTCAGGACCAAGTCCTTAGCCTGGCGAAATGAGAGGCGATCCTGGGATTGAACGGCCAGGAGTTCCTTCTCAAAGAGATACGAACCACATTGCTTCGAAGAAGCGGGGTGCGGCTCTCTGCAACTGGCACACTTGGCCACACACGACTTGGATTCATCGAGTGCGGCCTTGGAGCAACTTACACATACTTCAAGTAACCCCGACTTTGCACGTTTACCTGAACGATTCATATGGTCGAAGAGGTGGCAGTAGTAGCACCTCCGCAGTAGTGACACGAATGCCTTCACGCGGTAGTGATACCAAGATTATAGGGGTGGGTCTCGAAGCACCTCCCTGTTTTCTCATCACACGTTCGACCATGACCGTTCAATAGTTAGCCAGGTGGTGTCTTTTATGGAATAGTCCACGAGTTCCCTGCCATAAACTACTTTCACGGAGATCATGGTAGAGTGCGGCGTCACACTCAGCGGCGTGCCATCAAGTGTCCGAAGGCCACTAATAATGGCCGCCTAGGAGTGATTTGATTCATTCGCCAGAAGGCCATCAGGCGAGAAATGAATCACCTTCGGCCATCTACCAATCACGCTAAGTAAAGCTCTCATCTGATAGAGCATGTTGCCCTTACCTAACATGCTGCCATCAGTGGAGCGAATAACGAGGAAGCTTTTGAAGCCAGCGAGGTCGAAAATACCAGGTAGCCTCTAAATAAGGGACTCCGACGTAATCGAGGATCCTCTCTGCAAACTTTTGGTCTTAGTCTGGGGATCCCCACCCGGGGGAGTACCGGAGACGGACGTGCCGATCTTGGCTTACCGAAACGGCAGCGGCCCGTCCGTCCCCGTGGCTCCCACGGAGGGAGAGGATTCACGAGTCTTTTTCGTGTTTTTTTTTCTATTTAGGAGAGGAAGGTGCCCTTATGCTAGATGGACCAGCCTCAGCAAGATTCTAATCAGAAATGGAGGTTTTAGTTGTCACAGGGGCAACAGCCGGGGGTGAAGGTCCCTCTTCTCCTTGTGAGGCTTCGGAGACCCGAGCCGTCTGAGTAGGAGCTTGCATAGGGGTGGGCACGGGTTATGTGCTTGGCACCGAGCCCGAGTTCAACCCCATGGAAGATCCTACCGTCTGGTGCGGGGTCACCTCAGGGACCATGTCCATCACAGGGGGGACCTCCATGTGGCCATTCCCCCTAAGACATCACGAGTCCCATTCGAGGTATTTTTTATCCAGTCAAAGGCCGGCGAACCGGCATCCGTGGGGAAGAGAGGGGGGGGGGGGGGGGGCAGGTATACTGACCCTCTTCAAGCTGGTCTCGCACGCACGCAGGAAATTAGGGGGCACGGGCCAGCTTGCACTGCCATCCCTTGCCTCCTTAAGCGGTCAATTTTGGGCGGCCAAGTGATTTCTTCGCAGGACCCTTGGAAAGCAAATACGGGACTGCCGCTTGAAAGTGTCGCCGGGCGATTCCAGAGAAGGGGATGAGGTGGAGTTCCCTGCACCCGTATGTATACGAGAGGAGTAAACCGCCTCTAGGGTCAAAGAGCTTTGGAGGGTTCCCTGTGAAAGCACAGGGAAACGGACCCATATTTTTTTCGGTGGAGCTGCCCGAAGGCGGCTCCGTCGATGGTCCTGGGTAAGATACTTTTTTTTAATTCATAATAGGGCATGGTGACCCTATTAGACACACAAGATGCAAACGCTCAACGATCTAGCCGAGTGGATACCCCGATTCCTAGCTGAGCATAGTTAAGCCACATCGGATGCGGTTAATCGCAGGATGGATTCCCGATTCCATTCAATTGCGCTTGGGCGGCTGCATCGGCCGGGGGAGTTAGAACCTCGTTAAAGTCTCGGTCCTTCGCCAATCACAGCGGTGGAAAGGCACTAAAACTAACGAGGGCATCTACGCCAGATGGAATTGTGTAAACAAAGTGGTGAAGATGGGGGAAGTGAAAACGATCACCTAATCAATCTTCTCGACTATTTTAAAAGGAGGAATTTCCGACAACTAACGGAACCATCGAGGGAATTTTCACTTCATACAGTCCCCAAAAGGAAAAAAATAAAGTATAAATAGTAAAACTCAAGGATGACAAGGGGGATAATATTTGATTTTTTTTCTCTCTCTCTCTCTCTCAAAAGAAAGTAGAGTGGGAGGTGACGCCTCCTTGTCGCGGGAAGAGAGCTTGTGTGTACCTTTGACTTTTCGAGCTATGTCGGCGGGGGTACCTCTTCTGGGTACCCCCGGTAGGGCTTCCCTTGTCGATTTGGTCGGAAACGAGGTTCCAGACTAAGTGCGTCATTCCTTCCTTTTTCTACTCTATCCTTCTCCTTTTTTACTTATATCCTATCTATCCCAATAATACAAAAGAAAAAAAAGCTTACTCCTATCATGTCACTCTTTCCCTTTTTTGGCTCTATCTACATATAAGGACCTGTCAGCTACCTCATGCGTCAGAAGAGAGGCTTTGGAACCTCTATAAACAACGCCAATCGACGTTCACTGGTTGCGAGACTAGGACTAGAGGTGTCCTAGGCGTTGGGGCTCGATGAATGGGATGAGGGTAGTGCCCCGTTAACCCCTTCCCTGGCGCGTAATTATTGACCATTCCTAGTGCCCATTGACGGGTGCCTCTGGTAGCATCGGTCCGAGGTGATGGCCCTTTGTTTCCAGGTTGGTTGCCAGGCCAATAAAAAGCCTTGAGTTAGTCTCTTGGTGTGGTGGGATATGCATTGAACGCTGCTCCGAGATTCTGGCCGTCGTGAAGGGAACTAGTAGGAGTTTAGTACGGGGCGTGCTCCGTTGTTCACCTGGTGAGAAATCGATGGCCCCTTCGGGGACTGTCAGTGCTGCTTGGTTGGGAGCCACGGCACGCCGAGGTCTCGGTCGGCCGAACAACAGCAGAAAATGGAGCGTGCCTTCTGAAAGATCCGAAACGTCTCCGATGGATAGGCGGGAGCGACTCACGCGGGGAGAATTCATTGATTGGTCACGAGTTTTCAGAGAGAGAGAGAGAGAGAGAGAGAGAGAGAGAGAGAGAGTAACAAGGAGTAACAAGGAAAGTAAGTACCCTAGGAGACCTTACGGTCCATTCAAAGAGGGTACCTTTAGGCTAGCAATCGAGCGGGCACATGGCTGCTCAATTGTTTTGCGTCCCTAAACGGCCACTTTTCAAGACTTTGTCTAGTCTTGACTTGAACTGGTCAACAGATTCACTGTTGACAACTTCCACTGGAAGTGCGTTCCACATACCGCAGATACTGTAAGTGAAAAAATTTCCACACAGATTGCGGTTGTAACGCTTCAGTTCAAGTTTGAAGCCGTGATTGCGCGTTCTGTTCTCACTCAGTGTGAAAATAGCCCGGTAGTCAACATTGTCGAACCCTCGAATTATTTTGAAAACTTCGATGAGCTGACCACGCTGTCTACGGGTTTCCAGCGAGAACAGATCTAATTCCCTTAGTCTATCCTCATAACTTTTATGTCGGATAGAGGGAATCAGCTTGGTTGCCCTGGCTTGTACGCGTTCCAATCTCGCGATGTCCTTTCGCAATGAAGGACTCCAAAATTGTACGGCATACTCCAGGTGCGGTCGGACAAGTGAGTTGTACAGGCACAGTACAATCTCCTGGTTCCGATAACCAAACTGGCGCTTAATATAGCCTAGCATCCTTTGGGCCTTTTTCTCCGCCTCAATGCACTGTTTCGAGAACTTGAGGTCACTAGTGATTGTTACACCCAAGTCCTTCTCAGTGTCGGTGGATTCCATAGCAGTGCCCTTAAGGATATACTGAGATTGGGGGTTTCTGTGGCCGATATGCATCACTTTGCATTTCCCCACGTTAAAAGGCATTTGCCACGTGTCCGACCACTCCCCAATCTTCCCAAGATCTTCCTGCAGGCGGGCAGTATTTCCATCCTTTGCAACGTTCATACCAAGCTTGGTATCGTCGGCAAATTTGGAAATCTTGGTAACCATGTCACCGTCCATGTCGTTGACGTAGATGATGAATAGTAGTGGTCCCAGGACAGAACCTTGAGGCACCCCGCTAGTAACGGGCACCCACTCAGAAGACTGTCCATTTACCACCACCCGTTGCCGTCTGCCACTTAGCCAGTTCTCGATCCAGCCGGCTACCTTTCCGTTTATGCCAAGCGCTCGCACTTTCCGGAGAAGGCGGCGGTGTGGTACCTTATCAAAGGCTTTCTGAAAGTCTAGGTAGACCACATCCACCGCCTTGTCCCGATCGTGCTCACTGAAAACGAAGTGGAAGAATTCTACAAGGTTCGTCAGGCATGACCGTTGCCTTCGGAAGCCGTGCTGGGAACTCCTCAGTAGCAGGTTTGACTCTAAATACGACGTCACTTTGTCCACCATGATGCTTTCCATGAGTTTACCGACTATCGAAGTCAGACTGATAGGTCGGTAGTTCGACGGTTGGTTACGGTCTCCTTTCTTGAAGATAGGAGTCACCTCCGCCTCCCGCCAGTCTCTAGGAACGCATCCGGTCCGGATTGACATGTTAAAGATAGCGCACAGATGTCGT